>CAWUFW010009687.1:0-600000 GCA_963921515.1 Calotriton arnoldi | reverse complement strand
CAGAGTGGGTGACCAGTTCCGATACCTGTAGACCAGCGTGGTCCTTATGTAACAGCAGAACTGCAAGGTTCGACTAAGGAATTTTTGGTGGACACAGGTGCGACAAAAAGTTCTGTTTCTCGAAATATGGTCCCTGGGGCGGCTCTGTCTGGCCATAATAATGTGTCGGTAGGTTTTTCTGGTGTACCGGTTGTAAGCCCCATTTCAAAGCCCCTTGCGTTGACTGTTGGTTTCTTTACTGTGGATTCACCATTCTTGTTGACATCTAATTGTGGTGAAAATTTAATGGGTCTGGATTTGTTGAAGAAGCTACATGCTACTATTTATTGTTCCCCGGCGGGTGTCTATATGACAATGGGTCCAGATGTAGCATGCACTAAGCACTGTTTGTCCAACGATGCACCCCTTCCTATTGAGTTTAAGGATGTGCCACCCACTCTGTGGGCGACCGGCGACACAGATGTGGGATTATTGCAGATATCGCCAGTTTCGATACAGGTTAAGGATGGTGCAATATTGCCCCGTATCCCTCAGTATAAAATACCGCAGGCAGGTGACCGAGCCTTATTGCACATTATACAGGATTTGATTAAGAAGGGAGCGGTTGAGGAGACAACTGCTAATATTTGTAATAGCCCTATTCTTCCAATTCTTAAAAGGACGCCCTCAGGTTCCCCTGATGACCATGAAGATGTTTATCGTTTCGTGATTGAGGTTAATAAAATAGTGGTCCCTCAGTTTCCAGTGGTTCCTGATATTATTACTCTTTTGACAATGATTCCCTCTACTGCTAAATCTTTCTCTGTCATTGATCTGAAAAATGCTTTCCTTAGTATTCCTATTCATCCAGATAGCAGGTACTTGTTTGGTTTTACCTTAGCTGGTAGGAGCTTCAGATTCTGTCGAGCTCCTCAGGGCGATACAGAAAGTTAGAGTATTTATAGCCAAGCATTAAAGAGCCAGTTGGATTCCCATTCGCTTTCCGCAGGTAATGTACTGGTACAGTATGTTGATGACTTGCTCATCGCTTCTGACACGGAACAAGGTTGCAAAGATAGTACAGTTAAATTGTTGTTGCATTTGGCCTAACATAGCCATAAGGTGTCTCTTTCTAAATTTCAATATTTTAGACAGGAGGTCACCTATCTAGGCCACCCTACTGTCGAAGGAAGGTAGGAGATTGACCCCGGAGCGCATCAGTACTATTGTTAAAATGCCTATTCCACAAACTCAGAAAGATGTGCGAGCTTTTATAGGTATCACTTCCTACTGTCGGCAGTGGATTCCTAACTACTGGTTACTAATTAAACCTCTGCTTTCACTAACACTGAAGGATGTGCATGAGCCCCTGCCTTGGACGCCTGAATGTCAGAAGTCTTTTGAGCAATTGAAAACTGCGCTTTGTTCGGCTCCAGTACTTGGCACTCCAGATTACACTAAACCATTTGTGTTAGACGTTCATGAGATGGCCGGTTGCGCGCTTTCTGTTTTAACACAAACATTTGGAGATAAGCAACGGCCGTGTGCTTATTTCTCTGCTGTTCTTGACCCTGTCGAAAGAGCCCTCCCGAGCTGTCTGAGAGCAGTCGCGGCTGTGGCCATATCGATTAAACAATCGGCTGGACTCGTAGTTGATACTAACCTCACAGTTATGGTACCCCATGCTGTGGATACACTTTAGAATAAGACCAAGACACAGCACCTCACCAGTGCACTTCTGGCTGGTTATAAATTAACTTTGTTTGCCAAACACATCACGATTAAAAGATGTGCCACTCTGAATCCAGCCACGTTACTACCCCTCCCTTCTGAGAACGATGCAGTTGATAAACATGATTGCATCTTCCGGACAGAAGAAGAGACGAAAGCACGAGTAGACTTGACTGATGTTCCCTTATCTGACCCACAAGGGGAACTATATGTCGATGGCTCTTGTTTTAAATTACCAGATGGCACTACAACTGCTGCATATGCTGTCACTACGCTGCATACAGTAGTTGAGATATCACGAGTTCCCTATCAGTCGGCCCAAGCTGTTGAGCATGCTGCCCTAATCCGAGCTTGCGAATTAAGTGAGGGACTGGATGTCAATATTTATACTGACAGCCAGTACGCCTTCGGAGTCACGCATAATTTTGGGCAACTCTGGGCTGAGAGAGGGTTTCTTACTTCCCACGGCACCAAAATCCAGCACGGGCCCTCATATTGAGGCTTTTGTCTGCTTTGACCCTCCCTAAGAAATTGGCTATAGTAATGTGTAGTGCCATCGAAAAGTCACTGACGATGTAGGTAGGGGAAATGCTTTTGCAGATCAGACAGCTAAGGAAACAGCCCGGACTAAAATTAAAATAATGTTTGTAGCAGGTCCCACTAGGTAGGTGCCTGAAATCCCCATGTTTGAGGATACACTTGAGAACATGAAAAAGATACAAAGTAAAGCTACAGTAGAGGAGTTAGCAGTGTGTCAAGAAAGTACATCACAATTGAATGATGAGGGATGTTGGATTGATAAGTCAAGGAAGCAAAGATGGATGTTGCCAGATGCATATGTACTCCCTGTAGTTACGATGGCTCATGGCCCAGCCCATATCACTGCAAAGGGTATTTGAAAGCTGTTAGACCCTGTATGGCAGAATGATAATATTGCAAAAACGGCTGCACATTTAGTGAAGTACTGTATGGTGTGCATGATGCATAATCCTGGGAAAGGTACCACGACACCTCCTGCTAATTTCGCACCACCCACTTTCCCTTTCGAAGTCCTTCAAATGGACTACATCGAATTGGAAAGGTGCAACAATTTGAAGTAGGTTCTGGTGGTGGTCTGTGCATTCAGTAACTGGGTTGAGGCTTATCCCACTAAAGATAATACAGCCATTACAACTGCAAAGGTACTCCTGAAGGAGTTCTTTTCTCGTTTCGGCTTGCCCCGTTTGAATTGGAGTGATAACGGAAGTCATTTCAATGCCAAGGTTATTCAGTTAATTTGTGATGGTCTGCACATAAAACAGAAGTTTCATGCTGCAAACCACCCGCAGTCAGCAGGTTTGGTTGAGAAGTACAATGGTACTGTCAAACTGAAAATGGCAAAGATTCAGGAGACAACAGGGTTACAGTGGGCAGATGCCCTACCATTAGCACTCTTGTCAGCAAGAACTACGGCACATTCTAGGACAGGATTGTCACAGTATAAGGTTGTGTTTGGACGCCGGCAAATGTCTGGGGCGTCCCGCGTCCTCGACAGTTTTCCGATATTGAGTACCCCTTGTTGATTGATTACCTACACCAGTTAACTGAAAATTTGCGTTCTATTCACCAACAGGTCCGTGAGGCCCTGCCAGCTACGCCAGAGGGGCCCAGACATGATATTCAGCCCAGTGATTATATATTGGTTCGAAATTTTCAGCGGAAGAAGAGTTTGGAACCTCGCTGGAACGGGCCGCTCCAGGTCTTGCTGGCAACCCGCACTGCCGTTAAAGTTTCTGGCCGAAGGAACTGGATTCATGCCTCCCATTGTAGGAGGGTGCCCCTGCCGTTCCCCTATGATCAATGGGTTAAGGAGGGGGTAGCTGACCAGGAGTGTGAACAGATTCCTCATTTTGTTCCATTCAGCCACGCTGTCCTTACATGGACGCAAAGTGACAAGGAGAATGATGACATCCTGAACGAGGCTGTCCCACCAGAGATAAGAGCTATTCAGGAACCCCTGTTCGCTGATCCTTCTGTGCCTGTAGTCACCAGGTACAATTTGCATTCTCAGCTGAGGAATAGTGCACAAAAAGAGAAGTCAGATTAGATAGGGATGGACTGTGTAAGTTAGGTGTACTTTGCTATAGTACCAATGGAGTTAGTTTAGGGTGATGTGAGATTTGTGCACTGTTTGAACATTGGACAGGATAGATCGAACGTATCCCTTTGGGGTTACAGTATCCTGGTCGGCGTGGGATTCATCAAGAGCTTAGGACAGAGGAAGCTCCACCGCCGGTGCTCAAGAGCGCCAACGTTTTGATGAACAATAGAAGCCTGTACCGGTGAGGCTCTGACGGACACTGGGAACTTGTATAATTCTCTTGCTGGCAATTTGCCTCCTTGCTTTATCATTTGGTATGCACCTTTTTGGCAGAATGGTTGCCGACGAAGAGCAGCCAGTAATTCCCCTTGTTCAGGCACGAAAATTCTGGTCTACCAAGCAAAACCTACTATGTGCTGTTCTTGTACTGCTACTGTTAATTTTAGGTGGGATGTCCTGGGTTTTGGAATATGATCAGAATGCACCGTCATGTACTAAACACAAGATTGTTTCTCAAGTTCGTATGAAGAGGACAGCCCTGAGTAATGTGTTTCTGGATACCCATAAACGGTTTTTCGGAGAAGGTACTGCTTGCTATCATACTGAGTCTGTTACCAGTTTATGCACTGCATATCCATTGTCACTTGTTATTGTTATTTGGGTTTAGTTATCCAGGCCCATGTTTATATCATCAAAAGCCACGAGGCACAGGTTATCCAGGATGTAATAACAACACTTACTGTGATAATTTCTATATGGAGAAACAGAATGTCACATTGGTGGGTTGGCAGTACAAAGAATTGACAGTTCCCCAAGAGGCTGGTTATTACCCTGCATGTTGCCCAATTGTCAATGACACTGACCTTATTTTGTATGCTAACTGCTCAGGGATAATTCTGCGTAAGGGCACATATTCTCTGGTAGATCCAAAGGATCCTCATACTGTTGGGTGGAATTCTAGGTATGCTGCTGTAGATTATGATAGGCCTATTTATGCACACCCAGGGTTTTTCTTCCTGTCTAATGGGACTTATTCTAATATGCATAATGGTACCGATGATGTGGCCCTTGGGATGGTGTTGCCTCTAGGTGTGCCCTTCAAACATGCGAAGCCTAAGGTCAGATGGGTGAAAAGAACACTAACAAAGGAATTTTGCGAAGTGGGACAGACCTTGAAGTCAATAACTATAGTAATGGTATCACTTTCAGATACATTCTCTCCTATATTATTACTTTTGGTGGTACCGCTATGGCCAGAGGTGAAAGGGCTAGAGAATATTTTGGATGTAAGCTACAGATATTGTCCAATTCCACAGTAGCGGCTCTGCATGACATCACCACCCAATTAGAAAGTATGCGGATATATTCTGAGCAAACTAGATATGCTGTTGATTTCATCCTAACGCACTTTGGCGGCCGCGGCGAATGAAGGAGACAGTAGACCGCACGAAGCGAGGAGATTATTTCCCTGGCTACGTAGAGGAGAAGACAAGGAGGCCGGTGTTGATCGTGATAGACGCTGCTTTTCAAAGATTGAATGTGGATGGTTTGCCACTACACAGAAAGGGAGGAATTGTGCCTCGAGTGTCGAGACGCCATTGTGGCGTTATACGCCTATTTTCCCCGGTCCCATGCGATTGATTAATGTTTTATTACACTTGTCCTGAGGAGGCCTAAGAAGAAAAGGCTGAAACGTGGACACGTTGACATTTCTAAGGAGGAGTCCTTGGAATTATAGTTATTCTTGGAATTGTGTAGTGACACACTAGAGCTAGGAAAAGAAGCCCCTAGGCCTTAGGTGTCTCACCCGGACTACTTCTGAGTGTTTCGCCCAGAATCTATGGGTGGACACTAGTGAGAATAATATGTTAGGGTTTTTTGTAATGTATAATTGTGTTTATGTTGATGTATATAATGTTATGGTGTAGTTTAATTTTGATTGGGTGCCATTGTTTATGTGTGTTGTAAATACATTGCGATATATTCAATATGAATAACAAAAATTTCGGAGAGGGTAATTAAATGTGCTCTACTCATATACTTTGTTGTATTTTTTCCTCCATACCACTTTCTCTTGTATAAAAGTTGATTTCATCCTAGCTAAGAGCGGTGGTGTATGCACGGTAGTAGGAGACCAGTGTGTAGTGGGGATCACAAATATGGAAAAGAACATTACCCAACATATTTTAGACATCTTGGAAAATGTTAAAGGAATGGAGAGCGGGAACTGGAGTTGATCATTGTTTGGTGGATGGGTTTGGATCCTTGAAAGGGTGATCCATTTCATGTGATTTTGATTTCTTGCTGTGTCCTGATCCAATGTCTTCCCTTATGTTGTTCTTACTGCACCACTTTTCTCGCCCCTAAAAGAATATCGATCCATGATACCAATGCAACAATTATGATTCAGAAAGAAGTGAATGATCTTATGCAGATAGATGAGGGTATCTTTGAGACTTCTTCCCTCCTTACCGTTTCACTCCCTGAGAGTGAAACTGACAATATGGAATGCCCCTAAATCAATTTATCCATGATTGAATAATATGTCTTTTGCCAATGCACCTCATTACTTAGCTCATGCTAAAAGGGGGATCTGTAGGAAAAAAAAATTATGCTCTTGTATTGTTTTACATAAGTTAGCATTTGCGGCGCCATTTTGTGTGCAGGCAGTGGCGGCTTGCAGAGAGAGTTCTGCGGGGCGGTGGGGCAGGGGAGGGGCAGGGCGGGGGGGTAGTGGAGTCAGACATACAACAGCCAGGAGTATAGTAAGTAAATAAATAAATAAAACTATTTACCTTGCGATCGCTGCATCGCCAAGTTGGCGATGCAGCGAGCGCAAGGTAAATAGTTTTATTTATTTATTTACTTACTATACTCCTGGCCGTCGTATGTCCAACTCCACTACCCCCCCACCCTGCCCCTCCCTCACCCCGCCCCATCGCCCCGCAGCACTCCCTCTTCGAGCATTCACTGTGTACAGGCGCCATTTTGTATCACGATCGAAATTAATCCTTTGCCATTTCCGAGAAACAGCCTTCTCTAGGTTATGTTTCTTCGGAGCTGAGTTTTATCACACACATGAATGCACTGCTCTTATTAGCACATACCTTTCCATTGGATGTAAGCCTTCTCCCACTTGTCTAGTGGCGGGCATGGGCAGAGTAACCTTGAGAGATAGATAATGTGTGCCCGGCCTCAGAATTGAAACTTACTTCTTTGTGATGGATCACTGACAAAATATCGAAAGTCAAAAAATCGACCTACAAAAATATCGGAGCAAGAATATCGATGTCAACAATATCGATATCCTATCTACAACATGGTAAGTACAAAAATATCGAGAAAAAAATATCGATGTCAAAAATATCGTTATTAAAAATATCGGGTTTTTTGTTAAAAAAATATGTAAAATAAACTAAATAATACTTATAAATAAAATAAACATAGTTAAAAATATTTTATAATGTTTAAAATTAATAAGTAATATATATAATTTAATAAAACATTAATTAAACATATACATATAACATATAATATATATTCTTACTTAATAATCAGTTTTAATAATTATTTTAATAAATTATAAATTATTAAAAAATATTATAAATTACAAATACATCTATACACATAAAACAATAACATAAATAAAAATGAAATAATTATGTATAACAAATAGATTTTTTTTTACTTTTAATATTTTTAAAATTAATTATATACTACATTAACTAAAATAATACAAAAAATATTAAATAGCGGAGGGAATAAAACTACTATTGCAACTCCCCAAAAAACAACAGTAAGAAAAATGTTGGATAGCGTAGAGCTTAAAATTACTATTCCCACTCCAGGGAGTGCAACAGTAGGGAAAGCGTTGGATAGCGGGAGGGTAAAAATTAATATTCCCACTCCAGTGAGTGCAACCGTAGGGAAAGCGTTGGATAGCGTAAGGGTAAAAATAACTATTCCCACTCCAGTGAGTGCAACAGTAGGGAAAGTGTTGGATAGTGTAGGGGTAAAAATTACTATTCCCACTCCAGGGAGTGCAACAGTAGGGAAAGCATTGGATAGCGTAAGGGTAAAAATTACTATTCCCACTGCAGTGAGTGCAACAGTAGGGAAAGTGTTGGATAGCGTAGGGGTAAAATTACTATTCCCACTGCAGGGAGTGCAACAGTAGGGAAAGCGTTGGATAGCGGGAGGGTAAAAATTACTATTCCCACTCCAGTGAGTGCAACAGTAGGGAAAGTGTTGGATAGCATAGGGGTAAAAATTGCTATTCCAACTCCAGAGAGTGCAACAGTAGGGAAAGTGATGGATAGCGTAGAAGTTAAAAATAACATACTTATAAATAAAATAATTTTTTAAATAATTAATAAATTATTAAATAACTCCAAACTATTTACCAATACCAATAACTAATTATTAAAAACATAATTACCAATGGAAAATTTATTGACAATAAATTAATAATAAATACCAATAAATAATAATTAATAAATATTAATTACCAAACAATAAATATTGAACAATAGAATATTTTTAATAACAAAAAACATATTAATTATTAAAACTTAATTACCAATTGACTAATATTGAACAAGTAAATGCTTTTTTATACCAATAATAATAATTATTAAACATTAATTATCAATTAGTAATTACTTATTGATATATTAATTAAATATATCAATAAATAATATGTAATAATATTTACTTACCAATTAATGATAAAACAACAATAAATTAATTTTTAGAACCAAAAAATTCTAATTAAAAAAATTACCAATTAATAATTAATGTCCAATACATTAATTATCAATACCCAAAAATAAATTTAATAATTACTTAATTAGATTTCAATTACTTACAACACTATTCCCCTATAAACGCACAACACACTCCAATAATAAAATAATACACTTAACATAATGATCAATTAATCAATTAATACAAATTAATAACCAATTAATAAAAATTAATTACCAATTATTAATTAATTAACAATAATATAATTATCAATACCAATTAATTAAAATAAATTATAACTTAATTACAATTAAATTACTTCCCACCCTATTCCCCTATAAACCCACAACCCGCTACAGAACTTAAACGCAAAAAATAATTAAAATTAATTTATAATTCCTAAAAATTTATAATTAATTTAGTATAATTAAATTACTTCCCACCCTATTCCCCTATAAACCCACAACCCGCTACGGTACTAAAAAAAAAAAACTTAAAAAAAACATTAACATATAAAAATTGTATACATATATTTTTAGACAAGTAGAACACTTAAAAAAAAACATATAACACATACATATTAAACACATAACAAAATACATAACAATAATACAAATATCGATATTAGTAACATCAATATTAGTAACATCGATATATTTGATTTCGATATTACTAACTTCGATATTACTTACATCGATATAAAAAAATCGATATTACTTACCTTAGAGTCGATATTCTGTCCATCGATATTCTTAACATCGATATTCTGTCCCTTCGATATTGTCACCTCGATATTAGTGTATATCGATATTTAATTTTCGATATTTTGACTGCCCACCCTTTGTGATTTACTGTCCAGCTGCATCTCTCTGGAAAATTCCATTGTAGGCGTGCCTTCCTTGATTCTGAAATGTACATAATGTATTGTTATGCTTGTTGAAGTTCGTCCCTCTGCAGCACTCCTTAGCGGCTGGGCAGATTGGGCTCCGCTCTGAGTGTACTCTGAATAAACGATTATTGGTTTGTATTCTCCACTGCCTGTCCAACACTTAGTGGAAGGCTAAGAGGTGGTCATAAGTGACCCGAGTGACCCGATTCGGGCCATGTCCTTCAGGTGCATGGTGTAATGTCCTTCCTCCAACAGCCTCTATTCTATCGGGTCATTGGAAGAAGTATTCTGTTGATGGAGATAACTGTGGTTCTATCAAAAGAATACTTAAGAACCTACCATCTCTAAATTAGGTGGGCGGACATTGGGTTTGGAAAACATGGTACTTTTTCACATTTGGAACTGAGTACCCTCTCTGCCAAACTCTAAGGGGCAGATTTACAAGGACTGGCGCATCTCTGCAAATCAGCAGGGATGCGCAAGAATAGATGCGACACGCAATTCTCCCCTTGCGCCACCACGGATGCGTCGCATTTACAATGCGGTGCACCGTGGCGCAGGGATGGGCATATGCATGTCACATCTTGTGGCGTAAGGGCGGCGCATTGCTGGAGTCGTGTCGCAAGCGCGACGCAACTCCAGCAATGCTCAAGGGCTGCCCATACTTAACGTGGTGCGTCACTCCTTACGCCTGCTTCAAGCAGGCGTAAGGGTTTGCCGCAGCGGCGTCGTAAAACTGACTCAGTGAAATCTTGTAGATTTCACTGCGTCACTTTTACGAGGCTTTCCTGTGACGGAACGCCCACCCTGCGATGGAACGCCCACATGAAACCTGACGCAGGTTTCATGTGGCGCAGTGCTTTACAACGTGACGCATCTGCCTAGATGTGTCACGTTGTAAATAAGTCGCAACATGGCGCATGGTTTCCGCCGCCGCTGCGTCACAGAAGTGACGCAAACGGTGGCGCAAATGTGTCGCAAGGGGCTTGTAAATCTGCCCCTAAATCGGGCTGTTAATCTTCAATTTACTCCAGCAGAGGTGCAGTGGTGACCATTAGGAATGCAGTAAACACCACCAAAGTCATAATTTTGTGGATAGTCACAAACATTTCCAAGGGTTTTCATAGGCAATGTTCATAGGTGAACAAAGCAAACACAAGGAGATGATGGACGGAGCGCTGAAACATTTCAGGAACTCACCCCCACTCACAGATCTGGGTTGAATCCATCATCGTTCTTTAGCTCACCTCGCCACCCCAGTTCAGACCCAGCCATATGCAAATCAGTCTTGACCCTGTGCCTCATGGGAACAGTCCAGCGTGAACTGCCAGGACCCAGCTTGCAGTGCGGGCTGAACTGTTCCCATAAGGAACAGGGTCAAGACTGATTTGCATATGGCTGGGTCTGAACTGGGGTGGCGAAGTGAGCTAAAGAACGATGATGGATTCAACCCAGATCTGTGACTGGGGGTGAGTGTCTGAAAACTTTCAGCACTCCGTCCATCATCTCCTTGTGTTTACTTTGTTCGCCCTATGTTGGCAGGGTATGCCCAGACGTGGGTCCCTTGTTCACTTTGCCACTGGATTCAAGCTAGCCTGGCTGATGAGGGGTATTACCCCGAAACCGGTCCCAGGATGCTTGTTTCCGGTCCAGGGAAGACCTGGCTTGGCAGTTCGAGCTGGACTGTTCTCATAAGGAACAGGGTCAAGACTGATTTGCGTATGGCTGGGTCTGAAATGGGGTGGAGAAGTGAGCTAAAGAACGATGATGGATTCAACCCAGATCTGTGAATGGGGTGAGTGTCTGAAAAGTCTCAGCACTCCGTCCATCATCTCCTTGCGTTTGCAATGTTCATAGGTGAGCCAGCATGGGTAAGTACACACAATTGCTGTGGAAAATGCTAAAATGGCCCCATATTTGCAATGGGACTATGGAAAGTGATTGTAACACAAGGGAAACTGTTTTGCAGATAGAGGAAAGGAAAGAAACAAAATAGTAGCATGTACTAATGAACATTTATTTTACATTATTTTTCGTAGATGGTTTTCCTAGTGGACTGCACACGAGTGTCAGTATGAAGCAGCAAGAGTACATATGGCAATATATGATTTTCCATATATGTGCTGAAATACTCATGGGGATTATCAAGACTACGCAAAAATGGAGGAGGACACCTACAAAGAGTAGATTTACGAGTTTTAAAAATAGCTTAGAGTTTTTGTCCTCATACAGCAGCCAAACTGAAACCTCTCTATACCATTTCATGTAAGGACTGGGTTCACAAAGCACAATTCTTAAGGAAAAATCAAATTGAGTATGCAAAAAAGATAATGTTGGAAGCCTCGGTATCACCCCTAAACTACCAAACATGCTTTGCTTTAACCTCTATATTCATACATGTAATAATTATTCTAATGTTTGACTAAGACATAGAAAAGCACAATAAATTACAAAAAGAAAAACATAAAGTAGCAAGCATTGCCAAAGGCAGCTAATTACCTCATGTGATACCGTGGCATAGACCTACTGTATTTGGCAACGCGTTTTGTTTTTGACATTGCTTGTTCGATAACTGTTATCAAAGGTGGCCACACTGTGTAAGCCTGTCAGCCATCTTTGAATGTTTTTCTCATGGTATAAAAATGAATCCAAGATGGCTGGCGTACATGCACCCACACGACTAACACAATTCAATTGACTCTACAGAAACTAGTTTCGATCTTACACCCATAGATTCTAAATGAAGTCTAGAAAGTCTCATACAGCTTTAAACTTTGACACCAAATCTGCTCCTTAAATGCATAGCCGCTTAGGCATGAGTGTACTGCGTGGCACATTCCACCTCTTTTGATATGTAATATTGCTGATATGTTAGCAATGTGAGGGGGTAGTGTTCTTAAAGCTTTTGGACCACAAAATTGAAACAATAACTAGTTCTGGGCAGACATCAATGTCCAACCACTATAGAACTCCATAGAAGAGGACGTAATACTGCTGTCAACTTATAGTTCTACAGAGCCAAAGCCGGAACCCACTGACCTCCAAATACTCAAAAACATATATTTACATGTACCTTTAGCTACTTCACAATTCCAGAACTAATTCAAAGATAAGTAAATAGATGCATTCAAGCCAGTGTCAAGGTAAGTCTATTCATAAACAGAAAAACCTTTGTGAATCACTACTTGGCACTGAAAATGAACATCACTGTTTCTATATTTCCCTAATCTCTTTACCATCTTTAGTATCAACAGCAATATAAAACCTCACAAGTTCACCATTCATTTTTAATTTAACCCCAGGCCCCACCAACTGTGTCCACCCTGCTAGATAGCACCTTGATTTGGCCAATACCAGGACAACACCACAAGATTTGCTATAGAATGTGTTGTAGTAAATTCGCTAACTTCATTTTTAGGTCGCCGTTACAGACATTGGCAGACCTATTTTTTCCAATACATAAGATATACCTAGTGTGAGCTTTGGTCAGCCCCTTGCTCATGATTGAATGCATTGTTGTCTATCCCAGTTGCATAATTAAATGGCTTTCCTCCCTATTCTTAAGTTTGTCCCACCTAGGAACATTATAGTTTCAAAATGTTCTGACGGGATGAGTTGTGTCTTTTTTCTGCATACTTTAGGTGAATCTTTTTATTATGTTTTCAGCCCTCCATGGGAGTACACATGCTTATTGCTCTTTACCACTGCTTTTTACTCTGCCTCCCCCTCAATCTTTTTCACTCTCTACTTCCACCCTCAGAGATGCTACCCACCCAGATACCCATTCTATTTCCAGTGTTAATTTAAAAAAAAATATATATTATTTATTTATTCAGTCAGTTAGTTAGTTGATTAGTTAATTAGGGGCCCATTACGATACCCGGCGTAAATAAATCCGCCAGGCATGGAATCGGCAAAATACCGCCCGCATACACCGTCTGAACACCGACCACGCCATTACGATAACACAAACCGAAAACCGCCATCGGCGGAAAAATCACACTAAATACCGCCCGCCATCGTCCGAGTCGGAGTCAAACCGCCCGCCACGGACGGAAACACGCCCGACAACACAAAACCGCCCGCCCTCACGGCCGACACACCGCACGTGAAATTACGATCGCACCGCCATGAGCGCGGGAAAACTACAAATATACCGCCCGCCAGCGCAAACAACGCCAATGCCAATCGACACGGCAGAAACCATGGCGCCCACGTCCCTGCACAGAAACCATCCGCTCACAAAACCAATAGCACACAACATGGCCAATAAGTCCACACAGCAAGGCACGCACAAATACACAAGCACAGTACACATCCCGAAAACACCCCCTGGACAAACAAAAACTACAAAGGCCAGAACACCAGACACAACACACCTGAAAACAACAGACCATGAGGACACACCCACATAGGTAAGTACATAAGCAGAACTCCCACAGACCACAACCCCTTGCAACATTGCAAACCAGAGAGGAGAGGAGAGGACACAGTGACACAGCAAGGACAGCAGCACACCACAGAAACGCACACATCACAACCACCACCACCACCAAACACCGGCACCACAAACCCCCTGCACATTACACAACACACACCGCACCAGCACCACAAACACCCTGGCACCACAAAGAATGCCCAAGTTCACGCCCATGGAGCTGACGGTCATGGTCGACGAGATCATCAAGGTGCACCCACAAATCTATGGGAACATGGTCCAGCACACACCACTAGCCACCAGAAACAGAATGTGGAACCGGATCGTAGACCAGGTCAATGCAGTCGGGACCCTGCCCAGGAACAGAGTCGAAATAAACAAACGGTGGAATGACGTCAAGAGCCTGGTCAAGAAGAAGGAGGGCAAAAACAGAGAGCTGGCTGCAGTCACTGGCGGAGGGAATCCCGCGCTCTTCAAGACCTTCAAAGCGTGGGAGGAGAAGGTGCGAGTCATCATACATCCCGAGATCCTCGCCGGATTAGCAGGGGGAGTGGAGGCTGGTAAGTACAAACTAATGTATACCAGCACACCGCTATGTACTCACATGCACTACCACCATGCCACAGCTCCCAGGGACAAACACCCCCATGTCCAGCACACAATACACAACACATCACACACACATGCAACAGACACCACCACACACAGCCCAAACCGAACAACTGTAAGATGCGTGGGGACATGTGTACACTCAGCCAGCCACGTAACCACCAACAGGTCCCCAAATATGCCAGAAGCGCCACAACGAGCACCCACCACACCCATGTGTCCGCCATAGCTGCACTAACCGACAAGTAACAGTTAAGTGGCAGGAACACAAAGTGCAGTGGGTGGGAGGGTGGACAGCCCAAGTACAAAACACACCAGGCCCCTAGTCCCACAGTACAGCAAGGAGGAGCATCCCCCACACCCCACAGCCACGTGTCAGCCACCGCAGTGCACAACGACAGCCGAAAGGTAGACATCACGGTCCACAGCAATCGGTGTCAGTGGGTGTACAGCCACCACTACGACCCACAACACCCCCCACCCCCACAGACCTGCAACATGGAGCACCCCCGCTTAGAACCATGTGGCATCCAGTACAGTGCACGCCCGAACAACTTGCAGGTGGGAAACTGGACAGGGCTGGATCACTGGAGGCATGAGGGCCGTAACACGACCAACACATGGGACATGTCACGTAGCAGACGAACACGCAGCACCGCCCACCGTCACGAACAAGTGAACAATGTGCACACGGACATGAACCACAGACTCACACCCCACATGACCCATCACAAACACAGCAACACCCAAGGAGCCACGTCTGCATGCACAAGCCACACTGAACATAGTACCACACGGCAGCCACTGTGCAACCCATCACACACAACCGAAACACCATTGAAGTCCAGTTCATGTAGCCCCAACTGCCTGTCAACCACACACCCCACAACTACGCCTATGTAAGACAAACAACACTAGACGCCACAGAGCGGAACAACAGAAATGCACACGAACACCACTGAACCCATCAAACACACAGACACACCATGCACATACAACATACCATCCATCCCATCCGTCAGCCCCAGTCTCATGAAAGGCATGTCATCCGCACAGCTGCCACACATACAGCAGTCACGCTAAGACACATGCCCATGACCAACCATGTGCCAGAAGTCAATGAAGCGCACGACACACTGTGAGCAACAACACACAACATGGGACACACCCCCCGAGCACTGCAGTGATGCACATGGCACAGGGCAGCACGCACACCAAGGAGATGGGACAACTGCAATACGTTGGCTGGCACACAACCAACACTCACTCATAACGATGCGTCCAATGCCATGCCCAGTAATCACACCAGACAGCAAATATGCAGGCCATGTCAAGCATGCACACACCTCAAACCATGCACTGTCATGCTGCCACAACACATGTCACGTTCGGCACCCATGGCTTACAGCATGTACCCCAAAAGCATATCCCCTCCCAAATGTGAATCTGGGGCATGGCCCCCATGTTGCCATATGCGTTCCTAAGCGTTCCATATGAACCCCAAAAGCAAAGTACAAACCAGACCCAGGATGGGCCAGGAGCCCGCATACACCAGAGTCACAATGAGTAGGGGCACAGCAACACACCCATCGGCATGGCCAATCCGTCCCATGCCACATGTGCACAGCACACAGTCCCATTGCCTAGCACACGCAACTACAGATGCCACAGCCACACACTCGCCTCCGGGAAACCCATGTACGAGATTGCTCGAACTGCCAATGTCAGACGACAAATACATACTGTGCCAGGTGCAACACAATGACAAATCCCATTCTCTCCACAGGTGACGAACTCCCGGATGCTGGGGATGGAGACAGCAGCCAGCACAGCCAGCCCACAAGCCCCCAACGAGGACACACGGATCTGGAGGATCTGACCTCCTCTTCGGACACGGACCATCAAGCAGGCCCATCTGGTGTGGCAGGGCCCAGCCGCTCCCCAGGACCCCTCCTACCCACCAACCCATCATCCAGGGCTGCTGAACAGTCCCAGCCCCCTGCTGCCACTGTCGTTGCGGCCACTCCCATGGTCATTGCGGCCACACCCACGGTCATTGCGGCCACTACCACTGCCGCAACCGCCACCATCGCCGCACCGACCACCACCGCCACCACCACCACCACGTCTTCGCTGGCATCAGCCCCAGCGCAGGTGGTGGCCCGGCCGACTGGATCCACCCTGGGAGCCACAGCGAGGACCGCGGTATGCAATGTGGCTAGTGGGCAGGCCGGTGGCAGCAGGACTGGTAGGAGGAGCAGGGTCAGGGAAACGCCAGCCTCCCTGGGAGCCATGCCCTGCCTCAAATGGCCAGAGTCCTTGGGGCCTATGAGGAGGCCCAAGAACAATGGGTCAGGTCTGCCACAGACACGCGGGAGGTGCTGGGGGTGCTGAGGTCCATGGACGCCCATATGGGCCAATTCGTGTCCCGTATGGACCAACTCGTGGACCTCATGGGCCAGCTGGTGGTGGCGGTGGGGTCACAGGCAAGGCCAGCAACACCACCTCCGCCACCACCTGCTAGGGCGCAGGGTCGGCCAGCAGTGTCCACTTCCCCTGCAACCACAGCCAGTGAGCACACCTCACCCACCACCAGCAGGTCGCCACCACACACCCCCCCTCCCAAACGTGGAAGGGGCCGTCCGAAGAGGAAACAGGTCTCCCGGGAGGACTTCGCACGCACCAGTCGCAAGTGAGGCAGCCAGCCAGCCTTCCGCCAGCCTTCCTTGACCAGCCACTGCATTGACTTGCTCTACGATCCCACTCCACACAGCCAGCTGGATGGCATGTGTGTGTTGGACCATGGACATAGAACCAGTGGGTACACCCTGAGCTTCACGCAGCCATGACCGACAGCTCATTGTCACTGCACGCACCACTTTTGTCATCACCTTACACACAATCACATGTCACAGTTTGTAATAAATGCACCTTTTTCACTAACTGCTGTTTGTGCCCTGTGTTTTATTTGTACGGAATACAACGGCCACCTTGGGCGGAAAGGCACCTGATGCGTGGCATGGCAATGGAATCCGGAGGGCCTGTAGGGACCTAGGGGTGGGAGACAGAACAGGAGCACATTCAATGAGTGTGTCACACACCCATCACACAGTACATGTCAACAACTACAAGCAATGTACACACATCGCACAGAGCAATAGGGCACAATGCCACAGTCACCAACAGTGGCATACTACCCTGGCCATGGAGCGTTGACACACAGCACGTAGTGAACAAACGGCCACCCTGACACAGCACACACACACCTGCACAGATACAGCCACATCAGCCGTCGTACATGGACACTCACCGTCAAGTGAAGTAGCGGGCGATGAGCTGCTGCCGCACATTACCAGCTTCCTCCTCTCCGCTGTCCTCCTCACTCGAGCTGTCCTGGTCTGCGGGCTGGGGCCCTGGTTGATCTCCGTCATCCACAATGAGGGGGATCTGCTTACGAATGGCCAGATTGTGCAGCATGCAGCACGCCACCACTATCTGGCACACCTTCTGTGGGGAGTACGCCAGTGCACCCCCGGTGCGGTCCAGGCACCTGAACCTGGACTTGAGGAGGCCAAAGGTACGCTCGACCACACGTCTGGTCCTCCCATGTGCCTCATTGTATCGATCGTCTGCTGGGGTGCGAGGATTCCTCAATGGACTGAGCAGCCATGCCCCATTCGGATACGCAGAGTCACCTGGGTGTGAGGGACACAGAGAACCGTTGCTATTCCAACTGGACAGGGGACAGCATCGCACAACAAGCACGGTACACCACTCCACATACTCACCGACAATACAGCCACGATCCTGTTGCAGATTGGCCATCAGTCGTGGCAAGATGCTGTTGCGCATTATGCGTGCGTCATGGGCCGAGCCTGGAAACTTGGCACACACGTGGGTGATCACCATGTCCGCAAGGCACACCACTTGCACATTCAGGGAGTGCGTGTGCTTCCTGTTGCGGTACAGGTGCTCAGTGGCCTGTGGTGGGACAAGGCCAACATGTGTGCAGTCAATGGCTCCCACGACGTGTGGGATTCTGCCAAGGGCATAGAATGCACCCTTCACTGCCGCCAATTCACGAGCCCTGGGGAAGCGGATGTACCTGTTCCGGTAAAGCATCATGGCTGCCAGTACATCCCTCAGCACCTTGCTGAACATGGGCTGGGACATCCCACCTCCACTGCCCACTGTGTGCTGGAATGACCCAGTGGCGAAGAAATGCATGGCGGCCATCACCTTAGCCGTGGGGGTGACAGCAGTCGGATACACCCTGCGGGGACGGAGATGGGGCTCTAACATGGCACACAGTCGATGCAGGGTTGGCCTGTCCAGCCGAAACTTCCTGATAACCTCTGTATCGTCCATGTCCGCCAGCAATTGGTATGGGCGGTCAATGTTCGGTCTCCGCCTGGGGAAAATGGCAGAGGACACATGTCAAAGCAACACGACACATAGCAATTTCGCATACACATCCCTGACATGACTGAGCAGGCACATGAGCCACAGCCCAGCTGTCAAGCTGGGACGGCACGGCCACAATGCACTTACACAGGTCTCCCAACAATGGCAATGGCAAGTGAGACATACCACTGCCATGGTCATGCACATGGGGATCTAGGCCCCAATGACTTGCGGGGCGTGCTGATGGGGACTGACTGCATATTCGTCAAGCGGCAACGCCACGGCGACATGAGTGTCTGCTGAGCATGGAACTGCTTCCGAGGCTGGATGAGTATGGCACACGACGACGACGATGTGGGCACGGGCTGAGCGGCCAATACAAGTGGGACCTGTGGCACGAGGGGAAATGAGACAGTAGTAGGTGTCAGCACTGCACCCTATGTACAGCACTGTACGGATCACAGCTCCCGAAACATTGACAGGTGTCCACATTGACAGCCCCATGCCAAGACGGCTGTGTGCTTGCAGTCACACGTCACAGGTGAGAGGTTACATTGCACGTGCCAGGTGGCAGACGTACATAGTGGGAGCTGGCATGTGTGTGCATGTGTCTCCTGTTCAGGATCCACCAGATGGGCGCTGACTCTGTACTGAGCATTGGACACAGCATGTTCCGTGGAAGGCTTGTGTGTGGGATGGTGGCACTGGATGTGCCTCCGTTGGGTGGGGGGCCATGCACAGGGCGGGTACGTCGATGATTGCGCATTGTTGGTCACGGTGGGTGCACCTACTAAGATGTGTTGCCCTGTGTTCAATTCCTATGTCCGCATGATGATGGACTGTGGATGTGGGCAGACTACACATTGGTCGATGTGCTGACTATATGCATGTGCCTTCACACCAGGCACCGCTGCCCCTGCACATGTGACCCCTGCTGGACTCGCTGCTGAGTCTGTGGAGCTGATGCACCTTCTGTGCGTGGGGCGGACAGCTCTCCTCACTTCCCTCATTGCGCATGTCATGTCTTTGCCGCAGGTGACATGGATCATGGAGGGCCCACATGTACGCGTGGGTAGGCTACACATGATTGTTCACTGGTCGCCACCCCCAGTCAGTGTTTCGAATGGGAAGGTTGTTGTGCTGGTGGTATATTCGATGTGGCGGATGGGCGGGCCTAGGTGCGGGCTTACATTCCGGACATGGGGGGTAGTTGGATTGGCGACTAGTTGCAGTGCACACGGAACACGTCTCTTCCTTTCCACATCTGGGACATCCCTTGTACTACTTGACAGTGATACGGTCATCTTCGCCCCAGCCCTCATGTCCTCCCCTCGCCCCCCAATATGCATGCTCACCTGCGAGGCTAGCGCTTGCACAGGCAGCCCCAAGCTCGCACCAGGGAGGGCAAGGTGTGTATGTGTGGGTCCAGTTGCACGAGTGGGCTGTCTCAGGGTATGATGTGTGGCGGGACGCCGTCCACCTGCGTGGTGCCCCCAATGGAGACCCGGCCTGCATGGACTATGCATCACAGTCTTCGCCTTCCGGATCCGCCACCTGCGACACCCAGTGGCTGTGGCTGCCCTTGCGGCCAGGCCGCGTCCGTCTGTGACTGGTGGCCCACACATTCACTCTTTGGCCTCTCTGGGGAGGGCTCGGGGGTGGTGGCGCACGCGCTTGCACTTAGTCGCAATGGCATGTGGCGTGGTTGGTATGATGGGCAATGGATGGGATGGTGCGAGCCACCTCCCGTGACGTCAGTGCTGCTCGTGCTGTGGTGCGTCCCCCTACACTTCCATTTGACTTGTTGCCATGCTAGATGTTGAGGTTCTATTGCCTGCGTGATATGACCAGGAGGAGCGCGAGGAGACCTCTCACACACCATGCTCCACTGCCATCCCGTGCCCTGTATCGCCTGTGCGGATTGACTATGTTGGGGTTACACCTGGTCGACTGGGGCTGTGTGTGCCTTGTCAAGGGGCATGGCGGGCGCACAACAGGACCCTGCTTGTCCACGGAGGGTGGGCTGACGTGTGCGCCTGGTACCGCTATGTACGTGTGCCCGGCTGCTGTGCACACACGTGTTCACTCCCCCCGACAGGTGTCCTCTCACTATGCCCAGGGAAGCGGTGGTGTACTGTTCATGACCCCTCCCAACACGGCGTGCTCCAACTTGGCATGTGCGCATCTACCCGTCGCACCCACCCACCTGAGCACTGCGTCCATACGACTTCACACGACACATGTGTGTCTTCCACAGTAGTGCTACTCATTTGCGTTGACATCCAATACCAGTGGACTACATGGTCATGTCACGACTGCCGTGTACTTCACATACTCTCATCCTCTCTCATTCGTACTTGTGAAATGAGTCAGCGGAGACAGTTCTGGTTTCAAACATTATATTGAGTCTTCTGTCCTCTGTGATGCAGTATAGTGGACACTACTGGCAGCGGAATACATGTTGAGGATATACTGAGCATGATAACAAATGGGATAGGGTATGGGGTTACATCTGCTTGGCCAAGGCTGTGCTAATGTACATTTACGTATAGCTGCGGAGCTGCGGACTTTGACACAGACGGTATACATGTAGCCTACCAGACCGCTCGGCATCATGGGCACAGTCCATCTCAGTTCCATGTGACAGGTTTGCTGCGGTTGTTCCTCATGCACGCGTGCATGTGAGATGACATCAGGGCATGTGCTTGCGTGCATGCAGCGGCGTGCCACTTGTTGTTGCACTGTGGTGGTTACTGGACATGTCCCAGTCACTGGGGTCGTGTTGTTGTTGTATGCACTTGTCGTCCATGCAAAGGTCCTGGTATGGGATTCCCGGGGCGGGGGTGGGAGGGGTGCAGCACCCACAGACTCCAGGCGACCTATTCATGTCCACTGAGCGGTGTGTGTGTCCATGTGCGCTGGATCCATGTCGTGTCCTGGTTGTTCGTGCAGTTCCGTCCATGTGGGTGCGATGCACAGAGCCCATGCCACTGCCTCCCACGATGCATGCGGTGTTCCTGGATGTGATGGGGAACAGTGTGCATGTCCCGGTCATATCCGATGTCATGGCGATGTCGTTGATGGTGTGGTTACAGTTGCCGGTCGTTTGGTATGGCTGTTGTGGTGGTGACTGGCCAGTCCGTGCGGAAGCTGAGCATGGGTGCGGGGTTGGACTTCATAGGTCACTCGGGGAACCTGCGTTGTGGTCCGACGTATTTACAGGTTGTCAGGTATGCGATGCCGTCCAGCAGGGCTTCCATGTCATTGGTGGTGTACATGTTTGCCAGCCAATGAAGCGGATGGTGGCTGTCAAGGTGTTGTTCGTAGGTTGTCCCTTGGAGGACCATGATGGGGCATGCTGGGTGACATTCGATGTAGCTGTTCTCGATGATCCGTCGTGTGGAGGCACAGTGGTTCCATTTCAGTGCGCGTGCGATGTTGGCCACATACGCCATGCCCCCATAGGCAGAGCAGGCCCTGTCGTGTGCGTCCAGAGGGAGGAGTAGTGGTAGCAGGTCCGCCTTCAGACATGCCGGGTTGGAGAGGCATATCTCGACGGGATGCTGGTAGGGACACCTCCGACAGTAGAAGACGGGCATGACGCAGCTGAACAATGTGATGCGGTAAGTCAGTCGGTAACTTACGTTCAGCAGGGACAGGAGATCGCATCCCAATGTATGTATCGTGTTGGTTTGGTACAGCTTGAGCTGTTCGGCGTAGTTGGGTAGGTGTGTTGCGGTTGCCATTTCGCAGCGGTTCGTAGAGGTGGCGTGCTCCGGCTGTGTGTGCAGTCTGCAATGTGCACGCTCCGGGGTTGCTGTGAGCTCTGTGTAGTCGTGGGGAGACAGGACTTGTGTTCTGTTGGCTTGTTTGGAGGACACGGGCCCTCTTCCCACATGCTTCTCAGACAGTTCAAGGTCGGTGCTGTGTGACTCCTTCCAATTAACTTGCATGTGGCCGACATGGGGGAGTGTTTTCTTCTTTCTTCCCCGTCCGTTGTGTGCTTCTGTGATATGCGCTATCTGCCCTGTGGTCGGTCTCCTCGGCATGCCTGTGTTGGTCTATTCTTGGACAATGGCTGTATTCACCGGCTTCTGTCGTAGGGCTGTGGTTTCGGTGTTGGAATGGAAGGTCATTCAGTGCTGTCTGCTCTCCCTTGTGTGGGCGGCAGGCTGCCTTTCCGCTCTGCGTTGGGCCTTGTGTGTGGATGTAATTCTTGGGCCACCTGTTGTCGGTCCCCGTGCTCTTTGGTGTTCCGTTTTATATGTCTTGTTCATATGTGCAGGGTGGTATGGGTTTTTCAGTGTGGTACTGGCGTTCCTCTTCCCGAAGGGGCCCTGCTTCTCCTAGTTGGTGTTGCCGCCGCTGTGTGCTACGCCATGTTTGTTACACTGGGGTGTGTCCTGCTGTTGCGTGACTTCACTGACATGTGTGCGTCGGTTGTGTGGCGTTGGGTGTTGTCCGTGATTTGGGCGTTGGGGACATGTCTGTGGCAGGCCTGTCACGTGTCATGTGCGTTCGGGGTGGGGCTGATGTGTGTGCTGCTTGGTTGTGTCCCTGTGTCTGTGTGCGACGCATGCATGGCGCTGCGGTTGGCCTCTGCGTTGTGCGCATGTGTGGCGGCGTCATCGGCGCTTTGTGGCCGTGACGGGGTGGTTGGTTCCTAGTCCCAGGTGGTGTGTACACATGTGTTCCGCGATGTTAGGATTTGGCCTGTGTGTCATATGTGGATGCAATGGTGGATGTGTGGTGTACACGCGCTGGTGGGGGGTTGTCCGCTTTTTCCGCCCTTGCACTGTGTGCGCTGTTTGCGTGCACTTGTTGTGTGTGTGCCTACCTGCGTCTCCGCGGTACGTTGCGTCCTTGGTGGTGCATCAGCAGAAGCATGGGGAGGGCCTGCAGTGCTGGATTCATGCTCGGGATGCCGCTTCTTCGTTTTCCGTGCTCTGCGTCCGTGTTACCGCCTCTCTTTCACGTGCGGTGTCTCTTAGCCGTGGGAGCCGTTTGTTTGCGGCATCGTAATTTATACGCCGGGCGGGACGTGTTTCGTCGGACGGTGTGTGTCAGTTGTGCTGCGCCGCTACGTGTACGGGCGCACTTTGATGGCGGACGGTGTTGCTGGCTTGCCGGCGGTGTTTGGCCTACTTTACGCATCGTAATTGGACGGGCGTGTGGACTGCTGCGTGCCGGCGGTAACTGGTGGTTTTTGCATCCGCCAGCACGGCGGTTGTGCTTCCGCCCGCCATCGTAATGAGCCCCTTAGTTACTTATTTGTTTGTTTGTTTGTTTATTTATTTTTACGAAGGCATGGAAGCTGCAAAGTGTTGCAAGGCCCTTCGGTTTTTTTTTTTGCGCTTCACATGCACTTGTTTTTCACTTTTTTTACACTTTAAAATATAGTTCAACACAGCTATCCATCATATTAGAACATGTCACGATGAACACATGCAATTATCTTGGAATGGGGTTTTCTAATAGAAAACCAATTGCAATAAGTGTACTGTAATTGTGCATTGGGTGTAATGCATGTGTTCGGATATAATCTGCAAAAAGCATTGGCAAAGTCAATAGCTGTTAGAGCTGAGACCTAAAAGATGGCCTGGCTTTCAGGCTAGTGAGATACTTGAATTAGCAGCTACTTGCACACATCCCACGCGTTCTTTTTAGGTTGTCTTGATAGCACAGATATCCCTAAACATTTAAGGCTTGATTCATAAAGGTAAAACACTTTTGAGTAACTTTACACTTTTGAGTAAGTTTGCTAATTTTCAGTATTCACATTGCACTTTTATTGTAATTTACACTTTTGTAGTAAGTCCAGCACTACATATGGCCAATCACGGGTATAACAATACCCTGCCATAGAAAATAACTGAGGTAGGGACTAAAAATAAAACCCTCTAGGAAATAATGCTAAATTCTATTAAATTATTTAAAATAGTTAAAAATATAAATAAATATACATTAATGTTAGAAATATATAAAAATAGTACATATGTATTATTCAATTATATAATTAAATAATAGCTTTTACTTATAATAATTTAACATTATTTCCTGACGGGTTTTATTTTAAGTCGCTACCTCTATTATTTCTAATAAGAGGGTATTGTAGAACCTTTGGCTGGCCAACTACAACAGAAGTGTAAGTTATTACAAAATGGTAAGTTACTGCAAAAGTACAGGTTGTGAATTCTGAAAAGTAGTAAACTTACTCAAACATGTTAACTTACTCAAAAGTGCAGTTTTTGAATTAGTTATGCCCTATGTGATCAATAGAAAAAGAGCTTCAAGAATTGTTGTATTCCTCTTAGGGTGTCCATACACGGGCTTGCCTGTATCATGTCCTTATATAGGCACAATTCGCCCTGCCCTTATATAGGCATAAAATCCCAGTCCTTATTTAGGCATTAAACCATGCACTCCAAAAACAGGCATGGTCTCCGACATCCGTCCACCCTAACGTCACAACGAGTTCTTGAAGAACAGACCCTTAGGCTTCGGGAGTTTCCCTAGCACAGGACTATTGATTTCTTCAAGGACTCATCTATTATGCATGAACCATTATACCTTAGGGGTTCATTCATGACGTCTTCCGCTGTCCGATTCACGTCAATGCTAACATTCTGAGGTACCTCTCAGGTATAAATATACCTTCCCTAGCCCTTGTAAACTAGAGGAGACCTCGACGTCAGAGGAGCCCGTTTCCCGGCCTGACGCACTGAGAAGACGCTGTCATCCCTGCACGCAGAGAGTCCAGCTTCCAGTGATCTGACTTCCCTTGCAGGGTGTTGGAGTTCGAATCTGGCAAGAGATTCCCACCTCTCTCATTCTTAAGGTATGGAGCTGACTAGAACCTAGAGGGACTCTTGGCATACTTGGCATACTAGACTTAACATACTCTTAGTATACCATAGTAAGGAATACTTCACCTACTTCATACCTCTCCCTACACCTAGGTTAGGTTAGGTACATTGGGGTAGAACTAGCTTAGAAACGCATCGTATGAGTACTCGCATTTTTAGCTCATGTTATTTATGTATGTGAATATACGCTAAAAGATAATGCTAACGCAGTATTATTTATTTCTACTGCTTACGCTGTACATTATTTATCTTGCATACTGTCTTATGATCGTAACAGCACATATCTCTTACACGAGAAACAAGACTGTTCAATAAACCTTTTATTGAAACGCCCGTCTATTCTTTCTGTGTAACTTTGAGGAAAACTAAGTATGCACGATTGAGCTGAGTGAAATAGTTATCTATAGTTTCCACGACTCTGGGACACGTTCTGATTCTAAAGGGAAACAAAGTTGTCATGTTTTGCGGCTGCCAGAAACTACTCCCTTCTTGTTGTCAAGGAGTTTCTAGTGGCCTCTGAGCTAGCTGGCACAAGTAATTAAGTTTAATATACTCGATAGGGACATACTGACCTTAGTCCTATGTCAAACCTATAGGGGATATTATTCCAATGCGCAGAGCCTATTAGGGAAATAGGAGCTACACTACATGGCGCCCAACGATTTGGTAAGGCGGTAATTTAACGTTAGATACTGAGTAACTCAGCTGTGCTTTTTTCTCTCAGAGACCCCTACCCATATACTCCAAAAGACGTCTGGAGTGGGCAGGGTTAAGTATCCACCACGGCTACATAGGGAAACACCCTATATATTAGCTGTTTGGTTTGTTCAACGTTGAAGGATACAGTGTTCCAAAATATTGTGCACCTTATCTTTGTTTCCTTGAAACTTGTTCTACATTTTTCAAAAAACAAATGTTCATACACGGGGACGATGCCACCGGAAACGGTGGAGCTGCGGCTGATCCAGCCCTAGCAGCAGTTTTTAACATTACAGGTTTAATTGAAACCGAGGAGGGTGTTATAAACATCCCTCCAAACTTAAGAAGAGCCATCACTCTAAAACTCATAAAACACGGCCTGCCACCAAGAGGTGGTAGAGCAGTTTTCGTGATAGAGGCACACGAATCCTTTCAGACAGAGGTATTCTATTCATGGGTAATATTTCCTGAATCAAATCCAGTAACACACGTGTTTCACTTCTACAAAGAAGATGATCCACCAGAGGAATATATTCCTTTCGAGGATATTGAAATTACATTAACATACCAGGAGCATCAGCTCTGGTTTAAAGGCGCCCTAAAACATCACAAAAACATTACCAGGCTCGGTCCACTAGGTAGACCAGGAGCAACATGGCCGATTCTAGCCAGCTACACACCTCATCCTGACATTGAAGAGATGTCAGATGAGGAATTACTTACTCAACTTACAGAGTTAATAAAAATCTACAGACAATTGGTTCAATATGTCATGCAGACTTTCACAGTCCAACCACCATTAACCATTCCAAATCAAACCCCTCACCAAGGGGAATACACTAAAAATTACTCCACAGACTCTATACGCAGTCATGGGTAAAATGCCCACAAAACGTGAGCAAATTCCATTCTGGATAGCTCAAAAAATTACTCAAATCGAAGCATTATTTCCAAAAAATAGCCCGTATGAGAAACACAGAATCCTAACAATCAGTTTACCGATGGGGATCACACCACAACTGGAAGACTGCACCACTTGGGGCTCAGTCTTTGCTGCCATCTATACTAAAACACATGGTATTCCATCAATTGCGGTAATACCAGATGTCCTGAAACAAATTCAAAACGAATACGGGGCAGAGCCTGCTCTAAATTTAGGTATGAAATTACTATTATCTAATATTAAAGGGGAGGCAGCAGCAGTGGCGATCCGCCAACGATTAAGGGAATTCGATGTTACAGAACATCAAACTGAGCTACCCAGAATAATAGAACAATCCTATGCAGAATTAGGCAGAGATAGTTTGGGTGGAAGACCAGTGAAGCCGAAACTATCTGAAAGTCCTGAGAAGGACTCAATTAAACAAATTCCTACATCTTCTAAAAAGAAGTGGGAGACTAATAAACAAAATTCAAAAGAGAAACGTTCTCAATCCCGAGGTAGGTCTCCTCAAAAGGAGCCCTCTGAAAGGAGGTATAACCTCAGGAATAGGGATAATTTGAGAAAACCTGACAGATATCAAGATACTGATACACGTTCCTCTCGTCCCTTTCAGATCTCATCACAGACTTCGGAAAGAAGAGGACGGTCAGAAAATAGAGAAGAACGCGTGAAATCCAAAGAAGATAAACACGCTCCAAAAAACAAAACAAAACCTCAATTCTCCAAAAGAAAGTAGCAGGTCTGAAGATCAGACATGCCGAGAATACTGAGAACACAACTCAAGAACGGAGAATGGGCCCAGACAATGCTGGACAGTGCAGCAGAAGTCACAATAGCTCGCCAGAACCTGAAGGAACTTCTGGAGATAGTGGACTTGAATGAGTACATTACAGTTGAGACTGTAGACACCAGGGTTAGTACTCCACAAAAGTTATATGAAATAACACTCCGAATGGAGGGAGACATACCTAGACAGGTGAAAGCACTCTTTTGGGAAAAACTTTCAAGGGGCTATGACATACTTCTAGCAGAAAAAGACTGGCCACCACAATTTGTCAGGGAGTGCCCACACGGCGAGGACATTATTATGCCTGCCTTCTCCAACCATATTCCAATTCACCTAAAATATACATATGCCAGGAAATGGACAGTAGCCCAGGCCCCAGCATTATATAAAAATCATGTAGGATGGGATGAGGACTCACCTCACCATAAAATACATCTGAAACATGAACCAACTGCACAAAGGCAGTAGCCAATAAAGCAAGAAGCTAAAAAACAGGTCAGGGAGATCTTAGATCAACTTGAATACCAAGGGGTGATTGAAACATGCACCTCCTCAATGAACAATCCTTTGTTTCCTGTCTCCAAACCAGACAACACCTATCGTCTAGTTTTGGATTACAGACACTTAAACACTTGTTGTAAAACATTTGCAGTGCAAAATGCACATAGCACAGCATTAATTAATAACATTGTGCGTAAAAAATACAAAACAACATTAGACATCTCAAATGGTTTCTTTTGTCAAAATATAGCACCTGAAAGCAGGTACTTAACAGCATTCTCCATAATGGGGACCCAGCGTCACTTTTGTCGACTCCCACAAGGGTTCAAGAACAGCCCAGGTTTATTCTCAGCGAGGGTAACGGAGTTACTACAAATTTATGACAATGAGGCATTGTCCTATGTCGATTGACATATATCTGACAGACGATGACCTGGACAAACACTTGAACAGGGTGAGCACCATTATACTGGGCTTCGCCTCTGAGGGCTACAAGTTCAACTTTAAAAAGTCCAGAATTGCCCATCTCAATGTCCTATTTCTAGGATATGAGCTTTCAAGTGAAGGCAAGAGCTTGGCAGCTAACTTTTTAGAAAAGTGTGCACTGCTCCAACCTCCAAAAACGCTAAAAATCTTACAATCCATCCTGGGTTTCCTAAATTTTGGAAGAACATACATACTAAATTACGCAGAAAGGGTTAAACCTCTCTACGCATTAATCAAACCTGATTTTTCAATCAAGAATTGGACACAAGAACATACAGAAATCTTGCGTTCACTACAGGCTAACATGTTAGCAACAAATCACTTACAAACACGCGTAAGTCAACGCAATTTGGTGATCCGAATAATTTCGGGTCAATGCGGATTCACCTACTTAACGTTCAATGAGGGTGAGAAAATACCAATTGCATACAAATCTCATTTGTACACACAAGCGGAAATGCGCTTCAGTTCAACTGAAAAAAGTTTAACAGCAGTTCAAACCGCTGTAGCAAAAGAAAGAGCCCTAGCTCAAGGGAAACGCATTATTGTCCTAACCCCTGTACAAGCTTTAGAAGCGGTCACAAAAGCAAGCATTCCAAATGCTAAAGCATTACATCCAAGATGGATACAATGGGTTAATTCTCTTGCTGCAACAGATGTTGAATATGTTTTTGATCCTGATTTAAAAACACAAGCATTCCTGCAATATGAACAAGAATGTCCTCTGCCCACTGAAATTCTGCCTCTCGATCAGTACGAATTCATAATTTACACTGACGGATCCGCACAACCCGCAACAGGGGGTAAGCAAGCTTACAGTGCAGCGTGTGCAATCATTAAAGGTCGCATGCGAAATGGCATCTTCAGACCTATGGTCACAATAACTCAATCTCTAGGAGATTGTACAGCTCAGCGAGCTGAACTACAAGCATTCAAACTAGCACTTGAAAGTACAGATCGCGAATTCCCCACACTAATAGTGTGCGATTCCTTTTATTGTGTTCAGTCATATAATGAATATATACAAAACTGGCTTGAAAATGGTTTCAAGGATGCGAAAGGTGGCACAATAAAGCATAAAACGCTTTAGGAACAAGTAGTTCGGTTGAAAAACGAACTACCAAAGGCTCACGTGATCCACACACTGAGTCATCAACGTGATGGCGTTCACGTTGCAGGGAATTCATTGGCTGACGAAGCCGCAAAGGGGGCTGTTCAGATGGCTTCCGTAGCTGCGATCACTCGTTCAAAAACAAAAATAGACGGTGAGATAATGTTGGCTGTCAATGCTTCAAGCAAGGGCAGCAGTGCAGCGTTACCAAAAAAGTTTCCACTCAAGTACTCTTATGTAATTGATGCAAACAACATTCCTTTTGCTCGAATCCCTGGAGTGGGGGATAGGGTAATTCCAAACATGGAACGTAGAGCTGCCTTGATTTATGAAACACATTTGGGGGAGGGTCTGTCACATCAAGGGATCTCTAAAACAATTTTGACATTAAAAGAGATGTACTGGTGGCCTGGAATGAATACAGAAATACACATATTCATCAATAACTGCTTAGACTGTAAATTACAGTGAGGAAGCCACCAGGCACCATGCTACGAATGTAGCCGCCCATTACAGACACCATTGTTAGACAGCATTAGACTATCTATGCGCAGGGGTCCCTCTGGACAACTGCAATCCCACAAATACTGAATCAAGGTTCCTATGGATATGGCCTCAGCGCTCGGCTGACGCTCGAACTGTTATAAAAGATTTGCGAGTCTTTATCGGCACATACACAATAGGCACGCTACATTCTGACCAGGGCCCTGCGTTTAGCTCTCGGGCTTACAAAGAAGCCATGGCCAGTCTGGGCGTTGCATTACGGTACTCCTCTCCATTCCATCCTGAGGGAAATTCGGTTGTGGAAAGGAAAAACCGGGACATAAAGCAGTCTATAAGAGCTAGAGTATTAGGTTTGGGTGATGGGTGGGTCAAACATCTTTATGGGGTCCAACGCTCATTGAACAACCTGCCAAGAAGTTCTCTAGGGGGGGTCACTCCATATGAGGTCCTATTTGGGACAAGAATGTGGGTACCAGATCTCGATCACGTAGGCACAGTGGTGGAAAATAAACTGTTTGATATCAAAGATCGTTTGGCTGTTTTACAGGAACTCAATGAACTAAAGATCAAAACAAAGCAACGTATTCCTGCAGCCAACCACCACTGGGGAAAAACCGGCGGTCCCAGCAAGGCCTGTCTGGATTCCAAAAGTTGGGGATCTGGTCAGAGAAAAAATTGCAGACAAGAAGGAATTTGGACCTTCTTACAGGCAACCAGTACCTGTCCTAGCCGTTCAAGGAACGAGAACAGTACTTCTGCCGCCCCTTGCTGGAAGAAAGGAGAAAAGATTTGTGTCCATCGACCTCATCAAACCACAGTATGTGGCCAATACTAAATAGTAGGCCTCGTGGACTCCGACCTGGTAGCAGATGCACTCCTCTTGCTACTATCCAAGAGGTTCAGACTGAAAGACTGATAACAATCGAGAATTCAGCTGTAACAGATGAAGGACTAAGCAACAATGCAATGGAACTCATCCCTCTTGAAAACCAAGTAACAGTTCGTCCAAATACACCTGTCTACACCAACGTAGCAAGTGATCAACTGGTTCCAGCGATTTCTACAAATCCTGATGCAATTCCAACAATTGACAGAACTGTTTCTGGCTATTTCATTAACTTTGATACGTTCTCAGAAGATCCGAGTGAACCTGAAACGACGCCAGCATCATTGAGATTCAAGCAGCAAGTACAAGACTTTCTTCACTTTCTGAAAAAGACTTATTTGGTTTCCCCATGGATTGAACTCTGGATTACATCTGGACTTTTTGTTTTCCTGCTCTGGCTAGCTTTGGTTATAACTGTGAGCGTGCTTATAAGTGGCAGATACATCCATGTGAATACTGAAGGAAAAGACGTGAACATACTTTTGAAACCTCATAAATCTTCCCATCGTGAAGCAAGAGACTTGTCAACAGTGAACATCACAGCTGTTCCTATACAGGACGGTATAGTGTGGGACAAAACAGATTTTGATATCTTTGGCCCGACGGAACAATTGAACATTCCACATTTGTTTAAAATTTCACTAAGTGATCTAATTTCGTCCAGTACCTATTCTGATGATTGGGACTTTGAGACTGTTAATGACATAATGTTTGACCTAGAAAAATCTGCTGCATTTTCTAAAAAAGAATATTTAGAGTGTTCTTCAGACTATGAACAGCTGTATTGCTATAACCACTATGGTCATCATTATTTGCATAAATCTGCATACCCTAGAAATGTGTTTATGTTTAACCAATGGGAGCATTGTCCTACACCACCACACGGTAGTTCAAAAACATTTACTAATAAGTTTCCATATTTTTCAGGTTACAATACATCTGATCCAGAAACGTTTTACTATAAAAATGTAAACAAAACAGGACTGAAAATTATGTTAACAAATACAAAACAGATTTATTCTGCACCATTTATTTCCCAACTGTCTAGACAGGGTTTCGACTTTTGGAAAGACACAATAGACTCAAAAACTGTATGGGGTACTAAAGATTGGCAAGTGCAGGGGATAGAAGCTTTATTTAGAGCCTGCATCATCCCTGAACAAATAATGTTTTTGAATGAAACTGTCCAACAAACATCTTGTCTTGGACTAGCCAAGATCAAAGAGATGAAAACACCTTCTGTACCAACACCTGCAAGTGATAATAATACACAGGCAGTGGTGACAGTTGACAATATACTACAACTCAACAGATCTAATCCTGATTGGAGAAAATGGTTGATCTGGCCCACAGACACGAACAACTGTCAGGAAAGATTCCTGAATAAAATTCAGGGCTTTACTATTCATAGGCCAGACCCAAGATACGTCCAAAGACAGCATCCGGGGGTAGTAACAACATACAGTGTAGGAAAATTATGCCTCGATTGGCTGCATAAGTCTACACTACAGGATGTGAAACAACACTTATCCTTACTTAAAGAGGACGCAGACCTTAGGGAATTCTTGCTTAGACCAAGAAAACCGCGTCAAAAACGTTTCATATATGCCGGCATTTATGCTGCCTATAATGAAGCATGGAAAGTGTCACAGATGGAGGCTGCAGAACGAATACGTGAACTTGATCGTATTAATTTAGAGAAAACCCTCTCTGTGGTCGACAATGGGTTAACAACTTTGTCCTCCAGAATATATTCATTGGATGGCATTGTATCCTCTGCTATCGACATACTAGAACAAGATTTGGCGATGTTACAGCAAGGCCAATCTCAATTACGTTCTATTATGTTATTAAGCTGGACGCTGCAATCTTTGCGTGCGGGCTATGTGCCTTGGCGTTTTATCAACACGTCAATTCTGTTTGCAGAATACAATCTAACTGATAAACAGATCGAACTGGCACAAAGAGGAGCAAAGTATACAGTGCTGAGCATTGAAAAACTGGAAAAGTTACCATTCACAGTGGCAGAAAAACCAGCTACAGAATGGCTTATTCATGGCAAAATCACACTACCTGTGACTACTTTTCAGTTTCAGTATTGCCTCAAACAAATGCAAGCAGGCAAATATGAAAGGTTGGGTAAGGAATACATTAAGACATCTTGGAATTTACCATATACATATAGATGTTGGAGTGGGGATCGTGAAGTGTTTCTGAGAGGTACACACTGTAAAAATGCACTGAGCGGTTCACTAATATGTCAGGACATTTCTTTACACGGGGCTTGTAATGGTTCTGTGGCAAATTTGTCTTGCCATCAGCAGGGTACACCAGCTGCTGTGATTAATCCAACATTTGGACAACTTTCTAATGGGAGTTACCTCATGTTGAATGATCAGAGTTGCTGCGGCATGTTGCCAGGCATCCCATATCTAGTAACGGTCAACTCCAGAGTCACTTGCTGTATGCAAGTATTGTTTGCCCCAATAGACACAGTCAGGGAGTCGCCTCTATGGCCTTCGCTGAACGTCTCTTTTATAAGATTTGATACTTTGAGCAGAATGAAAGCCATGCTTTTACAGCAAACAGTGCCTTTGACCTCGGCCAAAGAATCCTATGATCTACAAGTTGCAAGGACTTCGGCTGAGATACAGACTTTAATACGTACAAACTGCCCTATACATTTCGTGGAAATGATAGGACGTATCTTTAACATGTCTGATACAAGCGGAATTGTACATGTATTTAAGAGCATCTGTTCCGGACTGTTAGCACCTTTCCAGGCAGTCCTCGGAATAATCCCAAACTTTGCACATTCGGTGTTTGGTGGCATACCGTTAATTCTAGCACTTGTTGCCGGAATTCTATTTCTCTTCCTGCTATTACGCTATGGCCAGCCTATTCGCAGACATCACTCCGAGCGAAATGGAGAAAGCTCTCCTTGAACGAAAGTGCCGTGAGCGAATAGTACAGCTTTATGGCATGATTCATCTAAGGGACCTTAATACCACGTGGTTCCTGTCTTTCAGACCAATCTGGCAAGATTGCATCTTACCTGTTCTACGATGCCTGCTATGCGGTGAAGAATGCGTGTTGGACACTTGTCTAACATTTCCATCAGCTACGCCAACGGATATCGATACTCTGCTGGACCCGATAACGGCCCATGCTCTGTGTTGTCCCCAGAGGCTGCCAATCCTGATGTCAGCATTCATTGAGATCTCACAGATGCTTCCGGCTGCTGCTGAGGTACGTGAAAGATCTACAGGCACACAGGTAACAATGGACGCGACCATTGCTGCGGCAACATATGCTGAAAGCGATGCTTCACATCTCTGTGCAATTAATCTACTACACGAGGTGTTCCAACTGACACCAACTTCAGTGGACGATGTTTTGTCTACGGAAATAGATGATCTCATGTTTACACCAGACCCGTAAACTGACTCTGATTCAGCCCACAGTGTTCCAGAGATGCAGTAACAATTTGGCCTTCATTCTTCAAAAACTTGGAACTCTCCCCAAAATTGAACTTTTTTCCATTTTTCGAACTAAGATGGCACTTCGATCTGCTTAAAGTAGAACTAGCCTTATAGTACAGACTTCGCGGTACTTCCATAGACACTTAGTCATCTTGTTTGTCGAAAAAGTTCATTCATTATCATGACATGAAATGACTTTGATTTTTGAACAACTTATCGATCATTTTCTGTCAAATGTAAATATTACTGCTAATTTCATTCATATTGTATTTTATTTTAAATATATGCCTGAAATGAAAAGCAATGCTTCAAATGTACAGTACCTTTTGCATTCTAATAGGTTTTTTAAATGCCTTTTAAATGGTTTTTATGAAATATTTTAGCAATATGCGGTACTCCATTTAATGTTTAGCATTTTAAATGTTTAGCATTTTAGTATTATCGTACACATGAAAGTGGAGTGGGTGTTGTATTCCTCTTAGGGTGTCCATACACGGGCTTTCCTGTATCATGTCCTTATATAGGCACAATTCGCCCTGCCCTTATATAGGCATAAAATCCCAGTCCTTATTTAGGCATTAAACCATGCACTCCAAATACAGGCATGGTCTCCGACATCCGTCCACCCTAACGTCACAACGAGTTCTTGAAGAACAGACCCTTAGGCTTCGGGAGTTTCCTAGCACAGGACTATTGATTTCTTCAAGGACTCATCTATTATGCATGAACCATTATACCTTAGGGGTTCATTCATGACGTCTTCCGCTGTCCGATTCACGTCAATGCTAACATTCTGAGGTACCTGTCAGGTATAAATATACCTTCCTAGCCCTTGTAAACTAGAGGAGACCTCGACTTCAGAGGAGCCCGTTTCCCGGCCTGACGCACTGAGAAGACGCTGTCAACCCTGCACGCAGAGAGTCCAGCTTCCAGTGATCTGACTTCCCTTACGGGGTGTTGGAGTTCGAATCTGGCAAGAGATTCCCACCTCTCTCATTCTTAAGGTATGGAGCTGACTAGAAACTAGAGGGACTCTTGGCATACTTGGCATACTAGACTTAACATACTCTTAGTATACCATAGTAAGGAATACTTCACCTACTTCATACCTCTCCCTACACCTAGGTTAGGTTAGGTACATTGGGGTAGAACTAGCTTAGAAACACATCGTATGAGTACTCGCATTTTTAGCTCATGTTATTTATGTATGTGAATATACGCTAAAAGATAATGCTAACGCAGTATTATTTATTTCTACTGCTTACGCTGTACATTATTTATCTTGCATACTGTCTTATGATTGTAACAGCACATATCTCTTACACGAGAAACAAGACTGTTCAATAAACCTTTTATTGAAACGCCCGTCTATTCTTTCTGTGTAACTTTGAGGAAAACTAAGTATGCACGATTGAGCTGAGTGAAATAGTTATCTATTGTTTCCACGACTCTGGGACACGTTCTGATTCTAAAGGGAAACAAAGTTGTCATGTTTTGCGGCTGCCAGAAACTACTCCCTTCTTGTTGTCAAGGAGTTTCTAGTGGCCTCTGAGCTAGCTGGCACAAGTAATTAAGTTTAATATACTCGATAGGGACATACTGACCTTAGTCCTATGTCAAACCTATAGGGGATATTATTCCAATGCGCAGAGCCTACTAGGGAAATAGGAGCTACACTACAGAATCACTATTGATGGAAGAGCTTTGATATATACCTCCATGTTGATTCCCATAAGTACAGTGTAAGTGATTGGGCAGAAGATGTGTGCCTTTTCTGAGAAAGATTTCTTGTAGTATACTTTATACCTTGCTAGAAAACGTAAGCTCAGTTCAGTAGGGTTGAATTGGTTATGGTTGAATTAGTTATGGTGACAAGCCAATGATGCTTTTCGTCAGATGCCATAGATAAGATCTATTAATCATGAGAAGTTAAAGCAAAGGAAGTTGGTCTGTCTTTTGTATAGTGAAAAGGATATCTTAAAGTCAGTAGGCCTTTTAAGGACTGTTTTTACAGTGTGCAAACTGAATATCGAATCCAGAAAATACAGGCATGCGTGTATCGAGGTCAATATATTAAATCTAAAATATCGAAAGGAGAGCAAATCTGTACTTCGCTATATGCACTTACCTTTTGATATTTTGTCCCTCAATATTCTGTCCATGATATTCTTGTATGTCGATATTCTTGAGCTCAATATTCAGTAGTACAACCATTATTACATTGTGGCAAAACCTGTACTTCAATATATGGTAGCTTACAGATTCCCATAGTTGACACACGTTTTGGTGTTGGTTGCTTACCCCTTCTGACAAACCTGAAGGGTAAAATATTTGCATTCTGAGAATCCCTCTTAGGGCTACTATAAGGCACTGTATATTGGTTTGACAACTATATTTTGTACATATCTGTAATTTATGAAAGCTTATGCTCCATAGGGTTGGCCTGTGATGATCCTGGTGACAAATCAGCTGTTGGCCTGATAGGTTCATTGGGAAAAGTCATGTCTCATGCCATATGTCAGATCTGTTTTATGGAAAGGTTATGGCAAAGGAAGTAGGCCTGACTTATTTATTGTGAAAAGCATATGATAAATCCAACAGGCTTTTAACAATAGTTTGCTACTATGCTGTGGAAAAGCCTGTACACAGGTATTTTGTTACATGGAATCTCAAAGATTATCGCATTATGCAACGATTTAACTCTGGTTACTCCTTCTGGCAAACATGCCCAAATATGAGAAGTTGTATATTGTTTTGTCAACAGTCATATATACATTTTTTAACTTAGAATTTACATCTGCTGATTGCCTTGAAGGAAAGCACATGCTCAACACTGTAGGCCTGAGTTGGCTATTGTGATAAGCCAATATTAAAGGTTATAAGGGCCAGATGTACGACCCTATTTTGCATGCGCAAACGGGTTTGCGACCCGTTTGCGCATGCAAAATCTAATAGGGACATGTACAATCCCTATTTAGCGAGTCGCTATTTTTTTGCGACTCGCTAAATAGGAATTGCGAATCGCTATTAGGAAGGGGCGTTCCAAGGGCGTCCCTTCCTAATAGCGAGTCAGAGGCTTATGTAAGAATGTTTTGCGACCGCAATTGTGGTCGCAAAACACTCGCAATTTACCGCCCTCTTCAAGAGGGTGGTAAAGCACTTGCAAATAGGAAGGGGTCCCCAGGGGACCCCTTCCCCTTTGTGAATGCAGGGGAAAATATTTTTTAGGGGCAGGCAGTGGTCCAAGGGACCACTACCTGCCCTTAAAAATTAATTAAAACGTTCATTTTTCTTTTTTTAAATGCATCCCGTTTTCCTTTAAGGAAAACGGGCTGCATTTTTTTTTAAAACTGCTTTATTTAAAAGCAGTCCCAGACATGGAGGTCTGCTGAGCCCAGCAGGCCACCATACTTGGGAGGGCCAGCCATTCCTAATGGGGTCGCAAATTGCGAGTGCCTCATTAATATGCATGAGGCATGCAATTTGCGACCCCATTAGGAATCGCTAACAGTGTCTCAGACACTGTTGTACATGGCATTTAGCGACTCGCAAATTGCGACTTGCAATTGAGCGCAATTTGCAAGTCGCTAAATGACATGGCTGTACATCTGGCACTAAGTCATTAATAAGAGTTATGTCACATGCAGTATGTCTCATACGTTTATTATGAAAAGTTATGAAAAAGAAAGAAGGCCTTTCTTTTTCATGCTTTTATTTAGAAAAATATATGTTAAAGGTAATACAGCTTTAAGGGTGGGCTGTTAATCCCTTGTGGTAAAGCCTGTTGATAGGTATTTTGCTATATCTAATCTCACAGATTACCATATTATGAAAAGGTTTTGATGTTTGTTATCCCCCTCTGACAAACCTTCTTGATAGAGGATTTGCACTGTAAGAATCCTTGCTAGACTCTCTTTGAGAGAGTTCTATATGGTTTTGCTAGCTGTAATCTTGTACGGAATTGTAATGGTATACATATTTTTTAGCTGTCTGTGTATAAACATACAAATTTGATCTGTCCTGACCAATTTAGCTGCCTTCCAGGCACTTGTAATCAGAAAAATGCAGTGCATACATAGAGGGCCATCCGTTTTTAGCAATGGTCTGTTTGAGAGTCATTCACATTTTCTTACAGTTCATTACAGCATACAGAATGAGACAATGGATCAGCTCACTACAGCCATTGCCTCTATTGCCCCATGGGTGACTGCATTTTTCTGGATCATATGTGTATTCCACCTGAAATCAAGTGCACTCCAGTGCCTTGGTTTCTGCACCAGTCCTTTAGTTTTCCATTTTCTCTTTTTATAAGTCATGTATGTAATCACTCGAAATTTTTGGACTGCTGCTTCTGGTTTTTGACTGTGTTGACAAAAACTCAGCTAACAAAGCCCCAGTGCTTGTGCTCTGACCCCTAAAACATGTCAAAATTGGCAATACTCCTGATTGGCACATTTAACTTACATATAAGACCCTAGTTATATGGTAAAAGAGTTTACCCATGGCCTATAAGTTAAATGTCCATAGTGCACTGCAGCACATGTTGTGCCACCACTAAATGGAGAATTCAAAACACAGCTTTATGCCTGCCACCAGTAAATTGGCTGTACAGGTTTAAACTGCAAATATGAACTGTCGGAATAACCCATTTAAATAGTAATAAGTCATCCCTGAGTAGGCCTTGCATGCCCATAAGGCAGGGGGCATGCTATTTAAAAGTAAGACGTGTAAGAGTTTAATGTCAAACATGTCTTCACAGCAAAAATGCCTAAAAAGCTATTTTCATTGTGGCAGGGCTAGCTGTTGCTTAGGAAGGCAGTGGGATATTTTATGAAAGTTAAGAAATGTATCTACGCCTAGGAGCCAGATAAAAAGTTCATTCTTGGACTTTTGAAGATGTGTATTACAAATCTGTCGGTAAAGTTGGATGTGTAACAAATACTTTACAAATATTACTTTTAAAAAGCTACCTTCAACCTGCCTAAAGTCTCTAGAAGCCCATTTTCCTGTGCTTCTGACTGTCATCCAGGAGCTGAATAGCTCCTTCATTGGGTGTGGGTTTGCTCTCAGAGCTGAAACAATGGGCTTGGGTGTGCGGAGTTGTCCTTTTCCTTTGAATGGATGACTATCTGAGCAGTGCCCAAAAACATAATTATCTTTAAAGCGGCCTTCCTTGCCACAGGCAGATGTAGCTCACACCTGGGCCTGCCACCTCTATTGTCCTTTTAGCCAGCTAGGCTTCAAACCCAGTGGGAGAGGAGTTGTACCCATAACCAATTTTGTGTGACCACAGAGGAGAGTTTGTTCATTTCAAAGACCAAACTGCACACCTTCTACCACCCCCTGGGTAAGAGTGACCCGTTCATTGACCACCTCATGGAAATCATTGCTGCAAATGTCCCCCCCCCACTCCAACAATATATTCCTAGGGGACTTTAATCCACATTGGAACGACCTTAATGATAATCAGGTCAACATCCTTAAAGATTTCATGGCAGACCAAACACTTACTCAAGCCTGCACCCTGTCAACTCACACGAAAGGCTCTACACTGGATTGGATTATCTCAAAGGAAAAGGCGGTCAGGTTAACCTCGATTGTTCTTGCGACTGGTCAGACCACCACACTATTACCTTCCTAATACCGGGCGTACTTAAGAAAAGACCAGTGCAATCAGTAAAACCGAAATTATGGCTTAGGGACACAAAAAGCTTAGACTATAAGAAACTGGCAGCGAAAAGGATCTCCCCCTCCCCCAAGCTATTAAATGTCGGCGAACTTACGGAGCACTACAGCTCAACAATGTATAATATATTCGACTCACTAGCCCCGTTAAAACTGAAAAGAATTCAGGTTAAAGACAAAAATCCCTGGTTTAATGGGTCTCTAAACAATGAAAGGAGAAATCTGCGACTAACAGAACGGAAATGGAGACAACACCCTTCCTCCCCCCAGCTAAAACTTCTTAGAAAGACCAGAAATGCATACAACAAAAGCATTCTCAAATCAAAAAAAGAATTCTTTAGATTGGAACTGGAGAAAGCTAAGAATAGACCTCGTAATCTCTTTGAAATGGTAAAACAACAATCGAATAAACTGGCCAAATCCTCTAAAGAAGCAACAAAATCCCTAATAAGCTATGATGAGTTCTCCTTCTTCTCAGCCAAAATCAACTCTTTCGGAAATGAGCTGAAATCCGCCGCTACCGACCGGTCTCCTCCTTCGGTGGCACAAATCAACATATCTACACACACCCGTCAGGCAGTACCCAAAAATGAAGCTCACTGGATGGTCTACCTTCAATTTATATGACAACCACAACATCTCGAAAATTCTATCATCCATAAAACCGAATAACCACTTCAATTACCCGCTCCCCTCCAATTGTCTGTCCGCAACCAAACAATTTATCATACTCATCTGGACTACAATAATCAACGCTTCCCTAATGCAAGGGTCCATACCCGACTCTCTAAAATCCGGTCAAGTCATCCCCATTTTAAAAAACCCCACACAGAACCCTGCTGAACCGGACAATTTCAGACCAATATCTAATATTCCTCTACTAGCGAAAGTGCTTGAGAAATGTGTTCAACAACAACTTAGCCAACACATCACCAAATTCAATCTGCTAGACGAATGCCAATCTGGCTTCAGGCCAGATCACAGTACTGAAACTACTATTCTCCAAATATGGATGACGCTCTTCAAGCTCCAGACCAAGACAAAACGTGTCTCTTAATTCTTTTGGACCTATCGTCGGCGTTCGACACAGTTAACCATGAGAAGTTACTAGATCGTCTCGAATACAGGATGGGATTAGGGGGAACCGTTCTCGAATGCTTTAAATCCCTCTTACGGAACAGCTCTCAAAGATTCTTAGTTAATCGAAATCTATCCTCTCCTTCCCTGATTACTATCTGAGTCCCGCAAGGCTCAACTCTCTCCTCAACTCTTTTTAACCTTTATCTGGAACCTTTAACTGAAATACTGCGTTTCACCAAAATTTCTTTCCACATGCAGATGACACACAGATCTACATCAATATTTCATCCCTAGAGGAGATCAAAACAATGAACGAGGCTCTAAAGCTGACTGCAATGGCTAGCTAGCAACCAGCTCAAAATTAATGTGCAAAAAACTGAATTCTTACTAATTTCCCCTCCTAAAAGTTCCACTGACATACTTGAATGGACCAAATCGATCTCCGCGCTAAACTGCACCCCGATCATAGTGGACTCAGCCAAATCCCTAGGAATCACACTAGACAAGAACCTGAACATGTGAGCCCACATCAACACACTGGCCAAAAATGCCAGGTTTCACCAGAGCTACCTTAGAAAACTAAAACCATTCCTAGATACATCTGACCTTAAAATGACTGTACAGCATTAGTTATCTCTAGAATCGAATACGAATACTCAACCCTCTCTGGTCTACCCAAGATCTCAACGGCTCCCTTAAAAAACCTGTTCTAATGCAGTCGCAAGACTCTTAACAGGTTCAAAAAAATTCGCCCACATCTCACCGCACCTGAAGGCACTGAATTGGCTTCCTTACGCAGCCAGAATCCAACTCAAATTGGCCTGTATCACAAACAAAGCGTTACACACTAATTCACCTTCGTATCTTGCTCATAAAATTGTGGTATCCGGAGGAGGCAGGCACTCCTGGAGTGCCAGGGATTTTGTGCGGAAACCAACCTTCTCCCGGAAGAAGAAAACTTACAACAGAGCTTTCTCTGGGGCCGCACCTAGAATCTGGAACTTGCTGCCGCCAAACATTAGAAGAATACCATTTTTCTCAAGATTCAAGAAGGAAGCTAAGACTTTTCTAAAGGGCAAATTCCTTCCATAACCTCTCTCAGAGCATATACAGAACAGCGGCTTAGTGATACTCTATTGCTCTTTTCATGAACACTGCGCGTTTAAGCCTCACAAGACTTCGTAGATGTAACTTACTCGATTCTGGTATCCTGGACGATGTTTAGCATATTGAATAATTCGTACTTCACTGTTACCTTAATGGGCAGAGGATGGTGTTGTGCAGTCTTCCTCTGCTCCTGCTGGCGTTTGTATTATCTCCCTCAAGTGTACTCATGATCGTTTGTTCCCAATCTTTGAAAATAGCTTGTAAAGCGCTCTGATACCCTAACGGGTCACGTTTGCGCTCTATAAAACACTAAATAAATAATTAAATAAATTTCCCTGACACATCTCTAGGGTGGGCATCTGAGCTCTGTACAGAGGATGAAAGGAGTGTTAATCTACAAGGATCCGGGCAGCGCGGGTCCCGCCGACCCGAAATTACAATCGAGCCCACTAGTCAACTGAGCGGGCGGCGGTAGACCTGCTGGTTCTCCTCCGGTTCAGCAAACAGGCGAGGGAACACGCATGGTGGCCGATGCCTGACTTCACAATGGCGGCCGTGCGAGCCATGAAAGCTCTCCCCTGATGCAGGTACCGGCGGGACTGGTGGAGACTGCAGGGCCAGCCAGAGGCAAATTGAGCAGCACGCCCTGGGTTACTGAGGTGTCTGGGGGCATTGTAGGAGGGATTTTAACACACTCGGGTGCCTGACCTCGACATGGCCACCACACCAAAGGCCTGAGACAGCCTGGCCCTATCTACAATTCTTGAGTCCCATGAAGGCCATTCAGCTACACAAGCAGAGAACACCCTCGACTTGGAGACCCACATGGAGCAGAGGGAAACTAGCTCCCCTGCAGGGACAGCCCAGAGGGAGGAAGAGATCTGGAAGAAGGGGGTTCCAGCCTATAGTGTCCAACTAGGCTGGCTTATCAGCAAAAGGAGGGAGCGTCGGTGCAAACCTCTTCAACGCTAGCGACGGAAGGTCTCTCCCCCTAAAGGCGGGTTACCCCCCGAAGTTGTGGGGACATCTCCACAAGATGAATCTAAGGCGATGCCCACGCCGCGCAGAGGTCACGAGTGCAACAGCACCTGGAGTTGACACCGATCAGACCTCGCGCATATCCCCCACCTCCCACCCCCATCTGGCTCACCCACCAGGACAGGAAATAGTTCAAGAGGTGGTGCTCGGACGAAGACCAAAGAAACAAGGCAGCATTAATATCGGCCTCTGTTTAGAAGATCACTCCAACCTTGGGCATCCACGGGCTCGTGAATCGGCTGCCATACTAACTAATCAGCAAGTAGGCCGACAGGTGAGGTGCTCCGGTTGGGAGCTCCCTGGCTAGGGATTTTCCTTTTTGGCTCTAATCCCCTGGAATCTACCCTCTCCTTGATCCTTTATACACACCTGGGGTTCTATGGACTGCGGTCCTTCGATTCTCCAATTCCCGCGATTGAATTTGAAACCAACCTCAGCAACTTCCGAGGAATCCGTGAATATTCTACCAACGGCGGAGACCTAGCAATATGGCCGATGCCCGATGGAGCTACCTAGGTAGCTATAGAGGAGATTGGCTGTGGATCTCCCCCTCGGCCGTCACCTACCCAGCCGGACATTGGGCAGACTTTCTTTCGTCTCTCCCCCGCCTTCTGACGAATCAGCCGGCTTGTTTGACTTTCACTTTGTCTTTTTGGTTCCCCTGAATTACTTTCCCCCTTTCCGGTCTTTCCTGACCCGATCTTCATTCCAACACCATGGTACTTTTCCCCTCTTCCTTCTATACCCCATAGGATGTGTGTATATGTTTAAGCTATGCTCTAGTAACTCATGTTACTATGTAACACTTTTTTCATATGTTATACTAGGCTCCTGTAACTGACGTAATTTTGTAACTCACTAATCCTCATGTAAAGCGCTCTGATACCTCCAGGTCTAGCCAGCGCTATATAAAACTCTGCAAATAAATAAAAGGTTCTGCCATATTGGTTTTAGGTAAAGAGGGGCACTGTGGGATTGTTTGGAGTAGGGCACACAGGCACTTCTGCAAAAGTGGATAGGCTAACCCTAGGAACATTTTCCCAATTGGTTAGGGAGGGGCCAGGAATCACCCCCACCCACAGTCCAATACTAGGCACAAATGTGGCACCCCTGGGCACTCTCTTTCGAACACTAGTGGGCCTGACTTTGCTGCAGCTCCTACTACATTCTATTCTGCAGCAGCAAATCCGATTCAGTGGGCACGACACCAAACGGCACCCGATGACGTCAAACGCTCTCCGGCTGCAGCCTTGCCCCGGCGAAGGAATCTGACTTCCAGAAAATAGTCTAAGTCCGAAGGTAGAAATCTTCACCAAGCCCAATACCGAGCAGCATCCAAGCAACGTCGAAAGCTTCCTGGCTTCTAACCTTGGACTTTTCCTGCTCTGAACTTTTCTTACCTTCGTCGACATCTCCACTGAGACTTAGTCCATCATCAACAAACCCATCTTCAGATCGAGCAAGAAGCCTGGCCCTGCAGAGGACCCTACCTTCTCAGGAAAGTTTTAAGTCCAAAGGTAACTCTTTGACAGGGAACAGCCGGATCCTTGTATCCAATTTGTGCTCCATCGCAGTCAACCTTAAAACTTACCTTTGTACTGATCTAGCATGACCAATTGCCCCCAGTTGGAGCTGTTCGGTTTTTGGTGCTATTTTCTTATTTTTTACTTTAAAAAAATCATATCTCCGGTTCCCCTTATTGGATTTTTGTCATTTTGGTGTTATTTTGTTCATTAAACTATTTTCTACTTTTATAAAATGGAGTGGAATTTTGATTGTATTTTGTTTTCATCTTTTCAATTGTTTGGTACTTCTAAATGATTTACACATTTTCTGAAGTTAATCTTGTCTGCTCTGTGCCATAGCTACCATTGTTTTAGCTAAAGTTTAAATTACTGAAACCTTTACTGGGCAAACAAGAAAAGTTCCATTATTACCTGTGTTGGACTGCCATCCCCCCAACTAATAACCCACTTTCTTACAATGTATATCTCCATCTCTTTTTTTTTTGGAGTGCCCAACTCCCCAGAGAGTGCTACTAAGTCGCTCATTACATCTACAGTACACAGTATCCCACAAGGCCACTGCTTTTAATCCAGGTGGGCATATAGAAATAGTATTGCCTGTGGTGTATCATTGGTTAATTGGTCCAAGATGGCCCCGTTCCACATTTAGAAACTTGGATTGGTATAGCAATGATACACTATGAACAATACCATTTCAAGATGACCAGTCACACCTATGTTTCATATTTTACTTATTTTTCAACGCCAACGCAAGCACATGCTTGCCATGTTTATGTGGCAATCTGTTCTTTTTCTGCTATTATTCTTTCAAATATCTTGTATACTTGTTATTTATGTGTGCAATTGGTTATAGATGGATGAGTGTGTGAATGCAAGAGTGAGTCAACGGGTAGATGATTGGATGCATGAGTGCAAGAATGAGTGACAGAGTGCATGTTTGATGAGATATTGAGTGTCTAATCTGTCACCAGTGACAGGCAAATCATTATCAGTTATAAACCAAACCTGTTGGCATTGCTTATGCTTGTTTTAAGTGAGTTAGTAGCTCTATACCTTGATTACCAGTTGTGCAGAATACATAGTAAATACCAATATCCCAGGCAGAAGAATATGCATCCTAGACTAACTTTTGAACTGGAAAATTAGGAATAACATTTAAAATTGGTATTTAACACACTTAGGGGTCGATTCCGATCCGGGTCGGACAGCCCTCCGAGAGCTGTCCGTAGCCTTACCTCGCGACCGACTCGTACCGGGAGCCGGTCCGTCCGGACGATGAAATACGATGCGCAAAACAGCCACAAATCCGTCCGACACATAGGCAGCGATTCCAGCAGCATTTCCCATACGAGCCGTACCTCCGAACGCCGATTCGAGTCGCCCGGAAGCAGTTCCCACAGCAGTTTCCGGCCGGACAAGTACGATGCGGAAATCATACGTGCCGGACGGGTCGCCACTAGCAGCACGTCACAGCATCCGGTAGAGCTGCATATCAGGTCCGATTCGCGCAACAACACGATCCACGGCTCGAGACGGACCAACTCACAACGTGTACGAGACGGAGCAACGAGCAGCAAGTACGAGACGAACCAACGATGAATCCCATCGCGCAGGTCATCCCAGTACTGTATATCTATGACTGGATCAGGGACAGACGCGCACATCGCAGACGGTAAGTCAGACACCCCCACAAACCAAAGTCACGCACACACGAAATGCCCCACACACATAGGGGGGTGACATCCCTTCCACCAGCAACAGCAATACCACAGGGGTAGCATGTTCCTCACTACCAGCAGTCCCCACACCTAGGGGGGGTGCCCATCACCTCTACCCTCCCCACTCATAGGGGGCTGTATGCCCTGCACCACTACCCTCCACTACCCTCCCCACTCATAGGGGGCTGTATGCCCTGCACCACTACCCTCCACTACCCTCCCAACTCATAGGGGGCTGTATGCCCTGCACCACTAACCCCATCTCATAGGGGGCTGTATGCCCTGCACCACTACCCTCCACTACCCTCCCCACTCATAGGGGGCTGTATGCCCTGCACCACTACCCTCCCCACTCATAGGGGGATGTATGCCCTGCACCACTGCCCTCCACTACCCTCCCCACTCATAGGGGGCTGTATGCCCTGCAATACTACCCTCCCCACTCATAGGGGGATGTATGCCCTGCACCACTACCCTTCACTACCCTCCCCACTCACAGGGGGCTGTATGCCCTGCACCACTACCCCCATCTCATAGGGGGCTGTATGCCCTGCACCACAACCCTCCCCACTCATAGGGGGCTGTATGCCCTGCAACACTACCCCCAACTCATAGGGGGATGTATGCCCTGCACCACTACCCTACACTACCCTCCTCACTCATAGGGGGCTGTATGCCCTGCAACACTACCCCCAACTCAGAGGGGGATATATGCCCTGCACCACTACCCTACACTACCCTCCCCACTCATAGGGAGCTGTATGCCCTGCAACACTACCCTCATCTCATAGGGGGCTGCATGCCCTGCACCACTACCCCCAACTCATAGGGGGCTGTATGCCCTGCACCACTACCCTCCACTACCCTCCCCACTCATAGGGGGCTGTATGCCCTGCACCACTACCCCATCTCATAGGGGGCTGTATGCCCTGCACCACAACCCTCCCCACTCATAGGGGGCTGTATGCCCTGCAACACTACCCCCAACTCATAGGGGGATGTATGCCCTGCACCACTACCCTCCACTACCCTCCCCACTCATAGGGGGCTGTATGCCCTGCAACACTACCCCATCTCATAGGGGGCTGTATGTCCTGCACCACAACCCTCCCCACTCATAGGGGGCTGTATGCCCTGCAACACTACCCCCAACTCATAGGGGGATGTATGCCCTGCACCACTACCCTACACTACCCTCCTCACTCATAGGGGGCTGTATGCCCTGCAACACTACCCCCAACTCAGAGGGGGCTGTATGCCCTGCACCACTACCCTACACTACCCTCCCCACTCATAGGGGGCTGTATGCCCTGCACCACTACCCTCCCCACACATAGGGGGATGTATGCCCTGCACCACTACCCTCCACTACCCTCCCCACTCATAGGGGGCTGTATGCCCTGCACCACTACCCTCCCCACTCATAGGGGGATGTATGCCCTGCACCACTATCCTCCACTACCCTCCCCACTCATAGGGGGCTGTATGCCCTGCACCACTACCCCCATCTCATAGGGGGCTGTATGCCCTGCACCACAACCCTCCCCACTCATAGGGGGCTGTATGCCCTGCAACACTACCCCCAACTCATAGGGGGATGTATGCCCTGCACCACTACCCTCCACTACCCTCACCACTCATAGGGGGCTGTATGCCCTGCAACACTACCCCATCTCATAGGGGGCTGTATGCCCAGAACCACTACCCTACACTACCCTCCCCACTCATAGGGGGCTGTATGCCCTGCAACACTACCCCCATCTCATAGGGGGCTGTATGCCCTGCACCACTACCCTACACTACCCTCCCCACTCATAGGGGGCTGTATGCCCTGCAACACTACCCCCAACTCATAGGGGGATGTATGCCCTGCACCACTACCCTCCACTACCCTCCACACTCATAGGGGGCTGTATGCCCTGCAACACTACCCCCAACTGATAGGGGGATGTATGCCCTGCACCACTACCCTACACTACCCTCCCCACTCATAGGGGCCTGTATGCCCTGCAACACTACCCCCATCTCATAGGGGGCTGTATGCCCTGCACCACTACCCTACACTACCCTCCCCACTCATAGGGGCTGTATGCCCTGCAACACTACCCCCATCTCATAGGGGGCTGTATGCCCTGCACCACTACCCTACACTACCCTCCCCACTCATAGGGTGCTGTATGCCCTGCAACACTACCCCCATCTCATAGGGGGCTGTATGCCCTGCACCACTACCCTACACTACCCTCCCCACTCATAGGTTGACCAAGCAAACCATCCCCCTAACATCTTGGCAAGATTATATGTTTGTGTGTGCAAAATGGCCACAACCCAGATCCTGACAGTGAACATACAATGTGACTCACATCACATGTCTGCACAAATGCTTGTTGTGGTGTTCCAAAAACACGATTCCTAGGATCATTGTGGTAATGGGGTCTAAACCCCACATCACTACAGTGAGCCAAAGGTGAGTGTGGGGTCCAAAAAACCTGCATTGTCGGATCATTGTGGTAAAGGGGTCTAAAACCCCCATCACTACAGTGACCAAAAGGTGAGTGTGACATAACAATAGCAGCATCACCAGACCAGCATTTGTGACTACTGGACCCAACACCTCAACCAATGTAGTGGCAATGTGGTGGTTGTGTCACATACAAACATAGGTACGAGAGGCAAAGAATGCTGTGTAGCACAAGAACTCCCTCTGCCATGTGCAGACAAGCATTGGCCATGACCCCTGACAATGCCAACAGCGCACAATTAGACTATGTGAAAAGTGAGCATCATGATGTATACACACATATCTCTATGAACAGACACACAAACTGCGGAATCCTGTGGAGACTGTCGATGTTATGTGACAAAGTCACATACCACGACAGCAATGGGACATACCAAACATGATCAATGTGCAGGATGATGAGCTACAAGATGTATGGACATCAGGGACAAACCCCCAAACAACATCCCCCCAATGTAACGCTAAAGCCATACCAATGCTGAGGCGCAGATGCACAAACACAGACAGGCAGCCACACACAGCATATCATACACAACACGTGTGTGTGTCTCAGTGTCCCCAGGCTAGTACACAACGCATGACGGTGGGCTGAACTACAATGACACACATGTGTACACAGTGCCATACAAAAGTAACTCTTTAACTGCGCACACCTTTGTGGTGAAGCAGGTATTGTCAGGTGAGTGGGATCACAAAGGATTCATGTGACACAAGGTGGGTGGAACAGCAACCAACACAGCAAGAGACAGACCCAACACAGCACGACACTCTAGTACCCTAATTTGTGGTGACATTAGCCTGTACGCCAATCCCACTGTTATGATGAAGCTAGGTTTCCCCCATACTGCGTAGCACAGTCAGATGTGCGTCCTGGGTCATGTGTCCGGGACAACAAACTCACATCACACCTCCATAAACACAAATGACTGGCCATGGCCTGCAAACAATGGGCAAAATGTAGGTAGGGGCCTAGACATGAAACAACTCCCATTTGGCCACCCTCAACACCACACATCTTGATCTGCAACAATGTGCTCAGCTAGGCACACAGGGACTGGTGATCTTGCTCATGCACACATGACAATCCCAGGGGTGGTGGGGGATCCAAGGTACCCACAAACCCTCACACATGGGCTGACAACAACACCTGTGTAGGTCTGCCACACTGCACAGCATGCGGCACATCGGCATAACGTGAAAATTACACAATTCTTCCGGAACCCTGCCACACACCTACACCAATGTTGAACCAAAGGAGAGCCACAATGAACAAATGTCGACTCCTTCCAGCATAGCAGCAATGACCCTGATGATAGGGAGTAGTCACACACAAATACAAGTGAGCCTCTCACTGACAGATACCACATAGGGAAAACAACATGATGTTGGTAACACATAAGTGACAATGGTAATCCAGAATGTGTCCCACGTGCGTTGGACAACATCCCTGGAATTTACAACTGAAACAGCCAGGGAGGACACCCTAATGACCAGTAGTTTATCATGCACCTACATCCCAGAAAAGGCAGGGCAAAGAAGTTAGATAAACACAGACCAAGTCAGCAAGTCCACAAAACAGGTACATCTCTCTGGAACACAGTCTGCATCCACAAAAGGGAAGTGAACACACACAGACATGCTCACACAACACACACCATGTGCCCAGGCAATGTCACGGAATGACACAATGCCATGAGGGGACTCCACTCCTGGGGAAGGTCAGCTGTGCAAAACTTTGGCTGTGCAGGCTTCTGTCATGCCAGCACAACACTTGCCCAGTGATCCAACAATCACAACACAAGAAAAGTTCTGGTCACAGAAGCATGTGTACGGGAGTCTTCCTCCAGTCATATGCACATATGCAATACACATGTTGAGCAAGTTGGCCTCATGACACAGATGACTTGTGTAACATGGATGCACAAACATGCCTGTCCAGTGGAGATGGTCCGAGTCAGGTAATCTTCCTATGTGCCCAAATGTAAGCACAACCTATGTGCAACAGTGTATGCAAACGATGTGAAGTAGCAAAGCCAAAGAGAAAATCCTGGTCACAACATTTTGCCATCATCACACCCTGAAATTGCAGCTAAGGATGTCATGGATACATATCAGAAAAGTACACATATTCCATGGACCACATGGAGTACATCACATCAACAAATCATCCTGTAATACCTTTGAAACACCTGTACAACAGCACTGGATAACAACAATTGACTTTATTGGGGACATAACTCTTTGAAACCGTTTAGTCACAATGTCAAAAGGCCAATGGCCAGTCCATATCAGGAGTCCGCCCAGGGTGAGATGTGACAAGTTGTCACCCATTGCTTGCATGCACTACTATGGGCAGGGGACATCTCCCCTTGGAGGGGCATAGACAGTGGCAGGCCAGGCACCGCAGGGACCGGATCAGGGTACAGCAGAATGGGGTAGGGGAGGGCTGGTGGGTGCAGGAGTGTCACTGGCAACTGCAGTGGAGGTGTCTGACGCAGTGGGTGCCGTCACCACGGCAGGGCCCAAATCCAATGGGGTGGGTGCTGTCACCACTGCAGGGCAAAAGTCAGACGGGCTTGTTACCGGCACCACCGCAGTGGGCAGGTCAGATGTTTGGGATGGGGTCTCCACTGCAGTGCCAAACTCCAAAGGAGTGTCATGGGGCTCAGGTGAGGTGGGCAGGACAGAGGGGGGGGGCACAGTCCCAACATCAGTGGCAGGAACAGGCTGAGCGTGTGAGGTGGGGGTGAAATTTGTACTTGTAAAGCGCACCCATACCCCCAAAGGGGTGTCCAGGCGCTGTACGCATACCGCTGTGGAACCCTTCCTGGCTTTTCCCTGTGAAATGTCCACTCCTGGGCACCCCCAGGGTGAAGCCAGGCATCCCAGCGCTGTTGGGGCCGTTGTGGAGATTAAGCAAGCTATTGCCCAGAGTTGCAGAGTGGGACCCATGATTAGAATAGGCACCGAGGCGAGAATTATCAGGTCCGAGGAAATTGAGCCCAAGACCCGCCGAGGCGGGAATTGAACCCTGGTCCCGGGCCAGATCTCTGCATCAGGGTCTGCCGCTCTAACCATTGAGCCACACTGGAAGGGGTGGAAGTGCATGTGGTAGGGGGGAGGGCCTAAGCATTTTGGGGATGCGGTATTGGTATGTGGGGGAACCAGGGGCAGTGTGTGGTGGGGGGACCTGTGGAGTGGTGGCCTTGGGGCTGCAGGACGGAGACTGTGACTCTGAACGGCGGGATTGGGGGGGGTCTTGCTCTTACTGCTCCGGGGGGACTTGCGGATGGGGGCCTCAGTGTCCGTGCGCCTGGGGGAGGGTGTCTGTGTGGCAGTGGAACTCCCCCCTGTGTGTGGTGACTTCCTCTTCCCCTTGTGCGTCGGAGCGGATGGATCGGTGGGGAAGAGGCCAAGGTCACAGAGAAAGAGCTGCTTGGAAGGGGGGGTTGCAGGTGAGGCAGGGGAAGTGCTTTTGGAGGGAGAGGCATCTGAGGTCTGTGGAGTGCTTGTGGATGCCTGTTTGTGTGTCTGTGACCCATCCCCTGTGTGTGTGCCATCAGTCCCCGGAGTGTGCGTGTCTGTGGCTTTTGATTTTGACTTCGTGGCTGTGTGCTGCTTGGGTCTGTTGTGGTGCGTGCCGGTGCCGGTGTGTGTGTGCGTTGGGCAGGTAGGGTAGTGGGGACTGTGGATGTGGCAGAGGTAGGAGGGGTGAGGGACTGTTGGAGGAGGGACACTGCTGCCGTCTGTGTGGAGGCCATGGACTGAATGGTCCGATGTAGGGCAGACATGTTGGATGAGATGCCCTCCATGAAGGACACCAGTTGAGTCAACAGAGTGGTGTGGGAATGGAGGACACTCAGTATCGCTGTCTGCCCTACATGGATCTGCTTCAGTAAGTCCACAGACTCCACACTCAGGGCAACAGGGGAGACAGGAGCAGGGGGTGCGGTGCCTGGACCAAAGGAGACATGTTCCCTCACACGGGGGCCTCCACGGACATCTGGGATGGGAGCAGATGGGAGGGTGGAGATGTTGGTGGTGGCGGGGACAGACTCGCTAGGTGTTGTCTGTGGTCTGCTGACACCCGCCTCCACAAGGGAGTCCTCACTGGAGATGCTGTGTTCCTCAGCCGAGGTGGTCGTAGCTGAGGTATCCTCCGTGTGGCTCCCCTCACCCTCTGTGCCACTGGGTCCCTCCAACTCCTCTGAAGCTGACCCAGTCTGGCTCTGCGGCTCCTCTTGGTCCGTGGAGCTGTCTCCTCCAGTAGCCATAGATATATCTGCAATCAATCGGGATAAACAGATCCACATCAGTTACCTGTTTCACCTGACACATCACAGTCAGTACAGCACATCACAGAGGACGCCTTTGCATCAAGTGGCAGATATTGCAAAAAGGGCAGACATTTTTTGAAAATGACACCTGTCAGTCTGCCAGTCAACCATGCCCCTCATATCCTGCCCCTCCATGTTCCCATCTGTCTGGTGCATGTAGTGTGCCACTTCTCATATTTGGGCACATGCACCACATAGACATGTCTCAGAACTGCATAAATCGTGATTGAAATCTGCCAGTACACACACATCCCATCTCCTGCCACTGACTCAGTACATGTGTCAGGATTAGGGATGGCCAAAATCATTGTCAGTGAAATGGATATGCTTCATTCACAAGACACCATGAGGTGCTCATGTCTTGATGGTCAATGCAACAATAGAGTGCATGCTGTACAACTGACATTACTGCGGGATACACATCAGCAAGTGGGATACCATGCTATGGCCCAGTATGGCTAAGCAGCCATCACTGGCTTCAGTCTCAGGGGCAGTGCATCCAAAATTAAACAGTCTGCACTGTGTCACAATCATTAACATTTATGAGAATGTAAGCCCTGCAGCTGTCAAGTGCACAGGTACCCCCACTGCTACCCACATCTTCAGGCATCTGATGATCACACGTAAAACAAATGCAACAGTTGAGTGACTGCAAGCACCAATATGTAAGCATGATGACATCACAGCATGATGAGAACGAATTGAGGCTGCCTGCACTGTGATGTATAATCCAACATTAAGCACCGTCAAGTGATTACACACCTATGCATTGACCCATCGTGATGATCCATTAGCCACACCTCAGCTAGCTGCACAGACCAAAATGAACAACACCACAGGAGTCTAAGAGGATAGGCCACTCCACAATGACACCGAGGAAGACACCATATTGCACATTTCACAATGCACAAAATGTAGGCTGACACACAGGAATAGAAGAACAGAGTGTACTTCATGTCCGGAGTAGGCATACCTGACCAGGAACATGTGCAACATGTGATTACCCTGGACACCAGGCATGTGTTCATGCATGTGTGAAATACATGATGTACATTCTTCTGATGCCCCTTAAATGCCGTACCTGCTGCATGGCTGTGTGGCAAATACCCCTGGCACATATGGTGTGCCAAAACATCAATTGGAACACATATCAATTGCCCACACAAAGTACATGTCTGATTGCTGGTAATGTGCAGCCACATGGGAATCATTAGCCTCACTCATGAAGACAAAACAATGCACCTGTAGCAGATGCTGTTCACAACCTTAAGTTTGGACAACAGCAGGGACACACAACCCAAGTTACACAAGTCACAGACTGAAAGGGGCACACCTGTGTATCAGATGAGGATGGGCCATGACCTAAATTGGGCACATGACTCCTGTACAAGCAGACAGGAGTTCTGTGAAGTGTAACCAGGATGAAGGAGTGCAAAGAGCATGTGAGACATAGTACACAGAGAATGCATGCACTTACCCCCTCGTTGCTGCTGTCTGGCTTTAACTGCCCATCCAGGTCTGGGAAGACCACCGCCAGAATCCGGAGCATGTGGGGGGTCAGTGTACGTCGTCCGCCCCTTCTGCGAGGAGACGACAGCTTCAGCTGGACTCTGGCAATCCTCCGGGTCCAGCCACGAAGGTCCTGACACCTCTTCTGGCAGTTGCGGATGCGGCGTCTGTAGACCCCCACAGAACGAACAGCCCGGGCAATGGTCAGCCAGATCTCCTGCTTCTGATGGGCATCAACCTGTGAGGATGACAAGGATAAAAAAGTCCATTACCACACATGCCACATGTTTGTGCATCACTGTCATGAATTTCGTGCCTGAACGTTATTGTAGCCCTAAGCAGTACAGCCCTTACAGCACAGACAGAGTCTGCATATTCCCAGAAAGAAAACCCACCCCTATCCCGTGCATCCAGCACTCCAAGGTATGTGCCTAGGTGTTGTGTGATTCACTGTTGCTTAACCACTGTTTGTTTATGTAAGTGTTTTGTATAGCACTGATTTGGCCATGCATGTTTATCGCACATCGCTGGTTTAGGAATGTACTGTTTGTTTATGTAAGTGTTTTGTATAGCACTGATTTGGCCATGCATGTTTATCGCACATCGATGGTTTAGGAATGTTTATTTCTCCAGAGTACAACGTGTCAAACTAGGACTGCAATTCGTTTCTGTGCTTTGTAGGATTGTTGCACGAGACTTCTGTGAACACTCGCAGAGAACAGAAGCATCGGAAAAACGCTTTACGCTCACGCGCGTATAAACTGAAGGCTTCATTTGACTGCACGTTGCCTTGCGTCTAAACGCGTGCAACGTAGCAGCCGCTTTAGGTGCGGTTTGGGTGTGGCATGACTATAAAATGCCACACCCAAGTTCCAGAAGGCGCTTAGTCTTCTGACTACGGTTGCGGTGGCATCATCTCTACTTACCTGGACGTCTCCGGTTTCCTGGAACTTCAGCTTCAGCAGCATCCTCGACTCCTGAAAACAACAAGAAAGAAAGAAAGCTAAGTCACATCTTGATTCTTGTTCATAAAGGCGCCCATCGCAAGACAGTAGAGACTAACAGCGCGCAGCAGGAAAAGACTATTTTGGGACCCCTCTTTAATTACGGAAAAGATATTTTGCAAAGCATGTTTTAGGAAGACTTTTGCAGTGAAAGTCTTAAGACTATAGTTATGTTATAGATGTATATATTTCTATGTTTGGTGCATATCATTTATTTTTCGAAATACAGAATCAAGTGATGAAACAAGGAAGGGGATCTAATATAGAAGTAAGTAACTAGGCATAAGAACTGGATAAGACTCTATTACTGTCATGCGAAGAGTTTCTTGTGTAACAGGATTGAAGAGTTCATATCTTGTTTTATTATTAAACAGAGGAGAACAACATCTTCATCCTTACGGACACAACCATCGTGACTTCCCCTGAAGGACAACATCCATCACACGACGACAACTAGGACGCTAAGTTCATTCCTGTGGATTCGAAGGTAGGACTATTACACCACTCATTTCCCAGACGCAAAAGATAGGGACTATAGACTTGCTAGTGTTTACCATTAGATATTACGCCCCTAAAATTACTTCTTGTTGCCTCGCAGGTCGACAACAGGGATCCATCAGCGTCCGAATCCGGCCCTCCTCCCTAGGTTCTAATTTCGTAGCCACAGTGTATGTACATAACCACTGGTTATACCTTAGGGGTTCTGGGAGGTTGGCTCATAGCGTCTCTGCGAAACACAGCCACGCACCTTACAGGTAAGAGACCTACATCTTGCAGGTAAGAGTGTGTTGGTACCCTGACAGAAGACTAAGCCCACGAATACAGTTTCGCCCAGACGCTATGGACCAACCATCACAGATCTCGTTGCAGCAAATTGCTGCTCTTTTGGCAGATATCAAAGCAGAAAATGCGGAATTACGTAGAGATGTTTCAGTTCTGCAAGCTAACATAGCAGCATCTAAACCAATAATAAAACCATCCAGTTTTCAACCCCGTATGCAGAGCAATGGCACTGATGCCCTGCCTACGCAGATTCAGGTAATAACTCCAGTCTCAGTTCCGTTAGCACCCCCCGAGAGGTTTTATGGGGATAGCAGCAAATTTACAATATTCTTGAATCAATGCCATCTTCATTTTGTAGCTAAAAACACTGCTTTTCCGGATGATTCATCCAAGGTAGCTTTTATCTTATCCTATTTAGGTGGGGACGCGGCCTTATGGTCAGTACCTATTGTCGAACGGGATGATCCCATTCTTTATGACCTCAGGCGGTTTAAACACACAATGAAAAAATTATTCGCTAAAAATGTCTTCGTGCAGTCAGCAAATCATGAATTATTAAATCTGAAACAAGGCTCCTCGGATCTATTACATTATATTTCAATATTTAATAGACTTGTGATTGAGGCTGAGTGGCCCGAAGAGAAACGTGTTTCTTTATTTTATCGAGGCCTTAAGGATGATTTAAAAGATATGGTCACCCAAATCTTGGACCCCCCAACGGATTGTGGGGAATTTATAGATCTTGTGGTGAAATTAAATCATCGTTTATCCGAACGCAGAGGAGAGAAAGGGAGAACCGATCATAAAGTGTTTCAATATAAAGAGAGATTCAGTAGCAAATCTGAATCAGTTACCAAACCAGACCTGGGGGAACCTATGCATATTGGAACCATTAGAGGCCCTCTCACCAAGGAAGAGAAAGATAAACGCAGGAAGTTAAATCAATGTTTATATTGCGGGAAGGCGAGGCATTTCGTAAAAGAATGTCCCAGTCGGCCTACAAAAACAAGAGTTAAGGTAAATGAGGTGGCTACCTCACAGCAGTCGGAAAACTAGAATGCTCGACAAACGACAAGGTCGGTTTCTCGAGTAAACAGTCTAGCTTGGCCTCCACTACTCCCACAGTATCTCAGTGTCATATCAGCATCCGAGTATTGTTACAATCACATGAGGACAAAACCAGATCTTGGTCAATCGATGCCTTAATTGATTCAGGAGCCACAGGCAATTTTATCGATGCACGATTAACGCACGAGTTAGGTTTGAAAAGTGTCCCAAAAAAAACCCCGGAAATAGTAAGAGCCGTCGATGGGAAGGAATTAACCTCCGGTCCCATAAAACATCACACCGAAACTCTTACCATGACCTGTGGCACAAAACACAGCGAAAGTATATATTTTGACATCATTGATGCCCCTCAATTTTGCTTAATACTAGGAATCCCTTGGTTAGTGTTACATAACCCTCTTATTGACTGGTCACAAAAGACAGTTCTATTTAAATCTGAGTATTGTATCTCTGAATGTCTACAACACCAAGAGTTAGAACATTTAGTCCAGGGGTATGACTTTCCTATGGAGTCCAAGAATGTGTTAGTATTGGAGGGGGTTCCTAGAGAGTATGACGATCTCATAGACGTTTTTGACAAGAAAAAAGCAAACACCCTACCACCACATAGGGATTACGACTGTCGCATAGATTTGACTCCTGGCGCCACGTTACCTTGCAGTCGTATTTATGCTTTCACAGCGTCTGAGATGGAGCACTTGCTTAATTATCTGGATGAATACCTTGCCAACGGATTCATTAGACACTCCAAATCACCGGTTTCATCGCCTCTTTTTTTCATACCGAAGAAAGGGGGGGAATTACGCATGTGTATCGATTACCGCACAATCAACAACATGACCATAAAAAATCGGTATCCCTTACCATTAATACCAACACTACTAGACCAACTAAAAGATGCAACCATTTATACTAAACTGGATTTACGCGGAGCTTACCACCTTGTACGAGTCCGTGAGGGCGATGAATGGAAGACGGCCTTCCGTACCAAATTCGGCCTTTATGAATATCAAGTGATGCCCTTCGGACTCTGCAACGCTCCGGCAGCATTCCAGTTCTTTATAAATGAGGTTCTAAGGGATTTTCTGGACATATGTTGCGTAGTATACATTGATGATATACTGATCTATTCAAAATCCACAGAAGCACATGTAAAACAAGTAAGAGCCATTCTTCAACAGCTGTTAAAAAATTCTTTATACGTAAAGTTGGAAAAGGGTATGTTTCATGTCACTAAAGTCGATTTTTTGGGCTATATCATCAGTCCATCTGGACTTGAAATGGACCCCAAGAAAATTCAAGCTGTTTGTACTTGGCCCAGTCCTTCAGCAGTAAAGCAACTCCAAAGTTTTTTAGGTTTTGCGAATTTTTATAGACGCTTTATTCCTAATTTCTCACAACTTATCACACCAATTACACGGCTGTTAAGAAAAAACACAAAATTTGAATGGAATGATGAAGCTGAGCAGGCCTTTCAAGCTTTAAAAGAAAACTTTACTTCAGCCCCCATTCTTATGCATCCAGACCCCTCTCAACCATTTATAATTGAAGCAGATGCCTCGTAATTTGCCATAGGAGGCATCTTGTCTCAAAGACACCAAGATACTGGTCAAATGCACCCCATAGCATATTATTCCAGAAAATTGTCTCCTGCCGAACAAAATTATGCAATCTCCGATAGGGAATTGTTAGCCATAAAGGCTGTCTTTGAAGAATGGCGACATTACTTGTTAGGTGCTCGTCACCCTGTTACTATTTACACAGATCACCGAAACTTACAGACATTGCGTTCAGCCAAGGCCCTTTCTGCCCGCCATTTACGTTGGACTTTGTTCTTCAATGATTATAATTTTATCATCACTTATCGGCCAGGGAAAGATAACAATAAAGCAGATGCCCTATCACGCATAGGAAAAACTGATGATTTAAGTGTAATACAGGAAACACCACAACTAATTTTGCCATCCCAATGTTTCCAGGTGGGTGTTATCGACTCTGATGTAATCATGGACATTAAAACAGAAATAAAAACAAAGCAAAAACAAGAATGGCAGAAAATGTACCCTTTATTGCAATGGAAAGACGATCTTTTATTCATGAATGAACAAAGCTTTGTACCAACGTCTCAGTTACAACATCGAATTATGCAAGCTCATTATGACACACCTTTGTCTGTACACCCTGGAATTACTAAAATGTACCAATTAATTAAATGAATGTTCTGGTGGCCTTCCATGTTCAAGGATATCCAACAATATGTGGAAACATGTATCGTATGCATACAAAATAAATCAACACATCAGGCCTCAAGTGGTTTATTACAACCTTTACCGTTACCCCCACAACCATGGCATACTGTGTCTCTTGATTTCATTGTAGAATTACCACGCTCTAAGACTGGTTTCACCACAATATTGACCGTCATAGATCATTTCACAAGAATCGCCCATTTCATACAGTTACGAAAATTACCTACTGCGTTTGAGCTGGCTCAAATCTTCATGACAGAAATAATTAGACTGCATGGAATTCCCTCTGTCGTACTTTCCGATAGAGGTACTCAATTCATTTCTCATTTTTGGCAACATCTTGGAAAATCATTGAACATGGAAGTACGTACCTCCTCCAGTTACCATCCTCAAACGGATGGTTTAACGGAACGCACAAATCAGACCATAGAACAGTATTTACGTTGCATGTTAACTTCTTGTGAAAAAGAATGGTCAGATATTTTATGGGCTATGGAATTCTCTTATAACAATATGGACCACTCCTCTTTAGACATGTCTCCTTTTTTTGTGCTCATGGGTTTCATCCTAAAGTCCTTTTTGGGCAAGACACTTCTCCTTTGGCTAGTCCATCAGTAAATGACTACATACATGGACTGGTATCCATTCAGCACCAGGCACAATATCATTTGGCACAAGCGAAAGAAGCCCAAAAGAGAAATACAGACAGACATCGTACCATGCAACCATCATATTCCATAGGAGATAAGGTATGGTTATCTACCAAAAACTTACACATCAAGAGTTGTAGAAAATTTTGTCCACGGTTTATTGGACCCTTTGTTATTCAAAAGGTGATTAACCCTGTTTGTGTAAGATTAACACTTCCGCCCAGGTACCGTTTCCATCCGGTATTCCATGTTTCCTTAGTAAAACCTTTTCACCCATTAACACGATTACTCATGCCTCCCTCTGCCATAGATGTTGATGGAGTTCCAGAATACGAAGTAAAAGCAGTACTTGATTCAAAAAGGGTTCGGAGTAAATTGTACTATCTGGTGGACTGGAAAGGTTGTGGTCCAGAAGAACGCTCATGGGAACCACTTGCCAATTTACAAAACGCCCCACGTCTAGTCAAAGCTTTTCATCTCCGGTGCCCTGACAAACCGAAACCTATACCAGCGGTCTTAGGGGGGATTGTGCGGGGGTACTGTCATGAATTTCGTGCCTGAACGTTATTGTAGCCCTAAGCAGTACAGCCCTTACAGCACAGACAGAGTCTGCATATTCCCAGAAAGAAAACCCACCCCTATCCCGTGCATCCAGCACTCCAAGGTATGTGCCTAGGTGTTGTGTGATTCACTGTTGCTTAACCACTGTTTGTTTATGTAAGTGTTTTGTATAGCACTGATTTGGCCATGCATGTTTATTGCACATCGATGGTTTAGGAATGTTTATTTCTCCAGAGTACAACGTGTCAAACTAGGACTGCAATTCGTTTCTGCGCTTTGTAGGATTGTTGCACGAGACTTCTGTGAACACTCGCAGAGAACAGAAGCATCGGAAAAACGCTTTATGCTCACGCGCGTATAAACTGAAGGCTTCATTTGACTGCACGTTGCCTCGCGTCTAAACGCGTGCAACGTAGCAGCCGCTTTAGGTGCGGTTCGGGTGTGGCATGACTATAAAATGCCACACCCAAGTTCCAGAAGGCGCTTAGTCTTCTGACTACGGTTGCGGTGGCATCATCTCTACTTACCTGGACGTCTCCGGTTTCCTGGAACTTCAGCTTCAGCAGCATCCTCGACTCCTGAAAACAACAAGAAAGAAAGAAAGCTAAGTCACATCTTGATTCTTGTTCATAAAGGCGCCCATCGCAAGACAGTAGAGACTAACAGCGCGCAGCAGGAAAATACTATTTTGGGACCCCTCTTTAATTACGGAAAAGATATTTCCCAAATCATGTTTTAGGAAGACTTTTGCAGTGAAAGTCTTAAGACTATAGTTATGTTATAGATGTATATATTTCTATGTTTGGTGCACATCATTTATTTTTCGAAATACAGAATCAAGTGATGCAACAAGGAAGGGGATCTAATATAGAAGTAAGTAACTAGGCATAAGAACTGGATAAGACTCTATTACTGTCATGCGAAGAGTTTCTTGTGTAACAGGATTGAAGAGTTCATATCTTGTTTTATTATTAAACAGAGGAGAACAACATCTTCATCCTTACGGACACAACCATCGTGACTTCCCCTGAAGGACAACATCCATCACACGACGACAACTAGGACGCTAAGTTCATTCCTGTGGATTCGCAGGTAGGACTATTACACCACTCATTTCCCAGACGCAAAAGATAGGGACTATAGACTTGCTAGTGTTTACCATTAGATATTACGCCCCTAAAATTACTTCTTGTTGCCTCGCAGGTCGACAACAGGGATCCATCAGCGTCCGAATCCGGCCCTCCTCCCTAGGTTCTAATTTCGTAGCCACAGTGTATGTACATAACCACTGGTTATACCTTAGGGGTTCTGGGAGGTTGGCTCATAGCGTCTCTGCGAAACACAGCCACGCACCTTACAGGTAAGAGACCTACATCTTGCAGGTAAGAGTGTGTTGGTACCCTGACAATCACACAGTTGGATATACATGTCTTTCTTGCAAGGGCATATGATGGACACAGGTAGTGCAAATATGGTGATTGACAGTTGTCCTGCATTTTTCTAAATGGAAACATTGCCTGAGTATTACAACCGTGTGAAAAGTGCTCTTTTCATGCACAGTACCTGTCCAGTACAGGTACCTACACACCTTGGGGGTAACAACTACTCAGTGAGCATGCTAGACACTGGTGAACACAATGTAATTGGTGCCAGTCAGACAACATACACAATGAAAAAGGGATGTGGAGTGCACACTCACCTGCTCCCCTGGTTTACCATACAGCTTGCTGTACTGTGGAAGGAGGCTGTCCAGCAGGGCCTTGTTCTCCTCCTCTGTGAAGGCTGGGGCCCTCTCCACAGTACGTGCCATTCTTGGAGCCAGAGGATGCAGAGACAGCAGCAGTGGTAGCAGAGATGTCACTCTGGTGCATGTAGTGCAGGCAAGTGAGCTCTCAGGGGAACAGATAGCCTTATAGCTGTGCTGCAGAGGCAGATTCAGTCCCATGCGTCAAAAGCAATAGGTCCGACACGTTTGCATCCTATGAATCTGGCCAATCCATCGCATTGCACGCCTCGTACACGCCTTCCGCATCATTTGAAATATGAAAAAGCATTGCACTGACGAGTCTGATACATTGTTGCAGGCAGCCAACGGATTTTCAAGAAACCGATTCGTACCAGGCTCGAATTTGCGTCAGTCCCCATAGAAGTCAATGTGCACGGCGTGCGTGCAAGGCGTGCGTGCGGCTCCTTCCCTAGGTGTCCGACGCGTCTTTCGAATTGGTCACCCGCGTCAATCCCCATAGAAGTCAATGTGCAAGGCATGCGTGCAAGGCGTGCGTGCGGCTCCTTCCCTAGGTGTCCGACGCGTCTTTCGAATTGGTCACCCGCATCAGTCCCCATTGAAGTCACTGTGCAAGGCGTGCGTGCAAGGGGTGCGTGCGGCTCCTTCCCTAGGTGTCCGACGCGTCTTTCGAATTGGTCAACCGCGTCAGTCCCCATTGAAGTCACTGTGCAAGGCGTGCGTGCAAGGCGTGCGTGCGGCTCCTTCCCTAGGTGTCTGACACGTCTTTCGAATTGGTCACCCGCGTCAGTCCCCATTGAAGTCACTGTGCAAGGCGTGCGTGCAAGGCGTGCGTGCGGCTCTTTCCCTAGGTGTCCGATGCGTCTTTCGAATCGGTCACCCGCGTCAGTCCCCATTGAAGTCACTGTGCAAGTGGTGCGTGCAAGGCGTGCGTGCGGCTCTTTCCCTAGGTGTCCGATGCGTCTTTCGAATCGGTCACCCGCGTCAGTCCCCATTGATGTCCATGTTTAAGGCGTGCGTGCAAGGCGTGCGTGCGGCTCCTTCCCTAGGTGTCCGACGCGTCTTTCGAATCGGTCACCCGCGTCAGTCCACATTGATGTCCATGTTTAAGGCGTGCGTGCAAGGCGTACGTGCGGCTCCTTCCCTAGGTGTCCGACGCATCTTTCGAATCAGTCACCCGCGTCAGTCACCATAGAAGTCAATGTGCAAGGCGTGCCACACACCATAGCTTGCCATTGACCCATGGGCACACCAACAACAATACAGTCTGTGACACAGTATCTCAAAGTGCATGTCAGGCTGCATTACCTGTGTGTGAACATGTGATTTTGGATGTTTCACTTAGTGGCACCCACTCCCAGGCAGGGCAGGGTGTCATGGGGACAGATACAATTGTGGCCTGGACACATAACCACTGTGGTTGTCAAGAGTACATTTCAGTGCATGAGGCAAGGACACAGTTCCCGGTGTACATTGTGTATGTCATGTGACATACACCCTGACTCTTCAGTGGAATGGTATGTGTCTCACAGGGTGTCACAGTGCCACATATGTGATGTTCATCCACAGTATGTGTGCATTTCCATGCAGAGATGACTCAGATTTAATGTGCTCAATGTCAAACGGTCACAACATCCATGTATATTGTCAATGTGAGTTGATGTTGCGTCTGTGTGTCACAGACATCCATGTGTGAGCTGGCAAGAAATCATGGGGCACTTCATGTGTGTGTCATGTGTGCATTGTGTTGTGCATATGGGACGCTACATCATGATGGTGTCCATGTTGCGACACAAGGTCCTTGTGTGTGTCTGTCAAAAACCTGTGATGTGGGGCAGACATCTGTCCTCACTAGTCACTGTGTTGTGTGTCTGATATGTGACACTCGTACTGATGTACTGTGACAGAGCCCATTGATTGCTCACAGCACAACAGAGACCTTGTTGTGTGGACATGTAGAGCTGAGATGTCAGATGATGGGCATGTATCTGACATGTGTGCCCATACACAACAGCACACACATCATGTTCTTGTGTCATGTAATGTGGTTTCATGTTCTACTTGTCATGTACACTGTCACATAGATAGGGGGAATGACAAACTGTCTTTGTTCATCTATGTACTGCAGGAGACCAAATGTCCACAGACCGTTCCCTGACCTGGAAACCATGGTTGAACGTGACTGCATGCGACGGTACCGCTTCACCAGGCCACTGATGGAAGAATTGGCGGAGCAGTTGGCCCCACATCTGCAACCTGGCCGGACATACCCTACAGCGCTGACCCCCAAGGTGAAGGTGATGGCAGCCCTACACTTTTTGCCACCGGTACTTTCCAGCACACTGTTGCTAGTGCTGGTGGGATGTCACAGACTATGTTCAGCCGTGTGCTTCGGGATGTGTTGGAGGCGATGTTGCATTTCCTCAACCAGTACATCCATTTCCACAAAGCACAACAACTCGCTAACATCAAGGGGGACTTCTATGCCCTGGGCAGGATGCCACATGTCATTGGCTCCATCGATGGGACACATGTGGCTTTGGTACCACCGCAGGCACATGAGCAGACGTACCGGAACAGGGAAGCATTTCCACTCTATAAATGCTCTCGTGGTTTGTTTGGCGGACATGACCATTTCCCATGTGTGTGCAAGCTTCCCGGGCTCAGCGCACGACGCCTACATAATGAGGAGTAGTCGCATCCCAACGATGATGGCACAGATGCAGTACTAGCGTTCCTGACTTGTCGGTGTGTACTGACTGTTTAGCATTGTGTGTGTTTGCTAAAGATGATTAGCACCCTATTTTCACACTCAACTAATGTGCAATTGTCTCTCTGTAGGTGACTCCGGATACCCCAACATGCCGTGGTTGCTGACACCCCTCAGGAACCCTGTGACACCGGCGGAGATGCGCTACAATGAGGCACATGGCCGGACCAGGAGGGTGATCGAGCGGACATTTGGCCTCCTGAAAAGCAGATTTCGCTGCCTGGACAAGACAGGAGGGGCCCTCCCATATGCACCTGCGAAGGTGTGCAGGATCATCATAGTGTACTGCATGCTACACAACCTGGCAGTGCGGAAGCGGTTGCCTCTCATCCAGGATGACGATGACCAACCTCCACCAGACGTGGAGGATCCTGACCTGGGGCATGATGCCAGTGATGATGAGGGTGATGGTGATGCTTGGAGCCAGCTGATCCAGAACTTCTTCACATGAATGTCAGTATACAGGTATGTGTTGTCAAAGTATTGTGTCAGCCTGACCTATGTTGGTGGTGCACTGGTGCTGATTGAGTGTGGCAGTATGCTACTTGTCAGGATGCTTGCTGTGATGTGTCCTTTCTGGTAGTCTGTACTCCCAAACAGTGTTTACCTGATTGTTAGGTTGTGTCTGGGTAGTTAGTGTTTTGTTTTGGGCATGTATATTGTTGTTGTCTGCTATATATATGTGTTTTTGATTGTGTTTTCTGTCTGTCCTTCACAGGGTCCTTTGGATGCTGTATGGTTTGGTCTGAACCCCAAGACCCAGATCCTTGTTCCAGAGTGCAAGTACTCGTTGTCCCAAACAATGATGTGCCACACACCCCTGGACTTTGATCGTTCACCACATGTTTAATTTTCTGCTCACTGTCACATGAGGTTAACATGCATCAGTTGTGGAATTTTCACATTGTGAATATTTGATAAACCTGCCCTTCACTTTGGGATGTGCTCCGTGTGTGTCCACACATCCGACAGTAATTCGCATCCTGTACCTGTGGGCTGCTTGCCAATGATCCAGGATGGGTGTTGTGTGTGTGCATTCCACTGTATTTCCTGTTGACATCAGTGTTGACGATGAGTTAGAGGGCCCTGGTGAGTATGTGTTGTGTTGTCCTAGTGGTGTGTCTCCCTCATATGTGTCACATTCACATGACTCACATAACGGTGTTCGCATTGCTGTATTAGTTTGCATGCACAGTGTTCCTTAGCAGCTCATCATCGCCATGGCACAAACCAAGTAGGAATCACGACAGAGGCAAGTATTGTGTGATTGTGATTTTATTTCCAAACATGTGTAAGGATGGTGAATGGAAGTTGAAGTGCTGTACAATGTGATGGTAATCCAAAGTTCACAGGTGAGTTGGTAGTCTTGGGAGTTGAAATGTCCAGAGTAGAATCCACAGTCATTTGGTGCATTGTCACAACTTTGACCCTCCATGTCAAGTGGGTGATTTGGATGTAGGTCGACAAGGTCAACTGGTTTGCACACAAAGGACGATATCAGGACCAGGTGTTGTGTTCCTGGGGGATATGCATGGCCATCAGCGTCTCAATTGCCCTTCTTCGGACGACCCTTCTTCTTTCTCGGGGGACCCGCATGTGCAGGCTGCTGCAGTGCCGAGGACTCTCTGCCAGAGTCCTCCTCCCTCCCTGTGGCTGTTGCGGATGTTGTGGCAACAGATGTTGTGGGCGCACAGGGAGGTGTGGTCATGTTGGTGCTGATCAGGCGGAGGCATGTCAGGATGTCCCTATGCACTGCTGTTAGTTCATCCAATTTGTCCCACTTGGACTCCACCCGGGACATGTGGGAGTCCAAGCGGGCATGATGAGCAGCCTGCTGTTCTTTGAGTTCCTTGAGGATCCCCACGACCTGTCCAAACCCTCCGGTGCTTTCCTGGTACGCATCTATGATGCGTTCCAGGTGTGGCTCATCATGCAGTCCAGCCCCCTCTGCATGCCGTGTCCTCTGCCTGCCAACCCTCCCACCGCCCCGATCCACACGGGCAGGACCTGCCGTGGCCGGCACAGGCGACACTGGGCCCCCTTGAGTGTTTGCCCCGGTGGTGTTGTCCCTTGCTTCCGGGGTGCCCTGTGTACCCGTTCCGTTGTTGTTCTGTTGCCTGGGCCTGTCCGTGTCGGCATGGGTACTCTGTCTGGTGTCAGATGTGGCAGGAGTGGTTGCCGGGGGTGCTGCTGTTACTGCTGCTGGGGCTGCACGATGACTCACGCCGGTAATGCCAGGTCGGTCAAGGTCGTCGTTCGAAGAGAATGGAGAGTGATCCACACCAGGGAGCTCAGGGTCCGCCAGAGTCTGGGACTGGGACTCTTCCTCAGGTCCTGCTGTGTCCCCAGCATCCCTTGTGGTTGGAGGAGACACACAATGTATGTTATGTTTCTACCGACCTCAACGTTTCACACACATGACATTTGCCACTGGACATCATTATGAGAATCTGTACATTGCATTGTCCTAGGTTGTGACAGACAGGGGTTGATATTGTTGAAGCACTTTGTAATGGCAACCTGGAGCATTGCGATGTGCACGTCAAGCTGTGTGCATGACCAGCTCATGTATTGAACAATTGTCTGTAGTTGGCCATTGCCACTCACGTTCCATCACATGCCTGACACAGCTGTTTTATCCCAGTCCACATTAGTGCTTTAACAATGCCACACGTACAATTGCACTTGGGGTATGTAGCAAGCTTGGGGCATGTGTTGTGTGATTCTTTTCTTTCCTCTGTGCGTCACATTGGTGTGTCTGTGCAACATGGTTGCAGTACGGTATGCCTGAGATCCAATGTGAGATACTATTTTGTTGTCTGTGTTACTAGTTCACATCTCTTTTCATACAAGTCATGGTGTTTGCGTAGCTAATGAAGTTGTTGCTGAGTTTTGTAGGTGGTAAGGCCTTCTATCTTGTCAAATTCCTCCATAGTGAGAGGGATTGGTCACAGAAGCTCTCTTGCTTTTCCATGCTCATGACAGTGATGGGCAGAGGTGTGTGTTACAGTTCAGCTGCTGTGAGTTGCATGCCTCCTCAGGTGCAGTCCAGGTTAGTCATTGTGTTTGGGGTGTCCATGACAGTGTATGATGTGTTGTGTGAATGATGCGTACAACGCAGACCGATGTGTGATTGAAATGCAGCTCACAACTGCACATTTTGTGAATGACACCATGCTACAGTGTCAGCTATATGTGAGTGTCCATTCTAGGGGCCGATTCCGATCTCGGTCGGAAGCTCTCCGAACGGGATCCGGCCGGAAAAAGTACGAGCCGTACGCTTGTTTTCCGACCGACTCGTACAGCTGTACGAGCGAGCGAGTACGATGCGATTGTACGCGTGTGTTCCGACCGAACCGTTTCCGGATCCGAACCGCTCGGACCAACTCGTACGGAAACGAATCGCACCACGCAATGGAGACGTCATACGACCGAGCGAGTGCCATGTACGCGTCGGACAGCCGGATCGAGTTGGAGCGTCCGGCTCGAAAAAGCTCCCGGAGCCGGACATTGGGGGTCCGTGCCGGACCCCCCAAAACCCGTAGCCTTACGAGACGAACACAGGGGGAGACCCATGGGTCTCCCCAACACAGGTATGTACGGTGCGGGTTGCACCGACACGTACCCACTATAGGGGGCGCACTTGTTCGCAACGTACCCATTCAGTCAATGGGAGCCCATGTACGCGTCGTACGACCGGCTCCCATTGACTTCAATGGGAGTCCGACCGAATCGAGTCCGGCAGCATGCGGCCGCATCGTACTCGCTCGGTCGGACTGCAGGACTCCGGCTCGGTCGGAAAACACTCCGGATCCGGCTCGGTCGGAGGGCTTTCCGACCCAGATCGGAATCGGCCCCCTAGTCACTGTCAGGTGTCCACTGTCAATGATGTATAGGTGACATTGTGTGTGTTTGGTGCTATGTACTATGTCTACATCTCCCCAATTGTCATCTACGAGACACACCTTCACAGCCAGGTCAGGGGACACCACAGGGACACTGCATCTCCAGAGAGTGTGAGGATACCTACAGTTCCAATGGCTGTGAGTGTAGATGTGTTTGAGTTGGCCAGTGCATGGGTGTGACTTGCAGCCAATTCATACATCATGACCATGTGTCAGCCATCTTGCCAAGGCATTTACTTTTGGAGTGATTGGTCCCAAGGGTGCACTGTGTTGTGGCTGAGAAGGTATGCTTTGAGGCTGCATAGATGGCATTTTGAGTCATTGCAGGACCTCTTTCACCCACAGAGGCCAGATAATACCCCATGTGTCATGCTTCCATTGCAGGGAGTCACAATTTACATTCAGGCTGTCAGGCATTGGTGTCCTGTTGTCAGTTGGAGCCCAAGGCCCAACTGGGCCTTGTGCTACCCACAGCAGGGCCTAGTGTCAGCCATCTTGGCAGTACTTTTGCACTCCCTGTGAGTTGAGCATGGTTCAGTGTGAGCTTGCAGGGACATGTGGGTGGGGGACTGGTGGCTGTGAATGCAACTCCCATCATGCTTTCTGCTACATGCACATTCCCAGCAGCCCAACATTCCTTCATTTTGACTCAGCTTTCCTGTGAGGTGGTGTGACAGTGGTGACAAAATGGATGACAGTGTTTGTTGGTTATTTATGGTCATGCCTTGCAGTATTAGTCTTTAGGTTTGTACATCTTAGGACATAGTTCCATATTACTGTGGGATGGCAGGTATTGTGTTTGTGTAACTGATATACACGTCACAGGATACTTGCCTTTCCGTTGTTATGGCTTTGCTGGTGGTAATTGGTTTCACAGTGCCCTTGCCAGTGCTATATGTGTGTTGCCAGACAATTTTGGGTAAATTAGTTGTGTACTCACCAGGCTCTGGTATTCCTGTTAATCCATGGATGCTCTCCGGCGGTAGGATGGCCCGCACCTTCTCCTCCCAGGACCTGAAGTGCGTTGGTTTTGCAGGGAGGGCCACTGCCAGTCTGCCTGCTCAGGGTGTGTTCCCTGTCGATGAGCTTCTTGACCCTCCTGCGCACATCGTAATACCTGTTCTGTATATCGTCCTTTGTGCGCAAACAAGGTGCTTGTGCGTTGACCTTGTCGACAATCCTCTCCCACATCTTGGTTTTCTGTGACATGGGGGTCTGTTGGACCAATGTGCCAAACAACTGTGGCTCTACCCTGAGTATTTCGTCAATCATGACTTCCAACTCACTATCTGTGAACTTTGGATTCTTCTTGGGGGGCATGGTGCTGGGTGGTTGTGGGGATTGATGTGTGGGGGGGTATATGTGTGTGTGGTAGGTGTGAGTTTGTCAGTGAATATGTGATTTAGTTTTTGAGTGGTGCAAATGGTGTAGTTGTTGTGTGTTGTGTGAGTTGTGCTGTGTCTCTGCAGTGTGGTGGTGGTGTCTGCTGTCCTATGCCTGTAATTTGCAAAGGATCATGGTAGGGATTTCTTGCCTTTATATAGGTGGAGTTGTGGGTGTGTCTTTGTTCCTTTTTTTATTTATTGACTTTGTAATTTGTTTTTTTGTGCTTTTTTTGTGACATTTCCTTTGCTTTTGTTGTGCATGAAGGAGACGTTCGTTTGACCGTGTCAGACGCTGCCAGTGGCTCGCGCTGGCTAACCCGAGTCTGTCACACTGACATTCTGCTGTTTTTCGACGTTGGCGTACGCGTCGGACGCAGAGGGGTCTGTTGTTTGGTAGTCACTATTTGCTGTGCGGCTCGGTTTTCCTGATCGTGCTCCGTGCGAGTCGGTCTCAATTCACACGTATTGCATCGTACTGCACGGCTCGTGCATCGCGGGTACGTTTCGGTCGCGTCAATTCATGATGCGTGTCGGTCGGTATGATTCCCGGTCATTTTACGGGCGAATCACTGATTTGCGTGTGGTTCGGTCGTGCGGCTGGTGTTCCGTGCGAGTGGGTTGTAATTCACACTCGTTGCATCATACTGCGCGGGTCGTACGGCGCCGGTCCGTGTCGGTCGGTCTCCGTTCCCGGTCCGTGTTGGTCGGTACGTTTTACGGCCAGAATCAGAATCGGCCCCATAGAGGGTCATTACCGCAACGGCAAACGGGACCGCCCGCAAGCGGTGCGGCGGTCCCACCATGTGTATTAGGATGCCACCGCCACAGTGGCGGTGGCATCCCATATTGTTTACATTGCGGCGGGCGGTGCTGTGAGCAGCACCCGCCGCAATGTAAATAAAGCATGTTGTGCATTTGCATGCACAACGTGACAGGCACCGCGCGGTGCCTGCCACCTTGTGCATGCAAATGTCGGGGTACCATGGGTACCCCCCAAGTGCAGCCACCCACCCCCCCAACCACCTGGGGGCCCGCAACGGCCCCCAAAGGCATTCTCCGCATGCCTTTCCATGGCAGAGTCTCCGCCATGGAAAGGCATGAGACCGCCTTCATCGTAATATGGATGGCGGTGCCTGCAAGGCACCACCACCATATTGCAGGCCTTTTCCGCCCGGTAGGCAATCGGGCGGATTGCCTACCGGCGGAAAACTGGCAGACGGTCTTTCCATCCGCCTGGGTCCCCACCGCCATCGTAATATGGCGGGGGAAATGTTAGGCGGGCGGTGGAAAATAGCGGGCGGATCGCCACCGCCATACGGGCGGTGGCGATCCGCCCGCTATCATAATGACCCCCCAAGTTCTGCGTGCTTTGCCTTTTTCCTAGCCTTTTAAGGTTTGACCTGTCAAAATCTGTCAGGAGAGAATTTCAGTGTGCTAATTTTTACCCCGCTTAGGATCCTGATCCCCACGCAAACCTCTATGTGCAGGGATAAGAATTCAACCCCAAGCTCTTAATCAGGACCTCTTTTCCTTTAAAGGGGTGGTTGATGTCTTTCAAATTCTGGGATATTATCTGAAAAAACATTATATTCCACAGAGCTAGAAACTGCCTCACTTCTTATGAGACATAGCGGGCAAAAAGACCCAACTCAACATCAAAGCATTTTATCCCATTTGGCTTAAACATAGCCATAGGTTTGGCGAATATAGCAGTTTTCCAAGTTCCCTAACACTGCAAAAAAGTTAAATGCCAAGGGTAAGCACAGCTAAATAACTGCACCTATAAAAAGAGATATCCAACAGTTATATAAGAATATGGATATAAACATAATTTTGTTTCAATCATAAATCATGCCTCAACATGTTCAATATATTATTTCGTTTTCCTCACTGTTATGCATATTTAACACAATATCACTCTGGATCAAGTACAACATTTCAAAACGTAAAATATAAGACAAATTATATTACAGATATTTAATTTCTAAGCACTGTAAACATGCAAGTATTTCAACAACTTTAGAACTCGATAATATTAACCAGTGGAAAATGTAATTCTGTCCTTTGTTCCTTAATAGATAAACACAAACAAGATGTATATGTTTCATAGTTTGCACAATTTTCTGGCATAGTTTACATAGTCTAATATCAAAAGGTAACACCAAGAGCCCACAACAAGCAGAGAAGGAAATTGGTTAAAGCGTAATAACATAAATAATCTTTTATGTTCAGATCAAATGTAAAAAAATACGGTAAGTGGTCATAATATCGAGTTTTTAATATCGATATACCATAATATCGTGTTTAGTATATCGACAGTACTAAGGGGGTCATTACGATGGCGGGCGGAAGCACAACCGCCGTGCTGGCGGATGCAAAAACCACCAGTTACCGCCGGCACGCAGCAGTCCACACGCCCGCCCAATTACGATGCGAAAAGTAGGCCAAACACCGCCGGCAAGCCAGCAACACCGTCCGCCATCAAAGTGCGCCCGTACACGTAGCGGCGCAGCCTAACTGACACACACCGTCCGACGAAAACACGTCCCGCCCGGCGTATAAATTACGATGCCGCAAACAAACGGCTCCCACGGCTAAGAGATACCGTACGACAAACCGAAGCGGTAACACGGACGCCGAGCACGGACAACGAAGAAGCGGCTCCCCGAGCATGAATCCAGCACTGCAGGCCCTCCCCATGCTCTTGCTGATGCACCACCAAGGACGCAACGTACCGCGGAGACGCAGGTAGGCACACACACACCAAGTGCACGCAAACAGCGCACACAGTGCAAGGGCGGAAAAAGCGGACAACCCCCCAGCGCGTGTACACTACACATCCACCATTGCATCCACATATGACACACAGGCCAAATCGTAACATCGCGTAACACATGTGTACACACCACCTGGGACTAGGAACCAACGACCCCGTCACGGCCCCAAAGCGGCGATGACGCCGCCACACATGCGCACAACGCAGAGGCCAACCGCAGCGCCATGCATGCGTCGCACACAGACACAGGGACACAACCAAGCAGCACACACATCAGCCCCACCCCGAACGCACATGACACGTGACAGGCCTGCCACAGACATGTCCCCAACGCCCAATTCACGGACAACACCCAACGCCACACAACCGACGCACACATGTCAGTGAAGTCACGCAACAGCAGGACACACCCCAGTGTAACAAACATGGCGAAGCACACAGCGGCGGCAACACCAACTAGGAGAAGCAGGGCCCCTTCGGGAAGAGGAACGCCAGTACCACACTGAAACACCCATACCACCCTGCACATATGAACAAGACATATAAAACGGAACACCAAAGAGCCCGGGGACCGACAACAGGTGGCCCAAGAATAACATTCACACACAAGGCCCAACGCAGAGTGGAAAGGCAGCCTGCCGCCCACACAAGGGAGAGCAGACAGCACTGAATGACCTTCCATTCCAACTCCGAAACCACAGCCCTACGAAAGAAGCCGGTGAATACAGCCATTGTCCAAGAAAAGACCAACACAGGCATGCCGAGGAGACCGACCACAGGGCAGATAGCGCATATCACAGAAGCACACAACGGACGGGGAAGAAAGAAGAAAACACTCCCCCATGTCGGCCACATGCAAGTTAATTGGAAGGAGTCACACATCACTGACCTTGAACTGTCTGAGAAGCATGTGGGATGAGGGCCCGTGTCCTCCAAACAAGCCAACAGAACACAAGTCCTGTCTCCCTACGACTACACAGAGCTCACAGCAACCTCGGAGCGTGCACATTGCAGACTGCACACACAGCCGGAGCACGCCACCACAACGCACCGCTGCGAAATGGCAACCGCAACACACCTACCCAACTACGCCGGACAGCTCAAGCTGTACAAAACCAACCTGTTACATATATTGGGATGCGATCTCCTGTCCCTGCTGAACGTAAGTTACCGACTGACTTACCGCATCACATTGTTCAGCTGCGTCATGCCCGTCTTCTACTGTCGGAGGTGTCCCTACCAGCATCCCGTGGAGATATGCCTCTCCAACCCGGCATGTCTAAAGGCGGACCTGCTACCACTACTCCTCCCTCTGGACGCACACAACAGGGCCTGCTCTGCCTATGGGGGCATGGCGTATGTGGCCAACATCGCACCCACACTGAAATGGGACCACTGTGCCTCCACACGACGGATCATCGAGAACAGCTACATCGAATGTCACCCAGCATGCCCCATCATGGTCCTCCAAGGGACAACTTACGAACAACACCTTGACAGCCACCATCCGCTACATTGGCTGGCAAACATGTACACCACCAATGACATGGAAGCCCTGCTGGACGGCATCGCATACCTGACAACCTGTAAATTCGTCGGACCACAACGCAGGTTCCCCGATTGACCTATGATGTCCAACCCCGCACCCATGCTTAGCTTCCGCACGGACTGGCCAGTCACCACCACAACAGCCATACCAAACGACCGGCAACTGTAACCACACCATCAACGACATCGCCATGACATCGGATATGACCGGGACATGCACACTGTTCCCCATCACATCCAGGAACACCGCATGCATCGTGGGAGGCAGTGGCATGGGGTCTGTGTATCGCACCCACATGGACGGAACTGCACGAACAACCAGGACACGACATGGATCCAGCGCCCATGGACACACACACCACTCAGTGGACATGAATAGGTCGCCTGGAGTCTGTGGGTGCTGCACCCCTCCCACCCCCGCCCCGGGAATCCCATACCAGGACCTTTGCATGGACGACAAGTGCATACAACTACAACACGACCCCAGTGACTGTGACATGTCCAGTAACCACCACATTGCAACAACAAGTGGCACGCCGCTGCATGCACGCAAGCACATGCCCTGATGTCATCTCACATGCACGCGTGCATGAGGAACAACCGCAGCAAACCTGTCACATGGAACTGAGATGGACTGTGCCCATGATGCCAAGCGGTCTGGTAGGCTACATGTATACCGTCTGTGTCAAAGTCCGCAGCTCCGCAGCTATACGTAAATGTACATTAGCACAGCCTTGGCCAAGCAGATGTAACTCTGAAGCCCACATCCCACATGCAACAGCCAATCACATGTAACCCCACACCCTATCTCATTTGCAATCATGCTCAGTATATCCTCAACATGTATTCCGCTGCCAGTAGTGTCCACTATACTGCATCACAGAGGACAGAAGACTCAATATAATGTTTGAAACCAAAACTGTCTCCGCTGACTCATTTCACAAGTACGAATGAGAGAGGATGAGAGTATGTGAAGTACACGGCAGTCGTGACATGACCATGTAGTCCACTGGTATTGGATGTCAACGCAAATGAGTAGCACAACTGTGGAAGACACACATGTGTCGTGTGAAGTCGTATGGACGCAGTGCTCAGGTGGGTGGGTGTGACGGGTAGATGCGCACATGCCAAGTTGGAGCACGCCGTGTTGGGAGGGGTCATGAACAGTACACCACCGCTTCCCTGGGCATTGTGAGAGGACACCTGTCGGGGGAGTGAACACGTGTGTGCACAGCAGCCGGGCACACGTACAAAGCGGTACCAGGCGCACCTCAGCCCACCCTCTGTGGACAAGCTGGATCCTGTTATGCGCCCGCCATGCCCCTTGACAAGGCACACACAGCCCCAGTCGACCAGGTGTAACCCCAACATAGTCAATCCGCACAGGCGATACAGGGCACGGGATGGCAGTGGAGCATGGTGTGTGAGAGGTCTCCTCGCGCTCCTCCTGGTCATATCACGCAGGCAATAGAATCTCAACGTCTAGCATGGCACAAGTCAGATGGAAGTGTAGGGGGACGCACCACAGCACGAGCAGCACTGACGTCACGGGAGGTGGCTCGCACCATCCCATCCATTGCCCATCATACCAACCACGACACATGCCATTGCGACTAAGTGCAAGCGCGTGCGCCACCACCCCGAGCCCTCCCCAGAGAGGCCAAAGAGTGAATGTGTGGGCCATCAGTCACAGACGGACGCGGCCTGGCCGCAAGGGCAGCCACAGCCACTGGGTGTCGCAGGTGGCGGATCCGGAAGGCGAAGACTGTGATGCATAGTCCATGCAGGCCGGGTCTCCATTTGGGGCACCACGCAGGTGGACGGCGTCCCGTAACACATCATACCCTGAGACAGCCCACTTGTGCAACTGGACCCACACATACACTCCTTGCCCTCTCTGGTGCGAGCTTGGGGCTGCCTGTGCAAGCGCTAGCCTCGCAGGTGCACATGCATATTGGGGGAGCGAGGGGAGGACATGAGGGCTGGGGCGAAGATGACTGTATCACTGTCAGTGAGTACAAGGGATGACCCAGATGTGGAAAGGAAGAGACGTGTCCCGTGTGTACTGCAACTAGTCGCCAATCCAACTACCCCCCATGTCCGGAATGCAAGCCCGCACCTAGGCCCGCCCATCCGCCACATCGAATATACCACCAGCACGACAACCTTCCCATTCGAAACACTGACTGGGGGTGGCGACCAGTGAACAATCATGTGTAGCCTACCCACGCGTACATGTGGGCCCTCCATGATCCATGTCACCTGCAAAGTCATGACATGCGCAATGTGGGAAGTGAGGAGAGCTGTCCGCCCCACGCACAGAAGGTGCATCAGCTCCACAGACCCAGCAGCGAGTCCAGCAGGGGTCACATGTGCAGGGGCAGCTGTGCCTGGTGTGAAGACACATGCATATAGACAGCACATCGACCAATGTGTAGTCTGCCCACATCTACAGTCCATCATCATGCGGACATAGGAATTGAACACAGGGCTACACATCTTAGTGGGTGCACCCACCGTGACCAACAATGCGCAATCATCGACGTACCCGCCCTGTGCATGGCCCCCCACCCAACGGAGGCACATCCAGTGCCACCATCCCACACACACAAGCCTTCCACGGAACATGCTGTGTCCAATGCTCAGTACAGAGTCAGCGCCCATCTGGTGGATCCTGAACAGGAGACACATGCACACACATGCCAGCTCCCACTATGTACGTCTGCCACCTGGCACGTGCAATGTAACCTCTCACCTGTGACGTGTGACTGCAAGCACACAGCCGTCTTGGCATGGGGCTGTCAATGTGGACACCTGTCAATGTTTCGGGAGGTGTGATCCGTACAGTGCTGTACATAGGGTGCAGTGCTGACACCTACTACTGTCTCATATCCCCTCGTGCCACAGGTCCCACTTGTTTTGGCCGCTCAGCCTGTGCCCACATCGTCGTCGTCGTGTGCCATACTCATCCAGCCTCGGAAGCAGTTCCATGCTCAGCAGACATTCATGTTGCTGTGGCGTTGCCGCTTGACGAATATGCAGTCAGTCCCCATCAGCACGCCCCGCAAGTCATTGGGGCCTAGATCCCCATGTGCATGCACATGGCAGTGGTTTGTATCACTAGCCATTGCCATTGTTGGGAGACCTGTGTAAGTGTATTGTGGCCGTGCCATCCCAGCTTGACAGCTGGGCTGTGGCTCATGTGCCTGCTCAGTCATGTCAGTGATGTGTATGCGAAATTGCTATGTGTTGTGTTGCTTTGACATGTGTCCACTGCCATTTTCCCTAGGCGGAGACCGAACATTGACCGCCCATACCAATTGCTGGCGGACATGGACGATACAGAGGTCATTAGGAAGTTTCGGCTGGACAGGCCAACCCTGCATCGACTGTGTGCCATGTTGGAACCCCATCTCCGTCCCCGCAGGGTGTATCCGACAGCTGTCACCCCCACGGCTAAGGTGATGGCCGCCATGCATTTCTTCGCCACTGGGTCATTCCAGCACACAGTGGGCAGTGGAGGAGGGATGTCCCAGCCCATGTTCAGCAAGGTGCTGAGGGATGTACTGGCAGCCATGATGCTGTACCGAAACAGGTACATCCGCGTCCCCAGGGCTCGTGAATTGGCGGCAGTGAAGGGTGCATTCTATGCCCTTGGCAGAATCCCACACGTCGTTGGAGCCATTGACTGCACACATGTTGGCCTTGTTCCACCACAGGCCACTGAGCACCTGTACCGCAACAGGAAGCACACGCACTCCCTGAATGTGCAAGTGGTGTGCCTTGCGGACATGGTGATCACCCACGTGTGTGCAAAGTTCCCAGGCTCGGCCCATGACGCACACATAATGCGCAACAGCATCTTGCCACGACTGATGTCCAATCTGCAACAGGGTCGTGGCTGTATTGTCGGTGAGTATGTGGAGTGGTGTAGCGTGCTGGTTGTGCGATGCTGTCCCCTGTCCAGTTGGAATAGCAACGGTTCTCTGTGTCCCTCACACCCAGGTGACTCTGCGTACCCGAATGGGGCATGGCTGCTCAGTCCATTGAGGAATCCTCGCACCCCAGCAGACGATCGCTACAATGAGGCACATGGGAGGACCAGACGTGTGGTCGAGCGTACCTTTGGCCTCCTCAAGTCCAGGTTCAGGTGCCTGGACCGCACCGGGGTGCGCTGGCGTACTCCCCACAGAAGGTGTGCCAGATAGTGGTGGCGTGCTGCCTGCTGCACAATCTGGCCATTCGGAAGCAGATCCCCCTCATCGTGGATGACGGAGATCAACCAGGGCCCCAGCCCGCAGACCAGGACAGCTCGAGTGAGGAGGACAGCGGAGAGGAGGAAGCTGGTAATGTGCGGCAGCAGCTCATCGCCCACTACTTCACTTGACGGTGAGTGTCCATGTACGACGGCTGATGTGGCTGTGTCTGTGCAGGTGTGTGTGTGCTGTGTCAGGGTGGCCGTTTGTTCACTGCGTGCTGTGTGTCAACGCTCCATGGCCAGGGTAGTATGCCACTGTTGGTGGCTGTGGCATTGTGCCCTATTGCTCTGTGCGATGTGTGTACATTGCTTGTAGTTGTTGACATGTACTGTGTGATGGGTGTGTGACACACTCATTGAATGTGCTCCTGTACTGTCTCCCACCCCTAGGTCCCTACAGGCCCTCCGGTTCCATTGCCATGCCACGCATCAGGTGCCTTTCCGCCCAAGGTGGCCGTTGTATTCCGTACAAATAAAACACAGGGCACAAACAGCAGTTTGTGTAAGAGGTGCATTTATTTCAAACTGTGACATGTGATTGTGTGTAAGGTGATGACAAAAGTGGTGCGTGCAGTGACAATGAGCTGTCGGTCATGGCTGCGTGATGCTCAGGGTGTACCCACTGGTTCTATGTCCATAGTCCAACACACACATGCCATCCAGATGGCTGTGTGGAGTGGGATCGTAGTCCAAGTCAATGCAGTGGGTGGTCAAGGAAGGCTGGCTGGCTGCCTCACTTGCGTCTGGAGCGTGCGAAGTCCTCCCGGGAGATCTGTTTCCACTTCGGACGGCCCCTTCCACGTTTGCGAGGGGGTGCCTGCTTGCGACATGCTGGTGGTTGAGGTGTGCTCACTGGCTGTGGACGCAGGGGAACTGGACACTGCTGCTCGACCCTGCGCCCCGGCAGGTGGTGGCGGAGGGGAGCTGCTGTCCCTGGCTGTGACCTCACCGCCACCACCAGCTGGCCCATGAGGTCCACGAGTTGGCCCATACGGGCGTCCATGGACCTCAGCACCCCCAGCACCTCCCGCGTGTCTGAAGCAGACCTGACCCATTGTTCTTGGGCCTCTTCATAGGCCCCAAGGACTCTGGCCATTTGAGGCAGGGCATGGCTCCCAGGGGAGACTTGCGTTTCCCTGACCCTGCTCCTCCTACCAGTCCTGCTGCCACCGGCCTGCCCACTAGCCACATTGCTCACCACGGTCCTCGCTGTGGCTCCCAGGGTGGATCCAGTCGGCCGGGCCACCACCTGCGCTGGGGCTGGTGCCAGCGAAGACGTGGTGGTGGTGGCGGTGGTGGTGGTCGGTGCGGCGATGGTGGCGGTTGCGGCAATGGTAGTGGCCGCAATGACCGTGGGTGTGGCCGCAATGACCGTGGGTGTGGCCGCAACGACAGTGGCAGCAGGGGGCTGGGAATGTTCAGCAGCCCTGGATGATGGGTTGGTGGGTAGGAGGGGTCCTGGGGAGCGGCTGGGCCCTGCCACACCAGATGGGCCTGCTTGGTGGTCCGTGTCCGAAGAGGAGGACAGATCCTCCACATCCGTGTGTCCTCGTTGGGGGCTTGTAGGCTGGCTGTGCTGGCTGCTGTCTCCATCCCCAGCATCCAGCAGTTCGTCACCTGTGGAGAGAATGAGATTTGTTATTGTGTTGCACCTGGCGAAGTATGTATTTGTCGTCTGACATTAACAGTTCGTGCAATCTCGTACATGGGTTTCCCGGAGGCGTGTGTGTGGCTGTAGCATTTGTAGTTGTGTGTGCTTGACAATGGGACTGTGTGCTGTGCACATGTGGCATGGGACGGATTGGCCATGCCGATGGGTGTGTTGCTGTGCCCCTACTTATTGTGACTCTGGTGTATGCGGGCTCCTGGCCCATCCTGGGTCTGGTTTGTACTTTGCTTTTGGTGTTCAGATGGGACGCTTAGGAACGCATATGGCAACATGGGGGCCATGCCCCAGATTCGCATTTGGGATGGAATATGCTTTTGGGGTACATGCTGTGAGCCATGGGTGCCGAACGTGACATGTGTTGTGGCAGCATGACAGTGCATGGTTTGAGGTGTGTGCATGCTTGACATGGCCTGCATATTTGCTGTCTGTTGTGATTACTGGACATGGCATTGGACGCATCGTTATGAGTGAGTGATGGTTGTGTGCCAGCCAACGTATTGCAGTTGTCCCATCTCCTTGGTGTGCGTGCTGCCCTGTGCCATGTGCATCACTGCAGTGCTCGGGGGGGTGTGGCCCATGTTGTGTGTTGCTGCTCACAGTGTGTCGTGCGCTTCATTGACTTCTGGCACATGGTTGGTCATGGGCATGTATCTTAGCGTGACTGCTGTATGTGTGGCAGCTGTGCGGATGACATGCCTTTCATGAGACTGGGGCTGACGGATGGGATGGATGGTATGTTGTATGTGCATGGTGTGTCTGTGTGTTTGATGGGTTCAGTGGTGTTCGTGTGCATTTATGTTGTTCCGCTCTGTTGCGTCTAGTGTTGTTTGTCTTACATAGGCGTAGTTGTGGGGTGTGTGGTTGACAGGCAGTAGGGGCTACATGGACAGGACTTCAATGGTGTTTCGGTTGTGTGTGATGGGTTGCACAGTGGCTGCCGTGTGGTACTATATTCAGTGTGGCTTGTGCATGCAGACGTGGCTCCTTGGGTGTTGCTGTGTTTGTGATGGGTCATGTGGGGTGTGAGTCTGTGGTTCATGTCCGTGTGCACATTGTTCACTTGTTCGTGACGGTGGGCGGTGCTGCGTGTTCGTCTGCTACGTGACATGTCCCATGTGTTGGTCGTGTTACGGTCCTCATGCCTCCAGTAATCCAGCCCTGTCCAGTTTCCCACCTGCAGGTTGTTCGGGCGTGCACTGTACTGGATGCCACATGGTTCTAAGCGGGGGTGCTCCATGTTGCAGGTCTGTGGGGGTGGGGGGTGTTGTGGGTCGTGGTGGTGGCTGGACACCCACTGACACCGATTGCTGTGGACCGTGATGTCTACCTTTCGGCTGTCGTTGTGCACTGCGGTGGCTGACACGTGGCTGTGGGGTGTGGGGGATGCTCCTCCTTGCTGTGCTGTGGGACTAGGGGCCTGGTGTGTTTTGTACTTGGGCTGTCCACCCTCCCACCCACTGCACTTTGTGTTCCTGACACTTACCTGTTACTTGTCGGTTAGTGCAGCTATGGCGGACACATGGGTGTGGTGGGTGCTCGTTGTGGCGCTTCTGGCATATTTGGGGACCTGTTGGTGGTTACGTGGCTGGCTGAGTGTACACATGTCCCCACGCATCTTACAGTTGTTCGGTTTGGGCTGTGTGTAGTGGTGTCTGTTGCATGTGTGTGTGATGTGTTGTGTATTGTGTGCTGGACATGGGGGTGTTTGTCCCTGGGAGCTGTGGCATGGTGGTAGTGCATGTGAGTACATAGCGGTGTGCTGGTATACATTAGTTTGTACTTACCAGCCTCCACTCCCCTGCTAATCCGGCGAGGATCTCGGGATGTATGATGACTCGCACCTTCTCCTCCCACGCTTTGAAGGTCTTGAAGAGCGCGGGATTCCCTCCGCCAGTGACGGCAGCCAGCTCTCTGTTCTTGCTCTCCTTCTTCTTGACCAGGCTCTTGACGTCATTCCACCGTTTGTTTATTTCGACTCTGTTCCTGGGCAGGGTCCCGACTGCATTGACCTGGTCTACGATCCGGTTCCACATTCTCTTTCTGGTGGCTAGTGGTGTGTGCTGGACCAGGTTCCCATAGATTTGTGGGTGCACCTTGATGATCTCGTCGACCATGACCGTCAGCTCCATGGGCGTGAACTTGGGCATTCTTTGTGGTGCCATGGTGTTTGTGGTGCTGGTGCGGTGTGTGTTGTGTAATGTGCAGGGGGTTTGTGGTGCCGGTGTTTGGTGGTGGTGGTGGTGGTGGTGGTGGTGGTGGTGGTTGTGATGTGTGCGTTTCTGTGGTGTGCTGCTGTCCTTGCTGTGTCACTGTGTCCTCTCCTCTCCTCTCTAGTTTGCAATGTTGCAAGGGGTTGTGGTCTGTGGGAGTGCTGCTTTTGTACTTACCTATGTGGGTGTGTCCTCATGGTCTGTTGTTTTCAGGTGTGTTGTGTCTGGTGTTCTGGCCTTTGTAGTTTTTGTTTGTCCAGGGGGTGTTTTCGGGATGTGTACTGTGCTTGTGTATTTGTGCGTGCCTTGCTGTGTGGACTTGTTGGCCATGTTGTGTGCGATTGTTTTTGTCAGCGGATGGTTTCTGTGCAGGGACGTGGGCGCCATGGCTTCTGCCGTGTCGATTCTCATCGGCGTTGTTTGCGCTGGCAGGCGGTATATTTGTAGTTTTCCCGCGCTCATGGCGGTGCGATCGTAATCTCACGTGCGGTGTGTCGGCCGTGAGGGCGGGCGGTTTTGTGTTGTCGTGCGTGTTTCCGTCCGTGGCGGGCGGTTTGACTCCGACTCGGACGATGGCGGGCGGTATCTTGTGTGATTTTTCCGCCGATGGCGGTTTTTGGTTTGTGTAATCGTAATGGCGTGGTCGGTGTTCAGACGGTGTGTGCGGGCGGATTTTTGCCGCTTCCATGCCTGGCGGATTTCTTTACGCCGGGCATCGTAATGGGCCCCTAAATATCGATGTTATATATATCAATGTTAAAAATATCGATTATAAGTGTTGTTAAAAATATCGAAGTTTGAAATATCAAATGTTAAAATATTGTAAAGTCAAAATATCATTATAGTATTTTATTCTTATGTTTTATATTTGTTTTTGGTATTATATTAGTTGATTAATGTTATAAAAAATATATATTGAATTTTAATTTTTAGGAGCGGGTTGTTGGGATTATAGGGGATAAGGGTGAGGAGTGTTTTAAAAAATTGATTAGAAATTTTAAATAAATGTTAAATTAATAAAAAAAAAAATTATAAATTTGTTTTAGGAGCGGGATGTTGGGTTTATAGGGGATAAGAGTGGGAAGTGTTTTAAAAACATTGAAACTTAATTTTTTTTAAATATAAAATGTTTACATTTGAAATTACAATGTTGTTTTAGGAGTGGGATGTTGGGTTTATAGGGGATAAGGGTGGGGAGTGTTTTAAAAATTAGCAATTTAATTTTTTAAAATTGAAATTTAAAAATTGAAATTTAAAATGTTGTTTTAGTAGCGGCATGTTGAGTTTATAGGGGAGAAGAGTGGGGAGTGTTTTATAAAATTTGAAATTAAATTTGAAATAATATTGAAATTCTAAATTTAGAATTTTACATTTAGTTTTATGAGTGGGATGTTGTGTTTATAGGGGAGAGGGTGGGGAGTGTTTCAAAATAATTTTTAAAAAATGTAATAAAATTTAACAAATAAGAAATTTAATTTATCCATTTCTTTTTAGGAGTGGGATGTTGAGTTTATAGGGGATAAGGGTGGGTAGTGTATTAAAATAATTTAATATTTATACAAAAATAAGTAAAAATTTTAACAAATTGATTATAAATTAATATGTCTTTAGTTTTTTTAATTTAGAATGAAGGTGTGTAATTTGATGTAATTTATATAATATTGTTAAATATATAAAAATGAATTTTGAGTGAAATTATAATTTAAAAAATATTTGTAATATATTGTTTTTAACAGCGGACAATTTTAAATATATTAATATTATAAATTATAGTGTATTAATATTTCGCAATATTTAATATTTAATATGTCACTTATGTCAATAATTAATAATTAATATTTTTGTTCTATGGGAATTCTATATTAAAAATTAATGTTTATAATATAATTTATAGAAATTAATAATAAAGTATAAATTGATAATAATTTACTAAAATTATTTTAGAAAAAATACATTATGTTTAATGTAAATAAAATTAAATAATTTATATGTGAAATATAGTCATTTTTAATGTATATTGTTATATTTACTGTTTTGTGAAATCAAAAATTATGATTAATATTTTTTAAATAATGAGAGTTATGTAAATATTGTAAATATTTGTAAATGTTATTATTAAAGGAAATTAGTTTAATGTACAGTTTATTTACACATGTAATTTTAATTTTAGGGGAATAGTAAATTATATATGTTAGTTATTTATTATTTTTAATAACTTAAGACTAATTGGTGTGGAAATATTAAATTATATATGTTTATTGCCCAGCACCTTCCCTGACTTAATACTAACTGGAGTGGGAATAGTAAATTATATAAGTTTAGTGTCCAGCACCTTCCCTGACAAATAGTAAATTATATATAAGTTTAGTGTCCAGCACCTTCCCTGACTTAATACTAACTGGAGTGGGAATAGTAAATTATATATGTTTAGGGGCCAATTCCGATTCAGGCCGGAAAACGTACCGACCGACTCGGTACGGGAATGTAGTCTGACCGACACGTACCGGTGCTGCCCGATCCGCGTAGTACGATGCAATGCATGTGAATTACGACCAACACGTACGGAACACAAGCCGAACGACCGAACCGCACGGAAACCAGCTATCCGGCCGGAAAACCACGTGAATCGAACTGACCGACACGCACCAGGAATGAACCCGACAGAAACGTACCCGCGAACTCCGACCCGCGCAGTACGATGCAATGCGTGTAAAACCAGACTGAGTCGCACGGAGCTCAAGCCGTACGACCGACACGCATACAACACAGGGAGCCGAAGCAACCCAACACTCCGCGACTAATGCGTACGCCGCACATGAAACACAGCAGAAACGCAGCTTGAAAGACTCAGAGAAGCTCGCACGAGACAACTGCAGCGTCCTACTCGGTCAGAAGAACGTCTCCTACATGCCCAAAAACTGCAAAGGAAAAAATACAAAAAAAGGGCCAAACAAGCAATGACAAAGTCAATAAATACTGGGGGAAAAAACATGGAACAAAGACACACCCACAACTCCACCCATATAAAGGCCACAAATCCCTACCATGATTCTTTGCAAATTCAAATGACCTGCCAGCACAGAACACCATCAGACAGCAACCACAGACACACCCACAACTCATCCATCACACAAGCCACACACCATTAGCACCTCCCAAATAGCACCCTCACATACACCCAGCAAAACCTACACACACACCCTCACTTGCACACCCACACACACATTAATCCCCACCACCACCCATCACCATGCCCCCAAAGAAGAATCCAAAGTTCCTAGACAGTGAATTGGAAGTGCTGGTAGATGAAATCCTCAGGGTAGAGCCACACTTGTTTGGTACATTGGTCCAACAGACCCCCATGTCGCAGAAAACCAAGATGTGGGAGAGGATCGTCGACAGGGTGAACGCACAATCACCATGTTTGCGCACAAAGGAAGACATCCAGAACAGGTGGTATGATGAGCGCAGGAGGGTCAAGGCCCTACTCAAGAAGGATTACACCTTGAGCCATCGCACCTGCCAAACCACTATACCTCAGGCCCTTTGAGGAGAAGGTGCGGGCCATCCTACCACCAGAGAGCGTACATGGACTATCAAACATCCCAGAGCCTGGTGAGTACACAACCAATATACCCAATATCGTGTGACAATACACACACATCACTGTCAAGGGGATAGTGAAACCATGCACCGTTAGAAAAGCCACAGTAACCAAAACATAATCATCCCAAGATGTGTATGTTAGTCAGACAAACACAATACCTGCCATCTCGTAGTGTTATGTAACTGTGTCATGACATGTACAAACCTAACAACAAATAGAGCAAGGCAGTGGCACAAATCTAACCAACAAACACTGTCAGACATTTTGCCACCACTAGAACACCACCTCACAGGGAAGCTCACTGAAAGGAAGGAATTCTGTGTATGCTGGTGAAGTCAGTGTAGCCAATAGCATGGTGGGAGTTGTAGTCACAGATATTGGTCACCCTCACAATTGGCCCATCAACACTACTCTGAACCATGCTCACATCACAGGGAGTGGAAAAGAACTGACAAGATGGCTGACACTGGGTACTGCTGTGGGGAGCACAAGGCCCTGCTGGGAACTGGGCACCAACCAACAGCAGGACACCACTGACTGACATCCTGAAAGCAAACTTGCCCTCCCTGCAATGGAAGCACGTACCATGGTGGGATTTCTGGCTGGGTGGGAAGGAGGACTGACAGCACTGACCATAGTTACCAGCAGCTTTTCTCACACACACCCTTAACACAAACTCCACATAACTCACCTGGGAGAATGCATTGCCTCACACTCTAATTAAATATCCCACAAAGAACCACCACCCTGGGTTATGCTGTGTGAAGCACAGGGACACTTTTGGGACTTGTAGCCAAACTAACGCCAGGACAACACTGTCAGCCATCCTGTCAGCACAGGCACACTACCCCACAGGGAAGCAGAGTCAAAAGGAAGGAAGCATGGGCAAGCTGGGAAGGGGGGTGTAGGCAATAGCATGATGGGAGTGGAAGTCACAGCCCAACATACCCCACCCACATGGCCCAGCAAGCTCACACTGAAGCATGCACACCTCACAGGGAGTGAAAAGCCACTGCAAAGATGTCTGACAATGGTGCTCTGTTGTGGGGAGCACAAGGCCCTGCTGGGAACTGTGCACCAACCAACAGCAGGACACCACTGACTGACATCCTGAGAGTTAACCTGCACCCACTGCAAGGGTGGCATGCTTCATGGTGGGATAACTGGGCTGGGGGAGAAGGAGGGCCGGATGTCAACCAAATACCACCAATGCTGGTCATGCACACACCTCAACATTCACATTGAAATGCTTCAGGTTGGCAGGACAATGTGCTACACCAATATCAACCTCTGACTGTGACAACTTAGGACAATGCAATGTACAGGCCCGCATCCAGAGGTACAGTCACAACTGCCAGGTGTTTGAACCATTGATGCCTGTAGAAACATAACATACATTGTGTGTCTCTTCCAAAACAGGTGATGATGGGGACACAGCAGCAGATGATGAGGAGTCCCTGTGCCATGCTCCGGGGGACCCTGAGCTCTCTGGTGTGGAACAGCCTCTGCCCTCCTCGGATGGCGAAGCCCTACCTGGCCCCTCCGGTGTGAGTCATCATGCAGCACCAGCAGGACCACCATCTGCACCCCCTGCACCCACTCCTCCAACATCTGCCAACACACAGACCACCCCCGCCGACACGGACAGACCAAGGACCACCAATGACAACAGCACAGGGACCCCGGCCCACCGTGAAGCAACGGACAACAACCCCAGTACCAATCCCCAAGGGGGCCTAGGGTCACCTGTGCGTGCCACCGCAGGTCCCACACGTGTGGCCAGGGCTGGTGGGAGGGGTGATAGGCAGAGGTCGCTGTTTGCAGAGGGGTCTGGACTGCATGATGACCCACAACTGGTACGCATTGCTGATGCGTACCAGAATAGCACCGGAGAGGTCAGCCAGGTAGTGGGGATCCTCAAGGACATTCAACAGCAGCAGGCTGCCCATCATGCCCGCCTGGACTCCCACATGTCCCGTGTGGAGACACACATGTCTCGCATGGAGTCCAAGTGGGACACATTGGAAGAACTGACAGCGGTGCATAGGGACATATTGACATGCCTCCGCCAGATTAGCACCAACATGGCCACACCTCCGTGTGTGCCCACAACATCTGGTGCCGCAACAACTGCAACTGCCACAGGGAGGGAGGATGACTCTGGCGGAGAGTCCTCTGCACCACAGCGGCCTGCACGTGAGGGACCCCCCGAAAGAAGAGGGGTCGTCCGAGGAAGGAAAACTGAGAGGCCGATGGCCAAGTACATCCCCCAGGATCCCAACACCTGTTCTGGAAATTCTCCTTTGTGTGCAAACTGTTCACCCTGTCGAATGCAACCCAACTCTCCCACATGACACGGGGAGTTTAAGTTGGACCAATGTATCAGATGACTGTGGACTTTACTCAGTACATTTCTGCTACCAACACTTCCAACTCATCTGGGAACTTTGGATTCCAATCCCAATGTACAGCACCCACCATCCTGTGCACTATCCTCACACATGTATGTAAATAAACTCACTAATACACCATACTTGCCTCTGTTGTGATTCCAACGTTGTTTTCGTCATGGAGATGATGATCTGCTAAATGACACTGTGCATGCTAACTGCTACAGCAAGTTCAACACCGTCATGTGAGTCATGGCGACGTGACACATATGAGGGAGACACACCACTAGGGCTACACAACACATACACACCAGGGCCATCTGACTCATCGCCTACACTGATGTTGCCAGGAAATACAGTGGAATGCACAGACACCACACCTATTCAGAGTCTGTGTTAACTAGCCCACAGGTGAAGTAAGCAAATGTCAGTCAGATGTGTGACCACAGACAACGCACATCCCAAAGTGAAGCACAGGTTTATTACACATTTGCAACATGTTGTTTCCACCACAGATGCAAGGTACTCCCACATGGCAGTGGCCACACAGTCACCAAGTGTAGAGCAAATAAAGTCCAGGGGCGTGTGGCACATCACCAGCAGGGAAACGACTGCTTCCACCCTGGAAGTTGAATCATGGTGTCGGGGGATCCGAGTTGACCAAACTACTCTGAAAGTACCCTGTGAAGGACAGACATGACACACAGTCAAAAGCACTGAAGAACAGGACAGAACTGCAATACTCATGCCCAATACATGTCACAAGATACCTACACAAAACCAAGTTAGCATGTCAACACTGTTGGGGATTACAGACTACCTGTAAGAACACATCGCTGCACGCATACAGTCAAGTAGCACATGGCCACACTCAAACAGCAACAGAGCACCACCAACACATATCATGCAAACTCAAATCATTGACATACCAACTCTGTATACTCACATTCAGCTGAAGAAGTTGGTGATGAGCTGTGTGCGGACATCCCCCTCATCATCATCATCACTGGTATCGTGGCCCAGGCCAGGATCCTCCACAGGTGGCGGATGTTGGTCATCGTCATCCAGGATGAGAGGCAACTCCTTCCGCACTGCCAGGTTACGATAACAATCTTGCACACCTTTGCAGGGGCATATGGGAGGGCCCCTCCTGTCTTGTCCAGGCAGCGAAAGCGGCTCTTCAGGAGACCAAATGTCCGCTCGATCACTCTCCTGGTCCGACCATGTGCCTCATTGTAGCGCATCTGGGCTGGTGTCACAGGGTTCCTGAGGGGTGTCAGCAACCACGGCATGTTGGGGTATCCGGAGTCACCTACATACAGACAATTGCACATTAGCTGAGTTGGAAAAGAGGGTGGAATACAACATTGCAGAACACACACAATGGTACAAAGTCAGCACACACCGACAAGCCAGGCACGCTGGTTCTGCATCTGTGACATTATCCTCGGGATGCGACTACTCCTCATTACGTAGGCATCGTGTGAGGAACTGGGGAAACGTGCACACACATGTGAGATGCTCATATCTGCAAGACATACCACCAGGGCATTGATAGAATGGTAATGTTTCCTGTTCCTGTATGCCTGCTCATGTGCCTGTGGTGGTACCAAAGCCACATGTGTCCCATCAATGGAGCCGATGACATGTGGCATCCTCCCCAGGGCATAGAAGTCACTCTTGACGTCAATGAGTTGTTGACGTTTAGGGAAATAGATGTACTGGTTCAAGTATCTCAACATCGCCTCCAAAACATCGCGTAGCACACGGCTGAACATGGTCTGTGACATCCCACCAGCAGACGCCACAGTGTGTTGAAAGGTACCGGTGGCAAAGAAGTGTAGGGCTGCCATCACCTTCACCTTGGAGATCAGCGCTGCAGGGTATGGCCGGCCAGGTTGCAAATGTGGGGCCAACTGCCCCGCCAATTCCTCAATAAGCGGCCTGTTGAAGCGGTACCGTCGGATGCAGTCACGTTCAACCATGGTTGCAAGGTCAGGGAATGGTCTATGAACAGCTGGTGCCCTGCAGTGCATAGGTGAACAAAGAAAGATTGTCAGTCACCCCATATATGTGGCACTGACCATACTCAATATCACATGATACATCATTACGAGACACAAGTTCTTGATGTGTGTGCTGTTCTGTATGGACATATATGGCACCTACATGGCCAACATCTAACATCTCAGTTCAACATGTGTTGGCAACAAGTTCCAAGTTGTGCTATGGGACATCATTCGGCTGTGTCACAGTACCCATGTACTGCTGTCACGTTCCAAACACACACCACAGTGACAAGTGAGGACAGATGTGCCCCAGGCATCACAGCTCTTTGACAGGTAGATTCCCAGGGACCCTGTATTGCCACATGGACACTGGCATGACATGGCGTATCATGTACACGCCAGCAAAACAACCATGACTCCCACAGGTAGTGGCCCCTGTTGCCTCTGCAGGACAGACATGGACGTCTGTGACACACACACGCACAACATCAAAGTCGATGCACAAACAACGTGGATGTGGAGACTGTCTCCCATTGTGCACATGGAATCTGAGACATCTGAAACACAACATGCACACAGACTGTGGAGGGCCATCACAATTGTGGCAATGGGTCACCCTGTGACGTACATACCATCCCACATGGGACTCAGGGTGTATGTGACATAACATACACATACACAACCTGGAGATGTGACCATGCCACATGCTCTGAACTGAATAGTTGCAAATCACAGTGGTCATGTGCACAACACACAAAGGATTCTGTCCCCATGAACACGTGCACAGCCTGGGAGTGGCTGCCCCCAAGTGCCACCCAACAAACCACATGTTGACCCCCATACACACACAGGTAATGCAGCCTTACATGCCTTAGGATACAGTGTGGACAGGCTGTGGTGTTGTAGGTGTGCCCCTGAGTCCCTGGCAAGTAATTGTGGCTGGCATACGTTCACCAGTGACAACCATGTTGACATATGCGAGTGACTTGTACAGGGACGCGTCGTACAGCAATGGACCGATCGGTGCGCACGCATTGGCCATTGCATATGATGTGGACGGATGCGTGTCGTTTTCCAAAATACGCGTTGTACAGCAATGGACCGATCGGTGTGCACGCATTGGCCATTGCATATGATGTGGACGGATGCGTGTCATTTTCCGAAATATGCGTTGTACAGCAATGGACCGATCGGTGCGCACGCATTGGCCATTGCATATGATGTGGACGGATGCGTGTCGTTTTCCAAAATACGCGTTGTACATCAATGGACCGATCGGTGCGCACGCATTGGCCATTGCATATGATGTGGACGGATGCGTGTCGTTTTCCGAAATACGCGTTGTACAGCAATGGACCGATCGGTGCGCACGCATTGGCCATTGCATATGATGTGGACGGATTCGTGTCGTTTTCCGAAATACGCGTTGTACAGCAATGGACCGATAGGTGCGCACGCATTGGCCATTGCATATGATGTGGACGGATGCGTGTCATTTTCCGAAATACGCGTTGTACAGCAATGGACCGATCGGTGCGCACGCATTGGCCATTGCATATGATGTGGACGGATGCGTGTCGTTTTCCGAAATACACGTTGTACAGCAATGGACCGATCGGTGCGCACGCATTGGCCATTGCATATGATGTGGACGGATGCGTGTCGTTTTCCGAAATACGCGTTGTACAGCAATGGACCGATCAGTGCGCACGCATTGGCCATTGCATATGATGTGGACAGATGCGTGTTGTTTTTCGAAATACGCGTTGTACAGCAAAGGACCGATCGGTGCGCACGCATTGGCCATTGCATATGATGTGGACGGATGCGTGTTGTTTTTCGAAATACGTGTTGTACAGCAAAGGACCGATCGGTGCGCACGCATTGGCTATGGACTGACATGGTAACGGACGCGTTTTCGAAGCTTTTACGAGTCGGATGCAGTGAATTCAGTTGGCTGCCCACAACAATGTTGCAAATTCATGGGTGTCATGAAGTTGAACTTTTGATGGATGCTGTGGGCGTGTATAAGTGGTGCAATTCCATGGATTGGCCAGATTCAGAAGATGCAAACGACTTGGACCTATCACTTTGGACACATGGGACAGTATCTGCCTCTGCAGCACACATATAATGCTGGCTGTTCCCCTGAGAGCTCACTTGCCTGCACTACATGCTCCAGGACGACATCTGCCACCACCACTGCTGCTGTCTCTGCATCCTCTGGCTACTGCAATGGCACGTACTGTGGAGAGAGCCCCAGCCTTCAGCACTGAGGAGAACCAGGCCCTGCTGGACAGCCTCCTTCCACAGTACAGCAAGCTGTATGGGAAACCAGGGGAGCAGGTGAGTGTGCTGTCCACTGCCTTACTAATTGTGCATGTTGTCTGACTAGCAAGACTTACAGTGTGTACACCAGTGGCTAGCATGCTCACTGAGTAGTTGTCACCCCCAAAGTGTGTAGTTACATGCACTGAACAGGTATAGTGCAGTAACAGTGCATTCCAACAAGGTTTTACTTCCCAGGCAATGATACCATTTAGTAACTGCTGGACAACTGTTCATAGCCATAGTTGCACTACCTGTGTACATCATATGCCCCTGTGATTGAGACATGTATATCCAACTGTGTGATGCACGGATATGTTGCATGTGTAGTAATGGCCTTTTCACTTTGTCATCCTCACAGGTTGATGCCCACCAGAAGCAGGACATCTGGCTGACCATCGTCCGGGCAGTAAGATCTGTGGGGGTCTACAGGCGCAGGATCCGCAACTGCCAGAAGAGGTGGCAGGACCTTCGTGGCTGGACCCGGAGGATCGCAAGGGTCCAGCTGAAGCTGTCGCCTCCTCGCAGGAGGGGCAGACACCGGACCCTGACCCCCCACATGCTCCGGATTCTGGCGGTGGTCTTCCCTGACCTGGATGGGCAGCTGAAGGCCAGACAGCAGCAAGGAGGGGGTAAGTGCTATCCTTTTCTGGGTACTATGACTAACATGCTCTATGCACTCCTTTAGCCCAGTTCCACTTCCACAGTACAACTGTCTTGTCGTCCTGGACTCATGTCCCTCACTTGTGTCATGCCCCCTCCTCATCTGATACACAGGTGTGGCCCTTACAGTCTGTGACTTAGGTCACTTGGGTACTGTGTACTTGCAGTTACCTGTGGTTCAAGTTGGGGACAGCATCAGTTACAGGAACTTTGTTGTGGGCTGCATGGGTGGTACAATTGCTCACACAATGCCTGTGATCTGACATGTACTCTGGGTATGGCTTCACAATGTGTTCCAATTGCTGCTCTGACTCACCACATGTCTGGGGTATGTGCCACACACCCATGCTGCAGCAGAGACCAAGGGGGAAGCCCAGAAGTATGTCCATCATGTGTGTGACACATGCATAGCCACCTGCCTAGTGTTCAGGGTAATACCATGTTGCACATGGACCAGGACTGTAATGCCTACTCCGTACATCGAAGGCACTCTGTTCTCCCACTCCCGTGTGTCAGCATACATATTGGGCATTGTGAAGAGTGCACTCAGGTGTCTGCCTCTGTGTCACCGTGGTGTGGCCTTGCTTTTTTGACTCCTGGAGTGTTTAACAATTTGGGGTGGCCAGCCATCTGAGTTGTGACTATGGGATCTGCACATTGGTTAATGCATAGGTCTCTGATCCCTTGACTGTGCACAAAGGTGTATGAAACATTGAGGTGCAGGCAGCTTTGGTTTATTCTCATCAGACGGTGAAGTGCCCATGTGCATGGATTTGTGTTTGCAGTCACTCAAATGTCTCATTTGATTGACGTGGGATCATCTTAGTCCTCATGATGTGGGTGGCCAGGGGTGCACATGTGCACCTGTCAGCTACAGGGCTTGCATACCCAAGACTTCCATGATTGTGACACAGTGTAGACTGGTGTTGTGTGTATGCACTGCCCCTGTGACAGGAGACAGTTATGACTGACTTGCCAGACAGGCCTGTGCCATGACATTCAACTCGCAAAGGGTGATCCAGCAGTAGTGTGATATGTCCTGCAAGCACACCATTGTCGCATTGTCTATCAGGACATGAGGACATCATTGTGTCTGGTGATGGAAGCAAAACCCGCATATCGACAGAGACTCTGCCCGTCACTTTTCCTGACACATGTACTGAGTCAGTGGCAGGAGATGGCATGTGTTTGGAGTGACACATTTCCACATGTTCTCTTGGATGTCCAACAACTGTGTATGTGGTGCATGTGTGCACATATGATTAGTCGCATACAACAGGCACCAGACAGATGGGTGCATGGACAGGTAGGATATGTGTGGCATGAATGACTGTCAGGCAGACAATAGGCTTCTTCAAATCAGTGTCAGCACTTATTGCAAATGATGGCAGGGCTTGCTCTGTGATGTGCTGTACTTACTGTGGCGTGTGTGGTCAGTACAGGTGACTAATGTTGCTCTGTTTATCCTGATTCTTTGCAGATACATCCACGGCCACAGGAGGAGACAGCTCCATGGACCAGGAGGAGCGGCAGAGCCAGACTGGGTCTACTACAGGGGAGACCGAGGGACCCAGTGGCACGGAGGGTGAGGGGAGCCCCACTGAGGAGACCTCAGCTACGACCACCTCGGCTGAGGACCACAGCACTTCCAGTGAGGACTCCCTTGTGGAGGTGGGTGTCAGCAGACCAGAGACAAAATCAAGCAAGTCTGCCCCCGCCACCACCACCATCTCCACCCTCCCATCTGCTCCCATCCCATCTGTCCGTTGAGGCTCCCGTGTAGGGGAGCGTGTCTCCTTCATGCCAGGCACCGCACCCCCTGCCTCTGTCTCCCCTGCTGCCCTGAGTGTGGAGTCTGTGGACTTGCTTAAACAGATCCATGTAGGGCAGACATCAGTGCTGAGTGTCCTCCATGCACACACGGGTCTGTTGACACAACTGGTGTCATTCATGGAGGGCATGTCATCTGGCATGTCTGCCCTACATCGGACCAATCAGTCCATGGCCTCCTCACTGACGGCAGCAGTGTCCCTCCTGCAACAGTCCCTCACCCCTCCTACCTCTGCCCCATCCACAATCCCCAGCACCCTGCCTGTCCCAAGCACACACACACCGGCACAGGCACCCACCAGCACAGACACAAGCAGCACACAGACACACATGCCAAAATCCAGATGCACACGCACGCACAGTGAGGGGACTGATACCTCACTCACAGGGGATGGGGCCCAGGAACACACACACGCATCCACGAGCACTGCGCAGTCCTCAGATACCTCTCCCTCCAAAACCCCTTCCCTTGCCTCACCTGCAACCCCCCCTCCCAGAAGCTCTTCCTCTGTGAGCTTGGCCTCTTCCCCACAGATACATCTGACCCAATGCACAGGCGGAAGAGGTGACCACCACACACAGAGGGGAGTGCCCCTCACACCCGGACACCCTCCCCCAGGCACAGGCAGACTGAGTACCCCATTCGGAAGTACCCCCGGACCAGGAAGGGCAAAACCCCACCACCACCAGCTCGCAGCTCCACCACACAGTCTCTCTCCTCCATCCCCCAGGCCACCACTCCACAGGTTCCCCTGCCACACCCTGCCCCAGGTTCCCCCACACACCCATACCGCATTCCCAAAATGCTTAGGCCCTCCCCCCCTACCACTTGCTCTTCCACCCCCAAGCCAGACGCTCGGCCTGTTTGTGCCACTGGTGTGGAGACCGGGTCCCCCCTCTGTCCTGCCCACCTCATCTGCCCCCCCCTTCCACTCCCTTGGAGTTATGCACTGCAGTGGAGTCCACAACCACACCGTCTGACTTGGGCACTGCAGTGGGGATCCAGTCCACTCCATCTAACCAGCCCACTGCAGTGGTGCCAGCACCCACACCATCTGACTTGTGCCCTACAGTGGTGCCGTCCCCCACTGAGTCAGACACCTCCACTGCAGTTGCCGGTGACACTCCTGCACCCACCACCCCTTCACTGCCTTCTTCTGGCATCCCCTGATCCTGTCCCTGCGGTGCCTGGCCTGCCCCTTGTATGCCCCTCCGAGGGGGATGTCCCCTGTCCGTACCAGTGCAGGCAAGCAATGGGTGACAAGTTGTCACATATCACCCTGTTTGGACTATGATTGTGGACTGGCCATTGGCCTTAGTTTCTTTTGGACTTCAAATATTTCTTTCACATTTGCTGAATAAAGCCTCTTTTTGTTTACTAGTGGTTTTTCTTTTGCTGTACATGATGTAGATGAGTGTCATCATGCATTTGCTGTTGTAATAGTGTTCAGATCAGGTAAATGAAGTGTTGCTGTGATGGACTCCATGTGGTCCATGGGATATGTTTCCTAATCTAGTCTGGATCCATAGCATCATTTGCTGCAGCCTGAGGGTGTAATGTTCTGCATTTGACACAGGGATGTACGTTTTGCATTTGTAAATTGACATCTGTGGCTTACACTGATGCACATCTGGTGGGCTTACCACTGTTCAATGTTTCTATTTCCCTGACTGTGTGCCCATCTCCACTGGACATGCAGTTTAGCACATCAATGTTGAAGGACTCATCTGTGTATACAGTGCAACTTGCTTGACACGTGTTTTGGGTATATGCAGATGACTGACGTGACACTCCTGTACCCAGGCTGATGTGAGCAGAGCCTTCAGTGTGTTGTAATTGTTGACTCACTGACCAAGTGTTTTGCTGACATGTTTGAGTGGTGCAAAGACAAGGTTTGGCACAGCGGACCTTCCACAGGAGTGGAGTGCCCCCATGGCAGTGTGTAATCCCGTGACATTGCCTGGGCCCATGTTGTGTGTTGTGTAAGCATGTCTGTGTGTGTTCCCTTCCTTTTTTCCTACACCGCCTGTGTCCCTACGGATGTTCCTGTTTGTGATGCTTGCTGAGTTGTCCTGTGTTCATCCAGCATCTTGTACCTGGTTTCTCCGTGATGTGGGTGCATGGCAAACTAATGTTCATCAGGTTGTCATCCATAGTTGTCTTTGTTGTCAGGGCTGGGGATGTGGGCAAACGCAGATGAGACACAGTCAGGATTCCCCTTGGCAATTGTTGGTTACACAAGTAATGTAATTTACAGTTTGTGGTACCTTTCAGTGATTGTGACACGTTGTGTGTGTGACTGCTGCCACTCCTCAGGGTCAGAGCTGCAATGTTGGAAGTTGTCTACGTGTGTTCTTTGTGGGTGACCTTGGCTTCTTCATTGGTGTGTGACTGTGGCCGGGATCCCATTGATTGGGGTGGATTTCACGTCATGCCCATGTACGGCGTACTGTGCAGTGTGTCAGACATTCACGAGTCTTGTTGACTGGCCAGGTGTGATGGGTTTCTGCACCTTAGTTCCCAGAACCACCCCTGGGATTGTTATGGGTGCATGTGCAATGTCACCTGTCCATGTGAGCTTCACTGCTGCACATTGGTGGAGATCAAGGTGTGTGGTGTTGAGTGTGTGCAAATGTGAGTTGTTGCACGGCTAGACCCCTACCTCCATATTGGCCTTGGCTGACAGGCCGTGCTGATTGATTTGTGCTTGTGTAGGTGTGATGGTAGTTTGTTGCTCAGGAGACATGGCTGTGGTTCACAGTGTGAACGACATATACCTTTGTCATCACAGTGGGATTATCATGCAGGCTTGTATCACCACAATGTGGGGTCCCTGGGGGTAGTGCTGTGGTGGGTCTGTGTCTTGCTGTGTTAGTTGCTGTTCCTACAAGCTTGTGTGAGATGTGTAATTTGGGCTCGCTCTCATCTAACAATGCCTGATTGCCCACATAGGGGAATCCGATCCATGAGTTACTTTTGTATGGCACTGTATACACATCTGTGCAATTGGAATTCAGGCCTCCTCATGTGTTGTGTGGTTGGCTGGGGACACTGGCACACACCCCCATCACCTGTTGTGTTTGATATGCAGTGTGAGGCTGGCTGTTTGTGTTTGTGCATCTGCACCACTGCATTGGCATATCTTTGTTGTGCCATTGCCTGTATGTTGTTTGGAGGATTTCCCATGCTGTCCCTGGGACTCCTAGGTCATCAGTCAGCAGAATAATCATGGTTCGTATGTCCCATTGCTGCCATGGTATGGTATTTGTTCACCTCACATCTACAGTCTCCCCAGGATATCTATATTTGTGTGTCCATTAGTGCAGATATGTGTGTCTGCATTATGATGGTCACTTCTGGCATTGTGTAATTGATAAATGGAGAGGATGTCAGTCCCCATGGGTGATGTTTGTCTGCACATGGCCAAAGGTATGTTTTATTTGCACTGCACTGTTTGCCTCACCCAATCTATGTTGCTATGGGACACAACCACTACTTTGCCACTGATGTGTTTGTTGTTCTGTGACCAGGAATCATCCATTCTGTTTGGCAGTTGCAGCTTTTTCCATGACAACACTTACCTTTTGGTCACTGTGATGATGGGGGTTTGGACCCCATTGCCACAATGTTCAAAAGGTGCTTCAGCTATGGACCCCACACTTACCTTTTGGTCACTGTGATGATGGGGGTTTGGACCCCATTGCCACAATGTTCAAAAGGTGCTTCAGCTATGGACCCCACACTTACCTTTTGGTCACTGTGATGATGAGGGTTTGGACCCCATTGCCACAATGTTCAAAAGGTGCTTCAGCTATGGACCCCACACTTACCTTTTGGTCACTGTGATAATGGGGGTTTAGACCCCATTCCCACAGTGGGCATGGTCTGCTTCCATTGTGAAGGGCACACACATTTTTGTGTGACACATGTGATAGGGGGTCACATTGCATGTTCAATGTCATGTTCAGTGTTGTAGGCATTTGACACAGACTACACACTCTTGGCATGATGTTGGGGGGATGTCTTTTGCTGACATTCCTTATGTTGGAGTATGCTGGTTGTGTCATGCATTACCCGTCCTATGAGTGGGGATGGTAGTTGTGACAGGCATCCAGCCCCCTGAGTAGGGGTGGTGGTAGTGGTAGGCATCCAGCCCCCTGAGTAGGGGTGGTGGTAGTGGTAGGCATCCAGCCCCCCTGAGTAGGGGTGGTAGTAGTGGTAGGCATCCAGCCCCCCATGAGTAGGGGTGGTGGTAGTGACAGGCATCCAGCCCCCCCTGAGTAGGGGTGGTGGGAGTGGTAGGCATCAATTCCCCTATGAGTGGGGATGGTAGTAGTGACAGGCATCCATCCCCCCATGAGTAGGGGTGGTGGTAGTGGTAGGCATCCAGGCCCCCATGAGTAGGGGTGGTGGTAGTGGTAGGCATCCAGGCCGCCATGAGTAGGGGTGGTGGTAGTGACAGGCATCCAGCCCCCCCTGAGTAGAGGTGGTGGTAGTGACAGGCATCCAGCCCCCCATGAGTAGGGGTGGTGGTAGTGGTAGGCATCCAGCCCCCCCTGAGTAGGGGTGGTGGTGGTGGTAGGCATCCAGCCCCCTGAGTAGGGGTGGTGGTAGTGACAGGCATCCAGCCCCCTGAGTAGGGGTGGTGGTAGTGGTAGGCATCCAGCCCCCATGAGTAGGAGTGGTGGTGGTGGTAGGCATCAATTCCCCTATGAGTGGGGATGGTGGTAGTGACAGGCATCCAGCCCCCCCTGAGTAGGGGTGGTGGTAGTGGTAGGCATCCAGCCCCCCCTGAGAAGGGGTGGTGGTAGTGGTAGGCATCCAGCACCCCATGAGTAGGGGTGGTGGTAGTGACAGTCATCCAGCCCCCCCTGAGTAGGGGTGGTGGTAGTGGTAGGCATCCAGCCCCCCCCTGAGTAGGGGTGGTGGTAGTGGTAGGCATCCAGCCCTCCCTGAGTAGGGGTGGTGGTAGTGGTAGGCATCCAGCCCCCCATGAGTAGGGGTGGTGGTAGTGACAGGCATCCAGCCCCCCCTGAGAAGGGGTGGTGGTAGTGGTAGGCATCCAGCCCCCCCTGAGTAGGGGTGGTGGTAGTGACAGGCATCCAGCCCCCCCTGAGTAGGGGTGGTGGTAGTGGTAGGCATCCAGCTCCCCTGAGTAGGGGTGGTGGTAGTGGTAGGCATTCATCCCCCCCTGAGTAGGGATGGTGGTAGTGACAGGCATCCAGCCCCTCATGAGTAGGGGTGGTGGTAGTGGTAGGCATCCAGCCCCCCTGAGTAGGGGTGGTGGTAGTGGTAGGCATCCATCCCCCCCTGAGTAGGGGTGGTGGTGGTAGGCATCCAGCACCCCCTGAGTAGAGGTGGTGGTAGTGGTAGGCATCCAGCCCCCCCTGAGACGGGGTGGTGGTGGTAGGCATCCTGTCCCCCCTGAGTAGAGGTGGTGGTAGTGGTAGGCATCCAGCCCCCCCTGAGTAGGGGTGGTGGTGGTAGGCATCCAGCCCCCCTGAGTAGAGGTGGTAGTAGTGGTAGGCATCCATCCCCCCCTGAGTAGGGGTGGTGCTAGTGACAGGAATCCAGCCCCCCATGAGTAGGGGTGGTGGTAGTGGTAGGCATCCAGGCCCCCATGAGTAGGGGTGGTGGTAGTGGTAGGCATCCAGGCCCCTATGGGTGTGTATAGCATTGGTGATAGCCATCCCGCCCCTATGGTTCTGCTGTTGCTAGTGTACGTCATTTCTGCATCCCTATGTGTGTGTGACATATGTCGGGTACGTGTCGTTTGTTTGTGTAGTGGGTGTTTGACTTACCGTCTGCGCCGTACGCGTCTGTACCGGTTCCGGTAATAGATGTAGAGTATTGGTAGGACCTGCGCGATGTGATTCATGGTTGGTTCGTCTCGTTCGGGTTTCTCGTGGCTTCGACTCGTACTCGTAGCTGGCTTGTTCGTCTCGTAGCCGTGGATCATCTTGTGGCGCGAATCGGAGCTTATGTGCGGCTCTCCTGGATGCTCTGACGTGCCGGACGTAGCAACCAGTTCGGCGCGTACGGAGTGCGCATCGTACTTGTCCGGCCGGAAGGTGCTGTGTATTTACTTCCGTGCGACTCGAATCAGCGTTTCTAGATCCAGCTCGGTCGGGGAACTGGAGATGGAATGGGTACGTACGGCTCGCTCGGAATTTTAGCAGTAATGCGCATCGTACTTGCTCGCTCGGACGACTGTTCGAATCGTTCGGGAATAACGCGTTCGGCTCGTATTTTTTCCGAACGAATCGTATTCGGTGCGCTTCCGGCCGAGATCGGAATCGGCCCCTTAGTGTCAAGCACCTTCTTTGACTTAATACTTATTGGAGTGGGAATAGTAAATTATATATGTTTAGTGTCCAGCACCTTCCCTGAGTTAATACTAACTGGAGTGGGAATAGTAAATTATATAGGTTCAGTGTCCATCACCTTCCCTGACTTAATACTAACTGGAGTGGGAATAGTAAATTATATATGTGTAGTGTCCAGCACCTGCCCTGACTTAGGGGCCCATTAGGATAGCGGGCGGATCGCCCCCGCCGGGCCAGCGGTAGTCACCGCCGGCCCGGCGGGGGCGATCCACCCGCCATCCACACAGCAAAGACCCCCCGCCATATTATGTTGGCTGGGGGTCCGCGGCGGACGGAAAGCCCGTCTGCCGCTTTTCCGCCGGTCGACTCGTCAACCGGCGGAAAACAAAGTTAATATGGTGGCGGTGTCTGCAAGACACCGCCATCCATATTAAGATGATTGCGGAGAGCAGCCTTTCCTTTGCCGCCATGGAAAGGCATACGGTGTTTGCTGTTGGGGGCCCGTAGCAGGCCCCCAGGAGGCTGGGGGGGTGGAGGGTGCACATGGGGGGTACCTGTGGTACCCCCTGCATTTGTATGCACAAGGTGGCAGGCACCGCGCGGTGCCTGTCACGTTGTGCATGCAAATGCACGACGTGTATTCACAGCATCGTGGCGGGCGGTGTGGTGAGCACCGCCCGCCACAATGCTGTAAATAGGGCTTGCCACCGCCACGGTGGTGGTGGCATCGTAATATCATCTGCGGGACCGCCGCACCCCTTGCGGACGGTCCCGCATTCCGCTGCGGTGGCGGGCGGACTTTCTCCGCCCGCCATCGTAATGATGCCCTAAATACTGACTGGAGTGGGAATAGTAAATTATATAGGGTTAGAGTACAGCACCTTCCCTGACTTTATACTAACTGGAGTGGGAATAGTAAATTATATATGTATAGTGTCCAGCACCTTCCCTGATTTAATACTAACTGGAGTAGGAATAGTAAATTATATATGTGTATAGTTTTGTGAACTTAAAATATTTATATAGTGTGTAGTGGGAATGTGTGGGAATTATTATATTTTAAAATGTTAATTAAAACAATTATATAAATATTTTTAGTAAAGATATATTGTTTAAAAAATGTACATTGCATTAAAACATATATTTTTATTATTCTTAAAATAGAAATTAATTGATTGGCAAATAATCAGACGAGTACATTTTATGAATGATGTTTATTTTTGGTCATTGAGGTAGTAATAGTAAAATAACATATTTTATTTAATGCATATAATATACATTAAGACACAGAGAAAAAAACATTATCTTTATTTTTTATACATAACAGATTTATGACATGTTTATAATTTCAAATATAATAATTTTGCAGAAATTTTATTTAACATTGGTAAATTTTTTAATACAGGTATGTATATTTTGTAACAAGAAGAAATGTTGTTTTACATTTATTTATAACATTTATTTTACAAAATAACTTTTTTATAACAGTTGTACAGTTTTGTTTTGTATTTTCAACATTTATTATTTGGTTACATATATTGTAAAAATTAAATAATATAACATTTTTCACATTTTTATACAAGTAAACATTTCAAATGTATAACAATTTTTTAACATTTACTAGTAATTTTTAATTAATATTATTGATATATAAAATATTATTAATATTAATTATTACATTGTTAAATTTTATATAAAAATGTTTTGTAATAGGTAAGTATTTATTTAACATTTGTTACATTTTGTACATATTTTTAATAAACATTGTACATAATCTAAAAAATATGGAATTATAATAATAATCATTGTATATTTTATAATATTTATTATTATAATTTTACAATGTAGAAACAATGTTATTTAATTTTTAATATAGAAGTAAAATATTGGATTTTTAGAAAACATTTTAGTAATTTATTCATTAGTGTTTAACATGTTTTTAAATTAAAGTATTAATTTTTAATAATTTAAGCAGCCATATTTGTTTTACAGTTAGTATTTTGTAACCTCTTACTTTTGTTTTGGGTTATTTCTGAGGGGAAAAGCTCGCGGTTGGAAGCTGCGTCACGTCGAGGAAGGTAAGCGTAATTTTCTTTAATTAAACTAACTTTTTACTTTCATTTGAAGCTAGTTAGGTGGTAGGTAGTGTGTCTAGTGTTAGGTTTTTGTAATTTTGTCGAGTTTTATGTGTAAGTTAGATTTTAGCGAGATGTCGATAGTTAGTGTTTGCGGCCTAGTTTAGAGAGGTTAGAATATGTGGAAATATGTGTGAATATGGTGTTAGACATGTTTCTAATTGTATTTAATTATGATATATGTGTATGTTTGTGTGGGTGGGACTGTTTTTCTATTTTTTAAAGGTTTTTTGTTGTTGGAAGTCGCCGTTCGGAGAAGATTGCGTTTTTCTTCATTAAGAAGTGTGTATTAGTTTAGTAAACTAATATTTATTGAACACTTTCTTAATTTTTCGGGTTTTCCTGGAGCGTTTATTTTTTTAAATAATTTTTTCGGGTTTTTTATGGTTTATTCGAATTGGATTTATTGAACTTGGATTGCTTTTTAAACAGATGGATTTTTAAATTTTTTTTGGGCCATTTTTTGGGACAATTGGTATTATGATATATCTGGATGGATTTATAGGAGTTGGGATATCCTTTGTTTATCTACGGAAACGGTAAGTTATTTATATTTATTATTGTGGGAGGGAAATGTTAAATAAATTATTTTTATTGTGTGTTATATTTTCTGAAATATAATTAAAATGTCAATATATATTTATGTTTTTAAAATAAATATATGTGATACATTATTTATGTTTCTGAAAATATAAAAAAATAATATGTATATTTTTAAACTGTTTTTGGAGGAAAGTATTAGTATTTTTGGTGGATTTCTAGGTTACAGTAGGCTTCTGGCTATTGTTGATAGGTATTCTAGGCCTCTTGTTGTTGGATATAGTCTTACTTTACTTTGTAGGTAATCAAACATTTGTCTAGTTTCTTTGGTAAGTTTTGGGCCTATTTGGGTTACAGATTGCTCCATTCTTAGTTGTTGGTAGCTCTGTTCTTTTTGGAGAGATTGTAGGAGTTTGTGTAGAGTAGGTGTACCTCTGCCTGTTGTTGCTTGGAAGGCATTATGCCATCCTTCAACAGCATTGTTTGTTTTGGCTTCTTTATTTAGTGTGCTAAGGTATACATTCCACCATGGAATGTGGTATTTAGGTAGTCTTCTGTGTCCTGATCTGTGGAGTCTTCCCAACCATGTATCTTCAAAATAATCTAAAAGAGGACTTAATTTTTGTTCGTTTCTTTGGTAGTATGGACTTTCTAATAATAGGTTGTAGTGTTCGGCCATGTCTGTAACTGGGATGTAGGCCAGTGCTACAAGCTTTTTAACTTGATATGCAAAAGTACTGTCAGTTGCATATTCAACACTTAGGGGCCGATTCCGATCCAGGTCGGAAACCGTTCCGACCAACACGGTCCGGGACTGAATTCCGACCGACACGTACACGCGCTGTACGACCGGCGTAGTACGATGCGATGCGTGTGAGATACAACCGACTCGCACGGAGCACAATACGTACGACCGACACATACGGAAACCAGTGAATCGGCCGTAAAAGAACCCAACGCGACCGACTCGTACGCGAACGCTGCAACATAGCATAACGTGAGTGTGACAGACTCGGACAACCCCACAAATGCTGAGAAAAGCATCCGTCGCGGTCAACTGAACGTCTCCGTCATTCTCAACTGAAGCCAACAGAAACAGACCAAACAAGCATTGTCAAAGGCACAAAAAAAAAAGAATTTCAAGTCATTTAAGACACACCCACAACTCCACCTACATAAAGGGCCAAAATCCTAACCATGATCCTTTGCAAATTCAACAGACCTGCCAGCAGAGAACACCACTACAAAGCACTGAGACATACACTCACAACTCACCCATCACAAAACCTTTACACCACAGCACCTCTCAAAAAGCACACTCACAAGCACCCAGCTTAACTTATACTCACTCACCTTCACTTTCACACACACCCACACATCCATCTCCACCACCACCCATCACCATGCCCCCAAAGAAGAATCCAAAGTTCACAGATAGTGAGTTGGAAGTCATGGTAGATGAAATTCTCAGAGTAGAGCCACAGTTATTTGGCACATTGGTCCAACAGACCCCCATGTCCCAGAAAACAAAGATGTGGGAGAGGATTGTTAACAAGGTGAATGCACAAGCACCTTGCCTGCGCACAATGGACGATATCAGGAACAGGTACTATGATGTGCGAAGGAGGGTCAAGATTAGAAGCTGATTGGCATAGACCATGCCCTGAGCCAGCAGACCAGCGGTGGCCCTCCTGCAAAACCTAGGCACTTCACTTCATGGGAGGAGAAGGTGCGGGCCATCCTTCCACCGGAGGGCATCCATGGATTATCAGGAATACCAGAGCCTGGTGAGTTCATAAACAACTAGTCAAAATTGTGAGGCAATACACACCCACACACATCACTGTCAGGGGGTCAGTGAAACCATTCACTGTTAGCAAAGCCATATCAACCCAAAGCTAAATATCCTGTGATGTGTATGCCAGTTAGATAAACACAATACCTGCAATCTCAGAGTAACGTAACTATGTCATAACATGTACAAACTTACTAACAAATACAGCAAGGCTTTGGCTCAAAACACCAACAAACACTGTCAGCCATCTTGCCAGCACAGTTCCACTCACTCCCAGGGAAGCTGAGTCACAGCAAGGAAGGCTGGGATGGCTGGGAAGGTGGGTGTAGCCAAAAGCATGATGGGAGTCATAGTCACAGTCAACAGTCCACCTCCCACATGGCCCAGGAATACCACCTTGCACCATGCTCACCTCACAGGGAGTGGAAAAGTAGTGCTCAAACAAACACCAGGACACCACTGTCAGACATCTTGCCAGCACTGCATCACTCACTCACAGGGAAGCTGAGTCACAGGAAGGAAAGTATGGTTTGCTGGGAAGGTGGGTGTAGCCAAAAGCATGATGGGAGTCATAGTCACAGTCAACAGTCCTCCTCCCACATGGCCCAGGAATACTACCTTGCACCATGCTCACCTCACAGGGAGTGGAAAAGTACTGCCAAGATGGCTGACACTGGCCTCTGGTGTGGGGAGCACAAGTCCCTGTTGGGAGTAGTGCTCAAACAAACACCAGGCCCCACTGTCTGACACCTTGAATGTAAAGTTTGACTCACTGTCATGGAAGCATGGTTCATGGTGGCCTATCTGGGCTGTGGTGGAGGAGGAGTGCTAGCTCTGACCACATCTATCAGCAGGCCCTGTCACACACACCCTTCCCACCAACACCAAACACTACACCTGGGACTATGCTCAACCTGAGACTCAAGGTAAATCTACTTCCAAGATGCCTGACACTGGGCCCTGGGCTGAAGAGCACTAATCCATGGTGGGATCTGTGTTTAAATTCAGATTGTAACTAACAACATACCTGCAATGTAACAGGAAAGCTCACCATTCACAAATATTACAAAACTTAGCTCAAACTCACAGCAAGGCAATGGGATCCAAACACCAGTCACATGCAGCAGCAATCTTGTTTGCACACATTCACTCCCAGGACAGCTGATTCACAGGAAGGAAGGTTGGGTTTGCTGGGAAGGTGGGTGTAGCCGAAAGCATGATGGGAGTCGTAGTCACAGCTAACAATCCTCCTCCCACATGGCCCATCAAGCCCACCTTAAACCATGCCCATCTCACAGGGAGTGGAAAAGTACTGCCAAGATGGCTGACACTGGGCTCTGGTGTAGGGAGCACAAGGCCCTGTTGGGAGTTTTGCAGAACCAGGACACCACTGTCAGACATCTTGAACGTAAACTTTGACTCCCTGTAATGGAAGCATGGTTCATGGGGGATTATCTGGGCTCTGGGGGAGGAGGAGGTTCTACAATGACTCCAACTGCTATCAAGGCCTGCTCTACACACACCTTCTCAGCCAGAACAAATTGCACTCTTGGGACCAGTCAGTCCATGACAGTGAAAGTAAATGCCCTGGCAAGATGGCTGACACATGGGCCTGATGTATGAATTGGCCACAAGTCACACCTAGGCACTGGCCCTCTCACACATGTTCACACTCTCAGCCATCTTAAATTTCAACTCACTGTCTGGGGATGCATTGTCCCAGGGGTGCCCCCTGGGCTGGCTGTAAAGGTGTGTGGAGTACAGGACAAGTGGTGAGATGCAAACATAGCACACATCAAAACACACACACGAAGCTACATATACATCATTGACAAGGGATACCTGACAGTGAATGGAATGGCCACAGAAAAATAGCGGACAGTGTTGCATGGTGTCATTTACACAAAGCGCTGTAGTGAGCTGCTTTCAACTCCTACATCATGCAGCGTTCTCAGCATCCATGCCACTACACTCCCCTCACTGTCATTGACACCTTCCACACAAGGAGTAATCTGGACTGGGTTGGAGGAGGCGTACAACTTACAGCAGCATAACACAAACACACAAACCTCTGGACCTCACTGTTATCAGCATGGAAAAGCAAGAAAGAAGCCTTGCTGAACTCCTCTTTCCATGGAGGACATGGACAAGATAAAATACATCATCACGTACAAAGCTCAGCGGCAACATCATTTGCAATGGTAACACAATCACATGAGTACAATGAGATGAGAACTAGAAACACATACAACAAAATAGTATATCTCAATTCATCACACACTTACCGGACTGTGACTATGATTTTAGACACACCAATGTGACGTAAAAAGACATGCACAAATGCCAGCACACATACACAATTCTTGCCACACATTGGAAGAGGAAGTGCACGTATGTCATTGTTAAAGCACAAATGTAGAAAGAAACTACACACCTGTGTCTGGCACAGGGTGGCACTTGAGTTTCAATAGTTATGTACAGTCAATGAATCAATACATGAGTTTCTCATGCACAAAGCTCTACGTGCTGATCAAAATGCTTCACGTTGCAATTACAATGTTTTTAACCAATATAGGCCTCTGTCTGTGACAATTGAGGACAATGCAATGTACATACACTCATCATGAAGTACAATAGCAACTGTAATGTGTGTGATCCGTTGATGTGTGCAAAACCACAACATACATTGTGTGTTTCTCCTACCCACAGGGCCTGCTGGGGACACTGCAGGAACAGTGCCAGTCCCAGACTCTGGTTGACCCTGAGCTCTCCGGTGTGGATGTTTCTCAGTCCTCTTCGGACGACGATGAATGACCTGGTCACTCCGGTGTGGATCGGCATGCAGCACCAGCAGCTGTAACTCCAGCACACCCTGCAACCACTCCTGCTACATCTGCCAACAACCAGATGACCTCTACCAACACGGACAGACCAAGGCAAGAAGACACTGACGGCACAGCTACACAGGGCACTCTGGAGTTGGCGGACAACAACACCACTGTCAACAGTGAAGGAGGCTCAGTGTTGTCTGTGTCTGCAATGGCAGGTCCTGCTCGTGTGGGTTGGGGTGGTGTGAGGATGCGCGGGGTGAGGTCACGTCCTGAAGATGGTGCTGCTGCGCAAGATGACCCACAGTTAGGGCGCATCATAAATGCATACCGAGAATGCACCGGAGACTTTGGCCAGGTAGTTGGGATCCTCAAGGACATACAACATCAGCAGGCTGCCCATTATTCCAAAATGGACTCCCACATGTCCAGGATGGACTCCCACATGTCCAGGGTGGAGACCCACATGTCCAGGATGGAGTCCAAAATGGATAAAATGGATGACCTCACTGCAGTGCACAGAGACATACTCACATGCCTCCGCCAGATTGCTGACAACATGACCACACCTCCCTGTGTGCCCACTACATCTGTTGCCACAACATCTGCAATGGCCACAGGGAGGGATGAGGACTCTGGCGGAGAGTCCCCAGCACCGCTGCAGCCTGCACCTGAGGGTCCCCCTAAAAAGAAGAAGAGGGGACGTCCGAAGAAGGACAAGTGAGAGACAGATGGCCATGCATACCCCCCAGGAAGTGAACACCTGCTCCTGATATCCTCCATTGTGTGCAAAGCGTTCACCTTGTTGACCGACACTGAACTCTCCCACATGGGATGGAGGGTCTAAGTTGGAACTATGAATCAAATGAATGTGGATTAGGCTCTGAAAATTTCATCTACCAACACCAACAACTCCTCTGTGAACTTTGGATTTATATCACATTGTACAGCACTATCAATTTTGTGTACTATTTCACACATGCATCTAAATTAAATCATAATCACACAATACTTGCCTTTGTGGTGAATTAAACTTGGTTTGTGACATAGAGATGATGACCTGCTAAACAAATACTGTTCAGGAAAACAACTACAGCAATTAAAACACAGTCTTGTGAGTCATGGAGATGTGACACATATGAGAGATACACACTGCAAGGTCAACACAACACAAAATTTCCATGCCACACATACTCATTGCCTCCATTATTGTGAACTGAAAAGACACTGAAATGCACATGCACTAAACTCATTCAGAGAAAGTGGCAATCACGCCACAGGTACAGTATGCCAAGGAATGTTGGATGTGTGTATACAGACAAGGCACACCCCAATGTGGAGTACAGGTTTATTACACAATCACACCATGTCACCTCAACAACAGATGCAAGGTAACCTCATCGTGACAATGAGCACAAAGTAACCAAGAGGGTCAGAAATGTCAGTACTGGGGTGTGTGGCACCGCATCCGGTTTCCAAGAAAAGTTACACCCTGTAACAGCATTGTGTGTTCTGGAGGTCACATAACACCAGACAACAGCCAAAGGACCCTGTGAAGGACAGACAGAGAACAGTATTGAAATACCTAAATATCTGCATACATCTCTAATAGACATTCCACAAACAAGTCTCATGATTCGTGGCAACAACCTAGGACTCATGTCAACACTGTAATGGAGAACATACTAACTCAACGGACACATAACTGCAAGGATCATGTCAAGTAGCATGCAGCCACACATATGCAGAGACATTGCACTACAAACACATGTCAGGCAAAGAAAAGAGCTTAGTCAACTCATCACTGTATACTCACAATCATAAGAAAAAGTTGTTGATGAGCTGTGTCCGAACATCACCCTCACCCTCATCATCACTGGCAACATGACCCAGGGCTGGATCCTCCCCTGCTGGAGGCTGCTGGTCGTCATCATCTTGGATGAGAGGTAGCTCTTCCCTCACTGCCAGGTTGTGTAGCATGCAACACACAATGATGATCTTACACACCTTTTCAGGTGCATATTGGAGGGCCCCTCCTGTCCGGTCCAGGCAGCGGAATCTGCTTTTCAGTAGTCCAAATGTCCGCTCTATCACTCGCCTGGTCCGCCCATGTGCCTCATTAAAACATATCTCAGCAGGGGTAACAGGGTTCCTGAGTGGTGTCAGCAACCACGGCATGTTGGGGTATCCGGAGTCACCTACATACAAACAAGCAAACATATCATGGGTCTGAGAAGAAGGTTAAAATCAGAGATACAAAAAGCACACAAGGTAAACAGACATTACACACCAACAAGTCAGCCACGCTGGTTTTGCAGCTGGGACATCATCTGTGGGATCCTACTATTCCTCATGATGTATGCGTTGTGTGCGGATCCGGGGAAACGTGCACAGACATGTGAGATTGTCATGTCAGGCAGACATACCACCAGGGCATTGATGGAATGAAAATGTTTACGATTCCTGTATGTCTGTTCATTTGCTTGTGGTGGTACCAAAGCCACATGTGTCCCATCTATGGAGCCAATGACATTTGGCATCCTTCCCTGAGCATAAAAGTCACTCTTGATATCAGTAATTTGTCGTGGTACTGGGAATTTGATGTACCGGTTCAGCAAAAGCAACATTGCCTCCAAAACATCACGTAGCACACGGCTAAACATTGTCTGGGACATCCCACCAGTAGTAGCCACAGTGTACTGGAAGGTTCCTGTGGCAAAGAAATGTAGGGCTACCATCACCTTCACCTTGGGGGTCAGAGCTGATGGATATGGCCGTCCAGGTTGCAAATGTGGTGCCAACTGCTCAGCCAAATCCTCAATTAGTGGTCTGGTGAAGCAGTAACGTCGGATGCTGTCACGTTCAGCCATGGTTTCGAGGTCTGGGAAGGGTCTGTGGACAGCTGGTCTCCTGCGGTACATAGGTGAGCAAAGAAAGATTATCATTTTGCTTTCATATGTGGCAATGAACATGCAAAAATTCACATGCTACATCATAGCAAGACTCAATGAAGTCAGGTGTGTGCTGTTGAGCATGGACACATATGCTAGCTATGTGCCCCTCACCGAACATTTCATCTCCTGATGGTGACACAACAAGTGCGATGCTGTGCTGTGAACAATCTATGGGGTCTGTCACAGTACATTTGAGCAAATGTCACATACCAAACACACACCTCAGTGACTATTGAGGATAGATGTGTTGTCCAAATGACAGGTGTTTGTAAGGTCCACACACATGGATCTTGTAATGCCACATGGACACTGTCATTAATGTAACGCCTGACGTACACGTACCATCATACACATGAAACACACATGATGTGCTACCAGATTTGTTAGCATGGCAAACATGTATGTCTGTGACACACAGACACAACAGCAACTCATACGCCAAATTCAGATGGACGTTTGAAACGATTTATATCTACAACATACAAAATGAATTATGTACTTAGCACAATACGTTAAAACTCTGGATCAACCCCACAATAGTAGCTCAGGAACACTTTGTAACACACAGTACATTTCAGCTGTAAATCAGGGTGTATGTTACATGTGATCACACAATGTGCCCCTGGAACTGTGTCCAGGCCTCGGGTGGGGATCTGCAAATTTAACACTCACAGTTGTGATGTGCATCACACACAATGGACTTTGTCCCCATGAAACATAGCACAACCAGGGAGTGTGTGCTACAAGGAGCTCTGTCCAATATGACATGTGAAGCTATGTACCCACACATGTATTGAAGCATGAAATGTTTTTCCTATACTGTGTGACAGGTTTATTGTTTGTTGTACAGCACCTGAGGCTCAGCCAAATATTGTGGATGGCACCCCTTGGCTGTTTACTGTAATGGTGACAGATGCGGGTGACTATTCAAAAGACGCGGCGTACACTCCAAGACCAAGCCGGACACATACATTGGATTTAGGCCTTCTGTGGGACATACGCGTGTGACTATTCAAAAGACGCGGCGTACACTCCAAGACCAAGCCGGACACATACATTGGATTTAGGCCTTCTGTGGGACATACGCGGGTGACTATTCAAAAGACGCGGCGTACACTCCAAGACCAAGCCGGGCGCATACATTGGATATAGGCCTTCTGTGGGACAGACGCAGGTGACTATTCAAAAGACGCGGCGTACACTCCAACACCAAGCCGGACGCATACATTGGATATTGGTCGTCATGGGGACAGACGCGTTTTTGCAGCGTGTACGAATCGCGTGCACACTAATTCGGGTGGGCAACAACAACAATGTATCCAAATCTATGGTGTCATGATGCAGAAATTTTGAAGGACGCGGTAGGCGTGTCCGAGGCGTGCAATGTGATGGATTGGACAAATTCGGATAATGCAAACGTCTCTGACCTATCTCTTTGGACCCATGGTACAGAAACCGCCTCTGCAGCACAGATATAAGGCTGTCTGTTCCTAAGAGACTTCACTTGCCTGCACTACATGCTACTTGACTACATCACAACCTACCACTGCTGCTGTCTCTGCATCCTCTGGAGTCTGCAATGGCACGTACTGTGGAGAGGGTCCCAGCATTCACAGAGGAGGAAAACCAGGCCCTGCTGGACAGCCTCCTTCCACAGTACAGCAAGCTGTATGGGAAACCAGGGGAGCATGTGAGTGTTGATTGCACTGACTTCTTAGTACACCATGTTCCCTAACAGGCACTACTAGCATTCTGATCACCAAGTACATGCATGCACACACAGTCATTGTAATTCTCACAGTGTGTAGGATCATGTACTGGATAGGGACAGTGAAGTAAAAGTGTATCCTGTGCTATTTCATCGCATGCACTGTACTCATGTTGTGAAGGCAGGCTTACACACAGGACAACTGCCCCTGCTGATACTTGAACATCCTTAATACATATTTTGTCCTACTACCAATGACCTATATGTCCACGTGTGTGAAGAACAAACATGTCACATGTGTAGTAATGGTGTGTCACTATGTCATCCTTACAGGTCGACGCCCATCAGAAGCAGGAGATTTGGTTGACCATCGTCCGGGCTGTGAGATCTGTGGGGGTATTCAAATGCTGCATCCGCCACTGCCAGAAGAGGTGGCAGGACCTCCGTGGCTGGACCCAGAGGATTGCTAGAGTCCAGCTGAAGCTGTCACCTCCTCGCAAAAGGGGTGGACGACGGACCCTCACCCCCCACATGCTCCGGATAATCACGGTGGTCTTCCCTGACCTGGATGGGCAGTTGAAGGCCAGACAGCAGCAAGGAGGGGGTGAGTTTGAGCCAGTTAGCTGCACTATGTCTGACATGCATGTTGCAATCCCTCAAGCTGGTGACACTATCACATGTTGTGTGTCTGCTGAGACAACACTTGTGTTGTAAAATGCAAAGATGCCCCATTGTCATATGATGCCCAGGTGTGTCCCTTTCCGTCTGTGACATGTGTCACTAGACTCCTGTGTATTAGCTGTAGTCCAAGGTCACTGTGTACAGCACCATGTACGACATGTGCATTGAGCTGACCGTCATGGCTGATGTGCTTGTCTGACACGTGTCAGCAACTTGACAGACATATGAGCTGCACTCTGTGTGGTACATACCTAAATGGACAGTGAGATGCTTGGGGTAAACACAGGTTTGTGACATGAATACTGCACACACGTGCAGCAGGTAAGACCAAGTTGGTGTCTCGGACAAATGAGCTGTATTTGCTTAATTAATGCATGGTAAGCAGCCACGTACTCCCACTAATCCCATGTTTCACATGGACTAGGACAGGTATGCCAACTCAGGCCATCAGGGACAGTGTCATATCCAATTATTGAGTGTCAGGCAACACTGTAACCATTGCATCGGAAGATTCATGTGTCTGACTCTGTGTCAGTGTGTACAGGCCTAGCTATTATGATGGCACATGTGGGCAATGTATCGGATATGGACAGAAATCTCACGTATGTCAATTGGCTCAGATACACAGGACAAATCATGTGTGTGTCATCCCTTGAATGTGCATATTGGTGGACTAAACAGATATGTGAATGCTGCATGACTTCTATTTTTTGTGAGTATGTAAAATGCTCCTGTATTGAGATATCAGACTTTATATACTCAAAGGTCTCAGGTAAACAACATGAGCTTGTCAAAGTGTTCGATTTCCATGTAGCACTTAGGGGGCATATATACTTGTGCACTACAGTTGTTACTTGCACAGTGTATACTTGAGTGTGACCTGATGCTGACTGGTACATCATGATTCACTGGCCCGGTAACAAAAGTCAGTGCAGACTGTTTAGGCAGACAGGTCTGTGGCATAGTGTGGCACATGAAAATGTTTCAGATGCTGTTTTGTACTTGGCAGTTGTCCTGCATGCAGACCTTTTTAGTATTGGGGTTCACAACATGAGCCCATATTGATTACTGTGGATGGGAGTATGTTCATCATGTACACTTAGGTATTTGTCCATCCCATTTGCGTGCCCAACTCCAGACTCCCTTGCATGAGATGGGACATGTTTGTGTTAAGGCCTGACACTCAGGAGCATTACAGATCAGACAACAGGCAAGACAGTGCCTTGTTGGGTATGTACATAGTTTAAATTGAGATACATCTGACAGATCTTTCCATTGCCAACAAGTGTTTGTTAACCATGAATCACAGGCAGACTGACAGGTGACCTATACATATGTGTGAGCTAAAGGAATATTGGCTTTGAGAATATGCTAGGCCTTGCTCTGTGATGTGTTGGGAACTGAAATCTAGTGTCAAGTATATGCAGATGACTGATGTAAATATGTTTCCCCTCCTTGTTCACAGCATCATCATCGCCAAGTGGGGGAGAGAGTTCCATGGACCAGGAGGAAGCAGCGAGCCACATGGGGTCCACTGTGGAAGAAGATGAGGGACCCATTGGCACAGAGGGTGAGGGGAGCCACACTGATGCCCGCTCATACACATCAATATCAGCTGATGAACCATCCAGCTCCAGTGATGACTCCCTTGTGGTGGTGGGTGTTACCAGAGCAGAGGCCGCACCCACAGAGTCTGTCCCCGCCACCACCACCACCTCCACCCTCCCAGCTGCTCCCATTTCAAAGGTCCGTAGACACTCCCGTGTGCGGGAGCATGTCTCCTTTGGTCCAGGCACCGCACCCCCTGCATCTGTCACCCCTGCTGCCCTGATTGTGGAGTCCGTGGACTTGTTGAAACAGTTGCATGTGGGGCAGACATCCATTTTGAGTGTCCTCCATGCACACACAAGTCTTTTGACCCAATTGGTGTCATTCATGGAGGGCATATCAACAAACATGTCTGCCCTACATCGGACAAATCTGTCCATGGCCTCCTCACTGATGGCAGCAGTGTCCCTCCTACAACAGTCCCTCACCCCTCCGACCTCTGCCCTGTCCACAGTCCACACTGACCTATCTGCCCAAAGCACACTCACACAGGTACATGCACAAGCACCAACAGACAAAGGCAGCACACGGCAAGCAAAGACAAAGTCCAAACAAACACGCACGCACACTCAGGGGACTGACATCACACACACAGGGGTTAGGGAAAGACAACACACACAGCCATCCACAACCACTGCGCATTCCTCAACTACCTCTCCCTCCAAAAGCCCTACACTTGACTCTCCTGCAACACCCCCTTCCCAGAGGGTCTTCCTCTGTGACCTAGGCCTCTTCCCACTGACACATCACTTCCAACTCACAAGGGGAAGAGGAAGTCACCACGCACAGAGAGGAGATCCCCCACCACACGCACACCCTCCCCTAAGAGTAGGAACACAGAGGGCCCCCACCCGTGTATCCCCAGGAAGAAGAAAGGCAAAACCCCACCACCATCCCACACTTCACCCCCCCAAAGCTACATCCGCCCAACCCAAGACCACCCCCCCCAAAGTTCACACACCAAAAGCCATCCCCAGATCACCCACACACCATTACACCATCCCCAAGATGATTAGGCCCTCACCCCCAACCACAGGCACTTCCACTCACATAACACCACACACTTTGTCACTTCCAGACACTGCAGTGGAGACCCTGGCCCCCCCATCTGACCTGTCCACTGCAGTGGATCCCCCACCCCCACAATCTGACATGGGCACTGCAGTGGAGCCCCCAAGCCCTCAGTCCAACATGTCCACTGCAGTAGCTCCAGCACACCCTCAATGCGATTTGTCCACTGCAGTTGCTACAGACACTCCAGTTGCCCCAAGTCCTCCCATTACCCATCCTGCTACACACTAATCCTGTCCCTGCGGTGCCTGGCCTGCCCCAGAAGATGCCCCTCCTTGGGGAGTTGTCCCCTAGTGATGTAAGTGCAGGCAAGCAATGTATTGGAACTCATCCGATATAGACCCTGAAGGACTAATTTTCATGGACTGGCCATTGGCCTTGTTTCTTTGCCAGAATTGTGATTGCATATTTAAATGCTGAATAAAGCAAATTTTTGTAAATTTGGCTAATTTTTTGGGTGTACATATTGTTGCTGATGATTGTACTGCAAATGCTGTTTTAACATTGTTTAAGGCCAAATCATGCACATTGGTGGCAGTGTTAGCCCACAATGGCAATGGCTGTCTCCACATGGCAGGTATTTTATAGTGAGCCCCAAATATGTCTGCCTCTACAGATAAGTGTTTGATTGGCAGACTACCACTATTTTGTCACTACATTGCTTGTAGTTTTAGGCCTCAGAGAGTCATACATGATTGTCTGCACATGCTGTGAGTCTGAACACCACACTCACCTTTCTGTCACTGCACTGATGGGGGTGTTACACCCCTTGGCCCCTATGTGCTTGTCAACGCTGGGGGTTTGAAACCCGCACTCATCTTTTGGTCACCTCACTGATGGAGGTCATACCCCATCTCTCCTATATGCTTGACACTGCTGGGTGTTTGATCCCCCATCACCTAATGGTCACAACGCGGATGGGGGGGTATATCCCATGTCCCCTATGTGCTTGGCTAAGTTGGGGGTTTGAACCCCATGCTCATCTTTTGGGCACCACTCTGATGTTGGGGTGATACCCCATCTCCCCTATGTGCTTGTCAATGCTGGGGGTTTGTACCCCACAATCTGCTTTTGTTCACTGGAGTGATGGATGTAACTGCATTTGTTTGCAGAATGTGTCACTGATTCAAGATGTTTGCACACAATACACAAACTTGGCATGGGAGTAGGGGTGGAATGTTTGTCCTCCACCTCCTCTGGGGTGGACTGTGCTGGGGGGGACATAGACCCCCTTCTGGGGTGGACTGTGCTGGGGGGGGTGGACATAGACCCCCTTCTGGGATGGACTGTGCTGGGGGGTGGACATAGACCCCCTTCTGGGGTGGCCTGTCCCGGGGGGTGGACATAGACCCCCTTCTGGGGTGGACTGTGCTGGAGGGATGGGCTTCCACCCTTCTGGGGTGGACTGTGCTGGGGGGTGGGCATCCACCCTTCTGGGGTGGACTTTGCTGGGGGAATGGGCATCCACCCTTCTGCGGTGGACTGTGTTGGGGGGGTGGACATAGACCCCCTTCTGGGGTGGACTGTGCTGGGGGGGTGGGCATCCACTCCCTATGTGTGTTTTGGCTTTCGCTGGTTCGTGACGTATTAGTGGGTGGTAGGTGTCTGACTTATCGTCTGCGATGTACGCGTCGGTTCCGGTTGTTGATTCAGTCATAGGCGTACAGTACAGGGATGACATGCGCGATCGGATACATGGCAGCTTCGTCTCTTACGCGGTGTTCGTGTTGTGGCGCAAATGGGACCTGATATACAGCTCTTCCGGATGCTGTGACGTGCTGGAGGTGGCCACCTGTTTGGCGCGGAGGAAGTGCGCATTGTACTTGCCCGGCTGGAAACTGCTATGGTAATGGTTCCGGGCGGGTCCAATCTGCCTTTACGGAGACGCCTCATATGGGAAATCTTGCTCGATTCGGAGCGTGCGTGTCATTCGGGATTTGGACACATTTGCGCATCGTACTTCATCGTTCGGACGGACCGGCTCCCGGAACGAGTCTGTCGGCAGGTAACGCTACGGACAACTCTGGGAGGGCTGTCCGACCAAGATCGGAATCGGCCCCTAAGTGTTGATTTCTGTAGGTGTCTCCATAGACATTGATTGAAATGATAGTAGCAACCCTGAATTGCTGTATGTGGGTAGCATTTTAGGATTGCATTTATCATTGCTTGTTCAAAATCAATAATTATTTTCTGTGGGAAATTATTGGTTTCTTGTTTTATTTTGTTCAGGATTTCCATATAGGTAGAGTTTTGTTTATTAGGGAGTAAGGCGTAGATAAAAGGAATGTTAGTGTTTTGGTATAGTGCATGGACAGTGTATAACTGATAAAATGGTTTGGGACATATTTTAAAAGTCCCATCCATCATCCATGTTTCTGATTGCTGCAGTTTGATTAAATTATTTGCAGTAGCAAACATATTAATTCTTTTATCTTTGCATTTATTATCGTAAAGTATAAATGGTTCATCAATATGGGTTATTGCTAGTTCTGGGGGAATCTCTACCTCTTGAAATGTTTTTGGGGCAGGTGTGGTGGTGGTAGTGGCTTTTTTTTGTCTAGCTATTGTTCTTTTTAAGGAAGCAATAGAGGGCATTTGGGCAGAAGCATGTTCGGGTACTCTGAGCAACTGTTGTTTTAAAGTTTCTGTGGTGGATCTCTCAGGGCTAGTGCTAGCTTCTTTTATGTTATCTAGAGCACTTCTAACTTCAATTTCTGTCCCATTTGGGGGGTGGTTATGTTCTTTCACATATGCAACAGTTGTTTCCTGCGTTGTAGCCCTCCCATAACATTTATTGGAATAGTATTTACTACATTTCCAATTAACTTTTAGTCCACTTTGTTTTTCTTGGGTATAGACGTACCCCATGTAACATAGTAACATCTTTCCTTTTTGAAAGGTAATAAATTGGGCGCCGTCAGTCATTGTGGTCTTTTCAATGCTAAGAAAAATGTATATAAAAATTACAAAAAAGAATACAGTACAGATTTTTTATTAATATATATATATTGTTCTTGATATACTTACAATGTTTAATTTGATGTAAAATTTAATGCTGATGCACTTTTTTGGGTGTTTTATTTCAGATTTGTTGAAGATGTTTCTTTTGGTAGAAAAAAAGATAATTTTAATACTTTTGTTCTATTGTGTACTAGGTGGTGGGGAATTTGGGAGAAAGTGGGGTTTTGGGTGGGTATTTTAGGTAACTGTTTTATATAAAATATTTTTATACTTACTTTATTTCTGAGTTTATTGTTCACGCTGTTCTTGGATTTTTTGTATGCTTTGAAAAATATCTGTAGAGGAGCTATAAATTTAAAACATATGGGCTCATTATGATGGCGGGCGGACATCATTCCGCCCGCCATCATAGCGGTGATGGGACCGCCCGCCAGACGTGCGGCGGTCCCACCAGCCCAATTAGGATGCGCCCGCCAGTATGGTGGGCGCATCCTGGCCTTTTAACATTGCGGGCGGTGCTGCTGGCTGCAGCACCGTTCGCAATGCCAAAATGCCACGATGTGCATTCCCATGCACAACGTGGCAGGCACCACGCGGTGCCTGCCACCTTGTGCATGGGAATGTAGGGGGGTACCATAGGTGCCCCCCCCAGTGCACCAACACCCTCCCCCCACACTAAGGGGGCCCACAACGGGCCCCCAAAACCAATCCCCACCAGCCTTTCCATGGCGGCAGCGCCGCCATGAAAAGGCCTCTTCCAGGGCACATCATAATATGGCGGACGGTGCCTGCTAGGCATCGCCACCATATTAGTGGCCCTTTTCCGTCCGCCAGGCAATCGGCTCGATTGCCACCGGTGGAAAAGCGGCGGACGGACTTTGCGTCCGCCGCGATACCCACCGCCATCCTAATTTGGCATTGGGTAAAATGCTCAGTGATGGCGGAAGGATCGCCACCGCCGGGCCGGCGGTGGCGGTCCGTCCGCCATCATAATGAGCCCCATAGATATTAGTTATTTATTTTTTATAAATATTTTGTGTTGAAGAGTAGTATTAGTGTTACATTTTAAATAGAATTTTACTTACTTTGTGCAGTTTGAAATCGTTTTTCTTCAATGAAGTTCTGCGTTCTGGCAGCAATCCGGCAGAGTTTTCCCTTCTTCTTTCTTGTAGGTTTGAGGTGTAAAATAAACATTATTTTCTCTTTGTTTATATAGTGTTTATTTAATTGATTGTTTTCTGTGATTGGTGTATTTTATTAGTGTGAGCCTTTTATTCGTTGTTGTTTATTGTTTTAATTGTTTTGGCAGTTGTTTTCCATATATGGAAAACGCTAATTAGGGGCCGATTCCGATTCAGGCCGGAAATCTCCCCGACCGAGCCGGACCCGGAGAGATTTCCGACCGAATCGGACCCTAGCAGTCCGACCGAACGAGTACGATGCGCACGTATGCTATCGGACTTGATTCGGTCGGACTCCCATTGAAGTCAATGGGAGCCAGTCGTACGACGCGTACACGGGCTCCCATTGACTCAATGGGCACGAGGCGAACAAGGGCGCCCCCTACAGCGTGTTCGCCGTCGATGCGGGTCGCACCGTGCATGCACGTGTAGGGGGACCCATGGGTCCCCCTGTGTGCGACTCGCGCGCCTACGCTTCCAGGGGGGTCCGACACGGACCCCCAAAGTGCGGCTCCGACAGCTCCTTGGAGCCGGACTGCGCGAGTCGGTCGGAGCGGTTGAGGTGCGCATCGTACTTACCCGGCCGGGGACCGTCTCCATTGCGCGGTGCGCGTCGTCCCCGTGCGAGTCGGTCGGAGCGGTCGGGTCCTGCGAACGAGTCGTACTCGCTCGCCCGGACGCACGTACGACTCGGTCGGGAAATAGGGCTCCGAATCGGATCCGGTTAAGCCGAATCCGATTCGGTGCCCTACCGGCCGAGATCGGAATCAGCCCCTTGGTCTGTTAAATGTGTTTTACATTGTATTTGATGTTAAATGCTGTGTGCATATTATTTAATTATATTTTAAATATTAATTATTAGTGTGTTTACTAAATATTTTAGGATTTTATATTTTAATATATTAAAAATAGATCGTGTTATATTTATTTTGTATGGAGTGCTTGTTTATAGTTAAAAAAAATAATTGGTGTTAATATATGTTAGTTTTAATAATTTTTAAGCTGTCGATATTTTTTAAAAGATGATATTATTGCTGTCTATATTGTTGTCATCGATATTTTGGACATGTATATTTTTTAACTATGTCCGATATTTTATGTAACGATATTTGTGTGTTCGATAATACTTAAAACGATATTTATGTTTGGCGATAATATGGTGTCGATATTTGTGTATTTTTTAAAATAAGTATAGGTCGTCGATAATAGTGTAATCGATATTTTGGTGTCAATAAAATGGTAGGTCAATATTGTGTCTGTCGATATTATGTCAGTGATCCAATGCAAATACCCCAGATCCAATATATCGTGTGAATGACGTCTGTCTCAACTGGCAGCCATTCATATTCTGCTACCTGGAAATCAGGATCAATCATGCAACTGAGGACCTAGTGGAGTGTATCCTGGATTGCATGTTCTCTGCCTTACGAGCACAGATCTCGTTCTGGCAGTCTCTGCCAGTGTCAGTGGCGGGTACGGTGGCTCTAATGAAAATGGTGGTATTGCCGAGATTACTATACCACTCTTTCCCACTTTCTACATAGGTTGTTCTTTCGCAATTTGGATTATTTATTTGTTAATTTTATATGGCATAACACTCTCCACAGAGTAGCACTCCTCAAACTTTATTTGCCGTCAGACTGCGGTGGACTAACTGTGCCTAACCTCAAACACTATTACTTGGCATCACAGTTACAGTGGGTGGAGCACTAGTTTGCGGGTTACATTTTGGAGGACACTTCGACACTTCTTTCCCATTGTGGTCTGTAACGGTTACTTACTATTTTCTATCCTTTCACCAAGGCGCCAATACCGATTGTGCCTCTCAATCAGGTTGCATATCGCTGCTTTTGCACGGCCTTGTTTATCACTTGTTTACTCTGCCTCATGCCCCGGCACTGCGGCTACTCGGCATGCCGTGAGGTCGTACATCAATCTCCCTTATGGAGTTGGAACACTGGTATGCGGCGGGAATACATTGTAGGCGACTTGTATTGAGACAGTGTTTTGCTAACACTAGAAGACATACTGGCTGACTCAGAGCTTCCACTGGGCCAATTCCTCTTACACGCCTCTATTGTAGGGATGCTAGGCCGGTATTAGAAAGAGGTGCAACACGAACCCCCACAACATCTCACAATTTGCATGTTTTGGGTGGGGGTGGTCCCCTCACCCGCTGGTTGGCCAGTGCTTTGTGCTCACATATAGTTATATCCCTAACAACACTGCATAGACATTGGGCCACAGATCTTGGACGTAATTGCACAGACAGGGATAGGCAGAATATCTTAGCTTATCCAACCCTAGTGTCCTGAAATGTCAGTTGTAAGTTAATGCAATTCTATATCCTACATAGATCATATTTAACTCCCAATAAAATAAATTGTTATTTCCACCGTATTGCCCCCACTGTCTTGCCCCTGACGTGGAGCTACTCCACATGCTTTGGTCCTGCCCGTTGTTGACTGACTACTGGAGAGATGTCCCTATGCACTTTACACGGTGCACAGGCACCACTGTGGTCTACACCTGGGAAGTGTGTATACTGGATCTTGGTCTGTCCCCAAGAAGTACAGAGTGGCGTTACGGTTTGCAGATCTTGCTCTTATCCTGGCAAAACATCTGATCACCTGCAAGTGGAAGGCGGCGATCCCTCCTGCTACTTTGGCATGGGTGTTGTCCATGGTGGCATGTGCGCAGGAGGAGAGAGCTGCACTATATAGTGAGGAGGTCTCTGTAAATGTCCAATATCTGAGACATGGGATGTGCTCCTAGGGGAGCTTCGCAAGGAGGTGCCAGATGTAGATCGCCCCTCTTGAGGTCTTCTGCAGACCCCTCCCCCATCCCTCCTTTTTCTTGCACTTCCACACATGTCTCTGATGACGGTTGACACACTGCCACCCCATTGGTGAACTATGGGGCCCTGGGAATGCCCTTTGGGTTTGTGGCTTTCATGACATTACCTCTGATACACTGAGCAAGTGCAGGCTTCCTTTATTCCTGGTTTTGTTTACTGCAGTTACAACTCATGGCATCTTCATTAACACTTTCGGTGCTCATGACGGAATGGTTCCGTCATGAGCACCAGCGCTCATGTGTTCATGACGGAACCATTCCGTGATGTGCACAAGCGCACTGAATCCCTCTGCTGTACACAGCAGAGGGATTTCCTCTTTTTTTGCCTCAGGAGATGGGGAAGAGCTTCCCCAACCCCTCCGAGGCATTTTTCTTGTTTTCAATGTAATGACGATCTCGCACATGGCACGCTAACGTCATTACATTGAAAATGAAACTGAAATTAGCTGATCGGCTAGTTTCAGTTTCAGTGCTTTGATGCTCGTGGGGCTATCTCAGCCCACCGAGCACTGAGACACACGGGAGGGGTATCATTGGAAAGGGGAACATCTCCCCTTTCCAATGGTATCCCTCCCTAGTGGATCACTGCTTTGGGATCACCCGAGGAGGGCGATCCCCAAGCAGGGATCCACCCACTAGGCACCAGGGAGGGGGGAGCTGCCCTTTGGGCAAGGGTCTTTGCTCCCCCATCTCAAAATGGGCATTTCAGTGTTTCAGCCCCCCCCCCGGGGGGGCAGAAAGCACCCTAGACACAAGGGATTATTTTTTTTATGGTTCAGGGGTGCCCACTAGGCACTGACCTTTTTTTTTGCAATGTGCCTCACTGTGGGTTTTGAGCCCTAGTGCAGCGGGCACCTAGGGAAATCTAGCAAACCCACACATTTTTTAAAACTAGACACCCAGGGGAATCCAGAATGGGGTGACTTGTGTGCCTCTCACCAGGTTCTGCTACCCAGAATCCCTTGCAAACCTAAAACTTTGTCAAAAGAAACACATTTTCCTCACATTTCTGTGCTGGAAAGTTTTAGAATCTGCGGGGAGCCACAAACTTCCACCCACTCAGCATTTCCCCAAGTCTCCTGATAAAAATGGTACCATATGTAAGGCGATGTGATGCAACAAGCTTTGGACCTCTAAGCCTATATAGAGGATTCCAGATCTTGTGCTGCAAGCCAGGGGCTCAACTGCAAGCACAAAGAGCAGCAGATATAACAGGCATCCCTGTCAGGTACCCCGTCCCTGCCACATACTCCTCCGATATCACACCACCAGTTTTAATCTAGGCAGTGAGGCAGGTGTACAAAATCCTGTTCCAGTTTACAAGACTGCACCCCAGCCCCATCTTCTGTAGCACTCTGTAGAAGAACTCCCATTAAAGGCTATCAAAGGCCTTCTTGATATCCACCGCTAAGACCACTGCCGTCTGCCGATCCTAGTTGGTATCGCCCATCAGTGCTAATAGCTGGCGGATGTTAAGCACCGGGTTGCGGCCTGGGATAAATCCTGCCTGGTTTGCATGTACCAGGTTTGTCATGTAGGGTAAGAGCCGCATAGCCAGGACCCAGTTCAAAATCTTATAGTCAACGATAAGCATTGATAGAGGCCTGTAGGCTTCGTATCTTGGGGAGGAACCAGGTTTCAACAATGGATCACTAACGCCTCACGTGTGGAAGTTGGTAACTGGCCAAGGTCTTGCACTGCTCTATAAGCCTCAACTAGCTGGAGAGCCAGCACGTCTGCTTGCATGGCATAAAATTCTAGTGGGAGCCCACCATTCCCTGGTGCTTTCTTCAGGGCCATATTTTTCACTGCAGCCGAACCTTTGACAATGTGATATCACCCCCAAACCCCCCAAGGCTGTAGCTTCCTCCTGAGTGAGCGCCGGGAGAGTAAGTGGATCTAGAAAGACATAGATCACGTGCAGCGATTGGCCAGGAGCACTCATATAGAGAGAGGCGCAGTACTCCTGAAAGCTGTCATTCATATCATACTGTCTATTAATCCTCTCCCACTGCTTTGTCTCAAGCTCCAGGATCATGGAGCTTCTCTTCAGTTCCGTTCAAAGCAACTTTATTTGGTCTGAATAAGACCATAAAAGTGCAAAAGACATAAATAAATAGACACAAATTGATATGGCAATAAGCTGCTGATATCCATAAAAAGCATCATATTCATAAAACATACCAGGAACTTTATCGGTAGGTGAATCATGTCCATAAAACTTACATAAAAATTGTACATCACATCTAAATGATTAAAAAAGCACATCTTAAAATACATTTTCCAAGTACAATAATAATATAAATTACATGTCTACAAGCAACTTCATCCCCAGAAAACTAACAGTATTTACATTTCCGAAATACCAAGCAAAACAAAGGCCTGATATTGGGAGTTTGGGTGGATAGTATGACTGGGTCTAGGTCGAGTAGGACTAAGAGTAATGAGGATTACCGGTAAGTAATCAGAGTATTACCTCTACGTCCCTCATCCTCGACCCAGTCATAACACATGAGGTATACCAAAGCAGGCACCCAAATAGAAGGCCTTTGAAATACCTCAAGAAAACAAAAACCACCCAGGATAAAAGCACACCAAAGTGAAAAATGCCATATCTGAGGAACAAACCAACAGGAGCAGGAGGCACCACAGCCTGTAATACACCACTACCAAAATGCAAACGAGCAGTGCGAGCACAAGTCAAATGGTAACTCTGATAAATAGAAGTTCAGGTGCCCAAGGTCCTGCACGGCAGTTCTTATCCAAGGGGACGCCACAGAATGCGGCCCACAAAGCCGACACTCCCCTAGTGGACCCTGTCCGGACAATGGCAGGACACGGCAAGGCAGATCCCTGAAATGCTACAGAGACGTTGATCACAACCCAATGCCCCTGGGTCACCTCAGAAGCAGTGACCCGTGCCCTGCAAGACCAATAGTCTGCAGACGAACGAAAAGCAGTAGACCTGTCCACATAAATAGACAAAGCACACCTACCATTAAGGGAGGGCAACAACTGCTCTCCAGGAGAAGGAAAAGGACAGAAAGAAGGCAGTAACAGTTCCTGAAAGGCATGAAACTGAGACCAAATGTTTTGGGAGAAAGTCAGCATCCAACGCAAAACAACAGCATCCTTCAAGAAACGCAGAAAAGGAGGAGAACACCGCAAAACAGAAAGCTCCCCCAATCTCCTGGCCGATGTAACAGCAACTAGGAAAGCCACCATGAAGGACAGAAATATCAAATCCACCATAGACAAAGACACAAAAGAAGAGGTCTGAAGGATGTGAAGGACCAGAGAGAGATCCCATGTAGGGACAGAAGAACGGACAGCAGGGGAAGAGAGAGAGAAAAACGCAGAACAACCAGGTAACTAAAGGCCCTGCAGCCAAGGAAAAGGAAACAGAACCACTGAAAGCTCAAATAGCTGACCACTGACCCTACAAAAGAGACAGAGCACAGCCCTCATGACAGCCAGCCAAAAAGAACTGAAGAATAGAGGAAATAATGCACGACCTATGGATAGAACAAAACAGAGTAGAGCCCCTACGAGAACCCGGGACCACTGAAATAATGTGGACAGGCAAACCTAGCCTCCACAGGGTTCGCAGCTCAACCTCCAACCCCAAAGGGCAGAGGGACCAGTGGGTGATGAAGACCGTAGAGGAGAGAGTCTCCGAGGCAAGAACCAAGGGGGACTCACAGCCAGATCCATCAACAATGGGGACCATGACCTCAGAGTCCAAAACAGAAGGACAGCCACCACAAGCGCCCACTCCCGCCGGACCCTCAACAGAAATGCCTGAAAGAGGGGTAAGGGAGGGAAGGTATACAGCAACATAGGGGTAAGGGAGGGAAGGTATACAGCAACAGAGGAGTACAAGGGATCGAGAAGGCGTCCACACCCCACGCTCCCACCACTGGAATTTAGTAGCAAAAGGCTTGCAGAAGAGCAGTGGTCCTGGACACAAACAACAAAACCACCTCCAGACAACCAAACCTCCGGCAGACCACGTGAAACACCCTGGGTGAGAGACAGAGACCCAGGGAGGATGGAAACATGTGGTACAGAGCCTCCGCCACCCCATTGGCCGTATCCCTGATGTGATGAGCAGAAATGGCCAGAGATAGAGCACCGCACAACTCGCCACTCGTAACAGCCACCGGAATCAATGGAGAGAATGTGGCCTAACGGTTAGGGCGGTCGACTTAGGAGCTGGGGAACCGGGTTCGAGTCCTGGCAGGGACGCTCAGCCTTCTGTGATTCTGGGCAAATCACTTAATCTCCCTGTGCCTAACAAAAATGAATGTGTCCGTCTGTAACATAACTGGTGCTCATGTAAAGCGCTCTGATACCTTCGGGTCTAGTTTGCGCTATATAAAACTCCACCAAAAAAAAAAGTACTGCGAGTGCTTCCCAACCATACTGTCAGACTGCACCAGAACATCCCACCATGCAGTGAAGGGCCCTTTCCACAGCTGACAGCTCCTACCAGGTGGAGGAACAAAATGCCTCCTATCTGCGCGAACAAGCCTGAACAGACCATAGACCCCCAGTAGCACCCCAACCCAGAGCACTGGCATCCATCAGCAGCACAAGCGAAGGAGAAGGAAGTAACAACAAGCCCCCAGTGAGATTTGATGGGACCAGCCACCACAGCAGGCCCGCGGACAACCTCCGGAGACATCGGGATCTTCAAGGACAGATCCAGAAGTGGGAACCGCACAAACAGTGAAGGTACTACAGTAACAGCCGAAGGCATAACCTGGCCCATGGCACTGTGAAAACAAAAGCTGCCATGTGCCCCATCACCCCCGACCATTGAGCCAGAAAAGCCGACTTCTGAGATGACAGTGACAGCACCAATGCCTGCAGGTGCAGAATCCAGAATCGTTGACGAGGTCATCCTGGGAGAGGGCTGACAAATGCATTTTGGAAATTTAGGAGGGACCCGAGGCTCCCAAGACAACGTAAGGTCAAGCCTAAATGCTGCTGCATCACCCAAACAGATGGGGCCTGAGCAGCCAGTCATTCAGGGAAGGACATCTTGAGACCCCTAGGAGATGAAGGAGAGCCACCCGGGGACGAACCTCCAGAGAGAAAACAAAGAAACTTCTAGAACGCCACTGCCACATGGATGTAGGCAGCCAACACAAAGCCCGCCTGAATCAACTGGATAATCCGTAGCAGGGTCTCCAACATGAATGGAATCCAAATAGAATGGAGCAGGGACCTTAGGTGGAACACCATCCAGATGCCCCACGTAGACTGCAGGATGATGAACACTATGGAACAAGTGCCCCAACCCCACTCTGACTCACAAACCAGAACAATTGGCTTCTTCTGGAGGAGCAATCGAATCCCACCCAACCATGCCTTCCACCTGAGGGCAACCTTTGGAAGTGGTGTCACCACTGTCCCTGATGATGGGGGAAGGACACAAACTCAAGCAGTAAGCCCACTTGCAGAACACCCAGCCTCCATTTGTCTGAAGACGTGCGACTCCAATGCACCAGGAAATGACGCAGTCTCCCACCAACCTCTGGTAACACATCAACCGGCACCTCTGCAGCGGCATAATCCGGACTTCTGAACCAGATTCCCTGGGCTCCAGATGGGGTTACTTCAGAAACTTGCCCTGGAAACACTGACCCTGGAAGGCCCTTCTCTGCCTACGAGGAGGCAGACAAAAGGACTTCGCAAAGGAGAAGAAAGACTCCATCCGCCAATGTTGACCACTAAAGGAAAAAGAACGCTTCCACTCCTTAAAGGCGTTGGTGCAACAGTGCCCTCAGTTCCTCACCAAAACAACTTTGACCAGTAAACAGCAAGCTCAAGCCAACGCCCACGGAGCAGAATCCATTTTCCATCAACAGGTCAGGCCTAGCCGCAATGGAAGCCCCAACGAAGGACGCCCCACCAGACTGGCCACAATAGAGTCCACATGCACATTTCCAGGAATCTTCTTTTTGATACCTCACAATAGAAAAAGCTAGGAAATTAAGCGAGGCAGAATAATACGCACTGGAACCTTCCACTCGTACAAGAGGACGTCCATCATGAAAGGATGAAAGGGCAGGGCTTGAGAAGAATGCCCCAAAACATGGCCAGCCCTATGCCATTGGAAGGTCCGGTCACCTCCACAATGGGAATACCCATGGCATCACCAACATGGTTCAGAATCTCAGGCAACACAGCTGTTCCAAAGAGCCCAGAGACAACACAGCAGAAGAGACAGAGCTGGAAATGGCAAAATACAGCTCCTGCCCACTGCCAGAAAGCAAACCGGCTTTTATCTTCATCAGGGACAACAAGCGACAAAAGTCATCTTCTGCAGCCTCTCCTTCTCACCCAACGTCTTCTACTTAGGTGGAGGAGTAGACCCAGGACTCTCAAAAGAGGATGGGGGTGACAACGCTGGGGAATCTCCACGTATTAGAATGTTGTCCCATGTTTGCAGGCCACAGGGACCACCACACACAACAACCAGGTAAACAGTCGCCAAGCCAGGGCACAAATCAGGCAGAGACAACACAACGCTAACCTGGGAGTACAACGCGAGCCAAGCAGGCAGCCCTTCCGGCAGCATGGTAATACTGACGTCGTCTCACTGAGGAGTCACAGGAGATCACAAAAGTGTGTCCTGACTCCTGAAGCTCCCACAAAGGCCACAGGTGCTCCCAAAGCCCAGCAGACGGAGATAGCCTGCGACAATTCTTGTTGTAGGCAAAAGCCTGGCAGTTACTTCTTTGGCCCCTGTATCCCGCCGAAGACAGGAAACAAAACAGGAAGTGCTAAGGGTTGACTATTGCCCTTGGCAGGATGGTGGGTGGAGTTAGCAAGCATTTCCTGTTTTGTTTCCTGTCTGTGATTGGATACTACCTCATTCGTTATGACTGGGTCGAGGACAAGGGACGTTTTCAACACTCCCTTCATCAAACAACTTTTCAGCCTCAAAGAGGAGGCAAGAAAGCGAGCTATAACATACGTGTAATACCCATCCGGGAGTGACTGTACATATATTAATACTGGTTTTACTCGTACAAATTGCAAAGCTTTTATTAATGGGATTAGATACATTCTTCGGGGCATATCATAATAGCCACAAAAAACAACAAAGTGCAATAAATCCTCAGGAGAAAAACTGACACAGGTACAAGGGCTTAACTTTGTACTCCAGACAGTAGTTTTAGGAAGACCTAAAAAGCATATGAAACTGGTTAATCCTGAATCTGGTAAGGGTAAATCTATGATGGGCATTAATAGTAGTGAGCAAATACGACTCAATGGCAGGACCTGTGCTTATTAGGACATGGCTGTGTACTGTAGGTTTTTCCGGCTCAATAGTTTCCCTCTCCGATGACCCCCACAGAGAAAAATTATTCCTGGTCCAGGCAATATCATCTTTAGAGATGGAAGAGGGTGAGTTGAATAAAGTAGGCCTACTTAACCTAACAAAGGTGTCCCTGATGTAAGTCAACCATTTAATTAACCTCCACCCGTCAAGCTTCAAACAGTCCTGAACTATTTCTCTTCCCAGGAAATTTTCCGGCCTCACCCAGATATTAAGCCACCTAGTCAATGGACGAAGTGCAATAAGATCCGAGAGACAGGGCAGCCCCAGTTCCTCATGAACCATAAAAACTGGGGTAGAAGCCAGAACCGCCAACAGACGCCTACAAAAGCCATTCTCTATCACCTGAAGTTCCCTCGGATTAACGTAGCCCCAGACATCACTAACATAAGTGACTACTGGGACAGACTTGGCCTGATATATCTTGATGAGGGCTTTCAATGGTCTATTACCAATTCTAGAGGAAAAAGAAAAAAGAGCGACTAGAGTTTTCAGGAAAGCTAGTTTCTTGGCTTTAAGCAGCAGGGCCCACGTATTCTGATTATCAAAAACCACCCCAAAATAAGTATACAGCTGTACCATAGACAGACTATTGCCCTGTACATGAAAAGATCTTAACTTAGTCTTTTTAGCCCCAAGCACCTTTACCTGGGATTGCTATAGTTGGTGCAAATGTCTAATTGATTCATGTAACTCACAAAACCATCTAACAAAGTCTGGAGACCCAATGCGGTACTGGCCAATAAGACAGTATCATTTGCATATAACAATGCAGGAATTTGATGAGAACCAATACAAGGGCAGTCCACCTGTTTATAAAGTAACCTGACCCTAGGACATTCACATACAAGGGGGGAGGGATCACACTGCTTCTCATCCCAGCACAGTTCTCCCCATTTCATCTTGGTAAATGCAGCACGCTTACTTTCAAAGCAGCTGTAGTTCTTCACCAAAATTGGTGCAGGTAGTGCTGCTTTCTCTAGACACGTGTTTCTGGGTTTAGCCCTTCATCAGTAGAGAGCAAAAGTAGTGTAGAACTGAGAAAAGTCATCAGGGGTTGCTGAAATGGTGCCCAAGTCTTCACAGGTCACAGTACCACTCCACAGGCACACAGGTGCATCCCAAGAGAGCTTGTCAGCTCATTGGCTCAAGGGAGCCTTTCAAACACAAGGGGGGAGGGAGCACACTGCATCTCCTCCCCGCACAGTTCTCCCCATTGCATCTTGGTAAATGCAGTACACTTACTTTCAAAGCTGCTGTAGTTCTTCACCAAAATTGGTGCAGGTAATGCTGCTATCTCGAGACATGTGTTTCTGGGTTTAGCCCTTCATCAGTAAAGAGCAAAAGTAGTGTAGAACTGAGAAAAGTCATCAGGGGTTGCTGAAATGGTGCCCAAGTCTTCACAGGTCACAGTACCACTGCACAGGCACACAGCTGCATCCCAAGAGAGCTTGTCAGCTCATTGGCTCAAGGGAGCCTTTCAAACACAAGGGGGAAGGGAGCACACTGCTTCTCATCCCAGCACAGTTCTCCCCATTGCATCATTGTAAATGCAGTACGCTTACTTTCAAAGCTGCTGTAGCTGCTTGAGCCAATGAGCTGCTCCTCTGACTCACCTCCACTCTGCTGTCTATTGCCCAGCTTCACAGGGCTCCGTGGGTCAATCGTGCCCAGCCCTGGGGTCCTGCATCAAGGAAACACCATTCTTGCCGCACCTGCAACTCGTTTCCAGGCCTGCTTTAGTGCCACACTGTCGCCATCCTTGGAGTGCAGGGGTGAAACTTCTCAGGACCAAATTGGCAGAGTCAAGATCAGCACCAGGGGGGGCGGGGTGCAAAATCACCTACTTAAGGTACCAGAAGACACCCCTACACTTTAGCATCCTCCTCAGCACTGAATTAAGGCATGATGGCCCAGGATGAAGGCAGTCAGCCAGGAGCTCTGAAACCCTGGTACTACTCTGTAGTGTTGCCGGATATTGGGCAACCACATTATGTGAGTTGTGCACAGGGGAATGTCTGTAACCACCTGTGTGCGTAAGCATAGTTGGGATGTCTGGCGTATGGCCAGCTTGAGATAATTAGCTCCTGCACACACCAGAAAGCGAGGCCTGTGCAGTCCCTACTCCCAGCACTACAGTCCCTCAGGCCCCTGGACTGTGACCTCCTTTGCCCACAGCCACCCCCTGCCTTGCCTTACTCTACCCCTCGGCCACATGGCTTTCATCCCTACATTGTAACCTTTCACAATCACCCAAGCTGATCACTGGGAAGCATGGGTGGAGCGCCTGGAGAACTACTTTGAAGCTATTGAAGTCCCCGCAGGCACCACATGCTCCTCCATCCAGGAGGAGCCGATATCCATAAAATATCAAAGTCTGTGGTCGAGGCTGCTCCCCTATGAAATTACGCCACCCTGAGGGACGCCATCACGGCACACTTCGAGCCTTACGCTAGCCCAGACTATGAAAGGTTTATTTTGCGCCAAGCTCGGCAGCTACCAGAGGAATCACTGGATGTTTTCCATGGGCAGCTAAGAGAGCTTGCCAGCACCTGCACTATTCCAGACGAAGACGACACAGTCCGGGCCCAATTCGTTCAAGGGTGCACCTCCTCTGAACTGCGTGAACATATCCTACAGGAGCCCAATATGTCCAAGAGAGACATCCTGATGCTCTAAAGAACTCTCCAAAGCTTGGGAGGCCCACATGAACCCCAACTCGTCTACCCCTATCAAAGAAGAGCCTACCAATGCTGTCCAGAAAGGGGCACAAACAGGAAATCCGGAATCTGCCAAGCTTTCACCAACCTCCACCAATCCAGGACCACAAGCCGCACCTGTGGATGTTGTGGTGGCCCCTACCCTCACGCTGGAACCTGCCCCACCAGTGGCAAAACCTGCAGTGCGTGTGGCAAACCAAATCATTTCTCTAAAGTCTGCTGCTCCTCGCAAGGACAACGACCCAAAGGCCCACGGAGAATGGTTCGCACAGTGGAACCACACCGAGACAACCTGTCGGTTGGTCACATGGATGAAGAAGGTGCAGCTGTTGTCCACATAGTGAGGATGCTGGATACCCTCAAAGCCACTCACCAGACAGCCACAATGTGCCAAAGTGAAGTGCAGGACCACACAGCCTCCACTCTCATCGATACCGGGGTCGCAATCAATCTCATGGCTGCGGACATCTACCACAGCCTGCCTGACCCACCGGCGTTCAGGAACACTAATGTGTAAGGATGCGCCTTTGGAAACAGCTCACCGCCGCAGCTTCAAGGCGTATTCCAAGCAGAACTGTCTCACGACTCCACCCGCCAAACGGTGAAAGTTTACATGTCATAAGAAGGGTCAGGATTCCTTCCCAGTTGCCGCACGGCTCAGGACCTCAACCTCGTGCAATTTGCCTTTGGTGTGCACGCATATGATCTGGACCTCCTACTGCAGGATTTCGCACCTCTGTTCGTCAGAATTGGCTGCCTGGTAGGTCTGGCCATTCAACTGCACATTGATGAGTCTATCGCCCCAGTGGCCCTCAGCCATCGAAGGATTGCGTTCCACCTTCGGCCCAAGGTGGAGGTTGAACTGAAGCTCCTGGAGAGAGCTGGTATTATCGAGCGGGTACGAGGCCTCACACCATGGATTTCCCCATTGTCATGGCAAAGAAGCACAAGCAGCCAGACGCAGTCTGCATTTGTGTAGACATGAGGATCCCAAACCTGGCGATCGTGTGGGAACATCACCTTACACCAACCATAGATGAAACCATCAGGGATCAGGGAGCTTTCGGGCTCCAAATGGTTCTCCAAAATGGACCTCAGGTATGGCTACCACCAAATCCCGCTGCACTCCAACTACCATCACATTACCACCTTCTCAACTCACGCAGGCCTCTGGAGGTACACCAGGCTCAACTTCGGCATCTCCAGAACATCGTGAAAAACATTCTCCATGGCCTGCCTGGAGTGCTCAATGTGAGTGACAATATCCTCATTCACGCTCCCACGCTTGAAGAACATCTGACTCACCTCCATGCCATCTTCACAAGAACGAGGGCTCATGCTGTGACTTCCTTCGAAAGGACAGCAGCTCCTTTGGGTACCATTTCTCAGACAAAGGCATCAGCCCCGACAAAGTGCAGAACATACACGAGGCTCTGACCACGTCATTAGTGTCAGGTGTCCGCAGTTTCCTAGGGCATGGTGACATACTGTGGACGCGTCATGAAAAAACTATCAGACATCACCTGCCCGCTAAGGGACCTCGCCAAGTCATCCAGCGCATGGGTGTGGGGACCAGAGCAGGAAGAAGCATTCCAACAGACCAAGGCCACCCTGCCCGCCAGTACCACTCTGGTGTACTTCAACACCTGGAGAGAGTCACAACAAGTGGTAAATGCCAGTCCCACAGGCCTGGGAGCGGTGCTAGCTCAATGGCAAGAATGCAGAGAGTTGGCCCCGGTGGCATACGCATGCCGCACACTCACGTCCAGTGCTATTCTCAAATAGAGTTCGAGGCGATTACCATCTTTCGGGCTGCAGGCACTTCTACATCTACCTGTATGGTCATCTCTTCTCCGTCATCATGGACCATAAGCCACTGATCCCGCTCTTCCAAGGGTCCTTGTCAAGGCCTCCCCCGAGGATTGAAAAGTGGATCCTGCAGCTGCAAGAGCTCCAGTTCACTGTGGAGTACCGACCTGGCACCCGGAACCCAGCTGATTTCTTATCGAGGCATACTCGACCAGCCACTGTCCCTGAGGCCGCCGAAGCCGCGGAAACTGAACAATATGTGCAGATGATTGTGGATCACTCCAAGCCACTCCCGATGTCCCTGGTGGAAGTAATCGAAGCCACCCAATGTGATGGCTGCTTATAAATCGCTATCAATGGAGTCGCCACCGGTGACTGGCGGCCGCTTCAAAACCCAACATTCTTCCGCACTGAGGCCGCCCAGTCCATCCTCAATGCATTGTATCATTTCCGCCAGGAGCTGTTGGTCACCAGCGATGGGTGTCTGCTGAGAGGTTTGCGACTTGTATTACCCGAAAGCCTCACTCAGAAATCAGCGCTCCTGGCACATGGAGCACCCCAAGGCATTGTGAAGTCTAAGAACTGACTTAGGAGCACGGTCTGGTTTCCGGGGCTGGACCAGAGAGTAGAAGCAGTCGTGCAAAGTTGCCTGGTCTGCCTTGCTGCGAGCCCACCTAACCGCCCTACACCTGTCATCACCGAAGCTGGCCCTAGTGCCCTGTGGCAGAGAGTAAGCACATATATATGCAGCCTACCTGTGTGACAACATGCTGGTCATAGTGGATGACTATTCACACTATCCTGAGGTAGAAATCGTGGCGACAACATCTGCCTCGGAAGTCATCCCAAAGATAGAGAAGCTCATGGCCACTCACGGCCTGTTCGGAGAGATCCACATGAACAATGGGCCTCCCTTCAACAGCTCCGAGCTAACCCCTAAGTGGCCCTAAGCCAACGGGGAAGTGGAGCATCTGATAAGAACCTTCACCAAAGTGAACCAAATCACTGTGGCTGAGGGATCCAGCACTGAACATGCCTTATACCAATTCCTACGGGAGTATAGACTCACACCCCACTGTACGACAGGCAAATCTCCGAGCAAAATGTGTTTTGGCAGGTCTGTAATTATACCATTCCCCATCCCCCTGCGTGGGAGGAAGTACCTAAGCCCCTAAATTAGTCAGACCTCCGGAGAACCCGCACCAATGAGTATGCCTCCCAAAAACCGTGGGCTAAGGAGAGCCCCATCAAGTTAGGTGATCACATGCTCGTGAAAGACCGCCACCCGGGCAGAAAGTTTAGATTACCCTTCGAACTTGATCCATGGGCTGTCATTGACATCAAAGGCACCAAAGTGACAGCCAGGAGAGACCACAAGTGCATCACAAGGAATATATTCCAGTTCAAGAAAGTCCTGTGATAGCCCACCACTGTACCCATGTTGGCTGACCCGCAGGAAGATGCTGCGGTGGGTAGCCCACCGGACAGCGAAGTGGACAAAAGTTACGACTAGGAGCAGGGCGCACATTCTGAGGAACTGTTCTCAACTTCTTCGCCAGGCCCCTCTCAGGACACAGTGGGCACACCACCAGCAATGCTCAGCAGGAGCCCAAGAGCCGCCAGCACCGCGAGCCCAGAAAGAACCTCACCGAACTCTTCAGCCAGGGGTGACCAAGGTCGGTATCTGCTGTGACCCCACACAAGCCTTCTCAGAAGTACAATGACTTTGTGTGTGGCTAACCTGAGACGGATGACGATTCTGCATTTGTGAGTAGTTGTTTCCTCTCCATGACACCAAGTAAGAGTGTGATGTGAGACATGTATTATGATCTGGACTACAGTGGGGGTACTATTGTGACTTCCTTTTGATATTCTGCTGTTCCATGTTTGAAACACTTTGTATCTCCTGGTAAGGGAGAAATGTAGTGTTGCCGGATATTGGGTAACACCATTATGTGAGTTACGTACAGCAAGCTTGAAATAATAAATAGCCTGGGTAGCCGGGCGTAGTTCAGTTACGAAACCACTACAGCATATACCCAGTGTGTGTGATCTTTGGGGCAAACCAGGGCCTACCCAACCACACTACATACTCCACCGGCATCATGCCACGCCCTCGGGTAACCCTGTACTTTTAAACATAACTATGCAGCTTTTGTTCTAAAAGCTAATATCATGTTTGAAAAAGAAAAATTCCAGTTGAAGAACCTAGTGATGTCAAAAGAAATGTGATGGTTTGAGTTGGGGCTGGCAGTTTCGATGGATGAGGTGTTCCTATTAAAAAGATTCCTTTCACTGAGCTACTTTGTTGGAGTCTTTCATGATATTTAATAACATGACACTGGCGACAAAGAAAAATCTCTGTCACGAATAACAACATGGAGATAGGATGGTGAAGACAAACATGATATGGAAACAAGTTTACTTAGCCATTTGCTGTTTTTTGGGCTTATTCTCTCATCATAGGCATGATGGAGGCATTACCATAGTTTAAGGTATGGGTTTCACCCCCCAAAAAATTAATATTAAGAAGACAACAGGCCGCACAGTTTAAAAGAGCGAACCTGCTTGCTTTAGTAGCATCCGAAAAGGGATATCTAGAAAAGACCTACCGCCTTTAGAAGGAATGCTAAATGAAGCACGGCGGCCATTTTGAAAGACTAGACTCAATGTGCAGTGAAACACAAGTGCAGTGCAATGTGCAGTGAAACTCAAGGAAGCGGAGCAGTGGGTTTCCATGCTGATGTAGTACCCCAGTAAAGGTGTATGGAAAAAGCTCGATGGTGATTTTAAAGAATGCAGAATGATGCCTTGGCAGCCAATTTCAAAGACTGGGCTCAAATACATTCTTGCTAATGGACACCATGAGGCAGCCATGAACAAAAATTAAAGGCAAACATTTTGCCCTTTGCATTTGGTGACAGGCTTACCCCTCTGCAGAGTTAAGTAATGAATTAAAGTTACCTATATGTCATGTTGGCAGTAAGTAAATGAAGGAACGTCGGAGACAAGCACATCCTAAGTCATGGTAGAAGAAGGTGGCTGAATAATATTGATTTTTGGATCACTTATCTAAGACAAGTTGTTCACAGTAATTACTTTTCATTATACTGTAGGACAGCTGTTGTGTAGTAAACAGAAAGCTCGTCTATTTTGCAATGACTTCTTTAATGTATCGTATTAAGATTTAGTCACTCAAGCACATTGCTGGAAGTAGTGTCAGAATAAAACAATGTGCAAAAATCAGAATGTGACACCTCCACCATTCTTTTAGCAAATACTTGTGAATCCTTAATTCCATGGAGCAAGTGGAAAAAGACTGTTATCAAGTCACATGACCCTACACCTACGAGACCTCCACTGGCTCCCCGTCGAGAAGAGGGTCACCTTCAAACTCCTCACCCACGCCTACAAATCCCTCAACAACATCGGACCCAAATACCTCAACGAGAGAGTATCCTTCCACGTACCCAAGAGGAACCTCCGCTCCGCCGACCTCGCACTGGCAGAAGTCCCCCGCATCCGCAGAAACAGAACAGGCGGGAGAGCCTTCTCCTACATCGCAGCCAAGACCTGGAACGAGCTCCCTGTGAACATCAGACGCTCCCCGACCCTGCACACGTTCAGGAAGGACCTCAAGACCTGGCTCTTCGACTGATCCAGAGCTGCTCTCCCCCCCACCCTCCAGCGCCTTGAGACCCTCACGGGTGAGTAGCACGCTCTATAAACCACTGATTGATTGATTGAAGTATGCTGGGGTTTCTCGAACCAATTTAAGTGCAGGAAGTAAATACTCTCTCATATTGCATTATTCAGGATGAGAGGGACAAAAAGTGTTGGGAACAATACAGATGTAAGCCAGGATGAACAGAGAACATTAAATGAGTATAAGGCTTGAATGCACAAATTGGATTGTCATTACCTTCCACGTGTTAGCATCATTATTAAGCATTAGCATTTTGGTTTGAGGGCACAAGTAAGGGACAAATTAGTTGAAGATTATGTTACAAGTCAAAGGAAATTGCCATCCACATGCAAATCTGGAGTTTTTACTGACAGGAGAATAAGAGACTAATTACAGTACATGAGTGATAAGACAAGGGAAGAACTGTGGATGAAAGGGCAAACTATATGGTTCAATAAGTGAGTTAAGCAGCGATAACAGTAAAAACAATATATAAGAGGTAGTATGTGAGGTGAAATGGAAGTCTGAAGTAAGAGAAAACAGAAGTAATTTTACAGGAGAATGTTTTTCGTTGTGGAAGGGAGGGCCAGGCGCTATGGGTGTGCTTTGTTACGGGTGCGGGAAGAAATGCCATTTCTACAAATGTTAAAGAAACAAGCTCAGGAGTGAACAATGTTATTATGTGGAAGAAGTCTCGCACAAGATGGTGTTTCTGATTGATGGACTAGAAAAAGATCACCCAAGTGACACTGTCAGAAATGAGGATGTGTAGAGTGTTATGAGATTCAATTCGTGTTCACATTGGACTATTGTTTATATAAAGGGAAAGTAAATTGTGTAAGATGAATGTGAGACAGAGAGTGGAGGAGAGGAATACAGCGGGATACCTATAAAGATGTTGGGATAATTGAATGCATGTGCAGAAATGGGAGGTATTTATAAGGCAGGAAAAAACTATATGTCAAATAAGGGCAATGTTTTGATAAGTTGGCCCCATCAAAGATTATTGAGGGTCATATTTGATCAGAATGCCAATTCACAAGTTTAAGTTCTAGACATTGAGCCCCAAGCTACAGAAATTGAAAATTAGTTTGGACTCTTGTTTCTAAATGAGTTAGGAATGTGGACAGGTTACAAACACAAAATACAATTGAAGAGAAACAATTCTAGTTTTCGGAAGTGAGGGACATTCCGATGAGTATGCAAGAAAATATCAGTTGTGAATTGCAGCGACTGATTGATATGGCAGTATGGAGCTAGTAGAGGCTACTGAATGGGTAGTGCCAATACTGGTGACTAGAAAGAAAAATGGTGGGATTTGTCTCTGTATTGATCTCAGAACTTTGAATCAGGAAGTTATAATATATAAATACACTCTTCCCTAATATTGGTGAGATAGTTACCACACTTGTTGGGGCCAAGTATTTCAGAATGTTCAACTTGGGTAGAATTGGACAATAGTTCACAAGAGTTAATTACTTTTATCTTCTCCATAGAAGCATTTAAGTTTGAGATAATGCCTTTTGGACTGATATGAGCAACCTTTGCTTTCAGAGAATGATGAACAAATTGTTGAAAGGAATACCAGGTGTTCAAAGTTATCCGATTTGCTGATCTCTAATAAGACTATACATGAGAATGAAGAAAGGATACAGTTGGTGTTATGTAGACTTATATAAGCAGAATTGACCTGAAAAAAAAGAACTGCAAATTTGAAGTGCGTGAGGTGAACTATTCGGGGCATCGTATTTGTGGTACAGAGGTATCACCTAAGAAAGATTAGCTAGATGCCATTTTAGAGATAAAAGAACTCTGTACTAAAGAAGGACTTGTTTCTTTTCTGGAAATGGTAGAATACTACAACAAGTTCATGAAACAGTATGCAATAAGTCTGTCATGCTAAGGAGAATGTTAGGAAAAACTGTTGAATTTAAGTGAATTGAAGACTGTCAAAAAGAGTTAATTGTGCTAAAACATGATTTGAAAAGTGTGCCACGGTTACAGTCATTTGTACCAGGAAATAAAACGTTTATTGTCACTGATGCTAGTTTGATAGGTGTAGGTGCAGTGTTGTTGCAAAAGAGACAAGAAGTGAAATATTTGATAGCAGGTGGATCACTGTGTTTGAAGGGATAAAAGTATAACTACTCAGTAGTAAAAGAAAGGCATTATCAATTTGCTGGGCTCCAAGGAAGCTCCGGAATCTGTTGTGGTGTACTTTGGTTAAAATTTGCACAGACCACAAACCTTTGAAAGGAACATTAATGAAGAAAGAGTTTAATATATTCCTGGTGCAAAAAATGTTTTAGTCCCGTTTAGTACCCATTGATGGGAGGAGTGATGTTGAAGATGAGTTTGAGGAAGAAGACTTAAGCGTATGTGAGGTTACAATGGGAGCAGTAGCTGAAGAGGAGTAGAAACTAGAAATGGAAAAAGATTCTGAATTGACTAAGGTGATGGAGAGGGTACAATCTGCTAAGATAGATGAGTTAAGCTAGACCTGGAGTATGATTAAAAATGGGTTTGTCAGTAGACAGTGGAATTTTGTTAAGCGCTACAGGGTTAATTCCTCAAGAGGGCCTGCAAAATAAACTTTTGTCCTTGGCCCACGAGAGTCACAAAGTTATTTTGAATTGGATATAACTTACTTATAAATCCCTAGTATATGAAACCCAGTTACCTATGGCATGTAAGACAAAGTGTTCACTCAGGGCTGCAGCACTGGTTGTGCCACCCTGCATGTGACAGAGACAAAATGCACCTCAGCTTGTCACTCCAGACTGACAGGACAGTCTGTGACAATGCCAGTTCGACTTTGCCATTACACCTAATGGCAAATTCACCACTTCCCTTAAATAATATATGTAAGTCTCCCCTAAGCAAGGCCTATAGAGTCCTGTTGCAGGGAGCTGTATATTACTAAGTAAAACATATGATTTTCTATATGTCTTAGCAGCAACAGGTTAGAAGCCCCATTGGCTAACACAGAGTTTAATGGTTGGCACCCCAACCCATCTAACTCCTGAATGGGACCACCTAACAGGGTCAAGTAAGATATCAAATTAATTGGGACATTAAATCTGACCTGATGCCCAGGCCAGATTTAAAGTCACTATTAAAGTTGAGCAACTTTTAGAAAGTTGCCACGCTGCACTCCAGCTAGTACAGTGATCTCACACTGGCACTGACATATAGATGGATTTCTGACCACCTGAGGAGAAGCGCGAATGACTACCAGGCCCGAGAACAAAGGCAGTGGCAGCAGAACGATTTGTCACCTCCTCTCCCAGGATGGCCACTCAAGGTGTTAGTCCAAAAGGCAGGCTCCAAAAGGGAAGCCGCATTTGAAGGGCCACTGGTGACAACATCCCTTAGCAGGATGGCTTTTGTTCCTGCAGACAATTAGGAGACAGAGTTAAGGGAGGGAAACCTGTGTCCAAACCGGTTTTCCCCTGGGCATGTAACTCACTGGTAGCCACACCTCTAGGGTGGGCTGCCCTGCTCCCGATGACCGTTGAAGGGTCGTGCCATCTAGAAGGGGGCAAGAATGGGGCACTCTCGGATAGCCAGATGCCACACATCACAGGAACTTTGTCACTTGAGAGGAGACCCAGTGCCCATTGGCTAGTGACCGTATGATCCCCTTGAGGCACTTTTCTGTGATAAGTAGGGCACCCCTGGCACCCTGCCCCTCAGTTCACATTGGAGAAGAAGAGAGGACTGAAGAAGGACTGCCCTGCTGCCCTTAAACCATGCAAAGAAAGGCTGCACCATCGAGGGGACTGCACTTGCTGCACTTTTGGGCTAGCAAGACTGGTACTGTGCCTGCAGTTCCTGAACCCGGGTAAAATAGATTTCCCAGCTTCACCAAGAGCAGTGACTCCAAAGACCAGGTTGCTGATCTCCTGGAACCAGCTCCAGGATAACGAGAGCTGAGAGAGCCCAAATGGACAAAGTGATAGCCTCTGCAGACTTTTTGCTGCTACCAGTCTCCAGGCACAACAGAGGACAAATCCGAAATAGCCAAAACTTGCACCGAGCCTAGCTGACCCAGGAGTGCTGTCCAAGTTTGTATTCTACATTCACAAGGACACCAGCCCAAAACGTTTGCATCCAACTGTGGTGCAGCATGACCAGTAGTGCAGCATCGGCTGTCCGACTACTGCAACGTAGAGTACTTCGAGGGACCCCGATATCCATGGCCAAAGTCGCCCACATCACACGCGGGCCAAGGAACCGCCACGAGACACCCCCGTCGACCTCACCAGAACCAGAGCATCTTTGCTGCATACCTCAGCATCAGGACCACTCCAGGGACTTCTATGGCGGTTGTCCTGTAAAGTATGGAACGTGCTTCAAAAATGCTCTGTTAGCCAGGTAACTGTCCAAAGTATCTTTTCTGGCCCCCTAGGCCTTATTGCTTCTGGATTTGGTTGCCCAAGTCATGCAGGAGTACTCGCACTCACTTTTCCAAACTTTTCAAAAGTTTTCAAACTTTACGTTTGCCAGTGCTTGTTTGCTGTTACATTTAAAAGTGATAAAAAGTTCTAAAGTCTGTATCCCTGGATCCCTCCTGTGGATTTTGATGAACAAGGTCTCTAAAAATTCATACACATGCGCTCTATTTTTATAAATTGCTGTTGTGTCCTTTTATGGGTGTGTGAGTTTCTTATTTACTTATTTGGTGCTGTTAAATGCTTCACACTAAGTTCCTTTGCCAAGTCTTATTGCTCACAGCCACAACTACCCAGGGTTGAGCTAAGGTTAAGTAAAGAATACTGACTGGACCCAAGATGATATCTGTGAGTGTACTCCACGATAAGGCCCCACAGCCATATTGTAGAGTACACCCAGATCCTCACAATTGTATGACCCCGCATCCATCCAAAGAAATCACCCTTTTTATATTTTCAAGAGTAGGATTACTAGAACCAAATTGTGTCCAATATAAGTGGTGCTGGAAAGCGGGGACAGGTTTACTAGTGTTGGTGATTGGAGAAAGAAAGAGAGGGACATGCAATTAAAGAGACTGAGTATGTTAATAAGAGGAAGAGTGTGATACACTGGAAAGTCATGTGGGTGATTGGGTAAAGGGGAGGGCTCCATTGGGTTGTGAAAAGTGGTCAAAGTTCATCAGAGCATTAGAAATTGTCAAAATGTTTTTAAAAAGCAGCAAAAACTGATTGTGGAATAATTTGGGATAAGAGTCGAGTGGCGGTACTCCAATATTACAATTTAAGTACACAAAGAGATATGGGGATACTATTGGCTGCAAAGAGTACATATGTATACCTGGAAGTGGTAGAGGTGAAAATGTGTATATGAAGTGCAGGCGGAGCATAAGTGTCCCAATTACATGACTGATTTCACAAGTACTTGAAGCAGTCTCCTCTACTCTTATTATCTAGGTAGCTCATTGTCTTATGTATCATATTTATTGCTTAAGATATTCATTTTACGCTGCTCAGAAATATTTAATGTGAAAAGCAATGGAGGGAGATGTGTAAAATGTTAGTCCTGTTTAATATTCATGTTCTGTGCCGAGATTCCATTTGAGGTAGCCAGTGATGTAATCACAATTGTTATGGTTTCAGTTGGGTTTGGCAGTTGCCTCAGTGTTCTGATGGATGTGATAGTAATCGTCCTGCTGTTCAGTTTTGACCTGCATTACTAATTTATGGAAAAGGTGCAGTAAAAATACATCCTTTCTGGCTACATACTTCACATGGAGCAACTGGGAAAGTAGGCATGGGAGCCAAAAATAAACCTTTGCAACCTCTATCTAATTTTAGTAAAGAATGCCAGAGGTTCAAGGGTCAGGGTGCATGTGTAGGGTGCCTGATCCACTTTCAAGATGGGAGATGCAGCTCTTCACCATTCCTCTGCCCGGGGTGGGGTAGGCAGTATTTGTGAAGGTAGATGAACATGTTGGCTTCCTCGTCTTTAATGGGATTTTTGTGGCGATTAAAGTAGTTTTGGAGCACCTAAATGCTGGTACAACTGCTCGACGAGACAACTTTTATGCAGAAGGAAAATAGATACCTGTGCTAATGACTACTATTATGGTTATTTTCTGCACAAAGATGTTTCTCTCTGTCTCTCTGCCTCTCTGTATATGTCTCTCTTTTTGTCTTTCTTGCCCTACTTTCTTTTTTCTCTCTCTACCCCTCTCACTCCCCATCTCTCTCACTCCCTCTCCAACAGTATCTCTCGTATGCATTGTTCTTTCTCTCTCAGAATAGAATTTGAGGATAAAAGCACAACACTGTGTTATATCCTGACTTCATGGTTATGCATGCCCTGCCTGTAGAATCCTACAGTGATGACATGGTTTGGAATGTTGTCAGTCAAATGAGTCACAGTTGACTGGGCTGAGCTGCCTGCTGGCTGCTCCTGGTGGGGTCTTGTCATGGTCTTGTTATCATCTTGATGTGATCCTGAATAAATCTACTTGAATCATACTAACCTGCGTGGACTCAATCACTACAGAATTTTGGCGACGATCTTCTAAAGAACCTGCTACTACCACCTCTTCAGGACCTCAAGCAACTTTAAAAACACAGGACCTACTGCAACACAAGTGAAGCTAGTCAACTGTCATCCTGACCCCACCAGTGACCTCCCATCGGTCGCCCACAGCAGTCTGCTAGTTGTTCCTGTGCATCTGGGGAAGTGCCACTACAAGAGCTGCCCATCCTGTTTTGGGCGTCTACTCCCCACTAACTCTACGCATCTTGTACTGTGCCTGCGTACTGTGCTGTGCCTTGTCAACGCTTTGTGCTGTGCCTTCAGCGAGGGTAAGCCTGAATGTTTGTACTATTTGTGGCATGTTTGGACTTTGAAAGCGAGTTTAATCAACCGTCATTGCTGCTTTCAAACCAAATCGAGACGGGGCCACACAGCAGAACTGTTCCGCAATGTCCCTGTGAAAAATGGAGGTGAGAAGAGTTTTTTTTTTTTTCATTCATAGACTGTTTTGAGCCTTTGTGTCAAGAGTGTTTGCATCCGCCGCTTTGAATTTAAATCTAACATTGCCACGAGACGTGCCTCGCGCGCGCCTGTGTGCGCTCACCTTTTGTGCGGACTCTTCTTTGCTCTACCTCTCATCTCGTCGCATTCTCCACTATGACGTGCCAGTCCCCTCAGCTACGTTGATGCCCTCTTGCGTTTAGGGGACGCCGCTGCCAAGAGCCACCCAGGACGACGTGACCCAGCGTGCCGCCATTTTGGTTATGGCACACATACGGATTCTCGCTTTGCATCACTCTCTCTTTGCCAACCACGTCTACTTCTACATGTCATGTCAAGACGGAAGGATGTTAAGGACTCTTTACGGTATCTTTGGCGCATTTCCTGATGGGCTCACTGCAGTTGGTGAGGAGACGCTCTATGGTAAAACTTTTGTGACTGGAGGTACTTTTCAATACTTTTCAGTGTGTCTTCAGCTGTTCTTTATCGCCTCATCTTAAATACACCGCAGTACCTCTTGTGAACATTATTCTGCAGCGCGTTCGCCTGCCACAGAATTCCGGTGACAGGCACACCTGTGATTTTTACTTCATTTCATGTTTGTTTCATTTTTCTTTGAGTCGCGACCACAGTCCTGTCATCTCGGCACAGTATAGTCGCACTGAGGCAATTCAACTTGTTGTAATCCACACAGAACAGGCTAAACAAGGTTTCTTTAAGCTATTCACTGTTGCAGTGTGTAGTTTTTAGTATTATACGGTGCACAATGTTTCTACCTTTTCACGGGGTGTTTCACATGGGTTTCAGCCCCATTTTCTACAGTTCACAACATTTTTTTTTTTTTTTGTCGTTCTGGCATTGTGTTGTTTGGTATGTTTTATTGCCTTACACCTGCATGCTTCATTTCTCTCTTAGTTTGCTGGCAATCATATGTTTTGTCATGTTGTTGTTCATTGGAGCCAATGCAGACTATTGTTACTCGGGTGAGTAGTCGCTCACCGGCGTGGGTCACAGCTCTAAGCCATTACATTTTGCTTCATACTCCATTGCTTCGCTTTGTTGTTTACGTCTCTATATTGTTCATGGATCCTAGGTATACACCCCGTAGGTACACACCGTCAGGGTATACGCCGTAAAGAGTCCATTGTTCACTGTCTCATGCTTGCCACTTGTCTCCCAACACAGGGACTACAATGGGTTTTAGTCCCATTTGCCAGCAATGGGTTTAAGTCCCATCTGCTCACTGTATTCTTGTACACAGTTTTATTTCAATTCTTTTACGCATCTCTTTTTCAAGAGATTAGTCATGGGTCCCTACCCATGTGTTTGAGTTCCTACCCACATTTTAGTCACGGGTTCCTACCCGAAAAGCTGACATTTATGTTGCTTCAGTGCACAGCGTAGTATATTCACACTATTTGTCCATACACGGACACCTCTCGTCTTATTTGTTTACCCTACATAGGGTGTGCACAACTCTGTTCTACCTCCCTCCTGGGAGCTATGCAAGAGTGTAGCCCCTTTGCATTAAGTATATGGGTTCCCACCCATACATTGTTTTGTCATGAGTACCTACTCATATGTGCTGTATTAACACAGTTACATTACTACAGTGCACAGTATGGTTTTTCCACACAAAGTTGGTCCTTACACTGTGATGTGTATGGGGAGCATTACCAGTTTTGTGCACAACGCATCTCTATCCCAAGAGATTAGTCATGGGTTCTCACCCATGCATTCGAGTTTACATATTTAGCTTACGTTTTTACCCTATTTTAGTGCATTTCATGCTTTCATTGCTAAGTATGTTCCGTTTCTATTGTATTTTATATTGCTATATTTGCACTGTTATCTTTGCATTACATTTTTTGTCATTGTGTAATGATAATGGTGTTTAGATGAAGAATCACCCTTATTTTTCTTCATCTTCCTTGTTTCTTTCTTCTTTTCTGTTTTCCATCTGAGTTTTTCTTCTTGTGTCTCTTATGGATTCTTGGCTTTCCTCTGCTTTTCTGTCGTGTTTCCTTCCTCTGCGTTCGTCGCAGCCTATAGCCCTGTGTTCTGTTAGTTTTCCTTTTTCAGCCTCCATTTATTCCTGTTCTGGCCAGTGGGTGTGCTTTGGGGCAGTCTTTTGTGCTTTCTTTTATCCTTTCCTCTGACGTTGTTGTTTTTCTTCTTTTCTGTTGTGTAAGAAGGGAGGATGGTTTCTATGTTTGTTTTCCTTTCTTCTCTGTTGTTTGATGCTGCTCTTCTTTAGATTGTTTTGCGGTTCTGTTTCCTCCTTGTTTTCTCTTTCTGGTTTCTTCTCTCTTTTCTCTCATTGTTGTTCTTTTGTTCATTTTGGGAGAAAGGGGATATGTTATATCCTGACTTCATGGTTATGCATGCCCTGCCTGTAGAATCCTACAGTGATGACATGGTTTGGAATGTTGTCAGTCAAATGAGTCACAGTTGACTGGGCTGAGCTGCCTGCTGGCTGCTCCTGGTGGGGTCGTCATGGTCTTGTTATCATCTTGATGTGATCCTGAATAAATCTACTTGAATCATACTAACCTGCGTGGACTCAATCACTACTCACTGTCTATTCTAAAATGTTGGTGCTTAGAGACGTGTATAAGTAATTTGTCCATCTGTGAGTAAAATCCAACCACCTTGAAAGAAACACCATTTTGTTGACAAATGCAGGCAGGCCGAAAAGCACAGCAACTCTTCTGTTTCCAGCTCAAACTCTGTTTAACTCTTTGGGGCATATCACCAAGGGCCGGCGATACAATTATCGCCGCTTTAGCGTCCGTTTTTTGGGCGCAAAGCGGCGATAATTATATCGCATTATTTACAAGGACACACTAGCGTGTGTTTCCTTGACTTAGCTCCCATTTTTCACACGCCTCGCCTCGATAATGAGATGCAAAGTAGGCGTGGCTGTGAAAACAACATGGGAAAATATCGCGAAGGCAGCTTCGCTATATTAACAAGGAGGCGTAGCGATAATTTAAATCGCGCTAACTCTGCCTTAACTCAGGAATTTAACGTCTGTTAAATTCCTGACTAAGGCATACCTAACATGGGAGGTGGATTGTGGGGCTAAAGCCACAGGGCCTATTAGCAAGCTTATCGCTGTTTTCCATGGAACATCGCTGGAAAACCAGCGATGCTCCATGGAAAACCCCGCTATCGCTGGAATATTTATCGCCATAGCGCTAAGCGTTGATAATACAGCGCTAGCTTGGCGATATATTCCAGCGATAGCCGGCGATAATTAAAAGCGCGCTAAGCGCGCTCAGCGATAATTATCGCTGGGGCTTGATAATATGCCCCTCTGTCCCTGAATACAGTTAATTCAGGAACACCTCATAGGTAAATCCTACACAATGAATTACCTATAACGGAAAAAACGATAATGTCGCCGTGTGGGATTAATTCATGTTATCAAGATTTCCCGTATTCCTATATTTTTGTAATTAGGGCATATTTGGCGGTCTTCTGCATGTGACTCGGATACCGAAACAGTAATGTATATCACTTTGCATTACTTGATGAAAACAAGAGAATGTCACAGTTTTTTCCTCATTGCTGGCTTTTCTTATTTCCTGCACTGATGTTCGCATAAATAATTCTGACCAATGTAACAGCTTTGACGTATCTAACATTATAAATGCCTATATGATCCACACATGTTGCGTGATAGGAAAAGTAAATATCTATAAAAATGAGTGGCTGTTTTATGTAACATGTTTATTGATACACACGGAAAAGACGAAGAGATGGATATTTTAGATTGCTAGTAAATATGGTGGCGTTTTACGAATCTTCACAAAACGTTCCCAAAAATAGTTAATCAACCTGGAAAGTTTCAGGGTGATCCGTCAAGCGTGGGAGAAAGAAAAAAAGGGGGTCCCAAAACTACGTTTCCCCATGCAATTACCAAAGGGATTATAGATATTTGGATGGTTGGGTTTACAGCACTCTCACAGGAGCACTGCAGGCATGCACCATCAAATAATAGAGTAATTTGACTGTGTTAGAAATGGGGTTTCTGGTTGGCAGAGGTATGCACCCTGTCCAAGCAGGAACCTCCACTCTAGTCAGGGTAAGCTTCTTACACACTAAAAGATAACCTGGCCCCACCCTCTGGTAGCTTGGCACAGAGCAGTCAGGCTTATCTAAAGAGGCAATGTGTAAAGTATTTGTGCAACACACACACACAGTAACACACTGAGGGGCATATTCACAAGGAGCTATCGCCGAATTAATGGCACTTTATCGCAGCCAAAGTTGTGATAAATGTACTCCCCCATTCACAAGCCGGTGTTAACAGCCCACAGCACCAGTTTACCTGCGATAGCAGCCGCAAAAAACATCGCCACAGAGGACCCTCGCAAATATCGCTAATGAGATGCAGAGTAGGCGTTCCAGTGACAAAAGCAGAGACAACAGCACACCTCAACATTCACAACCACCAGCCACATCCGCGATAAAAACACAAACCAGGCGATAAGGCGCGTTAGCACCAGGAAATCTACACCTGCTCTGACCTGGTGTAAAGCCGGACGGCAGCCAGCACCACAAAAGGGAGCACAGCCCAGGGCCACATCCAAAGGGCAGCAGATGCCATGGAGTCACCCATCATGCGGCCCGGACACCCAAGAGGGCCACAACACCCACCGCCCCCACCCCCAGGACCTCATCCCACACCCGGAACACCCCCCCACCCCGCAGACAAAGACAGCGGAACCCCATGAAATGTACCAGCCGCACAGACCCAACACCTGACAATGTCACCTTCCACTACAGGCTGAAAGGGACAACCAACCTACGCATCCTGACCATCATCGCCTAACAGGCCTACGGCAACAACACAGCAGACAACCAACATTCCACCCAACACAAAGCTGATGGCGTGGCTGCACCTGTTGGCCCCTGGGACCCCACATCCAACACCCGCCAGAGTGTGAGGAGTCTCACAGCCAGCCACATACAAGTCCCCCACACCTGCCCTGGACATCACCATCACCCTGGTACCCCAGTCCCCATAGGTACAACACAAGGCGCAGGATCCGCTGGAGACCAAGCAAGGACCATACGCCATAGCAGGATGCACGCACGTGTTGGGGGCAACACACAGCACACATGTACTACCTGTGCCCTGGTGACACAGCACACAATCACCGCAACAGGAAGCACACGTCTCACACCAATATTCAGGCAACAACAGAACACCGTGGAACACCCAACAATGTCGCCTCCAAATACACAGCCAGTGTGCATGATACCTTCATCCTCCGACAGTCCATCATCAACCAGCGTACACAGGATGGCAACAAGGGAAATGTACAGTCCCTTGGCAACATACAAATGAACATCCCACACACCTCAACACCACAACCATGCAACTCACAACTCTGGCAATGCACACGTCACAAAATCACATACAACAGGCACAACAATATGCCCACCCACCAGTCACGACAGAACAACTTACAATGTCCACATGGGCAAGCCCTGAACATGAGCCAGCAACGGCATGGCACCTCAGCCACACAATAGCCGAATGTGGGGAGAGGTGGCAACCAGGCATGTGTGAAGGATGCAGTAGAACCATGATTGGGAAAGTACACAATGCCAACAGTGCCGGAGATGTCAAACATGAGAATAAACCTCGGCACTCTAATCAATTCAATATTAATTCATGGATAGTTCTCCTATTCCTACGCAGATCAATTCAAACAAAAAACAGTGTTTAACTTGCTATTCAACTTAATACACTGACGAACAATTCGGGACGGCCTCTACGCACGGCGGAATTTTCACCGATAGGGGCATATCATAGCCCTTCGCTCACGCTTACCGATATATGCTCAAATGTTAAGTATTGGATACACTGAAATTATGTGGCATTGTTATCGTTCTGGACCAAACATATGAAGTAATTGAATAGGACTTGATCATCTTTACTAGAAGACCTTGGACGTCTACGGAATACGCATGAGCCTTATCCATTATTGATCCAAGCCTTGAAAAAGTTACTTTGTAACGAAACACGTGTCGGCTGCCGATCCAACGCTCTACAGGAGGATTACTGCACTATGCCCTCCATCTTTGGAATACAATGTTACTGTAATTTTTTGCTTCTGAACTTATTGCCAAATCAGTGTGTTTCATATATGTATTAAATTGAATAGCAAGTTAAACACTGTTTTTTGTTTGAATTGATCTGCGTAGGAATAGGAGAACTATCCATGAATTAATATTGAATTGATTAGAGTGCCGAGGTTTATTCTCATGTTTGACATTTACACTGGGTTCAGTTGAACCACAGTGGGCTGACACCTGAGGTAGTGGGGTGTATGTTCTTAACCTCGAGGGGCACCAATATTGTATTTCAATTCTCATTACATATAAAGAGTGATGTGCTACCATTAAGACCACCACTACCGTCTGTAAATTAATGCCGGAGATGTGCTGGACACCTCGCAGTATGCAGAACACACCCATATCCATGGCGACATACACCGCTTGCGTATGGAGTGTAGTGGACAGTGGACGCCACCATGTCACCACAGCCAGTGGGGGACATCGCGGAAATGTTGCCTGTTACGCGCCCCCTAAGCGTCAGCGGAGTGGGATGCCCCGGCGTACGCCACGCCAGCGTAGGGGTGTGAATAAAAAGCACGTAGGCCTGGGCGTGGTCCTCTTCCAGAAAGACCAACGTCTCTGCCAGGGCGGCGCCTCCCACCCCGCCACGAGGCCGACGCCGTCCTCCTGAGCCGAGTTGCCTGCGATGCAGTGCGCCTGCCGGTCCCCGGCACGCTGGACCACGAACACATCAGGCCCGCCCCTGCGCAGCCAGGCCACACTGATCACCTTCCGACACCGGCGTGTGTCAAGGAGGGCCCACAACGTGCCGGCGCAAGCTCCAATCCAGAGGCCCGCGAACTTGGCAGTCAGCTCAGACCACCAGGCCTCCACGACACAGGCCCGCTTTATTCCCTTTTCGTTGACGTACTCCACTGCTGCCCCCGGACTACTCTTTGGACCAGTAGGTCCCACATGTGGAACTGTGTCTTGAGTCATGAATGGCAGTGACCCCATATCCTGGCCAGCGGCCACAGCACCAGACCCCCCCAGTTCAGTGAGGCATAGTTCCACATGGGCATCTTGCGACACATGGTGCCACTAACCCTGTTCAACGCCAGCCTGCTTCACGTGGTGCCACTAACCCTGTTCAACGCCAGCCTGCTACACGTGGTGCCACTAACCCTGTTCAACGCCAGCCTGCTACACTTGGTGCCACTGAACCTGAACTACACAGGCCGGTGGGGCTATCCAACCTATGCCGGCGACACAAGGTGAATGGGCCGTGCTGACCGCTGCCTCAAGCCTACACCACGGTCAGGTAGGTCACACATTTGGAACTGAGTCTTGATTACACCATGGCAGTGAACATTAGTTAAGGCAGAGAACTATTCACCATACACCCTTCGATGTGGTGGCAACAAGTCTGTGCATGGCAGCACAACCACACGTGTCTGTGGGCCTACGCGGACCACTGCCCTCGGCCTACGCTGCGCTAGAGTGGGATCACAGAATTGGAACTGAACATCGGTAATTCAAAAGGCTGAATACATGTCTTCGCACGTATGGATGGGCATAAGAGGATGACGCGTTGCAGGCCGGAGGGAACAGGATCATCGTCACGGAGGTGAATGAACACTACCGACAACTGCCACTGTGTCACTAACTCTGTGCCCTGCGAGCCAACGACAGGTGGCTGTGGGCCCATGCTGACCGCTGCCTCCGGCCTACACTGCGGTCCAGTAGGTCACAGAGACTTCATTTGGCAATGTTGGAGTTCACATCTGTGTACCGGCATCATCGCAGACTGCATCCCCTCTGAGCACCTGTGCCACTAAGTGTGTTCCCTGACATTCATGGACACTCACTGGTCGTACATTGTTGGCGTTTGTGTCAATGGAATAGGGGCTAGTTTTCATCCTCATGTAGCTGATCCCGAATTGTTGGTGACAACGAGGGTTGCGCTTTCCACGCCTCAATTTGCTGCTTCCGGATAACATCAGACCTTCTGCATCATGCCCTGGAGGACACCTTCCACTGTCCCCCCCAACACTCCACAACATACACCTCGGACAATGATGGTGACCCGCTCAGGTCGCATGGCCCATCTGACTGCACCGCAAGTCACCGTCCTGTGGCTGGGTGCCTGTGTCAGCCGCAGTGCATCCGGGGCCACTAACTCTGTGCTGGTCACGCCTGGGACCCCTTCTTCTGAGACATTGAATGGCCTCTGTAGCGATGGTCTTGGGGTCATCAACGCCATGTGTCTGTGGCCCAGCGATGTCCGCCTCCTCCGGCCCCAGCTGCGTGCCACAAGGGCCCACACATGGCATCGAGTCTTGACCGGCCCGGACATCGCATCACCGCAGGAGGCACACGCCACCACGGCAAGGGCCACCTCCAACCGCCATCTGCCAGAGTCAAAAGGGTGGTCCTGACAGACCTACGGAGTTGCCCAGACCTGTCGTGGATGCCATCATCGCCCTGCTGCCCTGCTCAGCACTCCAGGTGCCAGTGACTCAGTGCACCGCAAGCCATTGTCCGTTACTGATTGAGTTTTGTGCTGTTGTGAGGTTGCGCAGCAATGTCACCTCATGCAGTGTGGAGGACCTGGGACCATGAGGAGGAGGATGTGTCAAGTGTGCGGACGGGAGAAGGCACAGACAATGGGAGGGCAGGTGGCAGCAGCCCCAGGGCAGGAATGCAGACTGGTGGCGGTAGTCAAGCTACACACCCGGATCTGATACTGGGTATTGCGCTGTGGACAGCAGACGCAACTGTCACCTCAGGCAGTGTGGGAGACCTGGGACATTGATGAGGAAGTTGATGCAGGTGTACCACACCCCACTGCATCTGCATCAGGACTAACCCTAAGGGACACAATCCTAGCAATTCCTTCGCATGAGCGTGCTCTTCTCTAGTGCCCCTACCTCAGTGCACTGCAACTCACGGAACGTCCAGACTGAATATTGGGTGACCTCGGTCCTTACTCTGGATCCCTCCATGTTGCTCTGTAATTGACTCTGTTATGCTGGTGTTTTCTGTTTCCATTGCACTGGTGTCCACTGTTCAGGTTGTTGCCAGCACCAAGCACCACGTGAGGGCTGGCTTATACTCACCCCACACACATCCAGCCCAGGCGTCACTGTACATGTGGCCCTGCCAATAAAGGGGCCGGGCGCACGTGCCCGTAGCCAGTTCAACATGATATGTGCATGTGTCTCTGTGGAGGTGTGGGTCTCCTTTGTGGGGTGTAGGTGGTCCCTGAAGGGTATTGGACACCCACGTATGTGTTCTACTTCGCATTCCATGGGTTAGGCAACACCCTCACCTGTTGGGCCACCTCCTTTTGGCATTCGGCCACCTGGCATTGGGGTGCCATTTGTGGGTGGGTGATGTGTTGTGAGGCAGGCGTGATTGTGGGTGCTTCATGCTGTGTGGTCTGTTGCAGAGTCTGGGTTCTCCTCTGAGTGGCTTGTCTGCCCTGGTGGTGGGTTGTGTGGGATGTCCATTGGCTGTTGTGGGGCGTCGGGGTCGGGGTGTGGTGTTCGTGTCGGGCATCACTGATGGGTTGTCTGTTCAGACCTGCTGGAGGTGTTGTTTGTCCCTCTGCATTGTGAAGGGGAGGTGCATGTTGGCATTGTGTTGGCGCCTTGTTCTTGTCGACATGCAGACTGTGTGACAATGTACATTGTGACTGTTTGGGCGGTGGTGGCTATTTGAGTTGGGGCAGTGTGCATTTGGCCTACATGGCTGATGTGGAGTTGTAGGGGTAGATGTGCATCTCACAGTTCCCTGCTCTGTCCAATGTGATTGTTCTGTTTCTGCGCCTGGGTGGACCCAGTTGTGTCCCCTGTTCTGCAGTGTGGGTGTTGCACTTTGTGCCACATTGTCATGGTATGTGCTGTGATTGCTATGTGTGTGTGCTGCAGTGTGCTACGGGGATGGGGGACATGTCCCTGGGTACTTGTGGATGTGCAGTGTGCTACACCTCATTGTGCATGTGTGGCATTGTGCCCATCACCCCGTCCCCCAGTCCCTGTTGGATCCTCACCCTGTTGTTGTTGTGTCAGGTCCTGTCGAGGCTGTGTCCGTACACCCTGCTCCTTGCACCCTCTCCACACTGATGACTGTGGCCTGGCTTTCCTCCTGCTCCTCCTGTGTCGCTGGACTGCCACCTCCTGTTGCTGCCTTCCTGTTGGCAGCGGGTTTGTGCCTGGTTTCGGTTGGCACATCCTGGCGGAGCCTCTTGGCCTCCTGGATTGGCCTCCTGGGCTCTGCGACTGCATTCCAGGCGGTCTGCTTGTGGGTCATTTGCTGGTAGTGTTCTGTCGCCTCCGTGGCCTTGGTCTTGTTTTCCTGCGGTCTGCGCCCCGTCTTCCTCTCCATTTTCTCCTTGGCCTTCCCCGACCCACTTGTTCCTTGCTGGTGGTCTGTGGGGGTTGTGGGGTTGTGGGGTTCGCGTTGCCCTCTGCGCTTGGTCAGGGTGCCTGGATGTTGCTCGGTGCTTTGGCTTGTTTCTGGTGTGTTGTGCCTGTGATTTTTATGGTGCAATTGCCCGCCAGACGCGTGGGAGTTGCAGGCCTGAAGCTGCTTTTCGCAGCTTTTTGTACCGCGATTGGCATCATCGCATGATTTCTCGCGTTCGCGTTTCGCATTTTTTGGGCGTGGTGTTGATTTACACGCTGGCATTTGAAGCGTTATCTTGTGACTATCGCATGCTACCGCCTTGTTGTGAATTCCACGTTGACACGTGGATATTTTCCTGCGATGGGCTGCAATATTGAAAGTTGAGTTACGCTACTCTTGCGGTAGTTATCACACGTTCTTGTGAATATACCCCTGAATACACTACAAAAAAACTCCACACAGGGTTAGAAAACTAGATTATATTTTTATGAGTAAAACACGACCAAAATGAATAAAACATCCAATAAGTAGAACTGGAGTTATGATTTTTTAAAGATTATATCAAAATATTGGGCCACATGCATCAAAGTCAGGATTTGCGAATCCTAAATAGCGAATTTTAAGAAATCGCTATTTAGGACTCGCAAATTCCTATGCATGTAGGAATTGCAAAACAAATTGCGATTCCTACATATTCCTTAATTGCGACTTGCAAATTGCGAATCACAATTAAGGAATAGCTACCCTTTCATTCCTATGGGCCTAGAGGCCCATAGGAATGAATAGAGATTACATGCGCAATTTGCGAGTACCAAATTGGTACTCGCAAATTGCATGTCATATTCAAGGTGTCAAAGGACACCCTGTTGCACCCCTGAAATTGCCATGTTACCACATGTTGCACACATACATGCCCCAAGGGCATGTGTGTGTGTAACACTTTAGTGCATTTTTCAAAGTTTTTGCATATTACCATCAAGTTCAAATTGATGGTAATTTGCGATCCCTAATTGCGAATTCGCAATTTGAAATTGCATCATGCATTGCATTTAGGGAAGCACAATTTGCAATTCCCTAAATGCATTTGCATTTTAAGTAATCGCAAATTTTGCGATTACTTAAATTGGGATTTTGCATTTGGGTTGATGCATCCCAAATGCAAAAATACCGGTTGCAAAGGGGCAGATTCCGCGAATATGCCCATTTGCGATCGGTATTTTTGTTGATGCATGTGCCCCATAGTGCTTAGAGTCTTAAAGCGCCAACTTGGGATATCTCGTTGCGCTAAACCGAGGTTAATCCAAAGTTCAGGCCAACCGCAATGGAGGGCAGTCCGGCTACAGAACTCATGCAGGTCCCGCTGAAAAAGTACCTTAAATGGATGAAGTGTCAACGTCGAAGACCTCAATGCAACGGGCAGAGGAGGGACTGCGTCGTTGTCGATCTCGTGGATGGCGGTGAAGCATCGGGCCCAATCCTCACATGTGTAGGAGCTCAAAATCTGATTACACTATACATGACTATTTACTGATTTAGACACAGATACTTAAACGTGCACTTTGCGCACGTTGAGAAAAACAACACAGAAATGAAAAACAGCACCGTAAAAGCGTGCTTGAAACATGTAGTAAAAGAGAAAAATAAATGCAAAAGATTTTATTATTTACTAATAGGTTGTAATAACTTATGATATACATGATTTAAAAGCCTTTACTGACAAAATAATGCAATTCTAATCATGACTGAGTATTTCTATTGCCTTTGGAGAGAGAGTGGAGAGGTGTGGTGCAGCGGCCAGGGCAGCTAACTTCGGAGCGCAGGGTTCACGGTTCGATCCACAGCACCATGTCACTGTGGGCAATAGCTCACTTAATTTCCACTCTGGCCCCCAGCGCCTTGAAACCCGTAGGGGTGAGTAGCTGCGCTATATAAAAACGGACTTATATTTTTTTTTTTACTTACCTTTTATTGTAATGCATCATGAAAAAACAGTTTTGCAAAAAGTTATGAGAACTACCTACTTAGCTGATATTTTCAGTAATGATAATAGACTTTATTAGGATTATAACAATATTAAAACAATTTTAGTAAAATTAATTTTGAGAATAATGAGATTTTGTGGTATTAGGCCACAGTTAAATTTATTTAAAAAACAATTACGTGTTACCACGATTTTATTCTATGTTAAATCAATCAAAAAGCAGATGATAGTACAACTGAAACAATCTGTCTCAAAATTAATTTAAATACAACTTAAATCAAGCAGCTCAATCAATTCCATGACTTTTCAACTCAATTCAGCCAAACTGAGTTATTTATTTATTAAGTATCAGGCAAAAAAGAACTGGTTCAGCAAGATAAATTAAACATATATACATTTTGACACTTTAGAGTCTGTGAGTGGTGGTTTTAGACAAGTGGTGATAGAAAGAAGAAAGAAGCCCCAAGTAAAATGACCATAACCAGGTCTGAGAAATAAGTGACAATATAGTGACATAAAACAGAGTTATTGGTATAACTAAGGATGTCGGAATATTTATTTCTTGATAGGAAAGAAACTGCCCGATTGTTCTCTGGTGCTTCTGCTGTTCGACTATCCTTAGGTGTTGTTGACGTTGTTGAGTTGTTGCCTTTGCAGTGTGATGGCCTCATCAGGACAGAAGTGACCTGGGGACTGTATTTAGCGCTGTATTCGAAATAATTCTAAATATATTAAGATAAGGCTGATTGGCTATAAGGGCTGCAAACACATGTGTACCTATGAATGAACAGTGCTCTTCTTAATTGGAACAAGAGGATTTTCTTTTATGTCGTGGAAGATCAAGGCCAAAAAATCTTCCTTGTAGGGGGTAGATGGTATCTGGGAAAGAATAAGGGCACTGTAGTTTATTTGGTGCAAGGTGATGGCTAAATAGCCATTGTTCTAATATAATCCCCAGTGCAACAACTCACCGTGGTGAAAAGTCATTTTTCATATGCTCTCAAAAAGTCTTTGTCATAAGGCGATTCCAAATGAAACTGCGTAGAAGCCAAAGATAAGGTCTTCCTGCAGTTGGATTTTTCTGCCTATATAAAGGACGAGAAAGCGGGGAGTGGCTAATCAGGCACCATACAATAATATATTTTGATTTGATATTTATTGTGTTTGTCACACAGTTCCCAAAATATACCGGGTAGTTGCCCCAGTCTGATGCTGAAGAGGGTGGTCAGCTCAGTTTGTAAGCTCCTGATCGGAGATACACTTGTGTGTGTCGGTTTCAATTCACACGTTGTTCAAACGCAGTGTGTTGCCTTTAGCCTTGAGGACATATGTACGTACGGGATGCATCATGTGAAGAACTCGGCTCAACACTAGACCTGTAACGTACTAGGTCACAGTGTCCTTTGTGCACATGGGCTCAGTAGGTGGGGTCAAGGGTAATGTCTATCTGTATACTTGGTACAGGCAGCAGTAGTGCATGATTACGTGTAAGACGAATTGCTATTAGTTCTCCCATCGTACGGCTGTCAGAGTTGTGAGCGAGTGCCAATTGGGTTTGGTTTTTAATGCAGTTTTAGGGAAAGAACATAAGCCCTGGATACCTGATTAGCAGAAGCCCAGGGCACACTCGGTCAAAGTACATCAGCAGTTCAACAAAACGTGGGGGCAACCATGCAGAAATAGGGCACTTTCTCACCCCCCCTCCTCCCCCTCAAATGAAAGAGGATGAGACTAACCTTTCCCTAGAAAGTCTTCATTTTCTAAGTGGAAGAACCTGGAGAGTCCATCTGCATTGGCAGTCCCAGGTCTGTGTTCCACTACAAAGTCCATTTCCTGTAGGGAGATGGACCACCTCAACAGTTTAGGATTTTCACCTTTCATCTGCATTAGCCACTTGAGAGGTCTGTGATCAGTTTGAACTAGGAAGTGAGTACCAAACAAGTATGGTCTCAGCTTCTTCAGGGACCAACCACAGCAAAGGCCTCCCTCTCAATGGCACTCCAACGTTGCTCCCTAGGGAGAAGCCTTCTGCTTATAAAAGCAACAGGTTGGTCTTGGCCTTCATCATTAGTCTGGGATATGACCTCCCCTATCCCTAGCTCAGAGGCATCAGTCTGCACAATGAACTGCTTGGCATAGCTGTCAAAAGCCTTTTGACAGCTAACTGTCTAGTTTACCTTTTTGGGCATCTTCTTGGAGGTACGTTCTGTGAGGGGAGTCACAATGGACCCATATCCCTTCACAAACCTCCTGTAGTACCCAGTCAAGCCAAGGAATGCCATGACTTGGGTCTGGGTTGTTGGAGCTGCCCAGTCGAGGATGGCCTGGATCTTGGGCTGTAAGGGTTGCACTTGGCCTCCACCAACAAGGTGGCCCACGTAAACCACAGTTCCCTGCCCTTCTGGCACTTGGTTGCCTTGATAGTTAGGCCTGCAGTTTCCAGGGCCTTTAAAACCTTCCCAAGGTGGATCAGGTGATCCTGTCAGATGGAACTAAAGACAGCAATATCATCTAGATAAGCTGCACTGAAGGATTCCAATCCAGCAAGGACTTGATTCACCAACCTCTGGAAGGTGGCAGGGGCATTCTTTAAACCAAAGGGCATAACAGTAAACTGATAATGCCCATCAGGTGTGGAGAATGCTGGCTTTTCTTTTGCTCCTGGTGTGAATGCCAATCTGCCAGTACTCTGCAGTTAAGTCAAGGGTGCTTAGAAATTTGGCTGCACCCAATTTGTCTGTCAACTCATCTGCTCTTGGGATAGGGTGAGCATCTGTCTTGGTGACAGAGTTGAGCCCTCTATAGTCCACACAGAACCTAATTGCCCTCATTCCACCCTGGGGATGAGGTTTGGGGACTAGAACCACTGGGCTGGCCCAGGGGCTCTCAGAGGCTTCAATAACCCCTTACTCCAGCATCTTGCTGGCTTCAGCTCTGATGCTTTCCTTGTCTTGATCAGACTGTCGATAGATTTTGTTCTTGACAGGTGCACTGTCACCAGTGTCCACATCATGGGTACACCAGTTTGTCTGACCATGGGTCAAGGAAAAGAGTTTAGCATGCTGCTGCAAGACTAGCTTGCAATCAGTCTGCTGTTGGGCAGTAAGGGTGTCTGAAAAGAGAACTCCATCCACTGACCCCATCTTTGGGGCTGTATGAGAGGAGGCCAGGGAGAAGTTCACTCTCTGTCTCCTGATTCTCATCAGTCACCATCAGCATGGTAATGTCAGCCCTGTGATGGAAAAGCTTAAGGCGGTTCACATGGATCACCCTTTTGGGTGTCCTCCTTCTGCCCAGGTCAACCAAGTAGGTGACCTCACTTTTCTTTTCTAAGATGGGGTAAGGGCCACTCCATCTCTCTTGGAGAGCCCTTGGTGCCACTGGCTCCAAAACCCACACCTTTTGCCCTGGTTGAAATTCTACCAGTGCAGCTTTTTGGTCATACCAGTGCTTCCGGAGCTCCTGGCTGGCCTCAAGATTCTTGGATGCCTTTTCCATGTACTCAGCCATTCTGGACCTTAGGCCTAGTACATACTCCATAATATCTTGTTTGGGTTCTTGGAGAGGCTTCTCCCAACCCTCTTTTACAAGACAGAGTGGTCCCCTCACAGGATGGCCAAACAGAAGTTCAAAGGGGAGAACCCTACTCCCTTCTGAGGCACTTCTCTGTGAGCGAAAAGCAAGCATGGTAAGAGGACATCCCATTTCCTTTTGAGTTTCTCAGGGAGCCCCATAATCATGCCTTTCAATGTCTTGTTAAACCTCTCAACAAGACCATTGGTTTGTGGGTGATAGGGTGTAGTAAACTTGTACTGCACTTCACACTCTTTCCACGTGTGTTTTAGGTAAGCAGACATGAAGTTTGACCCTCTGTCTGAAACCACCTCCTTAGGGAAACCTACCCTGATGAAGACACCAATGAGGGCCTTGGCTCCTGCAGGAGCTGTAGTAGTCCTAAGGGGAATTGCCTCAGGATACCTAGTGGCATGATCCACTACCAATAGAATAAACCTGTTTCCTGATGCTGTGGGAGGTTCAAGTGGACCCACTATGTCCACACCTACCCTTTCAAAGGGAACCCCAACCACATGTAGTGGTATCAAGGGGGCCTTTGGTTGTCCACCTGTTTTGTCACTGGCTTGACAGGTGACACAGGAGCTGACAAACCCCTTTACATTCTGAGACATCTGGGGCCAGTAAAAGTGGCTAACTAGCCTTTCCCAGGTTTTGGTTTGGCCCAGATGTCCAGCTAGGGGGATGTCATGAGCTAAAGTTAATAGGAACTCCCTGTACTTCTGAGGCACTACTACTCTCCTAGTGACTCCAGGTTTGGGGTCTTTGGCCTCAGTGTACAGTAGTCCCTCCTCCCAATAAACTTTGTGGGTACCACTGACATCTCCTTTTTCCTGGGTAGCAGCTTGCTGCCTCAGGCTTTCAAGAGTTGGACATTCCTGCTGTCCAAGGCACAGCTCTTCCCTAGAGGGTCCCCCTGGGCCCAAGAGTTCAAGCTCCATGGGCTCAGTTCCCTCTGGGGTGTCCAAGTCCTCTCCCTGAGGAGAGGGGTCCTGATCCTCTTGCTGTATAGAAGCTGGTTTATCAGTCTTCTTACCTTTCCTCTTGGAAGGTTGGGCCATACTTTCAGGCTCCAACACTTCTTTTTCACCCTGTTTTCTGCTCTGTGCTCTTGTTTTTACACACACCCTCTCAGGGATGTCCAGCATTGCTGCATGGGTTTTCAATTCTACCTCAGCCCATGCTGAGGTTTCCAGGTCATTGCCAAGCGGACATGCAGCTGGAAGCTTTGGAGAGACCACTACCTGTTTCAGGCCTGTAAACCCGCCCCCCCCCCCAGTCTAATGTCACCATAGCCATTGCATGGTTAGTGGTAACACTGTCAGCATTGGTGACTGGGTAAGTTCTCCCAATCAAGTATTGCTCTGGGGAAACCAGTGTATCTCTCACCATAGTGGCACTGGCACCTGTATCCCTCAGGGCTTCTAGTCCCATTGATCCAAGGGTATTGTAAGTATTTGTTTAAGTTGGGTGGCCACACAGCTAAAGTGGCAAACTCAACGTCCCCTCCTGTGACTAGAACTGCTTCAGTGTGCAACCCGATTTGCTCTTGGCACACTGCTGATCCCATCTGGAGACTGGCTACACCAGGAGTAGCTGTAGGAGGACTAGGGGGCTTCTTGTTAGGACAAGTAGCATCTCCAGTTAAGTGTCCCAACTTCTTACAGTTGTTACACTAGGCCTTTGCAGGATCAAAGTCCTTTCCCCTGTACCTATTATTGGACTGGGAAGAGTTTTGGGACCCACCCCCCTGTGCAGGTTTTTGGGGCCCTTTTGAAGACTCCGGCTTTTCATCTTGGGGATTCTCATCACCTTTCCCCTGGGGAGGTTTTGTAACCCCTTTCTTTTTGTCACCCCCAGTGGTTGTTTTTGTCACCCTTGTCTTGACCCAATGGTCTGCCTTATTTCCCAATTCTTGGGGAGAAATTAGACCGAGGTCTACCAAAAGCTGATGTAACCTTTCATTAGTGCAATTACTTAAAATATGTTCTTTTATAAACAAATTTTAAAGTCCATTGAAATCATCCACACTGTGTCCAGTTAACGAACCATCTAGTGTCTTATCTGAGTAGTCAACAAAGTCAATCCAGGATTGGTTTGGGGTTTTGTGAGCCCCCCTGAATCTAATTCTGTATTCCTCAGTTGTGAGTCCAAATCCCTCAATCAGAGTTCTCTTCATGAGGTCATAAGACCCAGCATCTGCCCCTGAAAAGGTCAGGAGTCTGTCTCTGCAGTTACCAGAGAACAGTTCCCAAAGGAGCGCCCCCCGGTGTGAGTTCTTCGCTTTTCTCATTTCACAGGCCCTCTCAAAGGCTGTGAATCATTTTGTGGTATCATCACTCTCTTCAAATTTAGGGACAATTCCTTTGGGGATTTTAGGATCATGAGATTGCTATTTATCCTTATTAAGTAACTTGCTGCCACCATTGATGGGTGCTAAGCCCATCTCTGCTCTTTCTCTCTCTTCACCATTCTCAGAGGGATGGTCCTTAGCATACTCAGCCAACAGCTCCTAGAGCTTTTGTTTGGTGGGATGGGACCCCATGGTTATATTTTTAATTTTGCATAGGGACAAAGTGAAGGTAAGGAGTGAGGTCAAGCTCCTCAACCTGGTCCTCTATGTCATTGTGGTTATCTTCACTAACAGCTGGGTTCTTGTTAAGAGACATAGTTAAAAAACTTCTAACCCCTCTTATCCCTAGCTAAAGTGACTTTTTATTTTTCTAAAATTCTAAAGGGACTTAACCAAGGACCTAACAAGACTTTTAGTAATTTGGAAAAATGTGTCAATTCAAAAATCTGAATTCTAAAGACAATTTTGAGTTCTGTCGTGTGATCAGGTGGTAACCAAGCTAGTCCAACAAATGCAAAGTTGTATATCCCACCGTTGATCCACCAATGTAGGAAGCTGGCTCTGTATATACTATACCAAAGTGAGGTATAGTGTGCACAGAGTCCAGTGGAACCCCAAAGGTAGGCAGAGGTGAAAGTAGATAGCACCTTACTCTCTATTTGTGGTAGTGTGGGTGAGCAGTAAGGTTTTATCAGAGGGTAGTGTTAAGCATGTATTGTACCCACTCAGGCAAGAAATGATGTCACACACTCAAAGACTGAACTCAGACCAATTGGTTTTGTATAGAAATATTCTTTTAGTTATTTTATTTCCTAGAACCAAGCAAGCCTGGCACAGGTAAGTGATAAGTACTTTGCAGTAATAATACAGTTTGTATTGCAGTTGTATATATACTTTTGGTTTGATTACAATAGAACTACTAGTAATGCAATGTTTTGAAAGATTGTACATATACTTTGTATTGGCTTTTTAGTAGAATGTCAAGTAGTTTACTTTACAGATTACTTTTCTTACCGGGATACTGCACTGGGACATTTCCTGTAAACAGGTAAGTAAAAGTGTTTTTGTTATTTGGTTACAGTGTAAAAGACTTTTATAGTTTTTCCAACTCCACACGTAGAAACTTTTCACAGAAAAACAGTCACTGTTATCCTATGGAGGAAAATAGGGTTATCGGTTCAAAGGTAAGTATTCGGTTGTGGAAGTTGGTATTCTGGGGGTAGACTCAGGGGTCCCCCAGGGTCAAGGATGCACTTTTGTTACACCCTCAGCGGCACTAGAGCGGCCGGGTGCAGAGTGCTGAGGCCCAATGTTATCCTATGGGGGATAGGAGGCCTCCGGTTGGTGGCTGCTTACGAGCAGGCCACAAGGTTGTGGGAGCAAAGCTCCTGGACTTAAGCTCAGGGTAAATGGGGGTTCAAGCCAGCACAAAAGGTGCACCCTCAGCGGCACTGTGGCGGCCGAGTGCACAGTGCTGTTTTGGCATTGGGCGCCCTGTGGCTTTCAATGGGGTGTCTCTGGTTTGCAAACACACTGCTGGCTCGGGGACGACCACCCCTTGGAGAGGTAAGTTGGGATGCTGGGGGTTGGTTAGGCACCATTGGTTGGGCCACCCAAGGCCGTGGGGCGTCGGGTGCAGGGGTGCCTTTTAGGGTCAGATCTTCTTACCAGCTCCTGGCCGCGGTTGGGGGAACCTTCCAGTTTGAGGCTGCAGTCGTCGACCGGAGGCTTGAGGCATGTCAGGGGTCACCGGGTCTCGGGTCATTATTGCCGGGGAGACCTCCTTGTGGTGTTGGGCCACTCGAACTCGGGCCGTGGGCGTCGGGTGCAGAGTGGTGCATTCTCACGGATTTTGCCGGAGCTGGAGTCTGTGGGTGAACAAATCCGGTGTTCACAGGAGACAAAGTCTTTTCTTTTGAAGGCAGGGCAGGTCCTCCGGGTTATTGAGGTTGCTGGCTGCAGGACACACCGGAGTTTTGCTTCTGCAGGTTCGAGGTGGGGACAGGCCGGTAGGGCTGGGGCAAAGTAAGTAGGGGTCCTCCTCTTCTTAGCTTCGGCACGGCTGTTCGGTCCTTCTTCTTCTTTTCTTCTTGTGGTTTCTTGTCTGACGAAGCAAGGTTCAAGGGTGCCCCTAAATACTAGATTTAGGTAAAAAGGTTGGGACCAATGGGTCCCTTCCCTGGGGTGGGTACACCACCTATTATGCCACCCTCCAGTGGGAGGGGGGCATATGCCTCACCCTGGTTGGATGGGTCCCCCCATCTGCAAGATGGTGGGGACTGAGAGTTGTGCTTCACCTCGCCTCCCCCACCTGAGGGGTGGAGTTGGCAGAGGTGGGCACACCTCCCTTCCTCACTTGGGTTTCCCGCCGGTTCTCCAGCTAAAAGTGGGGGTCAAAACCGGTGGGGACCAGTTGTTGAAGGCAGCAAAAGGCCTGGGGAAGCTCACAAAGGCGGCAAGCCTTTGAAGTTTCCCCTTCGTAGACCCTGCCCATCCTGGGGGAGGAGGCTTGGCACCTCGTCCCAGGATGTGCATTGTTTCAGGCCCCCAAGAGCAACAGGCTCTCGACCCAGGGGTCCAGAAACATGTCTGGTGGTGGCAGCTGAAAGCAGCGACTCAGCCTGGGCACTAGTGGTAGGTCGTTTTTCAGGGGGCATCTCTAAGATACCCTCTGTGTGCATTTTTCATTAAATCCCACACTGGCATCTCGCTGGGTTTAATGTGCTGAGAAGTTTGATACCAAACTTCTCAGTTTTCAGTAAAGCCATTATGGTGCTGTGGAGTTCGCATTGACAAACTCCCAGCACCATATACTCTTAATGGCATTACTGCACTTACAATGTCTAAAACCTGGCTTAGACACTGTAGGGGTACAGTGCTCATGCACCTGTACCCTCACCACTGGTATAGTGCACCCATATAGAGGGGTGGCTGAACCGTGCCAGGGCAGTGGGTTGTAGGCATGGCACACGGATGTGTGCCATGTCGACTCTTCACTTTGTTCTGCACCACAACACGCAGCCTGCAAAGGCAGTGTGTGAGTGTAAAGGTACAGGACCTCTAAGGGTGGCATATTAAGTGCTGCAGCCCTTAGAGGCCTTCCCTGATCACAGTGTCCTGGGTACCTGTGGTACCATTTACCAGGGACTGACCTGTGGCCAGAGAGTGCCAATTGGGTTTGGTTTTTAATGCAGTTTTAGGGAAAGAACATAGGCCCTGGGTACCTGATTAGCAGGAGCCCAGGGCACACTCAGTCAAAGTACATCAGCAGTTCAGCAAAAAGTGGGGGCAACCATGCAAAAAGAGGGCACTTTCTCACAGATATCAATGCAGTACTAAACAATGCCCTAGACAGGTCCTTCCCTCCTCTCTCACGCACGACAGCAACTTCTAACGCTCAGTCGCTAGGGAATTGGCTCAACCACTGGCACCTAACAGATATCTGGCATGCGCAGCACCCAGAGACTAAAATCTACTCCTTTTACTCCCCACCACACAACTTACACATCCGCGTCGATCACTCCATAGGCTGAGTGGCATTGCTTCCTGGATGCCACAACACCGACTACCTGGGACGTAAGCACTCAGACCACAACCCTCACCTTCTTCAGCATAGGTGGCCAGGAATCAGCCAGACGCACACTTATGGCGCTTCCAACCAGCGGCTATGGAAGACCCACCCTATCACGCGGCCCTGGGGGATGCCATATTTACCTTCTTTGACATTAATACAGGCACGGATCAGGGATCAGAATGGGAGGCTCACAAGGCGGTAATCCGTGGCCAATGTTTGGGCCTCAGCTGGGGCACCGTAGGCAGTTGGATAAGGAATTGATGCAAATTGAGCATTCGCTCCTCGATCCGAAATCCTCTGCAATGTCTGACCCCGTGGGTGCCCAACACTTAACCGCAGTAAAACACAAACATGCAGATCTGTTGGAAAGTCTTTGGTGCCTCACTCCTCCGTGGATCGAGCCGGCCACTTGCTGGCATAGCTAATCAGACAAGAGCAACCACACCAGCCAGTTCTCACTCTGCGCTCAAGACTTGACCATCTACTGCACACCCAACAGGAAATTCATGCTGAATTTGTTGACAACTACACAGCACTGTATGACTCACTCGCTGTTGCGGACCCGCGCTACCTGGAGGAGTTTCACTCCCCCTTCCCTTTGCCCACTATCACATCGCAGCAATGGGCTGAGCTAGACGAGCCAATCACTCTCTTTGAAGTGCAGGAGGCCATTGGAACGCTAGCCACCGGGAAAGCCCCTGGCCCAGATGGCCTACCGGCTGAATATTACAAGGCGTATTCCGCTGGTTTAGCCCCCCACTTATTAGCCCTCTATGAGGCTTCACAGGAGGTGTCCAGACTACCGACATTGCTATGGGAATCCCTACTAGTCTCCTTGCCAAAACCAGCTCATATCGCCCCCTGGCACTCCTCAACACCGACTCCAAAATCCTGGCAAAAATACTGGTGGAACTCTTGGCTCCTCTGGTCCCTGCATTGGTCCACACTGACCAAAATGGGTTGGTCCTGTCCCGTAGCATGTCTCTAAATCTGCGCCGCCTCTTTCGAGTGGCCAGGTACTCACCAAAGCAATGGACGCACTCAGGGTTCATGCTTCTGGGTTTGGAGAAGGCATTTGATACACTAGAATGGGAATATTTATTTGATGTCCTCTCCAGATGCGGGCTAGGTGATCGTTACCTATACCTGATAAAGCTTTTATACACCCTGCCCAGGGCAACTTGTCCAACCCAGTGACCATTGGACGCGGTGCCAGGCAAGGCTGCCCCTGTCCCCGCTCCTGTTCTCTTTGGACATGGAACGATTAGCGGCGGCCCTCCGATGTGGAGGTGTAGCGTGTGGATATCACTCGGTGACGGAAGGCACTCAGTATCGCTTTATGCAGATAACCTCCTACTTTACGTTAGAGACATTAGGGCGCCAGAGAAGATATCACCAAAACACTCACTGAATTCACGTCACTATCTGGCCTCCCAGTCAACTGGACAAAGTCATGCTTGTACCCGTTTGATCCATCCACCACTGACCCTGAGCTAACCATCACTGGTCAGAATGTTCGATGGCATCCCGCCGTCTTTTGCTATCTGGGATTCAGGATCTACCACCGGCCTGATGACCTGCTGGACGGTAATGTCACGTGCGCAGTATCTGCTATACGTTCGCAGATGTCCTTTTGGCGGAGTCTACCTCTGACAGTTATGGACCGCATTGCCCTAATAAAATTGGTGGTGCTGCCCAGGCTTTTATACTCCTTTGTGAACCTGCCACTTTACATTCGCCCCCGTGTTCTGCTCTTTTGAGCGCATGATTCACGATTTCATTTGGAACGGAGCTTGCTGCCGGGTTGCGCTGTCTAAGCTGTACTTGCCAGTGTATTAGGGAGGCCTCGCAGTGCCCCACATAGAACATTACTATCTGGCAGTGCAACTCCAGTGGGTGGCCAGATGGGTGAGCGGGCAACACATAGAAGACAGGGCCACACACCACCAGGCCTAGTCAAGCTTGTCCATTATGCGCCTATTTCACCCCGGGAGCCAGGACAAGAACCCCTGATGCTAGGAGTGGCCCACAGGTGCTTTAAATGTGCTTTATTCCTCACTAAAGACTGTACCCCGTATGCGCCTGCCCTATCCATCCTTGGCACACCGAGAGGCCAAAACTGCATCATGAGTGCGGATCTCCTCGCCTGGGAAGAAGCGGGTCTACAAACACTAGGCAGTCTTTACAAAGATGGGCAGCTGACACCATTTATAGAGCTTGTGTCAGACGACAGACTACCACAGGGCCAGTTTCTACTCCACGCCTCTCTGCTTGCGGAGCTGAGGGTGCAGTGGGGTGATATATCGCAAGAACTTGCAACGCACCACACTGTCCAATACATCCACACCATGGGCACGGGGAGGTGCCTTCTTAAGTGGTTCGCCGACTCTTTGCACACACATGCAGCGCATCGATTGACTTCACTTAGAGGTCACTGGGACGCTGCACTACAGCACCCCAGCACTGGCAAGGACTGGGAGAACATCTTGAAGGGGCTGATACATATACCCAGAAATGCAAGGTTTCACCTCATACAGCTTTATATAATACACAGTGCATATCTCACACCGGAAAACATAAATAGATATTTTCATGGCAGAGACGCTCAGTGCCCCTGCTGCCATTTAGTGAATGCCGACCTCATCCATATGTTATGGAGCTGCACTGCTCTGCCCGTCTACTGGCGAGCGATCACCACTCACCTTGGGAGGTATACATCCTCGGCCTATTCCGCAGGTCCTAAAAGTGCAAGGCACCATCATCGCGCTTCATAGACTTGGGCCTGATTACCACCAAAGGTCTGGTCACCAGGCAGTGGAAAAACCCTGAACCCCCATCATGAGAAGCATGGCTCTGCTCCTTCACCATTGGGCACAGACAGAAAGTGTGGTGCTGAGGCGAGAGGATGCTCTGGGATTACACAAAATTCCCCTGGTGTCCACCTGGGATGCCATGCTTATGGATCTTCAGAAACCCCTGCAGGGATCCCAATCCCCTTGCTTGGAAACACACAATAAACCTGAGATAGCCAGGGCTGGACTTTTATAGATGCCAACAGCTGACACCCGCACCTAAGGTGCGAGCCTGCACCCCTGTCCCTCATTCCTCAACCATTCAGTACTACGTGCATCTCACACGGGGGTGGGACGCTGGCCAACAGGGTCTTGGGAATGGGCAAAAAACTGGGACCAAATCACTAGGGCATGCAGTTAGACAACTCTACACAATCCATCCCCCATTAACCTTTTCCCTCCTACCAACATGCATAACTACATTACACTGAGACCACCACTGGGCACAGTCCTGCTTGGTCACTGCGCACATAGAGTCTTTCAACTGCACCCGCGACACTATCACCTCATCACTTCGCGGTGCGACATGATTGCAATCACGCGTTCTCCGTCTACCAATTAGCTGTCGCACTGGCAATGTATTTCAGACTACAAAAGCAGATTATACTTGCTTATGTTATATCTTTTGTTCACTTTAAAAAATACAAATAAAGAAATTTAAACAAAAAAAATCAGAGTGTAATTGAACCCTGTGTCTCTGCGATGAATAACCTGCACTTTCCGGTTTTGAAACCTCATGGTTCATATTGCATAGTTTTGGACTATAGACAGTTGAATAGTCATACCGGTACTTATGCAGTGCAAAACATGCATAGTACAGCATTAATCAATAATATTGTACATAAAAGATTTAAAACTACTTTGGATATTTCAAATGGCTTTTTTAGTCATAACCTAGCTCCTGAGAGCCGGGGCTTGTCCTCATTCAGCACCCTCAGCACCCAGCGGCCCTATGCGAGATTGCCCATGGGGTATATGAATAGCCCCAGTGTTTTTCCTGCCCGTATTGTATCCCTTTTGATTGAAATTGATCCTGATGCCTTTTCCTATGTCGATGACATATACCTGACGGATGATGACTTGAATCCCCATCTTGCGAAAGTGGATCATATCATCACACAATTTGCAGCTTTAGGCTACAAATTGAATTTTGCAAAATCACATATTGTGTTTCTGGCCGTTCTCTTTCTTGGTTATGAATTGACCAATGAGGGTGGGGATTTGCCCCCCATTTTTTGGAGAAGTGTGCTCAATTGCAACCTCCATCTACCCTAAAACAATTACAGTCACTGCTGTTTTTTTAAATATTTCAGCAGGACTTGCATTCCTGACTATGCTCAAACTGCTTTATGCGTTGATACACCCATCCTTTTCTGCTTACTCTTGGCTTCCAGAACACACTGCGGTGCTGCGCGCTTTGCAGTCTGACTTACTTGCGATGCAGTACTTACAAACTAGATTGAATACTACAAATTTGGTCATCCGGATTCTGCCAGGAGCAATCGTTTTCAGTTATGTGACTTTTAATGAGGGTGACACAGTTCCAATTGCTTATAAATCGCACCTGTATACTCCTGCAGAACTGCGTTTTTCTTCTACTGAAAAGATTCTGACTGCTGTGCAAATGGCTGTTCTAAAAGAACGCCCTCTAGCACAAAGTGAACGCATTTTTGTTGTTTCTCCGGTCACGAAAGCTAATGTCCCTAATTACAAAGCTCTGCAATCTCTTTGGATTCAATGGGCTATGTCGCTGATGTCAGTTTTGTTTTTGACCCTTCTTTGCAAACACAAGAATTTTTTCAGTATGAACATGTAACCTTCTCCCTTCTTCAGTTCTTCCCATTGATCAGTACAAATGTATAATTTTTACTGATGGCTCGGCTCAACCGGCCATTGGTTCTAAGTAGGCTTATTCTGCTGCTTGCGCTATTGTCATAGGTACAGTGGAAGATGGGGTTTTTCACTCTACCTTGGTACACATGCAGTCCCTTGGGGACTGCATGGCCCAGTTGGCCCAATTGCGAGCACTCCTTTTGGCTCTTGAATATGCTGATCCTGAATTACCCACCCTTGTTGTGTGTGATTCTTTTTACTGTGTACAATCTTTCAATGACAATTTGTATTTTTGGAAACAAAATGATTTTTGAGATTCTAAAGGTAGCACAATAAAGCATAAAACGCTTTGGGTTCGGGTGGTGGTCCTTAAGGAACTCCTCCCGCTTACAGGATCTACAAAAGTATCGTGACGCTCTGGTTAAAGCCCATTTGCCCTCGACTTTGCCTGAAGAAGCAGCAGTTCTGATTCCTGTTTCTGGCCGGCTCCCAAAGGTTGGTGATCTAGTTTGTGAAAAGGTGGCGATAAAGAAATAATTTGGTCCCTCCTACTGTGCTCCTGTTACAGTGCTTGGTCTTCAGGGTACCCGAACTGTTATTTCACCTCCATTGCCCGGTCACAAAGATAACCGCTTTGTTTCGATTGAACATGTCAAGTTACACCATATGGCCAATACTCAATAGTATGCCTCGGGGTGTCCCAGGACGGGATATTTTTTAATAGCATGGGAGCTCCGTACCTTCTATTCTCCCCGGCTGCCTGAGGGGAATATCGAGTCTTCAGTTGACCTGGTATCTGTTTTAACTTCTACACCCTCCACAATGGAAATTGTTTATTCTGATCCACCCCTTGAGTCCTTTACTGGAGTGCAAGCCTCAAGTTCAAATCCAGAATCCCAGCCTCCGTTATTTCAGCTGAGTTATTCTGGTCACTATATCGATCAAGATAATTTCTCTTCAGACAGTATTTGTGTGTTCATATCTTGGTTAAAACTCACTTATCTGGTTCCACCTTGGACGTATGTCTGGATCGTGTTTCCATGGTATTTCTCTTCATGTGGATTGGATTTGTGACTGTTTTTTTTTAATTAATGGCCATTACCTTCCAGAATGATCAGCTGCAGAACTTGTCGACGGTGTATTAGCTCCAGATTCCTCCTTGCATAAAATGAAAAGAGGCAAGTCCCTTGTTAACATTTCAGCCGTCCCAGTCACTGATGGAATTGTATGGGATAAAGAACCATTCAATGTTTTTGGTCCGACGGAGACCCTACAGATATCATATGTATTCCGTGTTTCTATTTGTGATGTAATAATACCTGCGATGCAATCAGACAATTGGGATGTCAATGCTATGAATTCTATATTTTCTGAATTACAATATTACACTGTCCTTGACACTGAGGATTTATATCTAAATTCTGCTAACTATGCCGATTTGTTCTGCTATCAACATTATTAACATCATTTTTTGCATAAAGCTAATAGACAGCGCCCCAAATTTAATTACACTCAACGGGAACATTGCCCAATTCCATCTCAGGGTAGTTCCAATATACAAAAGATGAAGTACACTTATTTTACCGGTGATAACCTTTCAGACCTGGCATCATACTATTTTAAATTGGTTCCCACGCTTTTGAAAAATGATATGCCTATTCAAACTAAGTTCATATATGCATCCCTGTTTATTGATAATTTAGCCCAGAAAGGATACAATTACTGGAAGGACAATATTGACTTGAAATCAGTATGGGGTACTAAGTATTGGCAGGTCCAAGGTATTGAATCATTGTTCTGTGCCTGTCTGATACCTCTCAAATTATTTTTCTTAATGACACAGTCCAACAGACTACTTGTCTGGGGTTGGCTCAGATTAAAGAATTGAATATTCCCACTATTTCTTCCTTGGCCCTGTTTGATAATTACCAATCTTTTACAAATTATACCGAAGACCAACTAAATAGTATGATACAAAATGGTACATTTAATTCGACTGTGAAAACTCCATCTGGTTGGTCTTTATGGCCTTTGAACACAAATGTTTGTCATTCTCGTTTCATAAACACTACTTCAGGGTTGACACTAAATAGACCTGATTCACGTTACCCGCATTCCAATATTGTTACCACTTATTCTGTATGTAAATTATGTCAGCAATGGTTAGAAAATTCAAATTCCACATTATCTGCCGAGAAACAACATCTTTCACTTCTATCCGAAAGCATACACCATTCTGATTTCCTTTTCGGTCCTAAATCCGCTTATTTGAAATGATTTGTTTATGCTGCATATAATGAATTTTGGAAATTGTCACAAATGGAGACTGCTGTACATCTACACCAAACTGATCAGGACAATTTAGACAAAGTGCTTGCTGTTGTTGACAACAGCATTAATACTTTATCATCTCGCATTTATACTTTGGATAAAATTGTGTCTTCTGTTATTGATATAGTACAGAATGAAGTGTTTACCTTGTATCATGGTCAGAATCAACTTAGATCAGTTATGCAACTTGGTCGGACACTGTAAACACTTAAAAATGGGCATGTTACTTGGTATTACCTCAATTCTAGCGCATTGTTGTTACCATTCAATTTAACATGCAAGCAGCAATTGATGGCTATCAGAGATGCTAGTTACACCATGCTACATATAGAGAAACTTGAACAACTTCCCTTCACTGTAACGGAAACTCATTCCACAGTTTGGTTAATACAGGGGGCTATCTCATTGCCCATCCGGGCTCACAGGCTCAAATCCCGGCAGGTCCACTAAGCCTTTCATCCTTCTGAGGTCGATAAAATGAGCACCATTGAGTTGGGTAACAATGAACATCTGTTATTCAGCTCCAAGATACCCTTTCTGGGTGAGCGTGCACTTGTTCTCTCGAAGTTTCAGTTCACTGCCTGCCTGAAACATTTCCCTGTAGGTTGATATGAATCCCTTTGGAGCAGTTATATACATGATTTATGGCCCCTGCTTTTTACATATTATTGTCAGTGAGCTGAAAGAGAGGTTTTTCTTACAGGGGAAGAATGCGACTCAACTGCCGGTCATTCCCTTGTATCAACAAGTAAAAAAAACACAGCGCCTGTAATGTTTCTGCTCCAATTTGGCTTATTATTTGAAAGGAACTCCGGTTCTGCAATTATTCCCACCCTCACATTGCTTTCGAATTGCAGTTATCTCATTCTAAATAATTAGGACTGTTGCGGTCGGCAGGCGGGAATCCCGTATGTGGTGTCTGTTTCTCAATTAGTTACTTGTTGCAACAACGTCCTGTTTCCCCCTCCACATGGGAGTGTAGATATTTCGTTGTGGCCTTCCATTCCAACCCTGAAAACAGATTTCAATCAGCTAAGCAGACTCAAAGCTCTATTGTTTCAACAGGAAGTGGCTCTCACTTCAGCATGTGAGACCTTCGAATTGCAGGTGGCGAGAACGTCTAGTGAAATACAATCATTACTGAACACAAATCTCCCCATGCCTTTCGGGGAATTGATACATCAAATCTTTAATGTGCCTGATACCACAGGCCTGGCACATTTTTTAAAACTCGTGGGCTCAGGCTTCTTGACTTTGTTTCAAACAATTTTTGGAGTAATCCCAGGTTTTATACATTCTATTTTTTCCAGCGCTTTCGGTGGGTTCCCGCTGATGCTCGTCTTGATTTGCTTCATCATCGTGCTGTTCCTTCTATTCTGCAATGGCTGCTCCATCTGTGGTCCTGCCCGGACAGGCATCGCTGCAGCTGCACCATGAGCGAATACTACAGCTTTCTGGATTGGTGCCTCTTGATGGTCTAGATGCCGAATTTTGTCTAACATTCCCATATGCCTATTTCACCTGTGTGCAACCTGTGCTTCATTGCTTCTGGTGACCCTTTCAGTGGGCCCTGGATATCTGCCTGGCTACCCAACCTCATGCTGCCCTGGATTTCGAACTGTTGATGGGTCCCTTAGTGGCCCATAACCAGGACTGTTTCTTGGGTATGCGGCTTGTGTACCACCCAGTGTTGGGGCCAGTGGTCGGTAGTAATCCCTGTGCAACTGCATAGCGTCTCCTGGATATCAGTTTCATCGAAGTCAACACAGGTACTCCGTGGATGCTTCTATCAACAACTGGTAACGAGGAGTGTGTTTGTTCCTTTGACCTGCTCAATTGGATGGCTGCTATTGCCGGTTTGGAAGGCTCGGATATCTTACTGGAATTAATATTGTTCGATTTGGCATTCTACATCCTGGGACCTAACGTTACGCTGTAATTGGATATGTTTTTCCGCACAAAACTTTTTCCCATTCAGCAATACATTTCTACAGACACGCTCCAAATACAATTAGTTATGCGCTTTTGGTTCTGCTTATTGTCTGACTTCTGTTGTCATTACGTGATACTGTCCTGACCAAGGGGAGGGTGTCATATGTCCCGTGCAGGCCCATTGTTGTTTTCCCCATGTTACCATGAACACGTTGGAGAATACCCTCTGCTTTGAGCCAGTTACTCTACAAACATATTTTGCTTTGTGCCACACTGTACTTTCCCACAGACCTGCTGTTGTTTTCGCGTTCTGTTCTTTCCTGAGATTTAGACTGAATATGTAGACAAGGTCAAACAACAATGCCCCTTGTTATTCTGTTCTGATCAGGCCCTAGCACCTAGACAAAACACGCAGATTCAGCTGTTGTTTGGGAACACATACTTTTGTCATATAGGTATGCAAAGATAGGTAACACACACTTGGAGAGGGACCTTTCCAGAGAAAGGATCGTGACACCACCCGAGATGTAGAACTTTCATCTGTGTATACAAAGGTACGGGGTCGCTGCTAACACCCAGAGATGTTCTGATATATAATCATTTTGCTTCTGTAGAAGGGGAGGGAGGTTAGTCTGTCCTTTTGTATATAATGACAGCTCCTTTTATTATTTATGACAACTTGCCATGCTGACCATATTTGTGTTAGGCATTTTCCTACCTGTTGTGGGACGTATACTGCATACTAAAGCACAATAGTTAAAATAAAAATTTCTGTCAGAATTTTTTGAGGACTGGTATGAGAGTGAGAGTGAAAGAGTGTGTCCTGTAACTGCGATTCCTGAGAGGTTCAGGAGTGTTGTGTTCTGGGGTGTCTAATCACTTGTTTCTCTGTGAGTGAGTAGAAGGACAAGTGAGGCACTATAGCTAGTCGGTCCCAGGTTCATGGGCACTCAGGAGGTAGGATGGCTCAGTCCATGCCTACTAAGGTTCTATGATCCCAAGCATAGTTCTGTGACTCCGCAGAATCCCTTCAACACTTAGAATTCAGCTTTGTCAAGAGGCAACAATGGTGCCATTTCCTTTGACAAACCTCCTGTAGTACCCAGTTTAGCACAAGAATGCTCTGACCTCAGTCTGGGTTTTGGGGGGGCTCCCAGGCCATGATAGTCTCTATTATGGCATAGAATGACTGCACCTTACCCCTGCTCACCAAGTGTCCCAAGAACACCACAGGCCCCAGCCCTTTCTGACACTTACTGGCCTTGATAGTCAGGCCTGCCTGTTGCAGGGTCTGAAGTACTTCCTGGAGGTGAAGAAGGTGGTTCTTCCAGTTGTTACTGTAGACAGCTTTGTCATCCGGAGAGGCAACTGAGGAGGCCTCCATATCAGGAAGGACTTGGTTCACCAACCTCTGAAAGGTGGCAGGGGAATTTTTGAGTCCAAAGGGCATCACATGAAATTGTTAGTGGCCCTCTGGAGTGGAGAAGGCTGACCTCTCCTTGGCACCTTCTGTTAAGGCGTATGCCATTACCCAGATGTAAGATCATAGGTACTTAAGTACTGGGCAGCCCCTAATCGGTCAACCAGTTCATCAGCCCAGGGGATGGGATGAGCATCTGTTTTAGTCACTGAGTTTAGCCATCTATAACCCACACAGAACCTCAGTTCAGGAATGGTGCCTGGTGGGGCTGCTTTCAGCACCAGAACCCCAGGACTGGACCAGGAGCTATTGCAATGTTCTATCACCCCAAATTCCAAACCTTTAGGGACTTCACTCTTAATGCTGGCCCTCATGTTATCCAACAACCTATAAGATTTATTCTTAACAGGGAGGTTGTCCCCTGTGTCTACATCATGGGTATGCAGGTGGGTAGTCCCAGAAATAAGGGAGAACAGAGAGGAGTACTGCCCCAACACTTGGTGGCAGTCTCTCTGCTGTTCAGGAGTTAGACTGAGGAAAAGGATTCCTCCCAACCAATGTTCCCTCTAATTTTTTTCCTCTGTGTGCGGCAGTGTAGGGTCTCTGTGCGCTGCAGCCATGGCTATGTGCGCCAGGAACCAGACTGCCCTTGTGCGCAGCGCCAAATATCACTCCAAACTTTTGCTTAAAATAACTGAAAAGACGGTGCATTTCCACACATACAACCCACGTTAAGGGGCTTAAGGCAGATTTGCACCAATGTGGCGCATTTCCATAAGCATAGATATCAAAGAATGTGGCCCTATCATGTTTATGCTGAAAAAAGCTTTTACATTTTTTTCCAGACTATCCATGATCAAATTTTACAAGAATATCGCAAAATTAAAAAGGTGAGTAGTAAAGATTTACAAAGGCATGTGGGCTTTTGTTTAAGTATTCATGTTAATCACAGCTCGTGAAGGGGCTGTGATTAACATGAATACTTAAACAAAAGGCCACAATTGTTCTCGCAGCCGCGCTTTACAGCCCTGCCAAGTGTCACACATCTCGCGTTACACTAACACATTTTAAGTCACATTACCGCATGTAAAAAGATTGTCACGCAAATCAGCTTACTAAAAAGCTGAGTGTATTACCTGTTTTAATGCTTTGTAGAGTCGAATATTTTGTGAGGTTGTAGGCGGCGCACAGCAGTCAATGCGAGTGCTGTTATGCTTTGCTGGAACCGGGCTGGCTATTGGACTGTCTTTTGTTGGTGTTGCGTAGCGCAGGCTGACCTGGCTACCTCCCCCGGCACCAAAAGGTCAGTAGTAGTGCACACGTGCGTGCAGCCATGTGGCCTGCAAGCACAACGAAGTTTACTATTGCCAGGCAGTCCGTCAGTGTCAGTGCAGCTAAAGGAAGAAGTTCAGCAGGTGCGTCGTGTGGACAGACAGGGACTGAAAGGCTCCAGTCGGCGCAGGCAGGATATTTTCAATTTCAAATTCCTGTTGCAGCCAGCCTGGGCCACCTAGAATTGCTGCTGCCGGAATTAAATTAAAGGAAAAGGAGTGTCCTCCTCGGCACGTGCTGCCTTCCCATGCTTGTGTGTGGGGGTGGTGTTCGCTGGGGGCTGTGTCCAGTCACGGTGAGAGGAGGTACGTATTCCATGTTTGATTTCTGATCACTTTTTTAGATTAAGTGCCAAAATTTAGCGCTATAATGCAGTGCGCAACATCACTTGTAAATTCTGCCTAAATAAAGAGACATTCGAGATTAAAATTGTCGATCCTGCATTGTTTTATTACAGCTTCTGCTAAAATGGGATTCTGGTTTAAACAAAGCAGTCGATGACGGAGATTCTCCTAAAGGATCAGAACATGTATTCCCAGTTAGCACCATCGCTTCCCGTTACAGGGCCTAAAGGAGCTGTAATTACCTACTTATAGTTATTAGAAAGTGAGATCTGGTCGACTGAGATCCGAGGTTGTTCTGGTATGCAGATATAAAAAAAGTTGAACACTAGAAGAAATACAGCATGCATGGGGCAAAATAAGCTGTGAGGTAGTGTACAATTCTCCCTAATTAATCTGGTCCAAACAGGTAGAGTAATGCTTAACTGTGAATGCACTAGACATTGAAACAGATGTAGAAAATCCTGACCCTGCTCTGAAATAAAAAAACAGTCCTGCCAAGTATCACGCATCAGACGTGACACTAACGCATTTCAGTGTGGTGCTCCGCATCACCGCACTGAAATGCGTTGTCACGCATAATGCATAGTGGCAGTCTCAGGTGTACATGATGGCTGCAAACGTGAGTGTGGCAGCTGGCTGCAGGCACTGCCTGTGGTCTGCCTGTGCCGGCGCGCTGCTTCCGTGTTCTTGAGGCAGTGATCCCATCTAAGCTATGGCCTGCCAGTCCCAGGCTCTCTGCTACAATATATCACCTGCAGCCGCGGTGCCGCGCGGCTCTGAGTCAGCCTGCCTGACGTCAAGTCCGTTGCCCAATGAATAGCTAGGGCTCCGCAGGGGTATGTCACATCCTGCTGGCTCCGAGAGCAGGGAGTTTATTGTTCAGAAAGGCGCCAAGGCGGCCGTAAATAATTATGGGGCAGGCAGCGCTGTTGCTCGCACATGATTGCCCGGCCACACTGTGTTGTAGGCCATTATAATCAAGGCCGCCGCAGCATTCACTTAAAATTTCCGAGCCGGCCGCAGAGAGAATTGTGCAGTGACGGGTACGGAGCCATGACTGACCGTCACTGTCAGGTCCAGGTCTCCGTGAGGACAGCAGCAGCCTGGACCGAAGTATAAGGCAGATTGCCGTGGGGGTAGCTCACTCGTGGCATGAGCACCCAGCAGCCTTGTTGCAGTGCAAGTCACCGTCCGGCGACGTGCCAATCACGCTTCCGGCTGAAATTGCCGAGCCGACCAACGGAACAAGCCTGGGGTCCGAGTCAAGTAGACAGTAGAGCCAACAACAAGTAAGTAGAACACCCTCCCCATGTGACAGTACACAGTGCGTCAGAGATGTGTTAAATTTGGCAGCGCTGCCTGCAGTTGGAGTGGGAGGCTGCAGTGCTCACGAGACCTGACTGTCGTTTGTGAGTGTTGTAACTCACTGTCATGGATGATGTTGTGTTGGGGCCTCTCTCACTGGCGATGGAAGGTACACTGCACTCCGTGACCGTCACCCCGCCGCGAATTGCTGAGGAAGGGAGTGACTTTGCAGCGGCCTGGACTGGACCAATTGCTGTGGCTTGCGGCCTCACAACTGAGTGCGGCCGAGTGTGTTAATTAAATTTGCTTTTTAGTGGCAGCACGCGATCAGCTGCTGCAGTGCCAGTTGTATTAATAGCTGAAGTTCTTCTACCCTGTGCTATTTTTTATACTCTTTTGGACTGAGGTAAAACACTGGTCAGTCCTGAAATAGCTCACGGAAAACACATCTTGGTATCTGGTGAGATAGTCACTCTTAGAAAACATGTTTCCCCTGTAGCCCCTTTGAAACAATTTCAAGCATACAGTACCCCAGAAGCGGCTCTAGAAAGATGAGCGTTTCAGAAATAATAATCCCTAAGCGAGGGTGGGTGTTTGTTTTTTACACAGCATCTAATACGGGCAGGCACCTGTTTCCAAGCAATCCTATTTTGTGGGTAACGGAGCTGAGTACATGAAGATCGGGTGATTTGACAAGGATCACACAATATTGATAAGTGGAGAGACAGACCGTGACTCACGGAGGTTTCCAGATTCTGTGCAGGACAATTTATTTTTGGGGCAAGATCTTAGAGCTTTTTATTGCTCAAATACGTGTAATTTCATATATTTACATGTTTCCCTAGTCTTTGATACTTGATTTTGCGCACGAGAAAGTGTCACTCATATTCCTTGAAATGTCACTCATAATTGCACTGAAATTATGAAAATGTCACACCTAGCTATCTGAAACCTTGGCAGCTATGAAAAACATGCTGTTCCTTCAAACTAGGTTTAAAGATTCACAATCTACATTCAAATGGGTGCAATTTCTGATGTTTCCTTCGTCTTCATTGCTCGATTTTGCTCCTGAGAATGTGTCACTCATAGTCATTGAATGTCACTCATAATTTCACTGAAATTATGAAAATGTCACATAGGCAACCTGAAACCTTGGCAGCTATGGCTCTACTTAACAAAGAGTAGAGCAAGTTTAAAAACACAGTGTGTACTTTCTGAAAGTACACGCTGTGTTTTAAACTTGCTCTACTCTTTGTTAGTAAAGCGCGGCTGCGAGAGAGATTGTGGGCTTTTGTTTAAGTATTCATGTTAATCATAGCTCCTTCACGAGCTGTGATTAACATGAATACTTAAACAAAGCCCACCATCTTCCCGCACCGCGTTTACTAACAAAGGGTAGAGCAAGTTTAAAAACACGCTGTGTTTTTAAACTTGCTCTACTCTTTGTTAGTAAAGCGCGGTACGGGGAAGATGGTGGGCTTTACTAACAAAAGGGTAGAGCAAGTTTAAAAACACGCTGTGTTTTTAAACTTGCTCTACTCTTTGTTAGTAAAGCGCGATGCGGGAAGATGGTGGGTTTTTGTTTAAGTATTCATGTTAATCACAGCTCGTGAAGGAGCTGTGATTAACATGAATACTTAAACAAAAGCCCACAATCTGCCCCCACCGCAAAAATACAGCAAGTGCCTCAAGCCCCAAGCCAGCCTTACCTGCACTCCTGGCTCACGCTGGCAAAACCGCAGGAAGTGCCTGTTTTTCGCGCCGCTCGCTTTTTAAAGCGGCGGCGCAAACTCTCTCGCTGGATGTCCTGCGTGTGTGCGCGCTCCACTCACGGGAGTGCGCGCTCACGGGAAGAGAGGTGCGCGCGCGCACCTTATTGGGAACAGTGCTCCCAACACAGATCCATGTTTCTTCTTGGAGTCTAAGAAGTCAGGCAGTGGTTCACTCACCCCCTCCTTTTCGCTATCTGTCACCAACAGCATGGTGAGCTCAGACCTCTCAAAGTGGGGCTTCCAAGTTGTCAGAACCTTGCTTCCACAACGTAGCCATTTGGCTTCTGAAGGCCAGCACCTAGCTCACAACATCTGGGGGAATCTTCTTGGGAGCTTGCTTCCACCCCTCCTTCACCAAAATCAGAGGTCCTCTAACTGGGTGCCCGTACAGGAACTCAAAGGGGCTGAATCCCACTCCCGTCTGTGGTACAACAGGCATGGCAAAAGGATATCCCACTTACTCCTCAGGGCCTCAGTTAGACCTCTATTCATGCCCTTCCTAGTCTTGTTGAATCTCTCAACAAGGCCATTTGTTTGTGGATGGCAAGAAGTGGATAACTTGTAGGTTACCCCACACTCCTTCCACATTGACTGCATTTAAGCAGACATGAAGTGTATGCCCGTGTCAGACACAACTTCCTTGGGGAAACCCACTCGGTTAAAAATCCCTATCAGGGCATTTGCCACTGCAGGCACAGTTAGGGTGCTCACAGGGATTTCCTCTGGGTACCTCATGGCATGATCCACCAGAACCAGGATAAACATGTTGCCTGATGCAATCCAAAATTCTGCAACTGGCAGTGTGGGCTAAGAACAAGGGCGCACTGGTGTAATCTCAGGACAATTCCATTAACATACTCTCACGCTCAACTTTAAGTGGCCACACTGCCACTGGGCCACGCTCATGCAAAATCCAATTTTAGAAGAAAATCAATAAATCAATCAGGGAACTGTAAGCACGCTACTCACCCGTGAGGGTCTCAAGGCGCTGAGGGGGGTCCGCAGATCTGTTTAGCCGAAGAGCCAGGTCTTGAGGGTCTTCCTGAAGGTGTTCAGGGAGGGGGTGCATCTGATGTCTGCCAGTAGCTCGTTCCAGGTCTTGGCTGCAATGTGGGAGAAGGATCTTCCGCCTGCTCTGGCTCTGTGGATGCGCGGGGTTTCGGCCAGTGAGAGGTTGGAAGATCGGAGATTTCTTTTGGGTACGTGGAAGTTGATTCTGTCGTTGAGGTATTTGGGTCCGTTGTTGTGTAGGCATTTGTAGACGTGAGTGAGGCTTTTGATAGTGACTCTTTTCTCCACGGGGAGCCAGTGGAGACTTCGTAGGTGTTGGCTGATGTGTTCGTGTCGGGGGACGCCGAGGACGAGTCAGGCGGCGGTGTTCTGTATTGTCTGGAGTTTGCGGAGTAGGGACTTGTTGATGCCGGCGTAGAGTGCGTTTTCATAGTCCAGTCTGCTGGTGATGAGTGCGTGGGTGACTGTCTTCCTTGACTCAGGGGGAATTCACTTGAAGGTCTTGCGGAGGATGCGGAGGGTGTTCAAGCAGCTGGAGGTGACAGCGTTGACCTGTTGGTTCATGGTGAGTGATGAGTCGAGTACGATGCCGAGGTTCTTGGTGTGGTCTGAGGGGGTAGGTGGGCTTCCGAGGGCACTCAGCCACCAGGTGCTGTCCCATGCAGAAGGGGTGGTACCGAGGACGAGGACTTCTGTCTTCTCGGCGTTGAGCTTCAGGCAGCTGTTGGTCATCCAGACTGCGACATCTTGCATTCCTTTCTGGAAGTTGAGTTTGGCAGTGGTGGGGTCTTTGGTGAGGGAGAGGATGAGCAGGGTGTCGTTGGCGTAGGATACGATGTTGAGGCCGTGTTGTCGGACGATGGCTGCGAGGGTGGCCATGTAGATGTTGAAGAGGGTTGGGCTCAGTGATGAACCCTGTGGGACTCCGCAGGTGATTTTCGTGGGGTCGGAGAGGAAGGGTGGGAGTCTGATCCTTTGGCTTCTTCTGGTGAGGAATGATCGGATCCAGTCCAGGGCTGTTCCTTGTATGCCTGCGTTGTGTAGTCTGGAGACTAGTGTGCGGTGGGAGAGGGTGTCGAAGGCTGCTGATAGGTCGAGTAGGATGAGGGCTGCAGAGTGGCATTGATCCAGGAGGGTGCGGATGTCGTCTGTGGCGGCGAGTAGGGCGGTCTCTGTGCTGTGGTTGCTTCGGAATCCGGATTGGGACAGGTCGAGGAAGGCGTTCTCTTCAATGAATCGTGTCAGTTTCCTGTTGACTGTTTTCTCTGCAACTTTAGCTGCGAAGGGGAGGAGTGAGATAGGCCGATAGTTCTTGAGGTCGGTGGGGTCAGCTGTGGGCTTCTTGAGCAGGGGTCTGACTTCTGTGCGCTTCCAATCGTCTGGGAAGGTGCCTGTTTTGAAGGTGGTGTTGATGGTGCATTGTAGTTCGGGTGCAATGGCAGCCGCGGCTCTGTGGTAGATGTGAGGGGGGGCAGGGGTCGGTGGGGGCCCCCCCGAGTGGATGCTTTTCATGGTCTAGGTGGTGTCTTCGGCCGTGATCGGTGTCCAGTTGGAGATGGTGGGCTGGCTGGTGTTTCTGGGGGGCGGGGGGCCGTCTGTGGCGCCTGGTGGATGGTCGATGAAGTTGTCATAGAGGTTTTTGATCTTGAGGTGGAAATAGGTTCCAAGCTTGTCGCAGAGGTCTTGGGATGGGGTGATGTCTGTGGCTTTGCTGCGTGGGTTGGTGAATTCCTGAATGACACTGAAAAGTTCCTTGGAGTTGGTGGAGTTGGCCAGGATTTTGTTGTGGATGAAGTTCCTCTTGGTGGCTCTGATCTGGTTGTGGTAGTCTGTCATGGCGTCCTTGTAGGTGGTGTGGTTTTCAGTTGTCTTGGTGTTTCTCCAGTTCTTCTCCAGGCGTCTGCAGGTGCGTCTGGCTACGTGGAGAGCGGTGGTGAATCAGGCGGCTTTCCTGGGGCGTTGTCTGTCGGGGTTGCGTAGCGGGGCGAGCTCGTCTGCGCAGTTGAAGATCCAGGTGTGGAGTTCTCTGGCTGCGTTGTTTGCGTTGTTTGCGTCGGGTGCCCAGGTGTGGTTGTCTCGGGTGAGGGTGGAGTTAAGTTGCTCGTCGGTAACCTTGCTCCAGTTCCTTCGAGGTGGGCGTGGGGCTGGTTTGGGTGCCTTGGGTTTGTTGATGGCAAAGTGTACGCAGTGGTGGTCGGTCCATGGTGGCTGCATTGTGTGGCTGAATTGGACGCTGGTTCCTGCCGCGAAGATGGGGGTCGAGGGTGTGTCCTGCTCTGTGGGTCGGTGTGTTGACGAGTTGCTTAAGTCCGATGCTGGCGAGGTTGTCATGAAGGATAGTGGAGTTGGGGTCGCTGGGGTTGTCGAGGTGGAAGTTCACGTCTCCAATGAGTATGTAGTTTGCTGCGGCGATGGTGTGGGGTGCGATGAAGTCGGTGATGGTGGTGGCAAAGGGTGTTCGGGGGCCGGGGGGTCTGTAGATGAGGGTTCCTCGGAGTGTGGCTTTGGGGTTGGTCTGGATCTGGAAGTGCAGGTGTTCGGCAGAGGGGAAGGTTTCGCTGGAGGTGGTGAAGCAGAGGGTGCTCTTGTGGGCGCTGGCGAGGCCCCCTCCTGGGTGGCTGGGGCGGTCTTTACTCTGGATCTTGTACCCGTCTGGGATGGCGGTGCTGATGTCCGGGGCGGAGGATGCGTGGGTCCAGGTCTCTGCGAAGAAGGAGATGTCGGGCGAGAGAGAGTCGTGTAGGTTTCAGATCTCCATGGTGTGTTTGTGTACGGAGCGTACGTTGAGGAGGATGCATTTTAGGGTGTCGCCAGTGCTGGCGTCAACGGTGTTGGAGGCTGGCGGCAGTGGAGGCAGGAGATCTGGCCGTGGGTCGTGTTCGGCGAGGCCTGTTGGCATTCTCTAAGTCTTCCAGGGTTGAGTGCGAGGAGGATGGTGGTGTCGTAGCAATGGGTAGTGGGAGGTCCAGGCTTCCTGGCGCTGGCCACGATTGTGTCGCGGTTGGGCGCAGACGGGCTTGCCTTTGGCGCGGCACTCCCGCTGCGCGCAGCTGCCATTAAGTAGGGGAGGTGGGAGGGAGGAGAGGCTGGGAGGCGGGAGTGGGGGAATTCCGGAGGAGAATTCTGGGGGGGAACTCCGGGGGGGAGGGGCCGCAGGGGCAGCAGCGGCGAAAGGCGAAAGGAACAGGCAGGCACGAGAAAATAAAAACAGTGGTGGAATTAGAGCAAGACACAGATGGGCACAATAACAGTGGCACAACAGGGAAAAATTAAGAAGAAAAAAAACGGCTGAGAAAGGTTACGGTGGTTGCAGGCAGTCTGGTCCCAGTTGGAGCGGGCAGCAGGCGCAGGAGCGGGCAGTAGCCTCGAACCTCCCAAGGAGGAGGTCGGGGTCTGGAGGCAAGAGACGGCACAGCGGAGCTGCAGGGAGAGAGTGGACCCAGACCGAGGAGTGTGTAAAAGTTCATCCTTGACCTAGACCGAGAAGTGTGTAAAAGTCCATACTTGATTTATCTTGCCCAGATTCCAAGAATAATACTGTTCATTCCTTAATTATCATCAGTCCATTAAAAAAAGAATCACTTGGGAGTCTTGTGTTTCTTAATGGATCCAAAATATTTATTCAATCAATGCTTTTCATCAAAAGCAGTCAACGCAGCCCAGCCAACGCGTTTTGTCCCTACGGACATCATCAGTGCTGTAAATCAAAACATATGTATCAATCATATGAAGTTAGCTTAATAATTTACATATTTAAAAATATACAACATTATCCCCATTAATACAGCAAATTGCACAAAATACCCCCACAAGACTCTCTGCCTATATACACTCTACTGTGGACATTCAGTACAATAGCATCTTAGTGGCATATCAAAAAGGTTTTTATATTTACTTTTATTTTATCTTAATACCCCCCTATTTATGCATGATCAACATCTCTAAATATTGATGTGCTTTCTCCTTTCCAGGATATCAAAATAGAGAGAGACCCCTTTAAAACACAAAGGGACTGGAGTACTATTAAGTAGATTAGAAATGTACTATCCCTTCGAGTATGATCAGGACAAGTGGTAACATAATACAACCAACCTTTGAATCACATGATAATTCCTACATATATATTGAACTCCCACTGTATTCTTGAAAAATATCTGTTATGCCACTCCAAATATATCACAAATACTACTTTTATTTAAAATATTAGTATACAATTTTCATGTTTTTAAAAGTCACAAAATATATGTGACACAACCTTTTTTTTGTTAAAATACAATTTACATAAAATACAATAAAAATAAAACATCACACAATACAAAATTGTAAAAAAGAAGAGAGGGAAAAGAAAAGAAAAGGTGACAGTACACTTTGTCATTCGTACAGCATATCGTTTGGGACAATTTAATAACTGGGCCTTGATGCTTTAAATTTTACAATATCTACAGAGCCAAGTATTCCCATGGATTATGCAGAAAATTTGCGTCGACGCGTTTCGATGGTTTCTGTTAATAATCCATCTTTTTCAAGACCTTAGTTAATTCAAGTCTCTCTGTGCATCTCTTTATACGGCCACTGAAAAAATCCTATGTGGAAACAAATATATACAAGAAATAATGTGCTTAGAAAAATACCCTCTTTATCACGGAAGCCAATAATGTGTCTCATATTAATCGTCCCATTCAATAAAGATGTTTGTACCACATAATTTTTAACTATTACATCCTTATCATGGTAACTTCATTTGACATTTTTGAATTGTCTCATTTCATAAATTCATTATGTCATAAATTGTAAGACATTGCAACATTTTAATGATAACTTCATATTAAATACCTTTGACATTTTAAGATCATACTTCTAGGTGGACAATTATCCATTATTATCATGCTAACACAGCCTGATCATTATTTTTCACTGACCTGTATAACAGGCCCACAAAATTATATCCAACATGCTCTAAGCCTATACCCTTACTTTAATTATTAAAACCATACTCAGTATTTCAGTTTTGTATATCTCACCTGATAAATAGAGGTACTAAGCCCCTACTGTTGTTTGACTCAGTTATTTAAACAGTGCATTACCCCTTCTTTCTACTACTGTGTAATCTTTCAATTTAAAACACCTAAAGGAAAAAAGTTTCAATTATCGGGGACATGTCCTACCTCTCTTTCAGGTTATAGCTCACGGCTAACTCTCCCGAATTCCTCAATTTGTACGTTGCTTATCCTAAGAGTGTCGTGGCTCATTGCCCCTTCATTAATCTAAAATAAATGCAAAGACCATTTGCTGAGCTTATTCCTTCATGTGTTGAAATTAGCTTCGGATGCTTCTAAGAAATATCCTACCTTAACTTAAGGCTCGGCAAAGAATCTTCATATGAATGCGCTCCCAAAACACTCTCAGGCAATAGCTGGGGGACCCAATAGTTGCAAGCCTCCTCTCGCTTGTAGCAAAAATTAGCTAATGGAAAAGGGTAAACATAAACGTAACTAATTACACTAAGGGCATTACTGAATAACATTTTGTATATGCCCTCATTCCCTGACCCTCTCTAATGCTTCTCTAATATCTCACCTTCGATTCAGCAGAGTGTTGGGGCCTTGCACGTAATCCCTTCCGTTTCTTGGTTCAAGGGAATCACGGGAACACGCCAAATTTAAATTGGTATGCCCGTGTTCTGATTGGATAGGAGAGTTTCATCCTACTTCTCAGCTGTCATACATTAATTTACTCAGGTCTCCAACCTTTTGTGTAGTGAGAGCTACTTCTGGTCCGTGAAAATTGTCGTGAGCTACTAAACCCCAAGCAACTCGCGCATTTGTCCGAGAGACCCCCCACGCCAAATCTAATAGCTAAAAAGTGGGCCACATTTGCAAATTAGGTTTTAAACTGTAATGCAAAGACATTTTGTGTAGTAGGAGGTGTTTTTCAAGGTATGGAAGACTAGTCTATTTGTGCTTGCAGCACGCAATGTTTGGCAATATCAGAAAAATTTACAATAAAAACCAGCCCACCAGCCAATGAAATCAGCCCACAAATAGCCAAAAAAACCACAGACAAGCATTGGCACAGCCCACCAGCCAAAAGGATCGGCCCACAAACAGCCCAAAAAACAACCAATGCACTGATCTATCAGGCCAGCCCTGCGGGTAGGGCCTGGTTCACCTGTAGGACATTCCCACCGCACTGACCTCTCGAGTGCAGTCCTATCAAATGGCATCAGTCCCACCATGTACATATGGTTTAATAGTCAATAATGTTGCACATTTAACAATGTTGGCCATATACAAAGTGCATATTACAAACAGACATACTTTTCTGGCTCATGGCAGTGTTGTCAGGGCATTATAGGTGAGGAAAAGTTTGTTTAAACTACAGTTTTTACCCAATCATGTCAACTCTGTGATATAACCCACTGTAGATACCATCTTACCTGCTTCTCCGATCAAATATAAAGGTGACAGGCTGAAAAGGCAGGTGATCTGGTCGTTCAATACATCTTGCACCACCTGCAGCAGCACTTATTGCGCACAATGAAAAGCGCGGTGCCAGGGTGGGAAAGTCAGGGGGCATACAGTTGTATGCTAATGTTGTGAACTCACTCCTTGCAACTTAATTGGAGGCCTGCCTTAAATAGTCACTACTACTATAACCTCGAGGCACTACAGAGGTGATGTGGTCCACCCATGCTGACAGTTTAATTAAGTTTGGGCAAGCCGGTTTTTGTACACAAAGGGCAAGAGAGGACATAGGGGGCCAGAGTACTGTGCTACTATTGCAGACCTGTACTATTGTCAGCCCAGGGATTGGGTTTCTTTCTATGACACACAGGAGCTACTGGCTCCCTTTTTCACCTCCTGACCTATGCAGAGGACTCTGTTATTCAGAGACTCGATACATACAGCTATCACAAGCCTGAGCTATCAGATGCTGGGCTCTTCTGTTAATTCTTTGTTGGTCATGCATGAATGCAACCAACGCAGGTCCGGCTCTAGGACTGTGTGATTTATGACACCACACAAGGCAACAGGGTGCCCCGTCACTTTGTATGGTGCCACTCATTTGGGGGCGGTTAGGGACTGGTGGGCAGACACCAAAAGCTTATTATTGCTTTCACATTGCTTCACTGAAGTCTCACGCTCGCCTTTCATTTCTGATACCAGGGCTTCAAGAGCAGTCATGCTCCTTCAAGCACGCTTATCAAGACGCTCTGGAATGGATGTTTACAGACGTCTGGAATTGAATATCAATCAGTGTGTGCCTGGTACCATAACTTCAATGCTCTTTTCAAGCAGCACACCATGAAAAAATTGCTTCGAGTTTAATATGCTTTTTTGAAGATGTGGCATGGCGCATCATGAGAGCTGTCACAGGACTCAACGAGGTGCCATCAACGAGCTATGTTACTCTAAAAGTGTGCACGATGATACAGTGCACATTGGCATGATGTGTAGTTATTCTGTTTCATGCACAACAATGCTCAAAAAAGAGAAGCTTTGAATTGGTGTCCTTTGTTTAAATGAGAAGAAACTGCTAGTGAGAAAGTAAAATGCTATAAAACACAACACAAAATTAATTTTACTTTCCGTTATACTGTTATTGGCATTCGGCAGCCGTGGCAGGATCGTTGGTGGTGCCAGCCGGAGTGGACTCCTATGAAGTGCCTTGGGCCCTGGCATTAAATTGTTTACAAATTAAGCCCTGTAACCAACATACAAGCCTCCATCCTCTAAGATTGGAAATAATCTTGAATATGGAAAAGTCTGAAAGCGTGGGATTTCAGATCCCCTGTCCACCGGTAGCGCCCCTGAGGACTCCTTTCAGAGTCAGAGGTCTTTAACCACCACAAAAGCATCTTTCTTGTCCTCCCTCGCCTCCAGCCTGGTGTCTTGTTTACGGGGTGCTGGCACCCACTGGAGAGCTTGTCCCCCACCAAGGCAGGGACCCTGGCTGTGAGGGCTTTCGAGAATGTTATTGTGTTGTCTCTGAGCAGGAATTTGTTCATCATTTCAGATTGTGCCCTTTGATTTTGCCCCTACACCTAGTGCACGTACAGCAGGCCTCTTCCAGCTGCAGGAACAACTGTTCCGTCTGTCCCAGGGCACCCCGGGGCCTCTGCCTCCCTTCCCAGATCACCGACTGTAGACCTGCCTCCTTAGACCTGGCAGGCACAGAAGAGGCCTCCACCTGGCTGGGAGACCGCACTAATGAAGTGAAGTGCTTAATTGGTGTTGCGCTGTGATAATTGCAGCATCTGGAGTGGAATAAGGTGGCGTGGGAGCTCAAGAGACATTTTCCCGCGTGCGGTACAGGAGCACTGCCAGAGGTTAACAAAACCAGGGCACGACTGAGGTGTTTATTAAGCAAGCACATGGAAAGAAGCCGGAAGTATGCCACGTCTGAGTAAAATCATTTATCTAGTAGTGTTGTAAAGTTTACTCTTACCGGCATAAGTGTTGTGGATCCAGGCCCCAAGGGTGTCCTTTCCTGCTGCTCTGATGAAATATAAGGTGGCAGGCTGTACTGCTGAAATCAGCAGATGGCGCGGATCCGGGCAGTTCTATACTGCTTGCGTGACCTGGAAACCAGCTGGTCTGCCCTGCCATGCCTGCTTCAGCTCCACACTAGCACCTTTCGCGCTCGTGACTCAAACAATGAAGAGCGCGGTGCCAGTGAGGAAAAGGCAGGGGGCGCATAGTCGAGACAGCTGATCTCCACGTAGAAGAGGAACGTCATCCTCTTCGGCCCAACCCGCCCCAGCTAAGCTCAAAGCCAATCAGAGCTGCTGGTTTGGGTGAGGGCGGGCAACACAGCCTGAAAAAAGCCTAAAAAGCCCAAACAACACTAAAGGGCTACTAAATTGAGCAGCAAGTGTCACAAGCTACTTACAGGGTCTCGGCGAGCTACCGGTAGCTCGCGATCGACCGGTTGGAGACCCCAGTGCTATGCGTCTTGTGCGGACGCTGCCATCTTGAACCCGGAAGTAATGATATACTTAATCGACCTCCGGCAATGATTATTTTATAATATAAAGCTTGATTTGAATTCAAAACATACTCTTTGCATGTTACAGCACCCCAATTTACTTGCTGACTAGCACGCTCCTCTTGATCTGGTCCTAGTATTCTGCGTCTTTTACTGACGCTGCCATCATTCACCCGGAAATAATATTGTGCTTCATCCGCCTCCAACATTAGTTCTTCTATAGTATGAGGCTTTCTCTAGTTTTAAAACATGCGCTTTACATCTTTCGGCGCCACTAATATCCTGCTCATCTCAATCTAGTCCTGATATTGTGTGGTACTAGTCAACATATATATTTCTGTGTCACTAACTCACCAGTGAATCGTATATGTTATAGTCTCGCTCTATAAAGCGAGTGCCCCACACTCATTCTCATTATAATTATAATTATATCAGTTGTATATTATGTAACGAATAACCAATAATCCACTGAATCTACTTTGTAAATTGATTCATAAATGAGAATGTAACTTTATCGTACTATTCTTAAGCTTAAATTACTGGCACATTTTACATGAGATGCAACAAAACCGCACAGTTTTCAATGTCGTGCGATGTTGCTCACTATATTTAAAGCATCTCTGGTGATCTATCTAACGATGTTCGTGAAGTTATTTGTGAGGATATAAACAGTGACAACACTACTATTCAATTTGTCACAATTTTCATCCAGTCCTCACGCGAATTTAAACCTTTCTCGATAGTATTCAGGTAACACATGAACCATTGTTCCCGTTTTTTCCTCAAAGAATCCAAGTTTCCTCCTCTCCTACTGATAACGATTTTTTCTAAGATAAACCACTTTATTTGATTACAGTCGTGGTTAAACTTTAAAAAATGATCTGTTAAAGGAGCATTTTCTTTTCTTGTCCTAACTGCTGATTTATGCTCCAGAAGGCGTGTACGCATCTCTATACTAGTTTCGCCTACATACCCTAATCCACAGGGACAGATGAGTAAATATATTACATTTTTGCTACAACAGTTGTTCAGGGTTTGTGATGTCAATGTTTTACCATTGAATACCATACTTTTGGCTTCTATACAATGGGGACATACGGAGCAAGTTCCGCAATTATAGTTACCTAGTGCTTTTTGCCTGTCTAATGTAGTCTTGATATTAGTTTCAGTTTTGTATGTTTTAACCAGGCAGTTACGAATTGTCTTGTTACGTCTGAAAGAGAACAATGGTTTTTCTAATTGTGTCTCAACTCCAGAATTTAAAATCTTCCAATTCCTATTTACTATATTTTTAATTTTATTACTCATGTTGGAAAATTGACTGACAAATACAATTCTTTCTAATCCTTTGTTCTTTTTCTCTCTGGTATTATCTATTAATTGATCACGATCATAGTATCGTGCTCTCTTAAAAGAATGTTTAATAAGTTTCCTGGGGTAACCCCTAGCTTTTAATTTTTTCTCCATAATTTCTGAATGGTGATAAAAGTCTTTCAAAGTTGTACAATTGCGGCGCAATCTTAAAAATTCCCCAAAGGGAATATTATCTTTTTGTGATTTGGGGTGGTTACTCCCATATTGTAGTAATGTGTTTTTATCTGTGGGTTTAGTAAACAACTCCACATGTAACACATCCTCAACATTTTTATTTTGATATCTAAAAATCCACACTTATAGTGCTAGTATGGGCTGTAAATCTCAAGTTATCATCACCCAAATTTAACCACTCTAAAAACGATTGCAAGTCACTGCTGGCACCGTTCCATATAAAAATAATGTCATATATGAAACGGTGCCAGCATGTAACGTTTTCATAATATGGTGCCATCTCATTGTAAATATGTTTTTGTTCAAAGTTGCTAACATAAAGGCAGGCCAGACTGGGGGCACATGTGGCCCCCATGCTGGTCCCCTTAGTTTGTTTATACAGTTCATCCTTGAAAAGAAAGACATTATTCTTAAGGACCATTCGCACACAGGCCATGATGAAATCCTTATTTCCCCCATTTAGATCTTCCTCATCGAGAATAGATGAGACCACCTTAATGGTATCATCCTGGGGGATGTTGGTATACAGGGCTTCAATATCCAGGGTGACCAAAATCTGGGTCACCCTGTTGAAGCCCTGCCCCTCAAAGATGGAGATGGTGTGGGCTGTGTCCTTTAAATAGGACCTTTGCTTCTGAACCACTGGCCATAAGAAAAAATCTGCATATTTGCTATGCGGCTCCAGGAGTGATCCTAAACTACTGACAATTGGTCGCATGGGTGGATTTAACACATCTTTGTGTATCTTCGGTAACCCGTAGATGGCTGGAATGACAGGATGCATATTTAATAAAAATTTATACTCATTATCACAAATCAACCCCTCTTCTTTGCCTCTCTTTAATATCTGGGATACCTCTTTTTTTATTAAATTTATTTTTATTCATGAAATTTCGTGACAAACATGCATACATTATTGACAAATATTATTAGCTGGCTGCACTTGTTATGGTACATTGCACGGAGGTTGATAAAACAAACATTTCAAGATGTTACATCTCTATCTGTATTTCTACGCAGTTCTAACTCCACCACGGGCGATACACAGATATCCCCTCTATATACGTTCCACTTCATCCATTTTTTGTCCCATTTCTTCGGGCACCCCCTGGTTATAAACACCTCCTTCTCTGCAATAATACACCTATTTAGTTCCTTCAGCCATATCGATTCGGAAGGCGGTGTCACTCCGCCCCATCCTCTTGCGAGTTCTCTTTTCATTAGTGTATACCCCAACGTCACCAGCTGCTGTTCAATTTCCGTCAGGTTAGTGTCTGCCCATATGTTCAGCAAGCCCAGCTGCGGTGTCATGTCTACCGTCTTCCCCAGTGCAGACTGCACATGGTGTGTGGCTCTCTCCCAGATGTAGTGTACCAGGGGGCATTCCCATATTATGTGATAGAAGGTCGCTGGCTGCTTGCAGCCCTTTAGACAGAGGTCATCTTGTCTCGCACCTATTTTTGCGAGGGTTATCCCGGTCATATAAGACCGATGTAAGATTCTGAGTTGTATCAGTCTAAAACTAAGCGTAATGGCCGCCTCCCTGGGTGACATAAGGGCCAATCGCCAGTCGTCTTCTTCAATTGGAACCAGGTCTCTCTCCCACTGCTCCTTGAGCTTACCGAAATTGTCCGGAAGATTATTACTAAGTTTTTTATATGTTAAGGATATGGCCTTAGATTGCAGTGGTCCATCAAGCAGACGGTCCTCCAGAGGCGACGAGTCTGGTATGTCCTCGCAGCTCGGGAAAGCCGCCCGTAGGGCATGCCGTATTTGCAGGTACCTAAATACCTCCCCTGGCGCCATCTTGTAGATCCTCTAGAGGTCGTCAAATTTAAGGACCGCACCTTGTTTAACTAAGTCCCTCACCATCGAGATTCCTATTGTTACCCACTTATCAAATTCTGGTTGATAGCACAGCATGCCTAGCTTCTGAGTATACCACAGTGGTGTTGCTTTGGTAAGAACGTTGGCCCATCCCAGCCTTGAGTTTGCCCGCCGCCAGATTTGTATCGTGTGCAATGTGGGACCAATATATCTTCGCTTCTTAGTGCGGGAATAGAGGGCTCCCAAGTATCCTGAGCGATCCATCTGATATCTATCTAAGGCGTACGCCGGGTCGGTCGGTGGGGCACACATCCATTGATTCACGGCCACCAGCTGAGAGGCCCAGTAATACAACCTGAGGTCTGGCAGCGCTATCCCCCCATCATACCACCCTTTGGTTAGTTTCTTAAATGCCACTCTAGGGGTCCCACCATCCCACAACAGTGCAAATCAGAAATGAGCCGGGGTTGTTTATTGAAAACAAAACATTTCTTGAAGTTTGGTCACATATAGCCAATCGCTGCAGCAGAGATTGGCTTATTTTGATAATTGAGACCGCCCAAGAAATAATGATATTAGAAATGAAACAAATTGATGAATTAGAGACTCTATTTAAACAAAATACAGCACTAGAGGAGGCAAAGAAAAAAACGGAAGAGTTGGATTTAGAATCCAATGGGTATCGAGAATACCTTATTAACAAAAAAACTAAAAAATTGAGAAAGGATATTGAGAGATTTAGTTTGGAGGTGGTTTATCCCTTCTTGGGTAAAGAATATTATACTACAAAAAGAGATCAGAGGTGGGAAAAGCCACAGCTCCATAGACCAATTTACTCCAGGGGTGGAAACAAAAGAATAACATTCTCAGAGACATCGGGCTCAAGTAGTGAGGAAGAACAGGTTATAGAACAAGGAGGTAGAGCAGTATCCACTTATGAGCGAGAGTCTTTTTTAGGGGGACGCCAAAACCGGGGGCAGAAAGACTACAGGAACTAAAACAGAGAGGAACCAATGAGAAACCACCCACCTCAAAATCACTCAGCCAAAGATTATCTCAAGACCAGGAACAAAAGGTACTGGAGATAGATGACTTTCCCATTGTTAATCTTTCACGAAAACCTCTAACTAGAGACGAGCAGGAGGTGTTAAGGAAGGGTTTTAGTTTTGCCCCAACAGCTCCCCTGAATATATTTGAATTGGAAAAAGATTTTAAAAGTTTTTTTAGGAAGATTAGATTGAATATGTTTTTTAAGGACAAAGTATATGATCCCTCACCCAACGTGACAGGACTTAAACCTAAGTCAACTTTTACGCCAAATTTAGGTCAGGTAGATAAAAATGTTGAACTATTTGAAAGAATAGTTGAAATAGAAATTAAGAACCTGAAAGAAAATGAATGTATACCGCATAATAATAACCTCCCAGGTAATCTTAGGAAAGCCTTAAAATCCCTTCAGGAATGTGAATATATTACCATTAAGCCAGCCGACAAAGGCGGGGGGGTAGTTGTGCTAGATACCTCCGATTATGAAAGTAGAATGAGAAAACTACTTAATGTAGAAGACCATTATAGATCAATTAGCTTTTCGGGAATTGATGAACTTAAAAAAGAGGTAACCCAGATATTAAAGAGAGGCAAAGAAGAGGGGTTGATTTGTGATAATGAGTATACATTTTTATTAAATATGCATCCTGTCATTCCAGCCATCTACGGGTTACCGAAGATACACAAAGATGTGTTAAATCCACCCATGCGACCAATTGTCAGTAGTTTAGGATCACTCCTGGAGCCGCTTAGCAAATATGCAGATTTTTTCTTACGACCAGTGGTTCAGAAGAAAAGGTCCTATTTAAAGGACACAGCCCATACCATCTCCATCTTTGAGGGGCAGGGCTTCAACAGGGTGACCCAGATTTCGGTCACCCTGGATATTGAAGCCCTGTATACCAACATCCCCCAGGATGATACCATTAAGGTGGTCTCATCTATTCTCGATGAGGAAGATCTAAATGGGGGAAATAAGGATTTTATCATGGCCTGTGTGCGAATGGTCCTTAAGAATAATGTCTTTCTTTTCAAGGATGAACTGTATAAACAAACTAAGGGGACCAGCATGGGGGCCACATGTGCCCCCAGTCTGGCCTGCCTTTATGTTAGCAACTTTGAACAAAAACATATTTACAATGAGATGGCACCATATTATGAAAATGTTACATGCTGGCACCGTTTCATAGATGACATTATTTTTATATGGAACGGTGCCAGCAGTGACTTGCAATTCTTTTTAGAGTGGTTAAATTTGGGTGATGATAACTTGAGATTTACAGCCCATTCTAGCACTATAAGTGTGGATTTTTTAGATATCAAAATAAAAAATGTTGAGGTTGTGTTACATGTGGAGTTGTTTACTAAACCCACAGATAAAAACACATTACTACAATATGGGAGTAACCACCCCAAATCACAAAAAGATAATAATCCCTCTGGGGAATTTTTAAGATTGCGCCGCAATTGTACAACTTTGAAAGACTTTTATCACCATTCAGAAATTATGGAGAAAAAATTAAAAGCTAGGGGGTACCCCAGGAAACTTATTAAACATTCTTTTAAGAGAGCACGATACCATGATCATGATCAATTAATAGATAATACCAGAGAGAAAAAGAACAAAGGATTAGAAAGAATTCTATTTGTCAGTCAATTTTCCAACATGAGTAATAAAATTTAAAAAATATAGTAAATAGGAATTGGAAGATTTTAAATTCTGGAGTTGAGACACAATTAGAAAAACCATTGTTCTCTTTCAGACGTAACAAGACAATTCGTAACTGCCTGGTTAAAACATACAAAACTGAAACTAATATCCAGACTACATTAGACAGGCAAAAAGCACTAGGTAACTATAGATGCGGAACTTGCTCCGTATGTCCCCATTGTATAGAAGCCAAAAGTATGGTATTCAATGGTAAAACATTGACATCACGAACCCTGAACAACTGTCGTAGCAAAAATGTAATATATTTACTCATCTGTCCCTGTGGATTAGGGTATGTAGGCGAAACTAGTAGAGAGATGCGTACATGCCGTCTGGAGCATAAATCAGCAGTTAGGACAAGAAAAGAAAATGCTGCTTTAACAGATCATTTTTTAAAGTTTAACCATGACTGTAATCAAATAAAGTGGTTTATCTTAGAAAAAATCGTTATCAGTAGGAGAGGAGGAAACTTGGATTCTTTGAGGAAAAAACGGGAACAATGGTTCATGTGTTACCTGGATACTATCGATAAAGGTTTAAATTCGCGTGAGGACTGGATGAAAATTGTAACAAATTGAATAGTAGTGTTGTCACTGTTTATATCCTCACAAATAACTTTACGAACATTGTTAGATAGATCACCAGAGATGCTTTAAATATAGTGAGCAACATCGCACGACATTGAAAACTGTGCGGTTTTCTTGCATCTCATGTAAAATGTGCCAGTAATTTAAGCTTAAGAATAGTACGATAAAGTTACATTCTCATTTATGAATCAATTTACAAAGTAGATTCAGTGGATTATTGGTTATTCGTTACATAATATACAACTGATATAATTATACTTATAATGAGAATGAGAGTCGGACACTCGTTTTATAGAGCGAGACTATAACATATACGAGTCACTGGTGAGTTAGTGACACAGAAATATATATGTTGACTAGTACCACACAATATCAGGACTAGATTGAGATGAGCAGGATATTAGTGGCGCCGAAAGATGTAAAGCGCATGTTTTAAAACTAGAGAAAGCCTCATACTATAGAAGAACTAATGTTGGAGGCGGATGAAGCACAATATTATTTCCGGGTGAAAGATGGCAGCGTCAGTAAAAGACGCAGAATACTAGGACCAGATCAAGAGGAGCGTGCTAATCAGCAAGTAAATTGGGGCACTGTAACATGCAAAGAGTATGTTTTGAATTCAAATCAAGCTTTATATTATAAAATAATCATTGCTGGAGGTCGATTAAGTATATCATTACTTCCGGGTTCAAGATGGCAGCGTCCGCACAAGACGCATAGCATAGTGAGTAAATTAATGGGACATGGGCCCCCCAATAAATAGTGAAAAAGAATTTGATGGCAAGATCAACGGCTGCTGTCCATGGCTTTGCTCAACGGCTGGGGGCCAAGCCAATTGAAGCCATGCTTAACATTTACAGGTCCAAATGTATGGCTATCGCTCACTATGGCTCCGATCTCTGGGGTTATAAGTCAGGAGAAGGGGTACAGATCGTTGAAAATACATTTTTACGCTCCCTCCTGTCTGTTCCACAGTCCACTTCCACATTTATAATACATCAAGAGATTGGGGCTAGTTACGTGTCAGACTTGTTGAGGTTGGCCCCAGTGAGTTGCTGGTTAAAGACCTGGCTTAACCCCGAGTTAACTCTTAATCACCAGATTATTAGGGACTGTGTGGCCCTGGATAATGCGAGCAGCATCCCATGGTTACACTATGTAAAGAATATTTTAAGCAAACTAGGGCGCCTTGACCTATTTACCCTCCCTGATCAAATAAGAAAAGAGGATGTGACATGGGTCAGAACACAATTTCTGAATTTGATGGTGGCTGAGAGGGAGGAGAAGGAGTTAAAGAAATCCTCAGTAAAGGCCTACTTCTTGCTAAAAACCTCACCCGTGATTGAACCATATCTGAAAATTGTCACGAAGCCCTATCATCGCCAGCTTTTAACAAGGTTTCGTTTTAACTCAATTCATATTCTTTTAGGAAATTCTCAAGGCTGGAGTAGGGCGTGTGATTTAGGTCCTTGTACATGCGACAATTTTTCAACCCAGGACACTATGCATTTTATAATGTTCTGTGAGCATCTTAGTGTCATTCGCAGGAGGTTTCTAGCTCCAATTCTGAGGGGAAAAGGTTTTATACAGGTCAGACCCGCTCTTTTTTATTTGCAACTGTTGAATGACCCATGGGAGATTTTTAACATTGCAAGTTTTTTAGTTGCAGCTGTACGCCTTAGGAAAACGTTATAGCACATCAAATATTGAATGAGTTATTAATATATTATTGATGTTTATAGATTTTACACTGTTATATATGAATTATTGCCTTAGTGCTTTTTAAGTATTTTTAAGAAATTTGTTTTTGTGATTGTATATCTTTTTTATCGCCCTATGTACTGAGTATTCGGATTTTAAATGTTTTTTATATATTATATGGTGTTGTATATTGTGATATATATTGTGTACTTTTATGGTTTTTATTAACCGAATAAAGTGGTTTGACTGACTGACTGAGTAAATTAATGTATGACAGCTGAGAAGTAGGATGAAACTCTCCTATTCAATCAGAACACGCGCATACCAATTTAAATTTGGCGTGTTCCCGTGATTCCCTTGAACCAAGAAACGGAAGGGATTACGTGCAAGGCCCCAACACTCTGCTGAATCGAAGGTGAGATATTAGAGAAGCATTAGAGAGGGTCAGGGAATGAGGGCATATACAAAATGTTATTCAGTAATGCCCTGAGTGTAATGAGTTACGTTAATGTTTACCCTTTTCCATTAGCTAATTTTTGCTACAAGCGAGAGGAGGCTTGCAACTATTGGGTCCCTCAGCTATTGCATGAGAGTGTTTTGGGAGCGCATTCATATGAAGATTCTTTGCCGAGCCTTAAGTTAAGGTAGGATATTTCTTAGAAGCATCCGAAGCTAATTTAAACACACGAAGGAATAAGCTCAGCAAATGGTCTTTCCATTTATTTTAGATTAATGAAGGGGCAATGAGCCACGACACTCTTAGGATAAGCAACGTACAAATTGAGGAAATCGGGAGAGTTAGCCGTGAGCTATAAACTGAAAGAGAGGTAGGACATGTCCCCGATAATTGAAACTCTTTTCCTTTAGGTGTTTTAAATTGAAAGATTACACAGTAGTAGAAAGAAGGGGTAATGCACTGTTTAAATAATTGAGTCAAACAACAGTAGGGGCTTAGTACCTCTATTTATCAGGTGAGATATACAAAACTGAAATACTGAGTATGGTTATAATAATTAAAGTAAGGGTATAGGCTTAGTGCATGTTGGATATAATTTTGTGGGGCTGTTATACAGGTCAGTGAAAAATAATGATCAGGCTGTGTTAGCATGATAATAATGGATAATAGTCCACCTAGAAGTATGATCTTAAAATGTCCAAGGTATTTAATATGAAGTTATCATGAAAGTGTTGCAATGTCTTACAATTTATGACATAATGAATTTATGAAATGAGACAATTCAAAAATGTTAAATGAAGTTACCATGATAAGGATGTAATAGTTAAAAATTATGTGGTACAAATATCTTTATTGAATGGGACGATTAATATGAGACACATTATAGGCTTCCGTGATAAAGAGGGTATTTTTCTAAGCACATTATTTCTTGTATATATTTGTTTCCATATAGGATTTTTCAGTGGCCATATAAAGAGATGCACAGAGAGACTTGAATTAACTAAGGTCTTGAAAAAGATGGATTATTAACAGAAACCATCGAAACGCGTTGACGCAAATTTTCTGCATAATCCATGGGAATACTTGGCTCTGTAGATATTGTAAAATTTAAAGCATCAAGGCCCAGTTATTAAATTGTCCCAAACGATATGCTGTACGAATGACAAAGTGTACTGTCACCTTTTCTTTTCTTTTCTCTCTCTTCTTTTTTACAATTTTGTATTCTGTGATGTTTTATTTTTATTGTATTTTATGTAAATTGTATTTTAACAAAAAAAGGTTGTGTCACATATATTTTGTGACTTTTAAAAACATGAAAATTGTATACTAATATTTTAAATAAAAGTAGTATTTGTGATATATTTGGAGTGGCATAACAGATATTTTTCAAGAATACAGTGGGAGTTCAATATATATGTAGGAATTATCATGTGATTCAAAGGTTGGTTGTATTATGTTACCACTTGTCCGGATCATACTCGAAGGGATAGTACATTTCTAATCTACTTAAAACTTTCTCCTTTCCAGCCACACCCTCAATGCCTGTATACCACCTTGTAATGTTTAGAAAACTTTCTGTATACTACCCTGTAATGTTTAGAAAACCTCCCACCTGCACTCCCTCCCTTTAAAGAATCAAAAGTTCCATCTCTAACGTGAGCAAAAAATACGTAATTATTACCTCAATATCACGATTCAGTCAGAAGACTCCGATAATTCCCCTGTTGTGTCTATCAAGGTACATCACAATTCACATAAATGTTTCATATCCTGTTTTCATAGATCTCTATAATAAAAGAGACACCACTTCAGACCCAGTTGGTTACTTATTACATCCAACCACTGTCTATTAACCTGAGTCGATAAATATACTTGCCAAAATGGTCCATTTACTTTGGCCAAAAATGATAATCAATTCGACAATTTCCTCAAGCCCTTCTCCATGCCCATGTTAAAGGAATCCTTCTCCTTGCCTCTTCTCCAACTGTACCTATTTCTTTAAATAAACCTATCAAAACTACCAATCTCCCTCCAGTTTCCCTCCACCATAAATTCCAGAAAATCATCCACAATTGCCCCACAAACCGTTTCCTCCTCCTGTTCACATACCATGCTGTCAGTCCAAACAACGTGTCCAGGGAGACCTCCTGACTGCTGCTGATCCAGTATCCATCTGGTTAAATGCTGAGCCTTAGGGGCCGAATAAGATTCGGGCCGGAAAAAATACCGACCGACTCGGTACGGGATAATAGTCCGACCGACACGTACCGGCGTTGCCCGACCTGGGAAGTACGATGAAATGCATGTGAATCACGACCGACTCGTACGGAACTCAAGGCGAACGACCGACCCGGACGGAAACAAGCTATCCGGCCGGAAAACCACACGAATCGAACCGACCGACACGCACCAGGAAGAAACCCGAACGAAACGTACCCGCGAACTCCGACCCGCGCAGTACGATGCAATGGGTGCAAAAGCAGACCGATTCGCACGGAGCCCAAGCCGTACGACCGACACGCATACAAAACACAGCCGAACAAACACAATACACCGCGCCCGACGCGTAAGCCGCATATGAAACCGAGCTGAAACACAGCGGGAACGACTCGGAGAGGCGCGTACGAGATAACTGCAATGTCCTACTCGGTCAGAAAAACGACTCCAACATGCACAATAATCACAAATGAAAAAATACAAAAAAAGAGGGATAAACAAGCAATGACAAAGCCAATAAATACAGGGGGTGAAAAAAATGGAACAAGGACACCCCCCCAACTCCACCTACATAAAGGCCACAAATCCCTACCATGATCCTTTGCAAATTCCACTGACCTGCCAGCAGAGAACACCATCACACAGCAAACACAGGCACACACACAGCTCATCCAACACAAAAGCCACACACCATTAGCACCTCAACAAATAGCACCCTCACACACACACAGCAAAACCTACACTCACACACCCTCACTTGCACACACACACACATCAATCACCACCACCACCCATCACCATGCCCCTAAAGAAGAATCCAAAGTTCCTAGATAGTGAATTGGAAGTCATGGTAGACGAGATCCTGAGGGTAGAGCCACAGTTGTTTGGCACATTGGTCCAACAGACCCCCATGTCGCAGAAAACCAAGATGTGGGCGAGGATCGTCGACAGGGTGAACGCACAATCACCATGTTTGCGCACAAAGGAAGACATCCAGAACAGGTGGTATGATGTGCGCAGGAGGGTCAGGGACCTACTGAAGAAGGATTACCTCCTGAGCCAGCACACCGGCAGTGGCCCTCCTGCCAAACCAGTATACCTCAGGCCCTGGGAGGAGAAGGTGCGGGCCATCCTACCACCAGTGAGCGTATATGGACTAACAAACATCCCAGAGCCTGGTGAGTACACAACTAATATACACAATATTGTGTGCCAATACACACACATCACTGTCAAGGGGACAGTCAAACCATGCACCCCTAGCAAATCAACTGCAAACAAAAGATAATCATCCCAAAAAATGTATGTCAGTCAGATAAACACAATACATAGTGATATGTAACTCATAGTGATATGTAACTGTGTCATGACATGTACAAATCCAATACCAAACTGAGCTAGGCAGTGGCACAAATCTAACCAACAAACACTGTCAGATATTTAGCCACCACTAGAACACCACCTCACAGGGAAGCTCACAGAAAGGAAGGAATCCTGTGTATGCTGGTGAAGTCAGTGTAGCCAAGAGCATGATGGGACTCGTAGTAACAGATAATGGGCAGCCTCACATTTGGACCATCAACACCACTCAGAACCATGCTCACAACACAGGGAGTGGATAAGGACTGACAAGATGGCTGACACTGGGTACTGCTGTGGGGAGCACAAGGCCCTGCTGGGAACTGTGCACCAACAAACAGCACAACACCACTGCCTGACATCCTGAAAGCCAACTTGCACTCCCTGCAATGCAAGCACGTTGCATGGTGGGATATCTGGCTGGGTGGGAAGGAGGACTCACAGCACTGACCATAGTTACAAGCAGCTCACCTCACACACCCCTCATCACAAACTCCACATAACCCACCTGGGAGAATGCAATGCCTCACATACCAAATGAAGATCCCACAAAGAACCACCACCCTGGGTAATGCCGTGTGAAGCACAGGGACACTCTTGGGACTTGTAGCCAAACAAACGCAAGGACAACACTGTCAGCCTTCCTGTCAGCACAGGCACACTACCCCACAGGGAAGCAGAGTCCAAAGGAAGGAAGTACGGGCATGCTGGGAAGGGGGTGTAGGCAATAGCATGATGGGAGTTGTAGTCACAGATACTGCTCACCCTCACAATTGGCCCATCAACACCACTCTGAACCATGCTCACATCACAGGGAGTGGATAAGGACTGACAAGATGGCTGACACTGGGTACTGCTGTGGGGAGCACAAGGCCCTGCTGGGAACTGTGCACCAACAAACAGCACAACACCACTGCCTGACATCCTGAAAGCCAACTTGCACACCCTGCAATGCAAGCACGTTGCATGGTGGGATATCTGGCTGGGTGGGAAGGAGGACTCAGAGCACTGACCATAGTTACAAGCAGCTCACCTCACACACCCCTCAACACAAACTCCACATAACCCACCTGGGAGAATGCAATGCCTCACATACCAAATGAAGATCCCACAAAGAACAACCACCCTGGGTAATGCCGTGTGAAGCACAGGGACACTCTTGGGACTTGTAGCCAAACAAACGCAAGGACAACACTGTCAGCCTTCCTGTCAGCACAGGCACACTACCCCACAGGGAAGCAGAGTCCAAAGGAAGGAAGTACGGGCATGCTGGGAAGGGGGTGTAGGCAATAGCATGATGGGAGTTGTAGTCACAGATACTGCTCACCCTCACAATTGGCCCATCAACACCACTCTGAACCATGCTCACATCACAGGGAGTGGATAAGGACTGACAAGATGGCTGACACTGGGTACTGCTGTGGGGAGCACAAGGCCCTGCTGGGAACTGTGCACCAACAAACAGCACAACACCACTGCCTGACATCCTGAAAGCCAACTTGCACTCCCTGCAATGCAAGCACGTTGCATGGTGGGATATCTGGCTGGGTGGGAAGGAGGACTCACAGCACTGACCATAGTTACAAGCAGCTCACCTCACACACCCCCTCAACACAAACTCCACATAACCCACCTGGGAGAATGCTATGCCTCACATACCAAATGAAGATCCCACAAAGAACCACCACCCTGGGTAATGCTGTGTGAAGCACAGGGACACTCTTGGGACTTGTAGCCGAACAAACGCAAGGACAACACTTTCAGCCTTCCTGTCAGCACAGGCACACTACCCCACAGGGAAGCAGAGTCCAAAGGAAGGAAGTACGGGCATGCTGGGAAGGGGGTGTAGGCAATAGCATGATGGGAGTTGTAGTCACAGATACTGCTCACCCTCACAATTGGCCCATCAACACCACTCTGAACCATGCTCACATCACAGGGAGTGGATAAGGACTGACAAGATGGCTGACACTGGGTACTGCTGTGGGGAGCACAAGGCCCTGCTGGGAACTGTGCACCAACAAACAGCACAACACCACTGCCTGACATCCTGAAAGCCAACTTGCACTCCCTGCAATGCAAGCACGTTGCATGGTGTGATATCTGGCTGGGTGGGAAGGAGGACTCACAGCACTGACCATAGTTACAAGCAGCTCACCTCACACACCCCCTCAACACAAACTCCACATAACCCACCTGGGAGAATGCTATGCCTCACATACCAAATGAAGATCCCACAAAGAACCACCACCCTGGGTAATGCTGTGTGAAGCACAGGGACACTCTTGGGACTTGGAGCCAAACAAACGCAAGGACAACACTGTCAGCCTTCCTGTCAGCACAGGCACACTACCCCACAGGGAAGCAGAGTCCAAAGGAAGGAAGCACGGGCATGCTGGGAAGGGGGGTGTAGGCAATAGCATGATGGGAGTTGTAGTCACAGATACTGCTCACCCTCACAATTGGCCCATCAACACCACTCTGAACCATGCTCACATCACAGGGAGTGGATAAGGACTGACAAGATGGCTGACACTGGGTACTGCTGTGGGGTGCACAAGGCCCTGCTGTGAACTGTGCAACAACCAACAGCAAGACACCACTGAATGTCATCCTGAGAGTCAACCTGAACCCACTGCAAGGGTGGCATGCTTCATGGTGGGATAACTGGGCTAGGTGGAGAAGGATGGCCGGATGCCCACCAAATACAACAAATGCTGGCCATGCACACACCTCAACATTCACATTGAAATGCCCCAGGTATGCATGACAATGTGCTACACCAATATCAACCTCTTACTGTGACAACTTAGGACAATGCAATGTACATGCCCCCATCCAGAGGTACAGTCACAACTGTCAGGTGTGTGAACCATTGATGCCTGTAGAAACATAACATACAATGTGTGTCTCTTCCAAATACAGGTGATGATGATGGGGACACAGCAGCAGGCGAGGAGGAGTCCCTGTCCCAGGCTCCGGGGGACACAGATCTCACTGGTGTGGAACAGCCTCTGCCCTCCTCGGATGGCGAAGACCTACCTGGCACCTCCGGTGTGAGTCATCATGCAGCACCAGCTGGACCAACACCTGCACCCCCTGCACCCACCCCTCCAACAACTGCCAACACACAGACCACCCCCACCGACATGGACAGACCAAGGACCACCGATGGCAACAGCACAGGGCCCCAGGCCCAGCGTGGAGCAATGGACGACAACACCACTAACAACCCCCAAGGGGGCCTTGGGTCACCTGTGCGTGCCACCGCAGGTCCTGCACGTGTCGCCAGGGGTGGTGGGAGGGGTGGTAGACATAGGTCGCTGCTTGCAGAGGGGTCTGGACTGCATGATGACCCACAACTGGCACGCATCGCTGATGCGTACCAGGATAGCACCGGAGAGGTCAGACAGGTCGTGGGGATCCTCAAGGACATACAACAGCAGCAGGCTGCCCATCATGCCCGCTTGGACTCCGCACATGTCCCGTGTGGAGACACACATGTCTCGCATGGAGTCCAAGTGGGACACATTGCAAGAACTCACAGCGGTGCATAGGGACATATTGACATGCCTCCGCCAGATTAGCACCAACATGGCCACACCTCCCTGTGTGCCCACAACATCTGGTGCTGCAACAACTGACACCGCCACAGGGAGGGAGGAGGACTCTGGTGGAGACTCCCCTGCACCGCCGCAGCCTGCACGTGAGGGTCCCCCCAAAGAAGAGGGGTCGTCTGAGGAAGGAAAACTGAGAGGTTGATGGCCACGTACGTCCCCCAGGAAGTCAACACCTTTTCCAGAAATTCTCCTTTGTGTGCAAACGTTTCACCCTGTCGAATGCAACACTACTCTCCCACATGACATGGGGAGTTCAAGTTGGACTAATGTATCATATGACTGTGGACTTCACTCAGGACATTTCTGCTACCAAGACTTCCAACTCATCTGGGAACTTTGGATCACAATCCCAATGTACAGCACCCACCATCCTGTGCACTATACACACACACACATTTATGTAAATAAAATCACTAGTACACCATACTTGCCTCTGTTGTTATTCAAATGTGGATACTGTTATGGTGATGATGATCTGCTAAATTACACTGTGTATGCTAACTGCTACAGCAAGTACAACACCGTTGTGTGAGTCATGGTGACGTGACACATATGAGGGAGACACACCACTAGGGCTACACAACACAGAGACACCAGGGCCATCGGACTCATCGCCCACAGTGATGTTGCCAGGAAATACAGTGGAATGCACAGACACCACACCTATTCAGAGTCTGTGTCAACTAGCCCACAGGTGCAGTAAGCAAATGTCAGTCAGATGTGTGACCACAGACAACGCACATCCCAAAGTGAAGCACAGGTTCATTACACATTTGCAACATGTTGTTTCCACTGCAAATGCAAGGTTTACCCACGTGGCAGTGGCCACACAGTCAACAAGTGCAGAAGATATGAAGTACAGGGGTGTGTGGCACATCACTTGTAGGCAAACTACTGCTGCCACCCTGAAAGCTGAATCATGGTGTCGGGGGATCCAAGTTCACCAAAGTACTCAGTAAGCACCCTGTGAAGGACAGACATGACACACAGTTAAAACCACTGAAGAACAGGACAGAACTGCAATACTCATGCCCAATACATGTCACAAGACAACTACACAAAACCAAGTTAGCATGTCAAAACTGTTGGGGAGTACAGACTACCTGTAAGGACACATTGCTGCACGCATCCAGTCAAGTAGCACATGGCCACACTCAAACAGCATCAGAGCACCACCCACACATATCATGCAAACTCACATCATTCACATTACATCTCCCTGGATACTCACATTCAGCTGAAGAAGTTGGTGATGAGCTGTGTGCGGACATCACCATCATCATCATCATCATCACTGGCATCGTGGTCCAGGCCTGGATCCTCCACAGGTGGCGGACGTTGGTCATCGTCATCCAGGATGAGAGGCAACTCCTTCCGCACTGCCAGGTTGTGTAGCATGCAGCAGACGATGACAATCTTGCACACCTTTGCTGGGGCATATGGGAGGGCCCCTCCTGTCTTGTCCAGGCAGCGGAAGTTGCTCTTCAGGAGACCAAATGTCCGCTCAATCACTCTCCTGGTCCGACCATGTGCCTCATTGTAGCGCATTTGGGCTGGTGTCACAGGGTTCCTGAGGGGTGTCAGCAACCACAGCATGTTGGGGTATCCGGAGTCACCTACGGACAGACAAGTGCACATTAGCTGAGTTGGAAAAGTGGGTGGAATACTACAGATCAGAACACACACAATGGTACAAAGTCAGTACACACCGTCAAGCCAGGCACGCTGGTTCTGCATCTGTGCCATCATCCTGGGATGCGACTACTCCTCATCACGTAGGCATCGTGTGCTGAACCAGGGAAACAGGCACACACATGTGTGATGCTCATATCTGCAAGACATACCACCAGAGCATTGATCGAATGGTAATGTTTACGGTTCCGGTATGCCTGCTCATGTGCCTGTGGTGGTATCAAAGTCACATGTGTCCCATCAATGGAGCCAATGACATGTGGCATCCTCCCCAGGGCATAGAAGTCACTCTTGACGTCAGTGAGTTGTTGACGTGTAGGGAAGTAGATGTACTGGTTCAGGCATCTCAACATTGCCTCCAAAACATCGCGTAGCACACGGCTGAACATAGTCTGTGACATCCCACCGGCAGTCGCCACAGTGTGTTGAAAGGTACCAGTGGCAAAGAAGTGTAGGGCTGCCATTACCTTCACCTTGGGTGTCAGCGCCGTAGGGTACGTCCGGCCAGGTTGCAAATGTGGTGCCAAGCGCACTGCCAAATCATCAATCAGCTGCCTGGTGAAGCGGTACCGTCGGATGCTGTCACTTTCCACCATCGTTGCCAGGTCAGGGAATGGTCTATGGACAGCTGGAGCCCTGCAGTGCATAGGTTGAAGAAAGAAAGATTGTCAGTCACCCCACATATGTGCCATTCACCATACTCAATTTCACATGATACATCATTACGAGACACAAGTACTTGATGTGTGTGCCGTTCTGTTCGGACATAACTCACACCTACATGCCCATCATCTAACCTCTCAATACAACATGTGTGCACAACAGGTACCAGGTTGTGCTATGGGAAACCATTAGGCTGTGTCACAGTACCCATTTCCTGCTGTCACGTTCCACACACACACCACAGTGACATGTCTGGACAGATGCGCCACAGGCATCACAGCTCATTGACAGGTAGATTCCCAGTGACCCTGTCTTGCCACATGGACACTGGCATGACATGGCGTATCATGTACACGTCAGAAAAACAAACATGACTCCCACAGGTAGTGGCCCCTGTTGCCTCCCCAGGACAGACATGGACGCCAGTGACGCACAACATCAAAGTCCATGCACAAACAACGTTGATGTGGAGACTGTCTCCCATCGTGCACATGGAATCAGAGACATCGGAAACACAACATGCACACAGACTGTGGAGGGACATCACTATTGGGGCAATGGGTCATCCTGTGACGTACATGCCTTCCCCCATGGGACCCTGGGGGTATGTGACATGTCACACACATACACAACCTGGAAATGTGACCATGCCACATGCTCCGAAATGAACTGTTGCACATCACAGTGGTCATGTGCACAACACACAAAGGACCCTGACCCCATTAACACATGCACAGCCTGGGTGTGGCTGCCCACAAGTGCCACCATAGAAACCACATGTTAACCCCCATACACAGAAAAGGTAATGCAGCCTTACATGCCTTAGGAAACAGTGTGGACTGGGTGTGGTGTTGTAGGTGGGCCCCTGTGTCTCTGGCAGGTATATGTGGCTGGCATACGTTCACCAGTGACAAGCATGGTGACATATGCGACTGACCTATACAGGTACGCGTTGTAAAGCAATGGACCGATCGGTGTACCCGGCTGGCCCATTGCATCTGTTGTATCCCGAAATACGCATTGTACAGCAATGGACCGATCGGTGTGCCCGGCCGGCCCATTGCATCTGTTGTGAGCGGGTACACGTTGTATCCCGAAATACGCATTGTACAGCAATGGACCGATCGGTGTGCCCGGCCGGCCCATTGCATCTGTTGTGAGCGGGTACGCGTTGTATCCCGAAATACGCGTTGTACAGCAATGGACCGATCGGTGTGCCTGGCCGGCCCATTGCATCTGTTGTATCCCGAAATAAGCGTTGTACAGCAATGGACCGATCGGTGTGCCCGGCCGGCCCATTGCAACTGTTGTGAGCGGGTACGCGTTGTATCCCGAAATACGCGTTGTACAGCAATGGACCGATCGGTGTGCCCGGCCGGCCCATTCCATCTGTTGTATCCCGAAATACGCGTTGTACAGCAATGGACCGATCGGTGTGCCCGGCCGGCCCATTGCATCTGTTGTGAGCGGGTACGCGTTGTATCCCGAAATACGCGTTGTACAGCAATGGACCGATCGGTGTGCCCGGCCGGCCCATTGCATCTGTTGTGAGCGGGTACACGTTGTATCCCGAAATACGCGTTGTACAGCAATGGACCGATCGGTGTGCCCGGCCGGCCCATTGCATCTGTTGTGAACGGGTACGCGTTGTATCCCGAAATACGCGTTGTACAGCAATGGACCGATCGGTGTGCCCGGCCGGCCCATTGCATCTGTTGTGAGCGGGTACGCGTTGTATCCCGAAATACGCGTTGTACAGCAATGGGCAGATCGGTGCGCATGCATTGGCTGGGGCCTGGCATGGTAACGGACGCGTTTTCGAAGCTCCAACGAGTCTGATGCAGTGAATTCAGTTGGCCAGCCACAACAATGTTGCAAAATCATGGGTGTCATGAAGTTGAAGATTTGAAGGATGCTGTGGGCGTGTATTAGTGCTGCTATTCCATGGATTGGTCAGATTCAGAAGATGCAAATGACTTGGACCTATCACTTTGGACACATGGGACAGTATCTGCCTCTGCAGCACACATATAATGCTGGCTGTTCCCCTGAGAGCTCACTTGCCTGCACTACATGCTCCAGGACGACATCTGCCACCAACACTGCTGCTGTCTCTGCATCCTCTGGCTACTGCAATGGCACGTACTGTGGAGAGAGCCCCAGCCTTCAGCCTTGAGGAGAACCAGGCCCTGCTGGACAGCCTCCTTCCACAGTACAGCAAGCTGTATGGGACACCAGGGGAGCAGGTGAGTGTGCTGTCCACTGCCTTTCTAATTTTGCATGTTGTCTGACTAGCAGGACTTACAGTGTGCACACCACTGGCTAGCATGCTCACTGAGTAGTTCTGAGCCCCCAAAGTGTGTAGTTACATGCACTGAACAGGTACAGTGCAGTAACAGTGCATTCCAACAAGGTTTACTTTCCATGCAATGATACCATGTAGTAACTGCTGGCAAACTGTTCATAGCCATCGTTGCACTGCCTGTGTACATCATGTGCCCCAGTGATTGAGACATGTATATCCAACTGTGTGATGCACGGATATGTTGCATGTGTAGTAATGGCATTTTCACTTTGTCATCCTCACAGGTTGATGCCCACCAGAAGCAGAAAATCTGTCTGACCATCGCCCGGGCAGTAAGATCCGTGGGGGACTACAAGCACTGGATCCGCAACTGCCAGAAGAGGTGGCAGGACCTTCGAGGCTGGACCCGGAGGATCGCAAGGGTCCAGCTGAAGCTGTCGCCTCCTCACAGGAGGGGCGGACACCGGACCCTGACCCCCCACATGCTCAGGATCCTGGCGGTGGTCTTCCCTGACCTGGATGGGCAGCTGAAGGCCAGACAGCAGCAAGGAGGGGGTGAGTCCATGACAGCACTGTGCACTTTGTCTGACATGCTATGTGCCCTCCTCTGGCCTGGTTAAACTTCCACAGTACATCAGTCTTGTGGTCCAGGACCCATGTCCCTCTATTGTGACATGCCCACTCCTCATCTGATACGCATATGTGTGGCCCTTACAGTCAGGAAATTGTGTCACTTGGGGACTGTGTCATTGCATTTTGCTTTGCTCAAGGTGGGGGACAGCATTTGTTCCGGTGACTATGTTGTGGGATTCATGGGTGGGTCAATTGCTCACACAATGCCCAAGTCCTGACATGTAATCTGGGTGTAACTTTGATATGTGGTCCACTTGCTGATCTGATTCACCACATGTCCCTGGGGTATTTGGCACACCCCCATGCTGTGGGTGGGAACAATGTTTGGGCCTCAGGAGTATGTATATCAAGTGTGTCACACATGCTTAGACACCTGCCTACTGTCCAGGACTCATCCCTCTTACAGGTGAAGCTGGACAGTCATGCCTACTCCAGGGCATACAATACACTCTGTACTCCCACTCCCGTGGATCATCTGACATGTTGTGATCAGTGACATGTTCCCTCAGGTGTCTGCCTCTGTGTCATTGTGCTGTGGCCTTGTTGTCAGGACTACTGGTATGTTTGTCGGTTAGGGCTCAGCATGCCATCTGAGATGTGACCATGAGAGACGATACTTCTGTGACTTATAGGTGTCTGATCACTTGACTGTGCACACAGGTGTATGCGACTGTGACTTTCAGGCAGCTGTTTTTCATTCACAGCACACTGTGAGGTGCTCATGTTCAGAGAGTTGTGTTTCGTGTCCCCCATATGTCCAATTGGTATGACGTGGACAAATAGTAGTTCAGATGATGTTGTTTTTGGGGGATGGACATGTGCACTTGTCAGTTACATAACTTGCATTCCCCATGTCCTAGGATTGTGACACAGTGCAGACTGTTGTTGGCTGGCTGCCATGGCCATGTGACTGGAGACAGTGATGTATGACTTTGCACGCTTGCCTGTGTCATGGCATTAAACTTCCTAAGACTGATCCTGCAGGGGAGTGACATGTGCAACATGCACCCCATTGTGGCATTGACTATCCGGACATGGGTGGATCATGGTGTCTGGTGCTGGTATGCATCACATGCATTTCTATTTAGACTCTGGCCATCCCTTTCTCTGGACACCTGCACTGACTCAGTGGCAAGAGATGTGATGTGTGCATGTTCACATACTTCACCGTGTTCCCTGCAATGTCCAACAACTGTGTAGGTGGTGCATGTGTCCACACTGGGGTCTTACCATCAGACAGGCACCAGACAGATGGGTGCAAGGGCAGGAGGGGTGTGAGTCCCATGTTTGACCATCAGACTGACAATTGGCTTCCCCGAATCTGTGTGAGGACTTTAGGCAATGTTCAACTAAGGATGCCAGGGCTTGCTCTGTGATGTGCTGTACTTACTGTGGTGTGTGCGGTCAGTGCAGGTGACTGATGTTTGTCTGTTTCCCTAATTGTTTGCAGATACATCCACGGCCACAGGAGGGGACAGCTCCACGGACCAGGAGGAGCAGCGGAGCCAGACTGGGTCAGCATCCGACGAGTGGTCAGAGGGACCCAGTGGCCCAAAGGGCGAGGGAGCCACACCGAGGAGTCCTCAGCACCATCCACCTCAGCTGAGGACCACAGCAGCTCGGAGGATGACTCCCTTGTGGAGGCGGGTCTCAGCAGCCACCAAAGGCCAGCTAGTCTGTCTGGCCCCGCCACCACCACCACCACCACCGCCCTCCCATTGGCTCCCATTCCTGAGGTCCATGGAGGCTCCCGTGCTCGGGAGCATGTCTCCTTCGTGCCAGGCACCGCACCCCCTGCCCCTGTGTCCCCTGCTGCCCTGAGTGAGGAGTCTGTGTACCTCCTTCGGCAGCTCCATGTAGGGCAGACAGCAATGCTGAGTGTCCTCCATGCACACACCACTCTGTTGACACAGCTGGTGTCGTTCATGGAGGGCATCTCGACGGGTATGTCTGCCCTACAGAGGAGCAATAAGTCCATGGACTCCTCCCTGATGGCAGCCGTGTCCCTCCTCCAACAGTCCCTCACCCCTCCCACCTCTGCCCCATCCACACTTCCTGCCACCCTACCTGTCCAAAGCACATGCACACCTGCACAATCACCCAAGCACACAGACATGAGCAGCACAGACACACCCAAGAGAAAGGCAAGACGTACACACAAGCATCCTCAGGGGACTGATACCACACACACAGGGGATGGGGAACAGACACACACACAGGCATCCACAGTCACTCCGCAGTCCTCCAAATCCTCTCCTTCCAAGACCCCTTCCCTTGCCTCACCTGCTACCCCACCTACACAGCAGATCTTCCTGTGTGACCTCGGCCTCTTCCCCTCCGATCCTGCTGATCCAGCATACCGGGGGAAGAGGAAGTCCACCCACACAGAGGGGAGTGCCCCTCGCCCCCGGACACCCTCCCCCAGGCGCAGGCAGACACAGGACCCCATTCAGAAGTCCCCCCGGACCAGGAAGAGCAAGACCCCACCACCATCACCACGCAGCTCCACCACCCAATCTCTCTCCTCCATCCCCCAGGCCACCACTCCACAGGTTCCCCCGCCACACCCTGCCCCAGGTTCCCCCACACACCGATACCGCATCCCCAGACTGCTTAGGCCCTGCCCCCCCTGCCACTTGCTCTTCCACCCCCAACCCAGACGCTCTGCCTGTTAGTGCCACTGGTGTGGAGACCGGTCCCCCCCCTCTGTCCTGCCCACCTCATCTGCCCACCCTTCCACTCCCTTGGAGTCATGCACTGCAGTGGAGTCCACAACCACCCCGTCTGACTCGGGCACTGCAGTGGGGACCCAGTCCACTACATCAGACCAGCCCACTGCAGTGGTTGCAGCACCCACACCAACTGACTTGTGTACCACAGTGGTGCCGGCCCCCTGAGTCAGACACCTCCACTGCAGTTGCCGGTGACACTCCTGCACCCACCACCCCTTCACTGCCTCACTCTGCCATCCCCTGATCCTGTCCATGCGGTGCCTGGCCTGCCCCTTGTATGCCCCTCCAAGGGGGATGTCCCCTGTCCGTACCAGTGCAGGCAAGCAATGGGTGACCAGTTGTCACTTATCACCCTGTTGGGTCTGTGATTTTGGACTGGCCATTGGCCTTAGTTTCCTTTGGACTTCAGAGTTTTCCTTGACATTTGCTGAATAAAGCCTCTTTTTGTTTAATTGTGGGTTTTCTTTTGATGTACATGATGTGGATGAGTAGCATCCTGCATTTGCAGATGTAATAGTGTTCATATCAGGAAAATGAAGTGTTGCTGTGATGGACTCCATGTGGTCCATGGGATATGAGTCCTGTTGTAGTCTGGATCTATGGCATCCTTTGCTGCAGTCTGAGGGTGTAATGTTCAGCATTTGACACAGGGATGTACGTTTAGCATTTGTAAATGAACATCTTTGTCTTACACTGATGCACATCTGGTGGGCTTACCACTGTTCAATGTTCCGATTTCCCTGACTGTGTGCCCAGCTCCACTGGACATGCAGTTTTGCACATCAATGTCGAAGGACTCATCTGTGTATACAGTGCAACTTGCTTGACACGTGTTTTGGGTGTATGCAGATGACTGACGTGACACTCCCGTACCCAGGCTGATGTGAGCAGAGCCTTCTGTATGTTGTAGTTGTTGACTCACTGATGGAGTGTTCTGCTGACATGTTTGGGTCGTGCACAGACAAGGTTTGGCACAGTGGACCTTCCACAGGAGTGGAGTGCCCTCATGGCAGTGTGTAATCCGGTGACATTGCGTGGGCCTGTGTTGTGTGTTGTGTAAGCATGTCTGTGCGTGTTCCCTTCCCTTTTCCTACACAGGCTGTGTCCCTAGGGATGTTCCTGTTTGTGATGCTTGCTGAGTTGTTCTGTGTTCATCCAGCATCTTGGACCTGGTTTGTCCGTGATGTGGTTGCATGGCAAACTAATGTTCATGAGGTTGTCATCCCAGGTTGTCTTTGTTGTCAGGGCTGGGGATGTGGTCAAACGCAGATGGGACACATTCAGGATTCCCCTTGGCACTTGTTGTTTACACAAGTCATGTGATTTACAGTTTGTGGTAGCTTTCAGTGATTGTGACACGTTGTGTGTGTGACTGTTGCCACTCCTCAGGGTCAGAGCTGCAATGTTGGAAGTTGTGTACGTGTGTTCTTAGTGTGTCACCTTGGCTTCTTCGTTGGTGTGTGACTATGGCCAGGATCCCATTGATTGTGGTGGATTTCACATCATGCCCATGTACAGCGTACTGTGCTGTGTGTCAGACATTGACGAGTCTTGTTGACTGGCCATGTGTGATGGCTTTCTGCACCTTAGTTCCCACCACCACCCCTGGTATTGTCATGGGTGCATGTGCAATGTCACCAGTCCATGTGACCTTCACTGCTGCACATTGGTGGAGATCAGGGTGTGTGGTGTTGAGTGTGTGCAAATGTGAGTTGTTGCACGGCTAGACCCCTACCTCCATATTGGCCTTGGCTGGCAGGCCGTGCTGATTGATTAGAGCTTGTGTAGGTGTGATGGTAGTTTGTTGCTCAGGACACATGGCTGTGGTTCACAGTGTGAACGACATCTACCTTTGTCATCACAGTGGGATTATCATGCAGGCTAGTGTCAGCACAATGTGGGGTCCCTGGGGGTAGTGCTGTGGTGGGTCTGTCTCTTGCTGTGTTAGTTGCTGTTCCTACAAGCTTGTGTGACATGTGTAATTTGGGCTCCCTCTCATCTAACAATGCCTGATTGCCCACATAGGGGTATCCGATCCATGAGTAACTTTTGTAGGGCACTGTATACACATCTGTTTGTTTGGAACTAAGTGTTGTGTGGTTGCCTGGGGACACTGGCACACCCCCCCATCACCCGTTGTGTTTGATATGCAGTGTGAGTCTGCCTGTTTGTGTTTGTGCCTTAGCACCACTGCATTGGCATATCTTGAGTGTGCCATTGGCTGTATGTTGTTTGGTGGCTTTCCCCTGCTGTCCCTGGGACTCCTAGGTCATCAGTCAGCACAATAATCATGGTTTGTATGTCCCATTGCTGCCATGGTATGGTATTTGTTCACCTCACATCTACAGTCTCCACAGGATATCTACATTTGTGTGTCCATTGGTGCAGATATGTGGGTCAGCATTATGATGGTCACTTCTGTCATTGTGTTATTTGTGAATGTTGACAATGTGGGACCCCATGGGTGATGTTTGTATGCACATGGCCAAAACGATGTTTCAGTGACACTGCACTGTTTGCCTCGACCAATCTATGTTGCTATGGGACACAAGCACTACTATGCCACTGATGTGTTTGTTGTTGTGTGACCAGGATTCATCCATGCAGTTTGGCTTTGGCAGCTTTTACCATGACTACACTTACCTTATGATCACTGTGGTGATGGTGCTTTCGGCCCCATTGCCACACTGTTCAAAAGGTGCATCAGCTATGGACCCCATACTTACCTTTTGGTCACTGTGGTGATGGGGCTTTAGGCCCCATTGCCACACTGTTCAAAAATGTGCATCAGCTATGGACATCACACTTCCCTTTTGGTCACTGTGGTGATGGGGCGATAGGCCCCATTGCCACACTGTTCAAAAAGTGCATCAGCTATGGACACCACACTTCCCTTTTGGTCACTGTGGTGATGGGGCTTTAGGACCCATTGCCACACTGTTCAAAAAGTGCATCAGCTATGGACACCACACTTCCCTTTTGGTCACTGTGGTGATGGGGCTTTAGGCCCCATTGCCACACTGTTCAAAAAGTGCATCAGCTATGGACACCACACTTACCTTTTGGTCACTGTGGTGATGGGGCTTTAGGCCCCATTGCCACACTGTTCAAAAAGTGCATCAGCTATGGACACCACACTTACCTTTTGGTCACTGTGGTGATGGGGCATTAGGCCCCATTGCCACACTGTTCAAAAATGTGCATCAGCTATGGACACCACACTACCCTTTTGGTCACTGTGGTGATGGGGCTTTAGGCCCCATTGCCACACTGTTCAAAAAGTGCATCAGCTATGGACACCACACTTCCCTTTTGGTCACTGTGGTGATGGGGCTTTAGGCCCCATTGCCACACTGTTCAAAAAGTGCATCAGCTATGGACCCCACACTTACCTTTTGGTCACTGTGGTGATGGGGTGTTCGAGCCCATTGCCACAGTGGCCATGGTCGGCTTGCATTGTGGAGGCCACACACATTTATGTGTGACACATGTGATAGGGGGTCACATTGTATGTTCAATGTCATGTTCAGTCTTGTAGGCATTTGACACAGACTACACACGCTTGTCAGGGTGTTGGGCGGGATGTAATTTTCTGTCATTCCTTATGTGGGAGTATGCTGGTTGTGTCATGCATTACCCGTCCTATGAGTAGGGGTGGTGTTAGTGGTAGGCATCCATCCCCCCATGAGTGGGGATGGTAGTAGTGACAGGCATCCAGCCCCCCCTGAGTAGGGGTAGTGGTGGTGGCAGGCATCCAGGCCCCCTGAGTAGGGGTGGTAGTAGTGGCAGGCATCCAGCCCCCTAAGGGTGGGTATGGTAGTAGTGACAGGCATCCAGGCCCCCTGGATAGTGGTGGTGGTAGTGGCAGGCATCCATCCCCCTAAGGATGGGGATGGTAGTAGTGACAGGCATCCAGCCCCCTGGATAGGGGTGGTGGTAGTGGCAGGCATCCATCCCCCTAAGGGTGGGGATGGTAGTAGAGACAGGCATCCAAGCACCCATGATTAGGGGTGGTGGTAGTGACAGGCATCCAGGCCCCCTGAGTAGGGGTGGTAGTAGTGGCAGGCATCCAGCCCCCTAAGGGTAGGTATGGTAGTAGTGACAGGCATCCAGGGCCCCCTGGATAGTGGTGGTGGTAGTGGCAGGCATCCATGCCCCTAAGGATGGGGATGGTAGTAGTGACAGGCATCCAGCCCCCCCCTGAGTAGGGGTGGTGGTGGGGGCAGGCATCCAGGCCGCCCTGAGTAGGGGTGGTGGTAGTGGCAGGCATCCAGCCCCCTAAGGGTGGGTATGGTAGTAGTGACAGGCATCCAGCCCCCCCTGAGTAGGGGTGGTGGTGGGGGCAGGCATCCAGGCCCCCCTGAGTAGGGGTGGTGGTAGTGGCAGGCATCCAGGCACCCATGATTAGGGGTGGTGGTAGTGACAGGCATCCAGGCCCCCCTGAGTAGGGGTGGTGGTAGTGACAGGCATCCAATGCCCTAAGGATGGGGATGGTAGTAGTGACAGGCATCCAGCCCTCCCTGAGTAGGGGTGGGGGTGGTGGCAGGCATCCAGGCCCCCCTGAGTAGGGGTGGTGGTAGTGGCAGGCATCCATCCCCCTAAGGGTGGGGATGGTAGTAGTGACAGGCATCCAGCCCCCCCTGGATAGGGGTGGTGGTAGTGGCAGGCATCCATCCCCCTAAGGGTGGGGATGGTAGTAGTGACAGGCATCCAGGCACCCATGATTAGGGGTGGTGGTAGTGGTAGGCATCCATCCCCCCATGAGTGGGGATGGTAGTAGTGACAGGCATCCAGCCCCCCATGAGTGGGGATGGTAGTAGTGACAGGCATCCAGCCCCCCCTGGATAGTGGTGGTGGTAGTGGCAGGCATGCATCCCCCTAAGGGTGGGGATGGTAGTAGTGACAGGCATCCAGCCCCCCCTGGATAGGGGTGGTGGTAGTGGCAGTCATCCATCCCCCTAAGTGTGGAGATGGTAGTAGTGACAGGCATCCAGGCACCCATGATTAGGGGTGGTGGTAGTGACAGGCATCCAGGCCCCCCTGAGTAGGGGTGGTCGTAGTGGCAGGCATCCAGCCCCCTAAGGGTGGGTATGGTAGTAGTGACAGGCATCCAGGCCCCCCTGGATAGTGGTGGTGGTAGTGGCAGGCATCCATCCCCCTAAGGATGGGGATGGTAGTAGTGACAGGCATCCAGCCCCCCCTGGATAGGGGTGGTGGTAGTGGCAGGCATCCATCCCCATACTTACCTTTTGGTCACTGTGGTGATGGGGCTTTAGGCCCCATTGCCACACTGTTCACAAAGTGCATCAGCTATGGACACCACACTTCCCTTTTGGTCACTGTGGTGATGGGGCTTTAGGCCCCATTGCCACACTGTTCAAAAAGTGCATCAGCTATGGACACCACACTTCCCTTTTGGTCACTGTGGTGATGGGGCTTTAGGCCCCATTGCCACACTGTTCAAAAAGTGCATCAGCTATGGACACCACACTTCCCTTTTGGTCACTGTGGTGATGGGGCTTTAGGCCCCATTGCCACACTGTTCAAAAAGTGCATCAGCTATGGACACCACACTTACCTTTTGGTCACTGTGGTGATGGGGCATTAGGCCCCATTGCCACACTGTTCAAAAATGTGCATCAGCTATGGACACCACACTACCCTTTTGGTCACTGTGGTGATGGGGCTTTAGGCCCCATTGCCACACTGTTCAAAAAGTGCATCAGCTATGGACACCACACTTACCTTTTGGTCACTGTGGTGATGGGGCTTTAGGCCCGATTGCCACACTGTTCAAAAAGTGCATCAGCTATGGACCCCACACTTACCTTTTGGTCACTGTGGTGATGGGGTGTTCGAGCCCATTGCCACAGTGGCCATGGTCGGCTTGCATTGTGGAGGCCACACACATTTATGTGTGACACATGTGATAGGGGGTCACATTGTATGTTCAATGTCATGTTCAGTCTTGTAGGCATTTGACACAGACTACACACGCTTGTCAGGGTGTTGGGCGGGATGTAATTTTCTGTCATTCCTTATGTGGGAGTATGCTGGTTGTGTCATGCATTACCCGTCCTAAGAGTAGGGGTGGTGTTAGTGGTAGGCATCCATCCCCCCATGAGTGGGGATGGTAGTAGTGACAGGCATCCAGCCCCCCTGAGTAGGGGTGGTGGTGGTGGCAGGCATCCAGGCCCCCTGAGTAGGGGTGGTAGTAGTGGCAGGCATCCAGCCCCTAAGGGTGGGTATGGTAGTAGTGACAGGCATCCAGGCCCCCTGGATAGTGGTGGTGGTAGTGGCAGGCATCCATCCCCTAAGGATGGGGATGGTAGTAGTGACAGGCATCCAGCCCCCCCTGGATAGGGGTGGTGGTAGTGGCAGGCATCCATCCCCCTAAGGGTGGGGATGGTAGTAGTGACAGGCATCCAAGCACCCATGATTAGGGGTGTTGGTAGTGACAGGCATCCAGGCCCCCTGAGTAGGGGTGGTAGTAGTGGCAGGCATCCAGCCCCCTAAGGGTAGGTATGGTAGTAGTGACAGGCATCCAGGCCCCCCTGGATAGTGGTGGTGGTAGTGGCAGGCATCCATGCCCCTAAGGATGGGGATGGTAGTAGTGACAGGCATCCAGCCCCCCCCTGAGTAGGGGTGGTGGTGGGGGCAGGCATCCAGGCCCCCCTGAGTAGGGGTGGTGGTAGTGGCAGGCATCCAGGCACCCATGATTAGGGGTGGTGGTAGTGACAGGCATCCAGGCCCCCCTGAGTAGGGGTGGTGGTAGTGACAGGCATCCATCCCCTAAGGATGGGGATGGTAGTAGTGACAGGCATCCAGCCCCCCCTGAGTAGGGGTGGTGGTGGTGGCAGGCATCCAGGCCCCCCTGAGTAGGGGTGGTGGTAGTGGCAGGCATCCATCCCCTAAGGGTGGGGATGGTAGTAGTGACAGGCATCCAGCCCCCCCTGGATAGGGGTGGTGGTAGTGGCAGGCATCCATCCCCCTAAGGGTGGGGATGGTAGTAGTGACAGGCATCCAGGCACCCATGATTAGGGGTGGTGGTAGTGGTAGGCATCCATCCCCCCATGAGTGGGGATGGTAGTAGTGACAGGCATCCAGCCCCCCATGAGTGGGGATGGTAGTAGTGACAGGCATCCAGCCCCCCCTGGATAGTGGTGGTGGTAGTGTCAGGCATCCATCCCCCTAAGGGTGGGGATGGTAGTAGTGACAGGCATCCAGCCCCCCCTGGATAGGGGTGGTGGTAGTGGCAGGCATCCATCCCCCTAAGGGTGGGGATGGTAGTAGTGACAGGCATCCAGGCACCCATGATTAGGGGTGGTGGTAGTGACAGGCATCCAGGCCCCCTGAGTAGGGGTGGTCGTAGTGGCAGGCATCCAGCCCCTAAGGGTGGGTATGGTAGTAGTGACAGGCATCCAGGCCCCCCTGGATAGTGGTGGTGGTAGTGGCAGGCATCCATCCCCCGAAGGATGGGGATGGTAGTAGTGACAGGCATCCAGCCCCCCCTGGATAGGGGTGGTGGTAGTGGCAGGCATCCATCCCCCTAAGGGTGGGGATGGTAGTAGTGACAGGCATCCATGCCCCCCTGAGTAGGGGTGGTGGTAGTGGTAGGCATCCAGCCCCCCCTGAGTAGGGGTGGTGGTGGTGGCAGGCATCTAGCCACCCATGAGTAGGGGTGGTGGTAAGGTGGTGTTGGTGGTAGGCATCCATCCCCCTATGGGTGTGTATGGCATTGGTGTTGGCCATCCCACCCCTATGGTTCTGCTGTTGCTTGTGTACGTCATTTGTGCATCCCTATGTGTGTGTGACATATTTCGGGTACCTGTAGTTTGTTTGTATTGTTGGTGTTTGACTTACCGTCTGCGCCGTACGCGTCCGTGCCGGTCCCGGTAATAGATGTAGAGTATAGGTAGTACCTCCGCAATGGGATTCATGCTTGGATCGTCTCGTTCAGGTTTCTCGTGTCTTCGACTCGTACTCGTCGCTGGCTTGTTCGTCTCGTAGCCGTGGATCATCTTGTGGCGCACAACGGAGCTTATGTACGGTTCGCCCGGATGCTCAAACATGCCGAACGTAGCGACGGGTTTGGCGCGTACGGAATGCGGATCGTACTAGTCCGGCCGGAAGGTGCTGTGTATTTGCTTCCGTGCGGCGTTTACGGCGTTTACGGATCCGGCTCGGGCGGGGAACAGGAGCTGGATTGGGTGAGTACGGCTCGTTCGGAAACTGGGTTGTTATATGCATCGTACTTGTTCGTCCGAACGAGTGTACGATTCGGTCGGGAAACACGCATTCGACTTGTATTTTTTTCCGGACTAATACTGTTAGGTGCGCTTCCGGCCGGGATCGGAATCGACCCTATAGTCTCCACTCATCCCTTTTTATACTTTTGAGTTACCCAATCATGAATCTGTATGCATTAGCTGCTTACAAGTTCCCTATTTGGTCCTCTCCCCCTGGGGCCAATCAAAAATCGGGATTTCTAACTTCTCATGAGAATAAACTATGCGCATATTCCCTATCTGTTACTCTACCTCCCAGGCCAATCAAAAACTCTGGATTTCTTTCCCCTCATTCATTAGCATTCATATGCTGCGTACAAGTTCCCTATCTGGTCCTCTCCCTTTGGAGCCAATCAAAAATTTGGATTTCTATCCTCTCCGTAGAATGAACTATGTGCATATTCCCTATCTGTTACTCTGCCTCCCGGGCCAATCAAATAGTCCGAATTTCTATCCCCTCACCATTAGTATGCATAAGCTGCATGAGAGTTCCCTATCTGGTCCTCTCTCTCAGGGGCCAATAAAAAACCTGGATTCCTATCCTCTCATTAGAATAATGGCCGAGACCAGATGTCTGCAATACCATGCCATATATATAGTGTATTCCTTCCAAACTATCCTAGTTACCACGGGATGACCACCAGTGCATTGTGCTTATTCTAACCCTCTACTATTAGGCTCCGTTTCCTTAGCCAATCTCCTGCGAGCCGGACCTGAAGGGGAACCGTCCTCTGAACGAATCACAGATCGCTCGACCAATCAAAGTTCCTTAAGCCCCTAGGGCGTGTACTGAACATAGAACCCCGTGCTCGCTCCTCCGGCCATAATTATTCTTAAAATTTCCACGTTTCAATAATCCTCTGTAATCTGTCTCCACTCCAATCATAAGGGAACCCGACCCCATACAAACCTATTCTGAATGCCAAATTTTGCCAGTCAAATCGCTGCTGTTGGCTGCAATACTAGCTCCTCTGGCTACAGTAGTTCATTTCCACAACTCAATTATCCTCCGTAGTCAGTCTCTTCATCAGTCAAAAAGGGGACCCAGACAAAAATGTAAACCTTTCCTAACTATCAAGTTCTATCAGGCCGAACACTGCTGTTGGCCTCAAATGGCCTGTGAAACCGTTATCCTTCATATCTCCTGAAATCACTTTGTCCCATCTCACGCCCATGCCACTTCAATCGGCAAGTTATTGGCATCACAATAACCTCTCTCCAATCAGACTGTGTGTTGCCAAGCCCTAATTCCTATGTATCTCCTTCAACTACATCCATGTACCATTCTCATACCCCAACCATTCACCCATCTGTTGCATAACTCCACTATGTGACCCATAAAACTAAGGACAGTTTGTCCCACATCCATATTCTAAGCTGTAGCCATACCTCCCGAGTCAGGATTACAAATAGTAATGGAATTCATTTTCAATATTCAGGCCCAGTTGCACTGTCCTCAATCTGCTAATCCATTTAGCCTCCTCCTGCCTCAGTCTTAATTCACAGTTCCCTCCTCTTTTGTTCGGAACAATTTTTTGTATCCCATGAAATTTAAAACTGGTTTTGTCTGGGTGGCTGTCCTTCATGTGTTGAAAATGGGGGACCTGCTGTCTTTATTGACTATGGTTCTCCTATGCTCTTGGATCCTAGTCTTCAATGTTCTCTTGGTACTGCCGATCTTCATTTTCCCATACTCGCATTTAATGACATACACAACACCACGACTATTACAATTGTTAATTTTTTGACACAATAAAATGTGTCAGTATTCTATTTGACTTCCTTCAAATTGTTGGTGCCCAATCCACACACTGTACATGCGCCACATGTGTAAAAACCCTTCGGCTGGTTCAGTAACCAATTGTGACCAATGTCCATATTTGGCTCCAAATAATTCCTGGTGACCCTGATCCTAATCGTGGGACATTTTCTGTATGTTACTAATGGTTTGCATACCGAGGCACTCCGGGCTATGGCTCCACCGAAACTCACGGCCAGAAGCGCTCGGGCAGCTAATCGACTGCCGGTGAGTACATTAGCTTCAGAGGGGAGTCAGGCGGTGGAGGGAGCGGAGACCACGAGAGCCGCTGGCACGAAACACACAGTCGCACTTAGTAAACCGGTACTGCATTTTTTACAATCAAGGCAGTCAGCAGAGCTATTTTCTTCAGAAGCTGCTACTGAAGCTGGAACTGGCAACAAGTTAGCAGATTTGGTCGTTAATGCAATTAATGAGTTACATGCTGAAACAGTGCTTACTTCCCCGGAGTCTATTCACAAACCGCGTCAGATTGGTGCTGCAGATACGAACAGGGTAGAGAGCAGTGGGGACTCTCTTAGGTTATTTTAGCCTAATAAAAGTACGACTACTGAACTTAAAAACACACTAAGGAAGATCAGCTTGTTAATGTCGCTAAGGCTGCTAAATTTGATGGCGTAATTTCTGAGAAGACCGAGGAACTATCTCCAGTTGCTGAGTTAAGGGGGGCCAAGCTTGAAAGAAATGTTGACAATGTCACCTGCCGTCATGTTAACGGAATTTGTATTTCACTCTCCACCTATGGAGGGAGCTGTCGCAGGGGTCAATTCTGTTAATTCGGTTAATATTGGCAATATAGGCAGCCCAAAACTCTCGAATGCAGAGCATATAAATGTATCACCTGAGCATAATATGGTGTTGCCAATTTCTATGCCTGGTATCAGGGTGCCCTCTACTATCAGTGACTCAGCGCTGGGCACACATGAGGAGGTGATATTCACTTCTCTGACACCGGGTATGGATGGTCTGAGCCCCCCAGCATTACAAGGGGAACAGCAATCCCCAATAGGGCCACTGGACAAACAAACTGCACGATTATCTGTGGTTAAAAAAAAAAACTTTAAACACAAATGAATGAAGGAGGTGAAGAAGACTTACAGTGGGCCTAGCCAGGGCTCAGGCAATGGGAGGTTGAATCAGTCGAAGGATGTGTCCATCGATAGCCCTATTCGGCGGTGGGTTCAGGCCAAGGGGGGGATTAAAACCATGATATCGCGACTATCAGATGCTGGCTTAAAGGAAAACGCACGTACGAGTGCCCCCAAGATAGCAGAGGTGGTGGCGGATGATACGGACTCAGGGCCAGAGCCGGTTTTGAGGCAGTCGTCTGGGAGGGCACATGTCTTGGATAACCCTGAGACCTCTCCCGCATCTGTATCCTCCCAGACATCAGGGGGGTTATACTTGGCAGGAGATCCTCAAGATGAAGGCAAAGGGCCTTTGGGAGATGAATCCTCAATGCTATCATTGATACTTCAGACACTGAAAGATCAAAGGGAGGAAACGCGAGAACTTTTTGCCCAAGTTAGAGCAGATAATTGTAATATTCCTCAGTCTCTGAGGGAAGTGACATCAAAAGTCAGGGCTTTGACAGATGAGGTAACCGATTTACAGCAAAGAGTGGCAGGCACAGAAGAAGCTACCTCTAAAGTCACTAGCTCAGTACAGCAGCATGGCGACCAGCTAGTCGCAATGCAGTTGAAGCTCGAAGACCTGGAGAATCGACAGAGACGGCATAACATAAAACTGTTTGGCATTCCGGAGGGGCAAGAAGGGTCGGACCCTAGAGCTTTTATAGTGCAGATACTTCAGAAGTCTTTCCCGGACCTTGGGGACTGGGACTGGGACTGTCAGGTGCAAAGGTCTCACAGATTACCTTTTGTGCAGCGTAGGCAAGATACTCGGTACCCCAGGCCTTTTTTGATTTTTTTGGGAACTTTTTTGTTACGACAAGCGGTCTTAATGAAGGCTATCCCCAGAACACCAGTGGCGGTTGAATCTTTTTCCATCTTTTTTCGCTCAGACTACTGTAAGGTGACAATGGATCGCTGATGGCAACTAAGACAGTTGATAGATCCATTGAAAGCTACTGGGGCTCAAGCTTTCTTGCAGGAGCCAGCACGCTTAAAAGTTATTCGTGGGGGGCGGTCATATTTCTTTCTGTCTGAATTAACAGCTCACTATTAGTTCCTCTCCAGATTACCAAAACATCATCAATAAAACGCCCCCCAAAGAGGAAGAGTTCCATCCATTTGGCTGTCTTCCTGGACCAGGCATGCTCCCTCTCAAACATCCCGATAAAGACGTTTGCGTAAGAGGGAGAAAACCTGGAGCCCATGGCCGTCCCTCTAATTTGGTGGTACCATTCTCCTTCAAAGAGAAAAAAATTGTTCCTTAATATCAAATCACTCATCTCCAACAACATTTTTGAGTGCTCCTGTAAAATCGCACTCCTGCTGCCCAGAAAGTGTCTCAAAGCTCGCTGCCCTTGATCATTCCCAATATACATGTACAATCCTACCACATCTAATGTGGCAAAACTCATATTTTGGTCCCAGATCACATCCTGCAATTTATTCAGCACATCCATGGTGTCACAGATGTATGATGGCAAATTAACCACCAATGGCTTCAAAAATACATCCACAAATTACGAAAGATGTTCAGTTAAACTTCCTATGCTGGAAACAATTTGCCTCCCCTGGGGGTTCTCCATTGATTTATGAATTTTAGGCAATGTATAAATAAAACGGAATCCAGGGTGTGTGTTCTGTAGGTATTTAAATTCCTTTTCGTCCAACAATCCCAATTCCTTCCATGTGAACAGCTTCTCAGTGATTAGTCTACCTGCTTCCCTTGAAGGGTTAGTCATCAGTTTTCTATAACAACTGCTATCACTCAATTGCATTTTAGTCTCCTGACTGTAGTCTGTTTTCCTCATCACCACTATGTTGCCCCCTTTGTCATCTTCTCTTATCACTATGGTTCGATCCCTTCCCAGATCATTTAGCGCCCTTCTTTCCTCTTTTGAAATATTGGCCCTCCTACTCTGGTGAGAAGCTGTCATTAACCTCTGATCTTCCAATCTGTGTAGCTCCTCTGTGTTTTTTTTTATAAAAAGGTCTATGGCAGCGAATTGACTACCTTCAGGTACAAACTTTGAGGGCAAGGCAAGACCACTTGTACAACCATAATCCATTTGAACATCCAACATATCTGATAATTCCTCCACCCCCACAGTGTCATCATCAGACAATGATAAAAGCAACTGTACATCTTGCATGTGAGCAATCGTAAACTCTGATCTTTTTATTCCAGCTTTATGAGTTACATCACTTTTGTCAATAGTCGCGAAAAACTTTTTAATTTCAATCGTCCGGACAGAAAGAGAGCCCCTTTTTCAACACTGGCAACTCATTTGGACTGAGCTCCCTGTCCGATAAATTGATAACCTGCAAATTAGTGTGGCTATCCTGGTCCGCCTCTGTCTCCCCCTTGCCATGCTTTATACTTTGTTCCTTTTCTGACTCCGGGTACCCATTCTTGTATTTTCAGTGTTTGCGTTTACCCCTACTTGTCCACCTGCCCCCTTTTTTCTTCCTAACTTCATTCATAGAACTTTCTCGGAAAAAGAAGACCAGGTGGTAGGTTTGGGACCTGCCAAGTACTGGGTCCTGGATCATCATTGGACGAAAGATCCGAAGTGCTATAGTTAACTGAACTTAGTTTAGTCATCTGAACACCCCCGGGAGTGGTTTTGGGTTTATTCACTTCCTCATAATTCCTAGCGAAAGTGAAAACTCTCCCCAGACTATAGTCCCTCTCATCCCTTCTAATCTTACTCAATTTTTTGTCCTTAATCTGAAGCTGATGCTTTCTAATCACTTCTTTGAGAATCGTATAATTCTTCTCTGTCAGCTCTGGTAATTTCATTTCTTTAATTTCATTTTCAAACTCTACTATTTGCTGGTTTAATTTTTCCACTTTCTTTTCCGCATTCTTGATTAAAATATGCATTATAGTGAAGGAAGAAGAGTGTAAATTCTCCTCCCATTCCTTCAAAAGATCCTCATCAAGATCATCAAAAGTGGGAAAAATCAGGATCCTCAACCCTCTTGGGATATACTTATTCTCCAAATAATTTTTCTATGTTATCCCATCCCACCACTTGATAGCTTTGTTTTTTTTAAATTTTTCTAATTTTAAGAACTTAGGGGCCCATTAGGATGGCGGGCGGAAGCACCACCGCCGTGCTGGCGGATGCAAAAACCACCAGTTACCGCCCGCATGCCGCAGCCCACACGCCCGCCAAATTACGATGTGAAAAGGCAGCCAAACACCGCCGGCAAGCCAGCGACGCCGTCCGCCATCAAAGTGCGCCCGCTCACGTAGCGGCGCAGCCCAATGGAGACACACCGCCAGACGAAATCACGTACCGCCCGGCGTACAAATTACGATGCCGCAAACAAACAGCTCCCACGGCTAAGAGACACCGCACGTGAAAGTGAGGCGGAAACCCGAACGCCGAGCACAGACACTGAAGAGGCGACCCCCCGAGCATGAATCCAGCACTGCAGGCCCTCCCCATGCTATACCTGATGCACCACCAAGGAGGCAACGTACCGCGGAGACGCAGGTAGGCACACACACAACAAGGGCACGCAAACAGCGCACACAGTGCAAGTGTGGAAAAGGAGGACATGGCACCCCCCCCAACACCCCTGCGTGGACAAGACACATCCACCACTGCACCCACAAATGTTACACAGGGCAAATTGCAACATCTCGCAACTATCATGGGCACACCACCTGGGACCAGGAACTAACGACCCCGTCACGGCACCGCAGCACAGCGGCGATGACGCAGCCACACATGCGCACAACTCAGCGCCCAACCATAACGCCATGTATGCGTCGCACACAAACAACACAGGGACACAACCAAGCACCACACACACCAGCCACACCCAGAACGCACATGACACGTGACAGGCCTGCCACAGTCATGTCCCCAACGCCCAATTCACGGACAACACCCAACGTCACACAACCGACGCCCACATGTCAGTGAAGTCACGCAACATCAGGACACGCCCCTGTGTGACAAACATGGCGAAGCACACAGCGGCGGCAACACCACCCAGCAGAACATGGGCCCCGTCGGAAAGAGGTACGCCAGTACCACACAGAAACACCCATACCACCCTGCACCCATGAACCAGACATACAAAACGGAACACCAAAGAGCCCGGGGACCGACAACAGGTGGACCCAAGAATGACACCCACACACAAGGCCCAACGCATAGCGGAAACACAGCCTGCCGCCCACACACGGGAGAGCAGACAGCACTGAATGACCTTCCATTCCAACTCCGAAACCACAACCCGACTAAACAAGCCGGAGAATACAGCCATTGTCCCAAAAAAAGACCAACACAGGCATGCAGAGGAAACCGACCACAGGGCAGATAGCGCATATCACCTAAGAACATACCGAACGGGAAAGAAAAAGAAAAAACTCCCCCATGCCGTTCCCATGCAAGTTATCTGGAAGGAGTCACACACCACTGACCTTGAACATTGAGAGAAGCACGTGGGATGAGGGCCCGTGTCCTCCGCACAAGCTAACAGAACACAAGTCCTGCCCCCTACGACCATCACAGACCTCACAGCAACCTCGGAGCTTGCACACTGCAGACTGCACACACAGCCGGAGCACGCCACCACATCGCCCCGCAGCAAAATGGCACCTTCAACACACCTACCCAACTACGCCAGACAGGTCAAGCTGTACAAACACAACCTGATACAGATAATGGGATGCGAACCCCTATCCCTGCTGAACGTAAGTTACCGACTGACTTACCGCATCGCATTGTTCAGCTGCGTCATACCCGTCTTCTACTGTCGGAGGTGTCCCTTCCACCATCCTGTGGAGTTGTGCCTCTCCAACCCGGCATGTCCAAGGGCGGACCTGCTACCACTATTCCACCCTCTGGACGCACACGACAGGGTCTGTTCAGCCTATGGGGGCATGGCGTATGTGGCGAACATCGGACCCACACTGCAATGGGACCACTGTGCCTCCACACGACGGATCATGGATCACAGCTACATCGAATGTCACCCAGCATGCCCCATCATGCTCCTACAAGGGACAACTTACGAACAACACCGTGACAGCCACCATCCGCTACATTGGCTGGCAAACATGTATACCACCAATGAAATGGAAGCCCTGCAGGAAGCCATCGCATACCTGTCAACCTGTCAATTCGTAGGACCCCATCGCAATCCCCCAATTGAGCCATGATGTCCGACACTGTACCCATGCTTAGCTTCCGCACGGACTGGCCAGTAACCACTACAACAGCCATACCAAACGACCTGCAACTGATACCACACCATCAACGACACTGCCATGACATCGGATGTGTCCGGGACATGCACTCTGTTCCCCATCACATCCAGGAACTCTGCATGTATCGGGGGAGGCAGTGGCATGGGATATGTGTATCGCACCCACATGGACAGAACTGCACGTACAACTATGCCATGACATGGATCCTGCGCCCATGGACATATGCACCGCACAGTGGACAGGAATCGCTCGGCTGGAGTATGTGAGAGCTGCACCCCTTCTCCCCCTCCCCGGAAATCCCGTAACAGGACCTTTGCATGGACGACAAGTGCATACAACAACAACACGACCCCAGTGACTGTGACATGTCCAGTAGCCACCATATGGCAACAACAAGTGGGACGCCGTTGCATGCACATAAGCCCATGCCCTGATGTCAACTCACACGCACGCGTGCATGAGTAACAACAGCAGCACACCTGTCACATGGAACTGAGATGGACTGTGCCCATGATGCCAAGCGGTCTGGTAGGCTAAATGTATACCGTCTGTGTCAAAGTCCGCAGCACCGCAGCTATTTGCAAATGAACATTAGCACAGCAACGGCCAAGCAGATGTAACTCTGAAGCCCACATCCCACATGCAACAGCTAATCACATGTACCCCTACACCCTTAGCTATGTGTAATCATGCTCAGTATATCCTCCACATGCATTCCGCTGCCAGTAGTGTCCACTATACTGCATCACAGAGGACATAAGTCACAATACATGGTTTGAAGAAAGAAACTGTCTCTGCTGATTCCTTTCACAAGTACGAATGTGAGATGATGAGAGTGTGTGATGTACACGGCAGTCGTGACATGACTATGTAGTCCACTGTCATTGGATGTTAACGCAAATGAGTAGCACAACTGTGGAAGACACACATGTGTCGTGTGAAGCGGGAGTGACGCTTCGCTCAGGTCGATGGGTGTGACGGGTAGATGCGCACATGCAAAGTTGAAACACGCTGTGTCGGGAGGGGTCCGGAACTGCACATTACCGCTTCCCTTGGGCAATGTTAAAGGCCACCTGTCGGGGGGGGATGTGAACACGTGTGTGCACAGCAGCCGGGCACACGAACAATGTGGTATCAGGCGTACACGTCAGCCCACCCTCTGTGGACAAGCTGGATCCTGTTGTGCACCCGCCAGGCCCTTGACAAGGCACACACAGCCCCTGCCGACCAGGTGTATCCCCAACATTGTCAACCTGCACAGGCAATCCAGGGCACGGGATGGCAGTGGAGCATGGTGGGGGAGAGGACTCGGCGCGCTCCTCCGGGACACATCACGCAGGCAAAACATCCTCAATGTGTAGCATGGCACAAGTCATATGGAAGTATTGGGGGACGCACACATCACGAGCAGGAGTGACGTCACGGAAGGTGGCTCGCACCATCCCACCCATTGCCTACATCTCCACACACGTCACATGCCGTTGCAACAGAGAAGCCAGCGCGTGCGCAAGCACCTCCGAACCCGCCCCAGTGAGGCAAAAGAGTGAATGTGTGGGTCCATCAGCCCCAGATGGACGCGGCATTGGCCGCTAGGGCAGCTACAGCCTCTGTGTGTCGCAGGTGGTGTATCCGGACTGCGGAGACTGCTATGCATTGTCTATGTTGCCCGGGTCTCGAGTCGGGGCACCACGCAGGTGGACGGCGTCCCGCCACACATCATGCCGTGAGACAGACCACTCGTTCAACTGGACCCACACATACACTCCTTGGCCTCTCCGGGGCGAGCTTGGGGCTGCATCTGCATGCGCTAGCCCCACAGGTGCAAATGCATATTGGGGGAGCGAGGGGAGGCCATGAGGACAGGGACAAAGACGACTGTATTACTGTCACTGAGTTCAAGGAATGACCCTGATGTGGACAGGAAAAGACGTGCCCCGTGTGTATTGCAACTAGTCGCTAATCCGATCACCCTCCCATGTCCTGCATGTAAGCCTGCACCTAGCCCCGCCCACCCGCCACATAGAAATTAGCACCAGCACAACATCATTCACATTCGAAGCACTGACTGGGGGTGACAACCATTGGACACACTTGTTGAGGCCACCCACGCGTACATGTGGGCCCTCCATGATCCATGTCACCTGCGGCAAAGTGATGACATGCGCAATGACGGAAGTGAGGAGAGCTGTCCGCCTCACGCACAGATGTTGCATCAGCTCCACAGACCCAGCAGCGAGTGCAGCAGGGGTCACATGTGCAGGGGCAGCTGTGCCTGGTGTGAAGGCACATTCAAATTGACAGCACATCGACCAATGTGTAGTCTGCCCACATCTACAGTCCATTATCATGCGGACATAGAAAATGAACATAGGGCAACACATCTGTGTGGGTGCACCCACTGTGACCAACACTGCGCAATCATCGACGTACTCGCCCTGTGCATGGCCCACCACGCAACGGAGGTCACATTCAGTGCCACCATCCCACACACACATCCCTATCACGAGACATGGTGTGTCCAATAGTCAGTACTGAGTTAGCGCCCATCTGGAGGGTCCTGAACAGGAGACACATGCAACCCACTAGGCAGTCGGTGCTGTCACCTACTGGCATTGTGCAGTCAATGTGCAGGCCAGGCCTGCTGGGACTGAGAGGGGCATCATGGCCCAGCCTGACATTCACACGAGCAACAAGTGCACTGAGACCTGCATTGGCAATTGCAGACGTTGGCCTGCTCCCAGCTGGCCCGGGACGCCTACCTCCATAGTGGAACACGCAGGGTGCAACCGCGAGGGTCATCGGAGTTGGCCGTAATGGCCTGGCCCATGTTGGTGACAGTCCGCTGATGCCATGTGCACCACACAGTATGATGTGCGCACTGCATCTGCAGGTGTGGCCATGATGTGCGTGTGGGTGCAGGTGCACAATGGACGGGGCCACAACATGCCGTGTGCATAGGCAGGGACGGCCAGTGGCCGGCCCCCACATGTCTGTTAGCATGTCATCATCTGCACATTGGCATGGGTGCATGGTATACGCATATGCACACGCATGTCATCTCTCACTATGTACATCTGCCACTTGGCACGTGCAAGGTTACGTGTCACATGTGATGTGTATTTGCAAGCACACAGCCGTGTTGGCATGGGGCTGTCAATGTGTACACCTGACAATGCTTCTGGAGGTGTGATCCGTACAGTGCTGCACATAGGGTGCAGTGGTGACACCAATGACTGTCTCATATCCCCTCGTGCCACAGGTCCCACTTGTCTTGGCCGCTCAGCCTGTGCCCACATCGTCGTTGGTGTGTGCCATACTCATCCAGCCTCGGAAGCAGTGTGATGCACAGCAGCCACTCATGTTGCCGTGGTGTTGCCGCTTGCCGAATATGCAGTCAGTCCCCATCAGCACACCTCACAGGTCATTGAGGCCTGGATCCCCATGTGCATGCACATAGCAATGGTTTGTGTCACTGCCCATTGCTATTGGTGGGAGACCTGTGTAAGTGTATTGTGGCTGTGCTGTCCCTGCATGACAGCTGTTCTGTGACTCATGTTCTTGCTCTGTCATATCAGTTATGTGTATGTGAAAATGCTATGTGGCGTGTTGCTTTGACATGTGTCCACTTCCATCTTTCCTAGGCGGAGACCAAACATTTACCGCCCTTACTAATTGTTGGCGGACATGGAGGATTCTGAGGTCATCCGGAAATTTCGTCTGGACCGACCAACCCTGCATCGACTATGTGCCATGTTGGAACCCCACCTCCGTCCTCGCAGGGTGTATCCGACAGCATTCACCGCCACGGCTAAGGTGATGGCTGCACTGCATTTTTTCGCCACTGGGTCATTCCAGCACACAGTGGGCAGTGGAGGTGGGATGTCCCAGCCCATGTTCAGCATGGTGCTGAGGGATGTACTGGCAGCCATGATGCTGTACAGGAACAGGTACATCCGATTCCCCAGGGCACGTGAGTTGGCGGCAGTGAAGGGTGCATTCTATGCCCTTGGACGGATCCCACACGTCGTTGGTGCCATAGACTGCACCCATGTTGGCCTTGTCCCACCACAGGCCACTGAGCAGCTCTTCCGCAACCGGAAGCACACGCACTCCCTGAATGTGCAAGTGGTGTGCCTTGCGGACATGGTCATTTCCCACGTGTGTGCAAAGTTCCCAGGCTCGGCCCATGACGCGCACATCATGCGCAACAGCATATTACCACGACTGATGACCAATCTGCAACAGGACCGTGGCTGGATTGTCGGTGAGTATGTGGAGTTGTGTAGCGTGCTGGCTTAAGGATGCTGTCTACTGTCCTGTTTGAATTGCAACGGTTCTCTGTGTCCCTCACGCCCAGGTGACTCGGCTTACCCGAATGGGCCCTGGCTGCTCAGTCCATTGCGAAATCCTCGGAGCCCAGCAGATGACCGCTACAATGAGGCACATGGGAGGACCAGACGTGTGGTCGAGCGTACCTTTGGCCTCCTCAAGTCCAGGTTCAGATGCCTGGACCGCACCGAGGGTGCGCTGGCGTACTCCCCACAGAAGGTGTGCCAGATAGTGGTGGCGTGCTGCATGCTGCACAATCTGGCCATTCGAAAGCAGATCCCCCTAATTGTGGATGACGGAGATCAACCAGGGCCCCAGCCTGCACACCAGGACAGCTCCAGTGAAGAGGACAGTGGAGAGGATGAAGCTGTGAATGTGCGTCAGCAGCTCATCGCCCGCTACTTCACTTGACGGTGAGTGACCATGTACGACGGCTGATGTAGCTGTAGTTGTGCAGGTGTATGTGTGCTCTGTTACTGGGGCCTTTTGTTCACTGAGTGCTGTGTGTCAATGGTCCATGTCCAGGTTGGTATGCCACTGTCAGTGGCTGTAGCATTGTGCCCTGTTGCTCTCTGAGATGTGTGTGCATTGCTTGTAGTTGGTGACAAGTACTGTGTGATGAGTGTGTGACACACTCATTGAATGTACTCTTGTTCTGTTTTTCACCCCTAGGTCCCTGCAGCCTCTCCTGTCCCATCGACATGCCACACAGCAGATGCAATTCTGCTCATGGTGGCGATTGCACATCGTGGAATAAACCCAGGACACATTAAGCCGATTGTGATCAAGGTGTATTTATTAACAGCGGTGACATGTGATTGTGTGCAAGGTGATGACAAATGTGGTGCATGCTGTGACAATGAGTTGACGGTCATGGCTGCGTGATGGTCAAGGTGTACCCATGGAGTTCTATGTCCACAGTCCAACAGACACAAGCCATTCACATGGCAGTGTGGGGTAGGATCGTATTACAAGTCAATGCAGTAGGTGGTCAAGGTGGCTGGCTGACTCACTGGCGTTTGGTGTGGGCGAAGTCCTCTCTGGACACCTGTTTCCACTTCGGACGGCCCCTTCCACGTTTGGTAGGGGGGGGTGTTGATGTTCCGCTGGTGGTGGTTGAGGAGTGCTCACTCGCTGTGGACGCAGGGGAACGCGATGCTGCACGAACCTGCGCCACAGCAGGTGGTGGCGGAGGTGGTGTTGCTGGCCTTGCTTGTGCCCTCCCTCCACCACCAGCTGGCCCATGAGGTCCGCGATTTGGGCCATATGGGCGTCCATGGACCTCAACACCGCAAGGACCTCCCGCGTGTCGCTTGCCGACCTGGCCCATTCGCCTTGGGCCTCTTCATAGGCCCCAAGGACTCTGTCGATTGGCGGCAGGGCTTGGCTCCCAGGCACAGTTGGCGTTGGCCTGGCATCGCTCCTCCTACCAGTACTGCTGCCACCGACCTGCCCACTAGCCACATTGCTCACCACGGTCCTCGCTGTGGCTCCCAGGGTGGACCCAGTCGGCCGGACCACCACTTGCGCTGGGGCTGGGGCCAGTGATGACGTGGTGGTGGTCGCGGCGGTGGTGGTGGTTGCGGCAGTGGGAGTGGCCGCAACGACCGTGGGAGTGGCCGCCACAACAGTGGCAGCAGGGGGCTGTGAGTGGTCATCAGCCCTGGATGATGGGTTGGTGGGTAGGAGGGTGCCTGGGGTGCGGTTGGGCCCTGCCACACCAGATGGGCCTGCTGGGTGGTCCGTGTCCGAATAGGAGGACAGATCCTCCACATCCGTGAGTCCTTGTTGGGGGCTTGCAGGCTGGCTGTGCTGGCTGCTGTCTCCATCTCCAGCATCCAGCAGTTCGTCACCTGTGGGGGGAATGAGATATGTTATTGTGTTGCACCTGACAAAGTATGTATAGGTTGTCTGACATCCACAGTTCGTGCACAGTCGTGCACAGGTTTCCCGGAGCCGTGTGTGTGGCTGTGCTATTTGTTGTTGTGTGGGCATGCCAATGGGACTGTGTGCTGTGGACATGTGGCATGGGACGGATTGGCAATGCCGATGGGTGTGTTGCTGTGCTCCTGCTTTTTGTGGCTCTGGTGTATGCGGACTCCAGACCCATGGTGGAGGTTGGTTTGTACTATGCTCTTGGGGTTCAAATGTAACGCTTGGAAACGCAGATGGCAAAATGGGGGTCAGCCCCCTGAAACGCATTTGAGATGAACTATGCTTTTGGGGTACATACTGTGAGCCATGGGTGCAGAACGTGACATGTGTTGTGGCAACATGTCAGTGCATGGTCTGAGGTGTGTGTATGTCTGACATACCCTGCATATTTGCTGTCTGTTGTGATTTCTGGCCATGTAATGGGACGCATTGTTATGAGTGAGTGATGGTTGTGTGCCACACGACGTATTGCAGATGGTCCAATTCCTTGGTGTGCGTGCTGCCTTGTGCCATGTGCATCAATGCAGTGCTCGGGGGGGTGTGGCCCATGTTATGTGTGTTGTTGCTCACAGTGTGACGTGCGCTTCATTCACTTCTGGCACATGATTTGTCATGGGCATGTTTCTTTGCGTGACTACTGTATGTGGACCAGCTGTTCGGATGACATACCTTTCATGTGACTGGGGCTGACGGATGAGATGGATGGTATGTTGTATGTGCATTGTGTGTCTGTGTGTTTGATGGGTCCAGTGGTGTTCGTGTGCATTTATGTTGTTCCACGCTGTTGCGTCTAGTGTGGTATGTCTTACATGGGCGTAGTTGTGGGATGTGTGGTTGACAGGCAGTAGGGGCTACATGGACAGGACTTCGATGGTGTTGCAGTTGTGTGTGATGGGTTGCACTGTGCCTGCCGTGTGGTTCTGTAATCAGTGTGACTTGTGCATGCAGACGTGGCTCCTTGGGTGTTGCTGTGTCTGTGATGGGTCATGTGGGGTGTGACTCTGTGGTTCATGTCCGTGTGCACATTGTTCACATGGTTGTGACAGGGAGCAGTGCTGCATGTTCCTCTGCTACTTGACATGTCCCATGTGTTAGTCGTAATTCAGTCCTCATGCCTCCAGTCACCCCGCCCTGTCCAGTTTCCCACCTGCAGGTTGTTTTTGAGCGTGCACTGGACTGGATGCAACATGGTTATGGGCGGGGGGGTGCTCCATGTTGCAGGTCTGTGGGGGTGGGGGCGGTGTTATGGGTCGTGGTGATGGCTGGACACCCACTGACACCGTTTGTCCTGGGGCGGGATGTCTACCTGTCGGCTGCCGGTGCTCACTGCAGTGGCTGCTATGTGGGTGTGGGGTGTGGGCTGTGCTCCTCCTTGCTGTGCTGTGGAACTAGGGGCCTGGTGTGTGTTGTACTTCAGCTGTCCCCCCTCCCACCCACTGCCTTTGTGTTGCGGCTACTTACCTGTTACTTGTCGGTTGGTGCAGCTACGGCTGCCACATGGGTGTGGGGGTGCTCGTTGTGGCGCTTCTGGAGTACTAGGGGACCTGTTGGTAGTTACGTGGCTGGCTGGGTGTACACATGCCCCCATGGTTTTGTTAGTTGATATGTTTGGGCTGTGTGTGTGGTGGTGCCTGTTGCATGTGTTAGTGATGTGTTGTGTATTGTGTACTGGACATGGGGGTGTTTGTCCCTCGGAGCTATGGCATGGTGGTAGTGCATGTGAGTACATAGCGGTGTGCTGGTATACATTTGTTTGTACTTACCAGCCTCCACTCCCCCTGGTAATCCGGTGAGGATCTCCGGATGGATGATGACTCGCACCTTCTCCTCCCACGCTTTGAAGGTCTTGTAATGCGCGGGATTCCCTCCGCCAGTCGTGGCAGCCAGCTCTCGATTTTTGCTCTCCTTCTTCTTGACCAGGCTTTTGATGTCGTTCCACCGTTTGTTTATCTCTCCTCTGTTTCTGGGTACGGTCCCGACTGCATTGACCTGGTCTACAATTCTGTTCCACATTCTGTTTCTGGTGGCTAGTGGTGTGTGCTGGACCTGGTTGCCATAGATTTGTGTGTGCACCTTGACGATCTCGTCGACCATGACCGTCAGCTCAGTGGAAGTGAACTTGGGCATTCTGTGTGATGCCATGGTGTTTGTGGTGCTGGTGCGGTGTGTGATGTGTGATGTGCAGGGGGTTTGTGGTGCCGGTGTTTGGTGGTGGTGGTGGTGGTGGGTGTGATGTGTGCGTATCTGTGGTGTGCTGCTGTCCTTGCTGTGTCACTGTGTCCTCTCCTCTCCTCTCTGCTTTGCAATGTTGCAAGGGTTTGTGATCTGTGGAGGGGCTGCTTTTGTACTTACCTATGTGGGTGTGTCCTGATGGTCTGTTGTTTTCAGGTGTGTTGTGGCTGGTGTTCTGGGCTTTGTAGTTTATTTGTTTGTCCAGGGGTGGTGTGTTTTTGGGATGTGTACTTTGTCTGTGTATTTGTGCGTGGGTTGCTGTGTGGACTTGTTTGCCATGTTGTGTGTGTTTGTTTGAGTCCGCGGCTGTTTCTGTGCAGGGACGTGGCCGCCATGGCTTCTGCCGTGTCCATTTTCTTCAGTGTTGTTTACGCTGGCGGGCGGTGTATTTGTTGTTTTTCCGCGCTCATGTCGGTGCGATCGTAATTTCACGTGCGGTGTCTCGACCGTGAGGGCGGGCGGTTTTGTGTTGTCGTGCGTCTTTCCGTCCGTGGCGGGCGGTTTGACTCCGACTCGGGCAAGGGCGGGCGGTATTTTGTGTGTTTTTTCCGCCGCTGGCGGTTTTCGGTTCGAGGCATCATGATTGCTGGGTCGGTATTCAGACGGTGTAGGCGGGCGAATTTTTGCTGCTTTCATGGGTGGCGGATTTTTTTACGCCCGGTATCGTAATGGGCCTTTTATTTCTTAAACTGTTGTTGGGAGGATTTGTATTCCCTTCTGACAATTTCATCTTGCTTTGTTGGAATAGATCAGCTGCAAATGTCTCTCTATCATCTTTCATGGTCACCCCAAAAATTCAGTTATTTCCACTACTTTTTTCCACACCGTGCGCAACCGCCCATAGATACAATCCAAAATTCTGCAACTGGCAGTGTGGGCTAAGAACAAGGATGCACTGGTGTAATATCAGGACAATTCCATTAACATACTCTCACACTCAACTTTAAGTGGTCACACTGCCCCAGGGCCACGTTCTTGCAAAATCCAATTTTAGAAGAAAAGGATCATGTAAAAGTCCATCCTTGATTTATCTTGCCCAAATTCCAAGAATAATACTGTTCATTCCTTAATTATCATCAGTCCATTAAAAAAATATCACTTGGGAGTCTTGTGTTTCTTAATGGAGCCAAAATTTTTATTCAATCAATGCTTTTCATCAAAAGCAGTCAATGCAGCCCAGCCAATGCGTTTCTTCCCTGCGGACATCATCATCTTTTGGGGGTGTTTTATTGATGATGTTTTAGTAATCTGGAGAGGAACTAATAGTGAGCTGTTAGAATATGTGGCATACCTTAATAACAACAGCTTCAATGTACGTTTCATGATGTGCCATAATGCGAATCAGATTGATTTATTGGATGTGCAGTTGTTTGCAGTTAACAATGAAATACAGAGCAGACTGTTCCGTAAGGAAACAGCCACAAATAACATTTTAAGAGCGAGCAGCGCACATCCTGCTGCAGTCATCAGGGGTATCCCATATGGGGAGATGATAAGGACCCGCAGAAATTGTAGTAAAGATGAAGATTTTAAAAATAATCTCAAGGATTTGAGAATGAGGTTGTCAGCTTGTGGCTATTCAGGGCATAGTCTGGAGAAAGCGGAGACCAGGGTACACAGGATTAAGAGAGAGGAAACTCTGGTTCAAAAATTGAAGAAACCACCACAGGAAAGGTTAGCCTTTATTTGTACTTATAGTACAGATCATAATAGGATTTTTAAGATATTGAATAAGAATTGGAACATCTTAAAGGTGGTACCTGGACTAACTAACAGTATTACTGACAAGCCATTAGTAACATACAGAAAATGTCCCACGATTAGGAACAGGGTCACCAGGAATTATTTGGAGCCAAATATGGACACTGGTCACAATTAGTTACTGAACCAACTGAAGGGTTTTTACACATGTGGCGCATGTACAGTGTGTGGGTAGGGCACCAACAATGTGAAGGAATTTAAATACAATACTGACATATTTTATTGTGTCAAGCAATATATCAATTGTAATAGTTGTGGTGTTGTGTATGTCATTAAATGCGAGTGTGGAAAAATTGATATCAGCAGTACCAAGAGAACATTGAAGACTAGGATTCAAGAGCATAGGAGAGCCATAGTCAATAAAGACAGCAAGTCCCCCATTTTTCAACACATCAGGGACAGCCATCCAGACAAAACCAGTTTTAAATTTCATGGGATACAAAAAATTGTTCCGAACAAGAGAGGAGGGAACTGTGAATTAAGACTGAGGCAGGAGGAGGCTAAACAGATTAGCAGATTGAGGACAGTGCAACTGGGCCTGAATATTGAAAATGAATTCATTTACTTTTTGTAATCCTGACTCGGGAGGCAATGGCAACAGCTTAGAATATGGATGTGGGGCACACTGTCCTTAGTGTTATGGGTCACATAGTGGAGTTATGCAACAGATGGGTGAATGGTTTGGGCATGAGAATGGTACATGGATGTAGTTGAAGGAGATACATAGGAATTTGGGTTCAGCAACACACAGTCTGATTGGAGGGACTTTATTGTGATGCCAATAACTTGCCGATTGAAATGGCACGGGCTTGAGATGGGACCAAGTGATTTCAGGAGATATGAAGGATAACGGTTTCACAGGCCATTTGGGGCCAACAGCAGTGTTCGGACTGATAGAACTTGATAGTTAGGAAAGGTTTACATTTTTGTCTGGGTCCCCTTTTTGACTGATGAAGAGACTGACTACGGAGGATAATTGAGATGTGGAAATGAACTACTGTTGATGGAGGAGCTAGTATTGCGTCCGACACCATCGATTTGACTGGCAAAATTTGGCCTTCAGAATAGGTTTATATGGGGGTCCGGTTCCCTTACGATTGGTGTGGAGACTGACCACATAGGATTATTGAAACGTGGAAATTGTAAAAATAGTTACAGCCGGAGGAGCGAGCATGGGGTTTTATGTTCAGTACACGCCCTAAGGGCTTAAGGCACTTTGCTTGGTCGAGCGATCTGTGATTCTTTCAGAGGACGGTTCCCCTTCAGGTCCGGCTCGCAGGTGATTGGCTAAGGAAACAGAGCCGAATAGTGGAGGGTTAGAATAAGCAAAATGCACTGGTGGTCATCCTGTGATAACTAGGATAGTTTGGAAGGAATACTCTAAATATATGGAATGGTGTTGCAGACATCTGGTCTCTGCCATTATTCTAATGAGAGGATAGAAATCCAGATTTGTGATTGGCCCCTCAGATAGAGGACCAGACAGGGAACTTTCAAGCAGCTTATGCATACTATTGGATGAGGGGATAGAAATTCAGACTTTTTGATTGGCCTTGGAGGCAGAGTAACAGATAGGGAATATGTACATAGATCATTCTAAGGAGAGGATAGAAATCCAGAATTTTGATTGGCTCCGGAGGGAGAGGACCAGATAGGGAACTTGTATGCAGCATATGCATACTAATGAATGAGGGGAAAGAAATCCAGAGTTTTTGATTGGCCCTGAAGGTAGAGTAACAGATAGGGAATATGTGCATAGTTTATTCTAATGAGAAGATAGAAATCCAGATTTTTGATTGGCCCCAGAGGGAGAGGACCAGATAGGGAACGTGTAAGCAGCTAATGCATACAGATTCTTGATTGGGTAACTCAAAAGTATAAAAAGGGATGAGTGGAGACTATGGCTCAGCATTTAACTAGATGGATACTGGATGAGCAGCAGTCAGGAGGTCTCCATGGACACGTTGTTTGGACTCACAGCACGGAATGTGAACAGGAGGGGGGAACGGTTTGTGGGGCAATTGTGGATGATTTGCTAGAATTATGGTGGAGGGAAACTGGAGGGAGATTGGTAGTTTTGATGGGTTTATTTAAAGAAATAGGTACAGTTGGAGAAGAGGCAAGGAGGAGGATACCTTTAACATGGGCATGGAGAAGTGCTTGAGGAAATTGTCGAATTGATTATTATTTTTGGCCAAAGTAAATGGACCATTTTGGCATGTGTATTTATCGACTCAGGTTAACAGACAGTGGTTGGATGTAATAAGTAACCAACCGGGTCTGAAGTGGTGTCTCTTTTATTATAGAGATCTATGAGAACAGGTTATAAAACATTTATGTGAATTGTGATGTTCCTTGATAGACACAACAGAGGAATTAACGGAGTCTTCTGACTGAATCGTGATAGTGAGGTAATAATTACGTGTTTTTTGCTCACGTTAAAGATGGAACATTTGATTCTTTAAAGGGAGGGAGTGCAGATGGGAGGTTTTCTAAACATTACAGGGTGGTATACAGGAGGTTTTCTAAACATTACAAGGTGGTATACAGGCATTGAGGGTGTGGCTGGAAAGGAGAAAGCACATCAATATTTAGAGATGTTGATCATGCATAAATAGGGGGGTATTAAGATAAGATAAAAGTAAATTTAAAAACCTTTTGGATATGTCACTAAGATGTTATTGGACAGAATGTCCACAGTAGAGTGTATATAGGCAGGGAGTCTTGTGGGGGGATTTTGTGCAATTTGTTGTATTAATGGGGATAATGTTGTATATTTTTAAATATGTAAATTATTAAGCCAACTTCATATTTTTGATACCTATGTTTTGATTTACAGCCCTGATGATGTCCGTTGGGACAAAACGCGTTGGCTGGGCTGCGTTGACTGCTTTTGTTGAAAATCATTGATTGAATAACATTTTTGGATCCATTAAGAAACACAAGACTCCCAAGTGATTATTTTTTTAATGGACTGATGATAATTAAGGAATGAACAGTATTATTCTTGGAATTTGGGCATGATAAATCAAGGATGGACTTTTGCACACTCGTTTTCTTCTGAAATTGGCTGTTGCCTGATGCAGTCTGGGGACCCATAGGCCCAACAATGACGATGACCACCCGCATAAAGTGTGTGCCAACAACAGGCATGGGATTAAGGGGGGCTTTAGGCCTCTTCCCTGTCTCCCCACTGGCCTGTCAAGTCACACAAGTCCTACAGAATGCATATGAGGAATTCTTGATCCTAGGCCAATAAACGTGGGGGACAAGCCTTGCAAAGGTCCTGTCTTAGCCCAGGTGTCCTGCCTAGGATTTCATGAGCCAGCTCCAAAAGGGAGGCCCTTTACCTTTGGAGGACCATCTGGGCCCTTGTTGTCCCAAGCACAGGAGCCTTATGCTCACCTTAAAGGAGGCTGTCCTCCCAGTAAATGTGATGACTCCCAGAAGCATTACCTGCTGATTGGGCTTCAGCCTGTTGCTCAGTCCCTCAAGGATTGGGCACTCCCTCTGTGCCATACAGAACACCTTCTTGGTGGGTCCTCCCTTCACATGCCATCCAGTAATATCAGCCTGCTCACCAAGGAGAGCAATGTCCTCCTCAGTGGGCTTCAGGGTGGCCACCGAAGGTGCCCTATCCACCTCACTAGGAAAGCACTCAGGGGATGGTTTACCACACCCTCTGCCTTTCCCCTTCTTAGCAGCTGGCTGGGCCATTGTTCCTGGCTCCAGCCATTTTTGACTTCCATCCTGGGCAGCCATGGACCTGTGGTAGCACAGATTCACTCAGGTAATACCAACATCTCCACATGAGCCTTGAGCTCCACTTCATTCCAAGTAGTGTGCTCAAGGCAATTACCAAGCAAACAGTCCACAGGCATGGCAGGGCTCACAGCAACCTTCAGAACACCTGAATCCCCCCTCAAATGGAACAAGGGCCATGGGATAGTGACCCCCTCTGTTGTCATCCACCACAAACTACTTGAATGCATTGGGAATAACTTGCTTTGGGGACACCAGCTGACTCATTTACCACTGTCATGCTGGCACCTGAATCCCCCAGAGCCTCAAGACCATGCCCATTGATGGTGTCCCATTGCCTATACTTTGTAGTATTTGAGGGCACATGGATCACATTTCCCTGTCACCCATGGACACTAGGGTAACCCCACTAAACTTCCCCTCACCCATTAACTAGGACAAACTCCTCCCCCAGTACTACACTAGACACCCCTGGAATCTTTCCTCCAGTGGGGGGTGGTGCTTATTTTGGATACTTGGGACCACCTTTGTAGTGTCCATACTCAAAGCACTCACTGCCCTTAGGAGTCTTGGGCTGCTGACTTTTGTCAGTGTAGTTTTTCTTCTGGTGGCTAGATTGAGAACGAGACCCTTTCCCCCGTGAGAAGTTTTGGCGGCCTTTAGACAACTCTGTCTTTTTATCTCCCCCCTTCTTCTTCTGGTGGGAAACCTGACTATTTTTTTGGGAGTCTCCCCAGATGCCTTCTTGGACACTCTCGTGCTCACCCAGATGGCCACCTCCTCAGCAAGCTTCCTGGGGTCAGTAAGCTTGTTATCAAACAGGTGTTGACGCAGTTCTGGAAAAAAATATCAAGCATGTGCTCCTTTAAAACCAAATTGTACAGCCCTGAATAAGTGGAGAGTTTGCGGCTGGCCCTGCACCATTGCCTATACTTTTCAGGGGTCAACCCAAACTTGTTGACTAAGATGGCATTCATAGCAGTGTAGCATGTCTGGTTCTCTACCTCTAGTGTAAGGAGTGTGTCCCTTCCCATTGTGGGCATATACCTCCATAAACTTCCATCATAGAACTCCTCATAAGCTGCAAACTACTTATCCATGTCATCCCCCACTCATTACCTGGGCATCAAAACTTTGGGACTCCTGACTCTAAACTTATCAGTGGACACTGCAGGTATGCTGCCACCACTGCTGTTGCTGGGCCCCACTTGTAGGGCTCTAATGCCCAGTTCTTTGAGGTTGAGCTCATGGGTTGGTTTCCTCTCCTCCATGGCCAGTCTCCTCTCTTTCTAGGCCTGCTCCAATTTAGCAAGCTCCAGCTTGTGATTCCGTTCCTCCCTCCTGTCTGCCAGCTCCTCTGGGTAATAGTTCTTGGAGGAGACACTGCTTCCTGCTCTGGAAATCCCTACGGCTTCCAACACATTGCTGGCCACCTTCACAGGCAGTCCCAAATACTCATTGGAATCCAGGATTAGCTCATCCTTCTTCTCTGGAATTTCCTGCTCCTCCTCCTCTGGGACCTCAGTCCCTGCATTTTGGGCCTCTGCGCAGGCTCTGAGAACTTTCTGAAGCTCCACCTTCCAGGTGAAGCCTGCCATGGACACCTGAAATTCTTTTTAAAAAATCTTTAAGCCTGGCCACAGTATAGGATTATAAATTGGCCAGCTCAAAATTAACGAATTCAGATGCAGATGCAGGTGTGGCTTCTCCAGAGAGAGAGACATGGTTTAGCAAAAATGTATTAAGACCACTCTTGGAGAATTGAAAAAGGCTCAAATTGGTCTTAGTAAAGAGTTGTAGTGAACAATGGGTTACTATATGATATTGCACAAACACAACTCCTATCCACACTGCTGATATCTAATGTTAGAAATGGGTTTTCTGGTTGGGAGAGGTATGAACACTATCCAAGCAGGAGCCACCACTCTAGTCAGGGTAAGCTAGATGAACACTAAAAGATAACCTGTGCTCACCCTCTGGTAGCTTGGCACAGAGCAACGTGTAAAGTATTTGTGCAACATGCACACACAGTAACACAATGAATATACCACAAAAATACTTCACACAGGGATCATAAAACAATAGAAAACAGTAGGTGAGGTGGGTGTCCCTGGGGGCTGGCGAGGGCCTGTGGCCAACTCCATGCACACAAGGTGTAAGGCAAGATCATTGATGGCATCACTGTGCATGGCAAGAGAGTGAGTTATAGTGTAATTGCAGTTTCCAAATACAAAAGAAACAGGAAGTGTGATTGCTATCTGTCAGTTCGGACCTCTAAACCATGGAATGCTATGCCCATGCCTCTCCGTGCTCAATCCAATCACAGTAGTGTTAGATAACGATTAAATACTTACCTATTTAACATTACAATTTAGTGGTTTTTGTTTTTGGTCATTCAGGATTGTTTGGTCTGACAGCACCAAGACACCTCTTTTTGAAGTATCAGTGTTCTTAATAAATATACTTTAATTCATTCATTGCAATCGGTATTTGAAAGGGGCATGGTACTCAAAATACTGATTCCTTACGGTATGTTTTAATAATTTACCACCACCTCAAAGTAGGTGGTAACCAATTCACAAATCTGAATGGATCCCCAAGGGACCCTTGCCCCTTTGTGAATGTGGCCAAAAAATGTTTAGGCTATGGCAGTGGTCCTTAGGGCCATTGCCTCTGCCTAAAAATGTTTGCAAAAGTTTACATTTTTCTTTAAACCCTTCTCATTATCCTGGCTGCATTTTAAAAAAAAAGATTTCCACCATCCCTGTGATTGTAGCCAATTGTAGTGGGTTCCAATTTGCGACAAACCTCATGCATTTAAAGAGGTAGGTCTATGAATGGTGATTTAGGGAATCAACCTATTAATACTTAGGCCAAGTCACAATCTCAGAATTGATTTGGTTAAAGTCAGTGTGAAATTTTAACCACTTTTACTGATTGGATTCTCAGTATATGAGGCATAAAGTCTCTTACAAAGGACTCCATTTCTGGAGCCTACTGTAGATAGAAAACAAATCATCTAGGGAGAGGAGTGGAGCCAGTAATGAGCCTTGCCACCTGGCTGAATGAGAACCATTTTCCTTAACTAATGAATCCTGTCTCATTTGTAGTTAGGTCCCTCAGCCACACTAGCCCATAAGTAACTACCTATGGTTCTATGGTCTATCGGACTCTGGTTTTGTACTATATTAATTTGGGTCAATTCAGCTGGTAGAGTTTTTAACACTATGAATGTATGTACCTGGTAAGTAGGCAGAAGTGCATCATACAGGTCAAAGACAAGCATAAATTCAATGAGCAATAGGAATGGTACCTGGTTTTGGATTGTTTATGCATTGTGATGCACTGATCTGTAAAGAGGTGAGTTTTCAACTTTTTCCTAAATTGGAGCATTGTAGGGGCGTTTATAAAGGTCTATTTTGTTCAGATCCAGAGTGCATAGATGAAAATGGCCTGCTGCCTTGTTTTTACTTGTTGACACTTCTTATCAGGGTGCCGGTCATGATAGCTTTCTAAATGATGCAGCTGGTTTTGAAAATAGTGCAGGCCAGCAAGGGGAGCCAATGGAGTTCCATCAGGATGAGGGGTGATGGGCCCTGGTTGAGACATGCTGCAGGGTGTAGGATGCACTAAATAGGTGCTAGTGTGGAGTCTGGGAGGACATGGAGGAATATGTGATGTTACAACGCGATCAAAATGATCGCGGTATGTAACATCGCAGTTTTTACAACCAAGTCGTTACAACGACTTGCGCAGAAGGGCGCTGGACTTAGGAGTAGTAAGATTTACTATTCCAACACCAGTCTACGTACAGTAGGGAAGGTGTTGGAATAGTAAATCTTACTATTACTTAGGTTATAGCGCCCTCCAGTGCAAGTCGATGTAACGCTTGCGTTGTAATGGCAGCGTTCTAAATGCATCGCGGTGTAATCACCGCGATGTAAAGGATGTTTCCCACATGGAGCAGTGCATTATTACATTCCTGATGCAAGAATATGATGACTTGAACAGTGTGAGAAATTGGGTTGTTTGATGACTGGGGTGTGAGCTCTGGTAAAGCAACAGCCACAATCCCTGGCCGGATGAACCACAAAAACTCACTAAATTAACCTGTGCTTAACCCTAGGTAGCCTGTCACAGAAAACAGTCAGGCAATGTCTAAAGTATTTATGCAGCACACAAACAGTAATAAATTGAAAACACAACACAAGACCCCACACCAATATAGAACAATAGAGTAAATTTCAATAGGTTATTTGACACCAAAACTACAAAAACCCAATTAGTAGAACCGGAGCTTTAGTAAAAACTAGCCCCTAAAAGATCAAAGAACCAACTGCAGACATCTAGTCGCACGAGACCAGGTCAAAGTTGAAAAATGTGGCCAACTGCGATGAAGGATGGGTCGGATACAAGAAGTGGTTGTGGCCCGGTTGGTGCTTACCTTCGGTCATAGAAGAATTTTTCCAGGAAAATGTTCTGAGAAGGTAAAGTTCAGCAAGGCAAGTCTGCAGGCGGTGTCTGAGGAGGAAGTGTCGTCGTCAGGGAGCCTTGGGTCCAAGCCGCGATGAAGATTACTACTTTCGGACTTAGGGCCTTATTCTGAGTACGGTGGTCCTAGGACCGCCGTACTCGCAGTGGCAGTCCGACCACTGCGGGTCCGTCCACAGTATTCCGAGTGTAACGGTCAGAACGCACCAGGATCACCGCCTGTGCCAGAATCCAGGATCCCGCGGCGGTGACACAGCAGAAACAGGCAGGAATATACTACTGGTGCCACTGACAGCACAGCTGAGCGAATTCCAAGGTACATTTCCACCACCCATTTCATGGCAGTAAGCCCGCCATGAAAAGGGTGACGGAGATGGAACTAAGGGGGCCCTAAAAGGGCCCTCTGCCACTTCTGGGGGTGCATGCTGGGAGGCACATGTTGTGCCCATCTGGAATTGCACCCCCTTTCCTGCACAGTGTGGCATGCACAACATGGTGCATACCACACCATGCAGGAACGTGATGCAGGTGCTGTCACGACGGCAGTCTGATGTTAAGGCTGTCCTATGCCCTATGCAGCTATGAGACCACCGCAGCACTGCCCACCCTGGACTCAGCTCAGATTCTGGCAGGCAGGCGCACCATGGGCTTGCCGGTCCTCTTGCCAGCGCAGCAGGTTGGTGCTGCAGGAGGACTGCCAAGCTCATAAGAAAGGCCCTTAGTCTCTTTTTTGGAAGTTGAAAATATCCGGCAGACGAGGTAGGAGGCTGCAGCCGGAGACAATTTCAGGGGCATAAATACCCATGTGGTGAAGGACTGCTGAACAGGATTTGTGGCTGCAGAGAAGAACGTAGCGTGAGCAGCTACTAAGTCAGGCTGACCAGTAATGCAGCTGGAGCAGATTGATGAACAGGTTGGTCCCGATCTCCTCTATGTTCTCAGAGCAGTGTTTAGCTAACATTTTTCTAAGTTTCTAAGTCTTCAGTTTGGGATTTGGCTAGCTAGACTCCTTTAGCACCACAACCAAGGGTGCAAGACAGGTGGGACACCAGTAGGGGGTTCATGACTACTCAGGCTGGGTCCAGGTGGGGGTTCAAGATGTTGGGAGCGATGGTGGGAGTCTTTTGTGTCCCTGTGGCTCTGAACTGGAGCCACAGCAAACTAGCCCTTGGAGTCACTCTGGCAGACCTGGGTTCAGGTGAAGAAGCTGGGCTCAAACAGCAGGGCTGGCCTCTTAGGGTACAAGGCAAACTCCAGACAGCAAAGCATTCCTTCCAGATACAGCAAAGCAGTTATGCAGAGTTCACAGAGGGCCACTACAGCAGGCAGTCCTCTGACAGTCCTTCCATAGGTCCAGAAAGAAAACTGAATAGTGGGTCTTTGGGCCCTATTTTAATACCCAGTTCTTCCTTTGAAGTTGGGAGAAGTTTCAAGAGGTTTCTACTTAGAAGTACATGGAATTTAATGAATCCCCAGCCCTGGCTCCAAGCTGGCTGCAGTGACAATGTGGAGGTGATAATCCCTTTGTGTAAAGGCAGAGCACAGCCTATTCAGTTGCAAATGGGGCTGTGACCAGCTCAGAGCCCCCATCTTGGCAGCAGATGACCCATTCAGGTACACCTAATCCCTCTATTGTGTGATTGTCTCTGAGGAATTCACAAAGTAAAACTGTCAGCTACACCCAATCATGTGACCTAAGACTGAAAGGCTAAGGGCAGAAAAATGGCCACTTTCTCAAAGTGGCATTTTCAAAATTGTAATATAAAATCTGACTTTTCCATTAAAACGCATTTTCCATTACAATTTCATAGATACCAAGCATAAAATGCCTACCTGGTCTCAATCAAAACTTAGCACTTATTAAACATAATAAGGCAACCCAATGTTATCCTTTGGGACGGGTAGGCCTCACAGTGGTGAAAACGAATTTCTGAGTTTTTCACTACCAGGACATGGAAAACTTAAAAGTACATGTCCAACCTTTTAATTACAATGCACCCTCCCCTGTGGGATATTTAGGGCCTTATATGTAATAAAATGGAAGGTTAAGGCTTGGCAAAGGGGTTCTATTACCAAGGCAATTTGGCAATTTAAAACTGCATTCAGGCTGCAATGGCAGGCCTGGGAACTGTTTTAAGGTGCTACGTAAGTGGGTGGCAAAATAAGTGCTGCAGGCCCACTAGTAGCATTTAATTTACAGGCCCTGGGTATCTTGTATACCACACTACAAGGGACTTATAAGTAAATTAAATATGGCAATCAAGTGTAAGCTATTTAAACTATTTTTAGAGGAGTGAGCATAAGCACTTTAGCACTGGTTAGCAGTGGTAAAGTGCACAGAGTCCTAGGGCCAACAAAACCGAATTCCAGCAACAAAAATGGAGGTAAGTAGGCAAAAATGCAAAGAGTTTGGAGGTCGACCACCTTAAGGCTGAGGGGTCTAACAAACCGCAGTTCTGAAGTCACTATGTGAAAGAAACTGTTACACTTTCCTTAGAAGAGAGAGTTTGTACCAGGCTACCTTTGTGTTTTTTGACAATGTGTACCTTGAGGGTAAGGTTGGTGTCCAGGGATTAAGTGATTAAGTAAAAAATGGGGATTTATAGATATGATACTTGACAGCTATTCTGTGTCTAGCTCATTCTGCCTGCAAAATAGTGCCTTTTAGGACAGGAGCTAGTGTGTGCCTACATTATGTAATGATTTTTACAATATGCACTTACAAAATATTTTTTCCTTTTCTGCTTACATTCAAACATCCTGCTCTTTTATTTTAGAAGAAACAGCTCTTACTAGAACAATGCATTAGCCAATTTATTTGATATTTTACTGGTGCTTTCATATATCATCTGTATTTATGATGCAGTCGATGCAAGATCTGGGAAGTTGATTTAGAAGTATTACATTTGTCACGAAGCCCTTTAAAATTAGCTATTGTTAAGTTAGAAATGTCTTTGACCATTGCAAAACAATCTTGCCTGTTTGTAAAAGGAATTATGAATAACACAAGGGAATGATCAATCCAAGAAAGTTAATATTGTAGTGACTTCAAGTGTAACACAGCACACGTATGTTGCTGTAAGAGAGGAGCCTTTCTATCACAAGTTAAACCCAAGCATGCCCAATAGTGGAAGAAAGTAATGTGTCAGAACTGTCTCAATGTTAGGCTAAGTTCACCAAGGGTGAAAAGATTAAAGCCACATGTTAGCAGAGTTTAACATAATGAATATAAACTTGCTAGAAAGAGTGCATTATATTTATTTTGGGAGAGGCAGATGACAAACGGGATAGCCAACATGGCGGGCGCTCACTAGCGGAGCTCCGCATGGATACCCTTTTAATCTGACCATACTCTGCTTAAACTGCTGTCATCGTACCTTAGAGGTGGTACCCTAGTGACATCGGCACATGGGAAACAAAGGCAGAGGCACTTGCGGCAAGGGAGCTGTATTATCAGCTGTGGCACCGCTGACCCACATTGGCTAAGTAGGAATGTCTGAAAATACATCCCACCAACACCATGACAAGCGTGTGTAGTCTGTGTCAAATGCCCACAACACTGAACATGTCATTGAGCATACAATGTGACCCCCTATCACATGTGTCACACATAAATGTGTGTGGGCCCAACAATGCAAGCAGACCATGACCACTGTGGCAATGGGGCATAACACCCCATCATCACAGTGACCAAAAGGTAAGTGAGGGGTCCATAGCTGAAGCACATTTTGAACACTGTGGCAATGGGGTCTAAACCCCTATCATCAGAGTGACCAAAAGGTAAGTGTGGGGTCCACAGCTAAAGCACATTTTGAACACTGTGGCAATGGGGTCTAAACCCCCATCATCACAGTGACCAAAAGGTAAGTGTGGGGTCCATAGCTGAAGCACATTTTGAACACTGTGGCAATGGGGTCTAAACCCCCATCATCACAGTGACCAAAAGGTAAGTGTGGGGTCCATAGCTGAAGCACATTTTGAACACTGTGGCAATGGGGCCTAAACCCCCATATTCACAGTGACCAAAAGGTAAGTGTTGTCATGGAAAAAGCTGCAACTGCCAAACAGCATGGATGATCCCTGGTCACAGAACAACAAATACATCAGTGGCAAAGTAGTGCTTGTGTCCCATAGCAACATACATTGGGTGAGGCAAACAGTGCAGTGCCAATAAGATATACCTTTGGCCATGTGCAGACAAACATCACCCATGGGGGCTGACATTGGCAACATTCCTCAATAACACAATGACAGAAGTGACCATCATAATGCAGCCCCACATGTCTGCACCAATGGACACACAAATGTAGATATCCTTTGGAGACTGTAGATGTCAGGTGAACAAATACCATACCATGGCAGCAAAGGGACATACAAACCATGATCATTGTGCTGACTGATGACCTAGGAGTCCCAGGGACAGCAGGGGAAAGCCAACAAACAACATACAGCCAATGGCACACTAAAGATATGCCAATGCAGTGGTGCAGATGCACAAACACAAACAGGCAGCCTCACACTGCAGATCAAACACAACAGGTGATGGGGGGTGTGCCAGTGTCCCCAGGCAACCACACAACACATGAGGAGGCCTGAATCACAATTACACAGATGTGTATACAGTGCCACACAAAAGTAACTCATTGATCGGATTCCCCTATGTGGGCAAACAGGCATTGTTAGATGAGAGGGAGCCCAAATTACACATGTCACACAAGCTTGTCGGAACAGCAAATAACACAGCAAGAGACAGACCCACCACAGCACTACCCCCAGGGACCCCACATCCTGTTGACCGTGGCCTGCATGATAATCCCACTGTGATGACAAAGCTAGATGTCGTTCACACTGTGAACCACAGTCATGTGTCCTGAGCAACAAACTACCATCACACCTACACAAGCACAAATCAATCAGCACGGCCTGTCAGCCAAGGCCAACATGGAGGTAGGGGTCTAGCCGTGCAACAACTCTCATTTGCACACACTCAACACCACAAACCTTGATCTCCACCAATGTGCAGCAGTGAAGCTCACATGGACTGGTGACATTGCACATGCACCCATAACAATCCCAGGGGTGGTTGTGGGAACTAAGGTGCAGAAACCCATCACACCTGGCCAGTTAACAAGACTTGTGAATGTCTGACACACTGCACAGTACGCTGTACATGGGCATGACGTGAAATCCACCACAATCAATGTGATCCCGGACATAGTCACACACCAATGAAGAAGTCAAGGTCACCCACAAAGAACATACATAGACAACTTCCAACATTGCAGCTCTGACCCAGAGGAGTGGCAGCAGTCACACACACAACGTGTCACAATCACTGAAAGCTAACACAAACTGTAAATTACATGACTTGTGTAACCAACAAGTGCCAAGGGGAATCCTGACTGTGTCTCATCTGCGTTTGCCCACAAACTCAGCCCTGACAGCAAACACACCTATGGATTGTAGGAGAGTAGGATCTGCTTCACATGGGTACCCCCACTTTTTGCTGATGTTTCACTGTTTTTCGACCTTAGTCTGGCTGGGGCCCTGCTAATCAGAACCCCAGCCTAGCTGCTTCCTCTCTAAAATGGTTTCCATGTGCCTTAGGCACATCTCTGATTGGAATCTGGAGTGCCCTTATAAGTCCCTAGTATATGGTATACTATGAACCCAGGGCATAGGTACCTCAGAGGCCTACCAGGGGCTGCAGCATGTATTGTGCCACCCCTGGACGGCCATCCAAAATGACACCACAGGTCTGCTACTGCAGCCTGGGTAAGGTGGTGCATGCACCCCTTACTGTGATATAGGCTACCTATATCACTACATACATTCACACATATAAACCTATGAGTCACTCCTATGTCAGGCCTTATCAATACTGAAGGCAGAGTGCGTGGTTCCTATGTGAGAGGGTGCCCCTGCATGAGCTGGGCCCCTCTGCAGCATTCGGAGACCCTTCTCTAATGCTGTTTGTAGTGCAGCCCGACCATATACTCTTAAGCGCATTATAACCTCGCGTTAAATGCTAACTTTGGGATGGCTGCACGGGAACATGTTGTGTTTGGTGTCAAACATCTTGGAATACTACCCCCCCGCCAGTTCTGGCGGCGGAGGTAGCATTCCACCCTTCTAGAGGGAGAGACATGTACACACCGGTATACCCGGTACTGACTTTCCAGAGCCCTGGCATCACAAAATGGATGCCGCTGCCACAGACACGAGCCTGGCCTCCTGCTGCTGACCGAAACTCCGGCAGGGGAGGCCTGGACAATAGGTTTCCTGTCCCAGGGAGGTGTAACCACCTCCCCAGACAGGATAGTGTGTATTGGGGCTGGGCGGGAGCACTCTCTGGTGCTTTGAAGTCCTGCACTGGGGGCACATTTGGTGTCCCTGTGCATACCCCAGTTCAAACCGGCTCAGGGGCTTCCAGCCCCTGCTCTGGCGCGAAACTGGACAAAGGGAAAGGGGTGTAACCACCCCTCTGCCCTGACCCTCCCATAGGTGGGTCCACAGAGTATGTCCAACCCCCTACCTTAGTATAAGTATGGGACCCCAGTCCTTAGGACTTTAGATTAACCTGGACGAAACTCTGACACAGAATCCTGGACCTTCGACGCTCTACTTCAAGATTAGAGGACTGAAGAATCTCCCTTGGGGTCAAGGAGTGACTCCCCTGCTTGGCAGGCACCAAAGAAGCAATTGTCTGGTCTGCATCGCTGAAGCTGCCGCCGGACGCCGAAGTCTTTGCCTCACCAGAGGTGGATTTCCAGACTTCCCCTAGGCTGCCCTGAGTCCCCAGCAAAGCTGAGGCCCACAGCTGTCATGGGTAATGTGGAACCATGACCCCTGGACACCGATTGCATTTGCAAGTGCATCCTCTTCTGGGTCTCCCACGAAGTCGTGCTTTGGGCTCCGAGTAGCCCCATCCTCCAGCACCGACTGCACCGAAGATCACTGGCCTCCACTCCACGAGTGTCCTGTGAGCCAGCTCCACGTGTGTCGACTCGAGGCTCCTTCGCGGTCGCTAGTCCGTTGGCTAGTAGGCCTACCCGAAGGCCAATCTTCTTCTGCTTGGGCTCCCTGGTTGCTCCAGGCGTGCCCTGACTTACCCTTGCTGGGTGAGTCCCACAGACCTTGCTGGTCTGCAACATCGTCCTTCTTCCATTTCCACAAGACTTGCCGTTGCCAAGGCTTGTTGGGTTCAATCCGGTCGCCGATACTCCTGCAATCGACAAACGTTGTGGAACAGCTCGAATCCAGCTCTTGGTCATCGTTGATGCCTCCTGGACCTCGTGGCTGAAGAGTCAAGATGACCATCAACCTACCTGAAGCACTCAACATCGGTGGGCATCTGCTCATCGCCTTCCTGGTCACTGGCTAGTGACCCAGACTCTGTCCCCTCTGCTTTCAGGTTCTTCAAATCTTCGATCCACCTTTGGATCCACCCGAACACTTTCGACTTGGCCGCCAGCAGCACTTTGTAGCAGATCGCCATTGAAAGCGACGACGAAACCTACCCCGAAAGACACCTATGCACCCGGCTCCCCTGGGTGAGGTAACTCGAGTACTCCGGTGCTCCCGTGGGTATTGACACTAGAACAGCCTAGTTCTCAAAGGGTTTGCTCCAAGTCCTCCTCTAAGTGTCCTTTTTCTTTTAAATTCCAACCGCGACTTTCCCCATAGAAGTCAACGGCGATTCGCGGCTGTGTTCATACACTGCACGCGTCCCCGTGGGTCCCCTATGTCACTACCTTGGGTGGTTCCTTGTGGTCCAAGCACTTCTACAGGCTCTAGGCCCTGTGTCTAGCTCAGTCGTGGTTCTTATACCACTTTATTGGTATATGGTTTGGTACGCCCCTAGGGCTCAAACGTGTATTTGTGCTATTACTGTAGATAACTAACTTATAACTTATGTACTTCGAACTCTAGCCTCATAAAGAGACTAGAGGGGTGTGTTTAGCAATAAATACATATATTTTGAATATATACCTGGTGTGGTCCTCTTTCATTTGGTCACTCAAGAGATTATAGACTGGTAAAACAAGCTGCTTTACATTCCTTCAAGACTTAGCCTGAAGGCTGCTCTCCATAGCTACCACTAGGATAGCTTTCAATAAAGGTTGTCTTTAACCTATCTCCAATAAGGGGTTGTTTGGACTGGTGCAAGGTGCCCACTATAATTAGTGGACAGCATATACCAGGCCAACTTCTCACATTGGTGTGCAGCGTGTGGGATTCCAGCTTGCTATTGTTTTACCAGATAATCTCAATTGAATTGATCAACTGAAAACCACTAAGGGTACCTAAGGTACATATAAATCAAGCTTAGTATACAGTAAGTTCTACTGAACTTAGAGTTGTGTGTTAAGGGATAGCACACCCTTTCTACAACTCAAGAGAGTTTAGTAGGCCACACTAGAGTAGGTAGTGCATACACCACACCTCACTAGTAATGTCTTCAAAGCCAGGACCCAGTGAGTCCTTGCCAGAAGCCAGTGGGCTTCTTCCCTCCAAGTATGATAAACTCCCATTCTTGGAATTGAGAGCATTATGCAATACTAGGAAGCTGAAGGCAGGCAAAAGTGCCAGCACCCAACACCTCAGGGAGGTGTTACTGGCTGATGATCTCAGCAGGCCCCTAGGGTCTGAAGGGGTAGGCAGAGAGGGTGGGGCAGAAGATGAGGAAGGGGTCAGGGGTGAAGAAACCCAGCCCCCCCTCTGAAACTGGCCAGGAAGGTGAAAATGACCTTGTCCTGGAAAACCCAATTCCTCCTGTGGAGGAGGAGGAGGATCAGAATGACCTCCCCTTTGTCCCCCAGGAAGAATACTGGGTGTGCCCAGAAGGTCTAGATCTCCTTCTCAGGAGTCTAACCACTCTGACACCTCAATAGGGACCTCTGTCTCCTCTCATAGGAGGGAATCCTCTCATGAAAGGAGAAAGAGATTGCTTCAGTATGAACAAGCCCAGCTTGAGCTCAGAAAACAGCAATTGGCTATAGACAGGGAGTCCCTAGATCTCTATAGAGAGAGAAAAAGATGGGACTAGAGTCCCATGGTGGCAGCAAGTTCCCCAGAGATAGGGAAAGGTCTTATGACCATAGAAACCTGAGCAAGATTGTCCCTCCCTACCAGAGTGGGGATGACATCCACAAATGGATAACTGCTCTAGAGAGGGCCTGTAAAGTACAGAGGGTCCCTCAGGAGCAGTGGGCAGCAATCTTGTGGCTCTCCTTTGCAGACAAAGGTAGAGATAAGCTCCTCACTGTTAGAGAGGAGGATGCTGATAATTACAAAGTCTTGAAGAGTGCTCTAATTGATGGGTTTGACCTAACCACTGAACAATACAGGTTAAAGTTCAGAGATACCCAAAAGGCACAGACTCAAGACTGGGTGGACTTTGTTGATTGTTCTGCCAAGGCTCTGGAAGGTTGGTTATTGGGCAGTAAGGTATGTGACTTCACAGGATTGTACAATCTTATCATGAGGGAGCAGATCCTTAACAATTGTCAAAATCAGCTGTTGCATCAGCACCTGGTGGACTCTGATCTGACCTCTCCCCAAGAATTGGGAAAGAAGGCAGACAAATGGGTCAGAACCAGGGTGAGGCAGAAGGTACAGAACCAAGGTGGTGACCCTAAGAAGCAAGATTCGAAAAACTCTGATAAGGGTGGGGAGAAGGGTAAAGACCAAAAGTCTTCACAAGGCCCCCAAAAATCTTCTTCAGGTGGGTATTCACAGTCTAACAAGGGAAGAGGCCAAAAGAAACCATGGTGCAAGGTCTGTAAGCAAAAGACCCACTGGACCAGTGATTGCACCAAGTCCAAAGACTCTACTCCAGCCCCCACCAATGCCCCATAGGCACCTGCTCCCCCTAGTGCAGTTACAGTTGGTGGTGGGACTACACAAGCCAAGGGTTTAGTAGGGTTGACCCTGGGTAAGGAGATGAGCTCTGACCTAGTCAGAGAACTCACTCAGGCTGTCCTAGTCTGTGATGGAGGCATGGATGTGACCTCCTCTGTGAGTCCCAGTAATCTGGGCAAATACAGGCAACAGCCCTTAATCAATGGAAAAGAGGCTTTGGCATTTAGGGACACAGGGGCAAGTGTCACCATGGTGACACAAGACCTTGTGAATCCTGGGCAGATTATACTTGGTGAAATGTACCAAGTGACCAATGCTAGCAAAGTCAGAACAGACCATACTCTGGCAGTTGTTAACTTCTCCTGGGGAGGGGTAACTGGCCTTAAGAAGGTTGTGGTAAGTGCAGACCTACCCGTTGAATGCTTGCTTGGCAATGACTTAGAAACTTCAGCTTGGGCAGAAGTGGAGCTCAGGACCCATGCAGAAATGCTGGGCATCCCTGCAGATGTGTTTGCTGTGACCAGGTCACAAGCCAAAATGTCTAACACTGAACAGGCCTTGGATTCTGGAATAATGGAGCAAGTGCCCTCCAAGAAGAGGAGTAGTAGGGTAAAGGCAGTGCCTTCCCCCTTGGCTCAGAAGGAAGATCAGTCTCTTGAGGGGGATGATCTCAGTCCTGAGGAAGGAACTGTCCCAGAGGAGCTTGAACCTGACCAGGTTGAGTTCTCGGGGACAGGGGGCCCTTCCAGGGCAGATCTGAGCCAGGAGCAGCAGAGCTGCCCCTCTCTTGAACCCCTCAGACAGCAAGCTGCTGCTGAGGCTGCTGGGAAAGCTAGTGGTCCCCATACTGTGTATTGGGATGATGGACTCTTGTACTCAGAGTGTAGAGACCCCAAGCCTGGTGCCACCAGGAGGTTGGTTATACCTCTGAAGTTCAGGGGCTTCCTATTGACCCTAGCCCATGACATTCCCTTAGCAGGTCACCTGGGCCAGAACAAGACTTGGGACAGAATTGTCCCTCACTTTCACTGGCCCCACATGTCTGAAGACTAACCCTGGGCGAAGTGCTACGCTACGCTCGCGTAGTTTGCGAAGCTTGCGCTACTTCGCACAACGCGAATTGCACGTAGCACAGTGCGAACACGCGTAGCGTAGCGTAGCGTAGTGCCGCGGTCATTTTTGCTTGCTCGCGGTCCTCAACGTCAAGTTGGCGACCGCGAGCAAGCAAAATGACATCCCGGCGAGACTTTTTCTTCGTTCGCGATCAGCAACATCAAGTTGCCGATCGCGAGCGTGGAAAATAAACCTCCCGGCGAGATTCTCAACGCGGGGAGGTCAGGTTTCTCATTGCGAGTGGTCGCGTATGCTCGCGACCGCTCGCGATGAGAAACTACCAGTCCGCGTTGAGAAAGCTGCCGCTCGAGTAAAAATCTACTCGAGCAGCAGTAAAAGACAGCTCGCACTGTGCAAGTTGCCGTTTTCAATGATTGCACAGTGCGGACAAGCATCCGGCACTGTGCAATCATTGCGAACAGTGCGCTACGCAGGTCGCGTAGTGCTACGCGAAGCTTGCGTAGCGCGAACTGCACTTTGCGTAGCTTCGCGAAGCATTACTTCGCGAACTACGCCCACCCTTACTGAAGACACCAAGGAGTTTTGTCGCTCCTGTGTAAACTGCCAGGCCAGTGGCAAGGCAGGTGGCACTACAAAGGCCCCCCTGATACCACTACCTGTGGTGGGGGTTCCCTTTGAAAGGGTGGGGATTGACATTGTTGGTCCCATGGATCCCCAAACAGCATCTGGGCACATGTTTATCCTGGTGGTAGTGGATCATGCCACCAGGTACCCAGAGGCTATTCCCCTTAGGACCACTACAGCGCCTGTGGTGGCAAGAGCACTCCTGGGAATTTTCTCAAGAGTGGGCTTCCCTAAGGAGGTTGTATCAGACAGGGATGCTAACTTTATGTCTGGATACTTAAAAGCAATGTGGAAGGAGTGTGGAGTGACTTACAAGTTCACCACACCCTATCACCCACAATGCAATGGTTTAGTTGAGAGATTCAACAAAACCTTGAAGGGCATGATTAAAGGGCTCCCAGAAAAGCTTAGGCGAAGATGGGACATACTCTTGCCCTGCCTTTTATTTGCATACAGGGAGGTGCCTCAAAAGGGGTTGGCTACAGCCCTTTTGAACTTTTGTTTGGTCACCCTGTCAGGGGTCCATTGTGCTTGGTGAAGGAAGGATGGGAGTTACCTCTCAAGCCCCCAAAGCAAGACATAGTGGACTATGTACTTGGTCTCCGCTCCCGGATGGCTGAGTACATGAAAAAGGCAACTAAAAACCTTGAGGCTAGCCAGGAACTGCAAAAAGCCTGGCATGACCAAAGGCTGTACTGACTGTTTACCAGCCAGGACAGAAGGTGTGGGTGTTGGAGCCAGTGGCCCCAGCAGCTCTCCAAGACAAATGGAGTGGACCCCATACCATTGTTGAACAGAAGGGTGAGCTTACCTATTTGGTGGACCTAGGAACACCCAGGAGACCCCACAGGGTTCTCCATGTCAACAGGTTAAAACCATATGTGGACAGGGCAGACATGGGCTTGCTCATGGCTACTGATGAGGGACAGGAGGAAGAGAGTGACCCACTCCCTGACCTGCTCTCACAGAACCCTGATGATGGGTCAGTGGATGGTGTAGCCTTGGCAGGCAGCCTCACTGCCCAGCAGCAAACTGATTGCAGACAGGTGCTCAATCAGTTCAGACACATATTCTCACTGACACCCAGTCAGACTACCTGGTGCACTCATGAAGTGGACACTGGGGACAGTCTGCCTATTAAAAATAAGATTTATAGGCAATGTGACCATGTCAGGGACTGTATCCGGACAGAAGTCCAGAAGATGTTGGATTTGGGAGTTATTGAACCCTCAGATAGCCCTTGGGCTAGTCCAGTGGTCCTTGTGCCAAAACCTCACACCAATGGTGGGAAAAGAGAGATGAGGTTTTGTGTGGACTACAGGGGTCTCAATGCAGTCACTAGGACTGATGCCCATCCAATACCTAGGGCAGATGAGCTAATAGACACTTTGGCCTCAGCCAAGTATCTAAGCACATTTGACCTGACAGCTGGCTACTGGCAGATCAGACTAGCTGATGATGCAAAGCCAAAGACAGCATTCTCAACCCCTAGTGGGCATTATCAATTTGTGGTGATGCCCTTTGGTCTGAAGAATGCACCTGCCACTTTTCAGAGGTTGGTGAATACAGTCCTTACAGGTATGGAAGCCTATAGTGCAGCATATCTAGATGATATTGCTGTCTTTAGCTCCACCTGGGAGGATCACCTGGTCCACCTCAGAAATGTTTTGCAGGCCCTGCAGAAAGCAGGCCTGACTATCAAGGCCACAAAGTGCCAGATAGGGCAGAGTCAGGTTGTGTACCTGGGCCACCTTGTGGGTGGAGGCCAGGTTCAACCACTGCAGAGCAAGATCCAGACCATCATGGACTGGACTGCTCCAACTACCCAGACTCAGGTGAGAGCCTTTTTAGGCCTGACTGGGTACTATAGGAGATTTGTCAAGGGGTATGGATCAATAGTGACACCCCTGAATGACTTAACTTCCAAGAAAATGCCCAAAAAGGTTCAGTGGACAGTTAGCTGTCAAAAGGCATTTGATGACCTAAAGCAGGCCATGTGCACTGCTCCCATTCTACAGAGTCCTGATTACTCCAAGAAGTTCATTGTCCAAACAGATGCATCTGAATTGGGGGTAGGGGCTGTACTGTCACAATTGAATGATGAAGGTCAGGATCAGCCAGTAGCTTTTATTAGCAGAAGGCTGACCCCTAGAGAGAAACGTTGGTCAGCCATTGAGAGGGAGGCCTTTGCTGTGGTCTGGGCTCTGAAGAAGTTGAGGCCATACTTGTTTGGTACTCACTTCCTTGTTCAAACAGACCATAAGCCCCTCTTATGGCTAAAACAAATGAAGGGTGAAAACCCCAAACTGCTTAGGTGGTCCATTTCCCTACAGGGGATGGACTTCACAGTGGAACATAGACCTGGGAGTAACCATGCCAATGCAGATGGACTCTCTAGGTACTTCCACTTAGAACATGAAGACTTAACTGGGCAAGGTTAGTTTAATGTCCCTACGTTTGGGGGGGTTGTGTAGGAGAGTAGGATCTGCTTCACATGGGTACCCCCACTTTTTGCTGATGCTTCACTGTTTTTCGACCTTAGTCTGGCTGGGGCCCTGCTAATCAGAACCCCAGCCTAGCTGCTTCCACTCTAAAATGGTTTCCATGTGCCTTAGGCACATCTCTGATTGGAATCTGGAGTGCCCTTATAAGTCCCTAGTATATGGCATACTATGTACCCAGGGCATAGGTACCTCAGAGGCCTACCAGGGACTGCAGCATGTATTGTGCCACCCCTGGACGGCCATCCAAAATGACACCACAGGTCTGCTACTGCAGCCTGGGTAAGGTGGTGCATGCACCCCTTACTGTAATATAGGCTACCTATATCACTACATACATACACACATATAAACCTATGAGTCACTCCTATGGCAGGCCTTATCAATCCTGAAGGCAGAGTGCGTGGTTCCTATGTGAGAGGGTGCCCCTGCATGAGCTGGGCCCCTCTGCAGCGTTCGGAGACCCTTCTCTAATGCTGTTTGTAGTGCAACCCGACCATATACTCTTAAGCGCATTATAACCTCGCGTTAAATGCTAACTTTGGGATGGCTACACGGAAACATGTCGTGTTTGGTGTCAAACATCTTGGAATACTACCCCCCCCCGCCAGTTCTGGCGGCGGGGGTAGCATTCCACCCTTCTAGAGGGAGAGACATGTACACACCGGTATACCCGGTACTGACTTTCCAGAGCCCTGGCATCACAAAATGGATGCCGCTGCCACAGACACGAGTCTGGCCGCCTGCTGCTGACCAAAACTCCGGCAGGGGAGGCCTGGACAATAGGTTTCCTGTCCCAGGGAGGTGTAACCACCTCCCCAGACAGGATAGTGTGTATTGGGGCTGGGCGGGAGCACTCTCTGGTGCTTTGAAGTCCTGCACTGGGGGCACATTTGGTGTCCCTGTGCATACCCCAGTTCAAACCGGCTCAGGGGCTTCCAGCCCCTGCTCTGGCACGAAACTGGACAAAGGGAAAGGGTGTAACCACCCCTCTGCCCTGACCCTCCCATAGGTGGGTCCACAGAGTATGTCCAACCCCTACCTTAGTATAAGTATGGGACCCCAGTCCTTAGGACTTTAGATTAACCTGGACGAAACTCTGACACAGAATCCTGGACCTTCGACGCTCTACTTCAAGATTAGAGGACTGAAGAATCTCCCTTGGGGTCAAGGAGTGACTCCCCTGCTTGGCAGACACCAAAGAAGCAATTGTTTGGTCTGCATCGCTGAAGCTCCCGCCGGACGCCGAAGTCTTTGCATCACCAGAGGTGGATTTCCAGAATTCTCCGAGGCTGCCCTGAGTCCCCAGCAAAGCTGAGGCCCGTAGCTGTCGTGGGTAACGTGGAACCGTGACCCCTGGACACCGATCGCATTTGCAAGTGCATCCTCTTCTGGGTCTCCCACGAAGTCATGCTTTGGGCTCCGAGTAGCCCCAGCCTCCAGCACCAACTGCACCGAAGATCACTGGCCTCCACTCCACAAGTTTCCTGTGAGCCAGCTCCACGTGCGTTGACTTGAGGCTCCTTTGCGGTCGCTAGTCCGTTGGCTAGTAGGCCCTCCCGAAGGCCAATCTTCTTCTACTTGGGCTCCCTGGTTGCACCAGGCATGCCCTGACTTACCCTCGCTGGGTGAGTCTCACAGACCTTGCTGGTCTGCAACATCGTCCTTCTTCCATTTTCACGAGACTTGCCGTTGCCAAGGCTTGTTGGGTCCAATCCGGTCGCCGACACCCCTGCAATCGACAGACGTCATGGGACAGCTCGAATCCAGCTCCTGGTCATCGTCGACGCCTCCTGGACCTCGTGGCTGAAGAGTCAAGACAACCGTCAACCTACCTGAAGCACTCGACATCGGTGGGCATCTGCTCATCGCCTTCCTGGTCACTGGCTAGTGACCCAGACTCTGTCCCCTCTGCTTTCAGGTTCTTCAAATCTTCGATCCACCTTTGGATCCACCCGAACACTTTCGACTTGGCCGCCAGCAGCACTTTTCAGCAGATCGCCATTGAAAGCGACGACGAAACCCGACCCCGAAAGACACCTATGCACCCGGCTCCCCTGGGTGAGGTAACTCGAGTACTCCGGTGCTCCCGTGGGTATTGACACTAGAACAGCCTAGTTCTCAAAGGGTTTGCTCCAAGTCCTCCTCTAAGTGTCCCTTTTCTTTTAAATTCCAACCGCGACTTTCCCCATAGAAGTCAATGGCGATTCGCGGCTGTGTTCATACACTGCACGCGTCCCCCGTGGGTCCCCTGTGTCACTACCTTGGGTGGTTCCTTGTGGTCCAAGCACTTCTACAGGCTCTAGGCCCTGTGTCTAGCTCAGTCGTGGTTCTTATACCACTTTATTGGTATATGGTTTGGTACGCCCTAGGGCTCAAACGTGTATTTGTGCTATTACTGTAGATAACTAACTTATAACTTATGTATTTCGAACTCTAGCCTCATAAAGAGACTAGAGGGGTGTGTTTAGCAATAAATACATATATTTTGAATATATACCTGGTGTGGTCCTCTTTCATTTGGTCACTCAAGAGATTATAGACTGGTAAAACAAGCTGCTTTACATTCCTTCAAGACTTAGCCTGAAGGCTGCTCTCCATAGCTACCACTAGCATAGCTTTCAATAAAGGTTGTCTTTAACCTATCTCCAATAAGGGGTTGTTTGGACTGGTGCAAGGTGCCCACTATAATTAGTGGACAGCATATGCCAGGCCAACTTCTCACATGGATGACACCCTGATGACCAGTAATGTGCCATGCACCCACATCCCAGAGAACCCAGTGCGAAGATTTGGGTGGTACATAGGTCAACTCAGCAAGCATCACAAACAGGAACATCACTAGGGATCCCATCCTGTGTTGCAAAACGGAAGTGAACACACACAGACATGCTCACACAACACACACCTTGGGCTCAGGCAATGTCACAGAATTACACACTGCCATGAGGGCACACCACTCCTGTGTAAGGAAAGCTGTGCCATACGTTGTCTCTGCAGGGCTCTATCATATCAGCAGTACACTTGGTCACTCAGTCAACAATTAGCACAAAATGAAGCCTCTCGTCACAACAGCCTGGTCATGGGAGTGTCACCGACACCATCTGCACAGATCCAACACACATGTATAGCAAGTTGCACTGATCACACAGATGAGTCCTTCCCCATTGATGCCCAAACTTGCATGTCCAGTGGAGACGGTCACACGGTCAGGGAAATAGACAAATTGAACAATGGCAAGCACAACAGATGTGCAGGGGTGTAAGCCACAGATGTGATATTGCAAATAAATGTAGGAAATCCCATTGCCAAATATTGAAAACATGACACCCTCATATTGCTGCAAAGGATGACATGGATACACACCAGGATAGGACACATTCCCCCTGGACCACATGGGGTCCTGCACAGTAACACTTCATTTCCCTGATATCAAAAATCACCATCAGTGCAGCAAGGGCACGGTTAGCAACATCAACATCATGTACATCAGAAGCAAAACCACTAGAGAACAGAAAGTAACTTTATTCAGCATTTGTGTGTGAAGAAGTGAAAGTCCAGAAATATAACAAAGGCCAATGGCCAGTCCATAACAAGAGTCCAAACAGGGTGACAGTGCCAGATGTGACCCTTTGCATGCCTGCACAGCTACACATCAGGGACATTCCCCTCGGAGGGGCATATGGGGGGGCAGGCCAGGCACCGCAGGGACAGGATCAGGGCTCACCAGAAGGAGGCAGGGAAGGGGTGGTGGGTGCTGGAGAGTTACTGACAACTGCAGTGGAGGTGTCTGACATGGTGTGTGCCGGCACAACTGGGGGGCTTGAGTCAGATGGTGTGGGTGCCGGCACGACTGCAGTGGGCCATGCAGATGGAGTGGACAGGTTCCCCACTGCAGTGCCCAAGTCAGACAGGGTGGTAGTGGACTCCACTGCAGTGCCTATCTCCAGGGGAGTAGAATGGGGTTCAGGTAAGGTGGGCAGGACAGAGGGGAGGACACGCTCTCCACACCAGTGGCACAAACAAGCGCAGTGGGGGGTGTGGTGCTGGAAGAGCAAGTGGTAGGGGAGAAGGCCGGATCATTTTGGGGATGGTGTATCTGTGGGGGGGGGAACCTGGGGCAGGGTGTGGTGGGGGAACCTGTGGAGTGGGGGCCTGAGGGATGGAGGAAGGAGACTTGGTGGTTGAGCTGCAGGGTGGCGGCAGGGTCTTGCTCTTCCGGGTCCGGGGCGACTTGAGGATGGGGGCCTCAGTCTGTCTGCGCCTGGGGGAGGGTGTCCGGGGGTGAGGGGCACTCCCCTCTGTGTGGGTGGACTTCCTCTTCCCCCTGTATGCTGGATCAGCTGGATTGGAGGGGAAGAGGCCGAGGTCACAGAGGAAGAGCTGCTGTGTAGGTGGGGTTGCAGGTGAGGCAAGGGAAGGGGCCTTGGAGGGAGAGGTATCGGAGGACTGCGGAGTGACTGTGGATGCCTGTGTGTGTGTATGTACCCCATCCCCTGTGGGTGTGGTATCAGTCCCCTGAGGATGCCTGCGTGCACGTCTTGTTTTTGTAGTGGGTGTGTCTGTGCTGCTCGTGTCTGTGTGTTTGGGTGAATGTGCAGGTGTGCATGTGCTTGGGACAGGTAGGGTGCCAGGAAGTGTGGATGGGGCAGAGATAGGAGGGGTGAGGGACTGTTGGAGGAGGGACACTGCTGCCGTCAGGGAGGAGTCCATGGACCTATTGCTCCTCTGTAGGGCAGACATGCCCGATGAGATGCCCTCCATAAACGACACCAGCTGAGTCAACAGAGTGGTGTGGGCATGGAGGACACTCAGCATTGCTGTCTGCCCTACATGGAGCTGGCGAAGTAGTTACACAGACTCCTCACTCAGGGCAGCAGGGGACACAGGGGCAGGGGCTGCGGTGCCTGGCACGAAGGAGACACGCTCCCGAACACGGGAGCCTCCACGGACCTCTGGAATGGGAGCCGATGGGAGGGCGGTGGTGGTGGTGGTGGTGGCGGGGACAGCAATAGTAGCTGGGGTGTGGTGGCTGCTGACACCCGCCTCCACAAGGGAGTCATCCTCCGAGCTGCTGTGGTCCTCAGCTGAGGTGGATGGTGCTGAGGACTCCTCGGTGTGGCTCCCCTCGCCCTCCGTGCCACAGGGTCCCTCCGACCACTCATCGGCTGCTGACCCTGTCTGGCTCAGCGGCTCCTCCTGGTCCGTGGAGCTGTCCCCTCCTGTGGCCGTGGATGTATCTGCAAACAATTAGGCAAACAGACAGACATCAGTCACCTGCACTGACCGCACAAAACCACAGTAAGTACAGCACATTACAGAGCAAGCCCTGGCATCCTTAGTTGAACATTGCCAAAAGTGCCCAAACCGAGTAGGAGAAGCCAATTGTCAGTCTGATGGTCAACCATGGCACTCACATCCCTCCTGGCCTTGCACCCATCGGTCTGGTGTCTGTCGGATGGCAATACACCAGTGTGGACACATGCACCACCCACACAGTAGTTGGACAGTGCAGAGAACACGGTGAAGTATGTGAACATGCACACATCACAACTCTTGCCACTGAGTCAGTACAGGTGTCCGGATAAAGGGATGGCCAGAGTCTATTTTGAAATGCATGTGATGCATACCAGCACCAGACACCATGATGCACCCATGTCCTGATAGTCAATGCCACAATGGGGTGCATGTAGCACATGTCACTCCCCTGCAGGATCACTCTTAGGAAGTTTAACGCCATGGCACAGGCATGCCTGCAAAGTCATACAGCACTGTCTCCAGTCACATGGGCAGGGCAGCCAGACAACAACAGTCTGCACTGTGTCACAATCCTAGGTCATGGGTTATGCAAGTCCAGTAGCTGACAAGTGCACATGTCCATCCCCCACAAACCACATCATCTGAACTCTCATTTGTCCACGTCATACCAATTGGACATATGGGAGACATGAAACACAACCCTCGGAACATGAGCACCTCACAATCTGCTGTGAATGGGAAACAGCTGCCTGAACTTCACAGTCGCATACCCCAGTATGCACGGTCAAGTGATCAAACACCTATATGTCACACAAGTATCGTCTCCTATGGTCACATCTCCGGTGGCATGCTGAGCCCTAACCGATAAACACCCCAGTAGTCCTGACAACAAAGCCACAGCACAATGACACAGAGGCAGACTCCTGAGGGAACATTTCACTGAGCACAACGTGTCAGCTGATACACGGGAGTGGGAGTACAGAGTGTATTGTATGGCCTGGAGTAGGCATGACTGTCCTGCTCCACGTGAAAGAGGGATGAGCCCTGGACAGTAGGCAGGTGGCTAAGCATGTGTGACACACTTGATATACATACTCCTGAGGCACAAACATTGTTCACAACCGCAGCATGGGTGTGTGCCAAATACCCCAGGCACATGTGGTGAATCAGATCAGCAATTGGACCACCTATCAAAGTAACACGCAGATTACATGTCAGAACCCAGGCATTGTGTAAGCAATGGACCCACCCATGAAGCCCACCACAGAGTTACGGGTACAAATGCTGTCCCCCACCTTGAGCTAAGCAATATGCAAGGACACAGTACTCAAGTGACGCAATTTCCTGACTGTAAGGGCCACACCTGGGTATCAGATGAGGAGTGGGCAGTGCACAATTGAGGGACATGGGTCCTGGACCACATAACTGATGTACTGTTGAAGTTTAACCAGGCCAGAGGAGGGCACATAGCATGTCAGACAAAGCTCACAGTGCAGTCATGGACTCACCCCCTCCTTGCTGCTGTCTGCCCTTCAGCTGCCCATCCAGATCAGGGAAGACCACCGCCAGGATCCTGAACATGTGTCCGGTGTCCGCCCCTCCTGCGAGGAGGCGACAGCTTCAGCTGGACCCTTGCGATCCTCCGGGTCCAGCCCCAAAGGTCCTGCCACCTCTTCTGGCAGTTGCGGATCCGGCGCTTGTAGACCCCCACAGACCTTACTGCCCGGGCGATGTCCAGCCATATTTCCTGCTTCTGGTGGGCATCAACCTGTGAGGATGACAAAGTGTAAAGGCCATTACTACACATGCAACAAATCCGTGCATCACACATTTGGATATACATGTCTCAATCACAGGGGCACATGTTGTACACGGGCAGTGCAAGGATGGCTATGAACAGTTTGCCAGCAGTTACTACATGGTATCATTGCCTGGGAAGTCAAACCTTGTTTAAATGCACTGTTACTGCACTATACCTGTTCAGTGCATGTAACTACACACTATGGGGGTGAGAACTACTCAGTGAGCCTGCTAGCCAGTGGCGTGCAGACTGTAAGTCTGGCTAGTCAGACAACATGCACATTTGTAAGGCAGTGGACAGCACACTCACCTGCTCCCCTGGTTTCCCATACAGCTTGCTGTACTGTGGAAGGAGGCTGTCCAGCAGGGCCTGGTTCTCCTCAAGGCTGAAGGCTGGGGCTCTCTCCACAGTACGTGTCATTGCAGGATCCAGAGGATGCAGAGACAGCAGCAGTGGTGGTGGCAGATGTCGTCCTGGAGCATGTAGTGCAGGCAAGTGAGCTCTCAGGGGAACAGCCAGCATTATATGTGTGCTGCTGAGGCAGATACCGTCCCATGTGTCCAAAGTGATAGGTCCAAGTCGTTTGCATCTTCTGAATCTGGCCAATACATGGAATTGCACCACTTACACACGCCCACAGCATCCTTCAAAAGTTCAACTTCATGACACCCATGCATTTGCAACATTGCTGTGGGTGGCCAACTGAATTCACAGCATCAGACTCGTTAAACTTTCGAAACGCGTCCGTTGCCATGCCAGGCCATAGCCAATGCGTGCGCACCGATCGGTCCATTGCTGTACAACGCGTATTTCGGGATACAACGCGTACCCGCTCACAACAGATGCAATGGGCCGGCCGGGCACACCGATCGGTCCATTGCTGTACAACGCGTACCCGCTCACTACAGATGCAATGGGCCGACCGGGCACACCGATCGGTCCATTGCTGTACAACGCGTACCCGCTCACAACAGATTCAATGGCCAGTGCATGCACACCGATCGGTCCATTGCTGTACAACACGTATTCCGGGTACAATGCGTACCCGCACACAACAGATGCAATGGGCCGGCCGGGCACACCGATCGGTCCATTGCTGTACAACGCGTACCCGCTCACAACACATTCAATGGCCAGTGCGTGCACACCGATCGGTCCATTGCTGTACAACGCGTATTCCGGGTACAACGCGTACCCGCACACAACAGATTCAATGGCCAGTGCGTGCACACCGATCGGTCCATTGCTGTACAACGCGTATTCCGGGTACTACGCGTACCCGCACACAACAGATTCAATGGCCAGTGCGGGCACACCGATCGGTCCATTGCTGTACAACGCGTACCCGCTCACAACTGATGCAATGGCCAGTGCGTGCACACCGATCGGTCCATTGCTGTACAACGCGTATTCCGGGTACAACGCGTACCCGCACACAACAGATTCAATGGCCAGTGCGTGCACACCGATCGGTCCATTGCTGTACAATGCGTATTCCGGGTACAACGCGTACCCGCACACAACAGATGCAATGGGCCGGCCGGGCACACCGATCGGTCCATTGCTGTACAACGCGTACCCGCTCACAACAGATGCAATGGGCCGGCCAGGCACACCGATCGGTCCATTGCTGTACAACGCGTACCTGTACAGGTCAGTCGCATATGTCACCATGCTTGTCACTGGTGAACGTATGCCAGCCACATATACCTGCCAGAGACCCAGGGGCACACCTACAACACCACACCCAGTCCACACTGTTTCCTAAGGCATGTAAGGCTGCATTACCTTTTCTGTATATGGGGGTTAACATGTGGTTTCTGTGGTGGCACTTGTGGGCAGCCACACCCAGGCTGTGCATGTGTTAATGGGGACAGGGGCAAAAACAACAGTTGATGGACAGAATGCAGAACAATGTCATACATTCACCCCAGTACAGAGATCTGGGCCTAAATCCATCGTTTTTTTGCTCACCATGCCATTCCAGTTTGAACCCAGCCATATGCAAATCAGTCTTGACCCTGTGCCTCATGGGAACAGTCCAGCCCGAACTACCAAGCCAGGTCCTCCCTGGACTGGAAACAAGCATCCTAAGACCGGTTTCGGGGTTTCACCCCTCTTCAGCCAGGATAGCTTGATTCCAGTGGCATGGAGAGCACGGGACCCACGTCTGGGCATACCCGTCCCACTCGGGGTGACAAATGCAAAAACAACAGTTGTAGGACAGAATGCAGAACAATGTCATACATTCACCCAAGTACAGAGATCTGGGCCTAAATCCATCGTTTTTTTGCTCACCATGCCATTCCAGTTTGAACCCAGCCATATGCAAATCAGTCTTGACCCTGTGCCTCATGGGAACAGTCCAGCCCGAACTGCCAAGCCATATCCTCCCTGGACTGGAAACAAGCATCCTAGGACCGGTTTCGGGGTTTCACCCCTCTTCAGCCAGGATAGCTTGATTCCAGTGGCTTGGAGAGCACGGGACCCACGTCTGGGCATACCCGTCCCACTCGGGGTGACAAATGCAAAAACAACAGTTGATGGACAGAATGCAGAACAATGTCATACATTCACCCCAGTACAGAGATCTGGGCCTAAATCCATCGTTTTTTTGCTCACCATGCCATTCCAGTTTGAACCCAGCCATATGCAAATCAGTCTTGACCCTGTGCCTCATGGGAACAGTCCAGCCCGAACTGCCAAGCCAGGTCCTACCTGGACTGGAAACAAGCATCCTAGGACCGGTTTCGGGGTTTCACCCCTCTTCAGCCAGGATAGCTTGATTCCAGTGGCATGGAGAGCACGGGACCCACGTCTGGGCATACCCGTCCCACTCGGGGTGACAAATGCAAAAACAACAGTTGATGGACAGAATGCAGAACAATGTCATACATTCACCCCAATACAGAGATCTGGGCCTAAATCCATCGTTTTTTGCTCACCATGCCATTCCAGTTTGAACCCAGCCATATGCAAATCAGTCTTGACCCTGTGCCTCATGGGAACAGTCCAGCCCGAACTGCCAAGCCAGGTCCTCCCTGGACTGGAAACAAGCATCCTAGGACCGGTTTCGGGGTTTCACCCCTCTTCAGCCAGGATAGCTTGATTCCAGTGGCATGGAGAGCACGGGACCCACGTCTGGGCATACCCGTCCCACTCGGGGTGACAAATGCAAAAACAACAGTTGATGGACAGAATGCAGAATAATGGGGACAGGGTCCTTTGTGTGTTGTGCACATGACCACTGTGATGTGCAACAGTTCATTTCGGAGCATGTGGCATGGTCACATTTCCAGATTGTGTATGTGTGTGACATGTCACATACCCCGTGGGTCCCATGGGGGAAGGCATGTACGTCACAGGGTGACCCATTGCCACAATAGTGATGTCCCTCCACAGTCTGTGTGCATGTTGTGTTTCCGATGTCTCTGATTCCCTGTGCACGATGGGAGACAGTCTCCACATCAACGTTGTTTGTGCATGGACTTTGATGTTGTGCGTCACTGGCGTCCATGTCTGTCCTGCGTAGGCGACAGACGCCACTACCTGTGGGAGTCATGTTTGTTTTTCTGATGTGTACATGATATGCCATGTAATGCCAGGGTCCATGTGGCAAGACAGGGTCACTGGGAATCTACCGGTCAATGAGCTGTGATGCCTGTGGCGCATCTGTCCAGACATGTCACTGTGGTGTGTGTGTGGAACGTGACAGCAGTAAATGGGTACTGTGACACAGCCTAATGGTTTCCCATAGCACAACCTGGAACCTGTTGTCCACACATGTTGTACTGAGTAGTCAGATGATGGCCATGTAGGTGCGAGTTATGTGCGAACAGAACGGCACACACATCAAGTGCTTGTGTCTCGTAATGATGTATCATGTGAAAGTGAGTATGGTGAATGGCACATATGTGGGGTGACTGACAATCTTTCTTTCCTCAACCTATGCACTGCAGGGCTCCAGATGTCCATAGACCATTCCCTGACCTGGCAACGATGGTGGAACGTGACAGCATCCGACGGTACCGCTTCACCAGGCAGCTGATTGAGGATTTGGCAGTGCGCTTGGCACCACATTTGCAACCTGGCCGGCCGTACCCTACGGCGCTGACCCCCAAGGTGAAGGTAATGGCAGCCCACACTTCTTTGCCACCGGTACCTTTCAACACCCTGTGGCGACTGCCGGTGGGATGTCACAGACTATGTTCAGCCGTGTGCTACGCGATGTTTTGGAGGCAATGTTGAGATGCCTGAACCAGTACATCTATTTCCCTTCACGTCAACAACTCACTGACGTCAAGAGTGACTTCTATGCCCTGGGGAGGATGCCACATGTCATTGGCTCCATTGAGGGGACACATGTGGCTTTGGTACCACCACAGGCACATGAGCAGGCATACCGGAACCGGAAACATTACCATTCGATCAATGCTCTGGTGGTATGTCTTGCAGATATGACCATCACACATGTGTGTGCCCGTTTCCCTGGTTCAGCACACGATGCCTACGTGATGAGGAGTAGTCGCATCCCGAGGATGATGGCACAGATGCAGAACCAGCGTGCCTGGCTTGTCGGTGTGTACTGACTTTGTACCATTGTGTGTGTTCTGCTCTGTAGTATACCGCCCACTTTTCCAACTCAGCTAATGTGCACTTGTCTGTCCGTAGGTGACTCCGGATACCCCAACATGCCGTGGTTGCTGACACCCCTCAGGAACCCTGTGACACCAGCCCAGATGCGCTACAATGAGGCACATGGTCGGACCAGGAGAGTGATTGAGCGGACCTTTGGTCTCCTGAAGAGCCGCTTCCGCAGCCTGGACAAGACAGGAGGGGCCCTACCATATGCCCCAGCAAAGGTGTGCAAGATTGTCATCGTCTGCTGCATGCTACACAACCTGGCAGTGCGGAAGGAGTTGCCTCTCATCCTGGATGACGATGACCAACGTCCGCCACCTGTGGAGGATTCAGGCCTGGACCACGATGCCAGTGATGATGATGATGATGATGGTGATGTCCGCACACAGCTCATCACCAACTTCTTCAGCTGAATGTGAGTATCCAGGGAGATGTAATGTGAATGATGTGAGTTTGCATGATATGTGTGGGTGGTGCTCTGGTGCTGTTTGAGTGTGGCCATGTGCTACTTGACTGGATGCGTGCAGCAATGTGTCCTTACAGGTAGTATGTACTCCCCAACAGTTTTGACATGCTAACTTGGTTTTGTGTAGTTGTCTTGTGACATGTATTGGGCATGAGTATTGCAGTTCTGTCCTGTTCTTCAGTGGTTTTAACTGTGTGTCATGTCTGTCCTTCACAGGGTGCTTACTGAGTACTTTGGTCAACTTGGATCCCCCGACACCATGATTCAGCTTTCAGGGTGGCAGCAGTAGTTTCCCTACAGGTGATGTGCCACACACCCCTGGACTTCATATCTTCTGCACTTGTTGACTGTGTGGCCACTGCCACGTGGGTAAACCTTGCATTTGTAGTGGAAACAACATGTTGCAAATGTGTAATAAACCTGTGCTTCACTTTGGGATGTGCGTTGTCTGTGGTCACACATCTGACTGACATTTGCTTACTGCACCTGTGGGCTAGTTGAAACAGACTCTGAATAGGTGTGGTGTCTGTGCATTCCACAGTATTTCCTGGCAACATCACTGTAGGCGATGAGTCCGATGGCCCTGGTTTCTCTGTGTTGTGTAGCCCTAGTGGTGTGTCTCCCTCATATGTGTCACGTCACCATGACTCACATGACGGTGTTGTACTTGCTGTAGCAGTTAGCATACACAGTGTAATTTAGCAGATCATCATCACCATAACAGTATCCACATTTGAATAACAACAGAGGCAAGTATGGTGTACTAGTGATTTTATTTACAGAAATGTGTGTGTGTATAGTGCACAGGATGGTGGGTGCTGTACATTGGGATTGTGATCCAAAGTTCCCAGATGAGTTGGAAGTCTTGGTAGCAGAAATGTCCTGAGTGTAGTCCACAGTCATATGATACATTAGTCCAACTTGAACTCCCCATGTCATGTGGGAGAGTTGTGTTGCATTCGACAGGGTGAAAAGTTTGCACACAAAGGAGATTTTCCGGAACAGGTGTTGGCTTCCTGGGGGATGTACGTGGCCATCAACCTCTCAGTTTTCCTTCCTCGGACGACCCCTCTTCTTTGGGGGACCCTCACGTGCAGGCTGCGGCGGTGCAGGGGAGTCTCCGCCAGAGTCCTCCTCCCTCCCTGTGGCGGTGTCAGTTGTTGCAGCACCAGATGTTGTGGGCACACAGGGAGGTGTGGCCATGTTGGTGCTAATCTGGCGGAGGCATGTCAATATGTCCCTATGCACCGCTGTGAGTTCTTGCAATGTGTCCCACTTGGACTCCATGCGAGATATGTGTGTCTCCACACGGGACATGTGGGAGTCCAAGCGGGCATGATGGGCAGCCTGCTGCTGTTGTATGTCCTTGAGGATCCCCACTACCTGTCTGACCTCTCCGGTGCTATCCTGGTACACACCAGCGATGCGTGCCAGTTGTGGGTCATCATGCAGTCCAGACCCCTCTGCAAGCAGCAACCTATGTCTACCACCCCTCCCACCACCCCTGGCGACACGTGCAGGACCTGCGGTGGCACGCACAGGTGACCCAAGGCCCCTTGGGGGTTGTTAGTGGTGTTGTTGTCCGTTGCTCCACGGTGGGCCTGGGACCCTGTGCTGTTATCATCGGTGGTCCTTGGTCTGTCCGTGTCGGCGGGGTTGGTCTGTGTGTTGGCAGTTGTTGGAGGGGTGGGTGCAGGGGGTGCAGATGTTGGTCCTGCTGGTGCTGCATGATGACTCACACCGGAGGTGCCAGGTAGGTCTTCGCCATCCGAGGAGGGCAGAGGCTGTTCCACACCAGTGAGCTCAGTGTCCCCCGGAGCCTGGGACAGGGACTCCTCCTCGCCTGCTGCTGTGTCCCCATCATCATCACCTGTATTTGGATGAGACACACATTGTATGTTATGTTTCTACAGGCATCAATGGTTCACACACCTGACAGTTGTGACTGTACCTCTGGATGCGGGCATGTACATTGCATTGTCCTAAGTTGTCACAGTAAGAGGTTGATATTGGTGTAGCACATTGTCCTGCATACCTGGGGCATTTCAATGTGAATGTTGAGGTGTGTGCATGGCCAGCATTGGTTGTATTTGGTGGACATCCGGCCATCCTTCTCCACCTAGCCCAGTTATCCCACCATGAAGCATGCCATCCTTGCAGTGGGTTCAGGTTGACTCTCAGGATGTCATTCAGTGGTGTTCTGCTGTTTGTTGGTGCACAGTTCCCAGCAGGGCCTTGTGCTCCCCACAGCAGTACCCAGTGTCAGCCATCTTGTCAGTCCTTATCCACTCCCTGTGATGTGAGCATGGTTCAAAGTGGTGTTGATGGTCCAATTGTGAGGGTGAGCAATATCTGTGTCTACAACTCCCATCATGCTATAGCCTACACCCCCTTTCCCAGCATGCCCGTACTTCCTTCCTTTTGACTCTGCTTCCCTGTGGGGTAGTGTGCCTGTGCTGACAGGAAGGCTGACAGTGTTGTCCTTGCGTTTGTTTGGCTACAAGTCCCAAGAGTGTCCCTGTGCTTCACACAGCATTACCCAGGGTGGTGGTTCTTTGTGGAATCTTCATTTGGTGTGTGAGGCACTGCATTCTCCCAGGTGGGTTATGTGGAGTTTGTGTTGAGGGGGTGTGTGAGGAGAACTGCTTGTAACTATGGTCAGTGCTGTCAGTCCTCCTTCCCACCCAGCCAGATATCCCACCATGCAACGTGCTTGCATTGCAGGGAGTGCAAGTTGGCTTTCAGGATGTCAGGCAGTGGTGTTCTGCTGTTTGTTGGTGCACAGTTCCCAGCAGGGCCTTGTGCTCCCCACAGCAGTACCCAGTGTCAGCCATCTTGTCAGTCCTTATCCACTCCCTGTGATGTGAGCATGGTTCAGAGTGGTGTAGATGGGCCAATTGTGTGGGTGAGCAATATCTGTGACTCCAACTCCCATCATGCTATTGCCTACACCCCCCTTCCCAGCATGCCCATACTTCCTTCCTTTTGAGTGGACTTCACTGTGTGTGAGTGTGACAGCAATGGCAAGATAGCTGACAGTGTGGTCCTGTTGTTTGTTGGTGCACAGTTCCCAGCAGGGCCTTGTGCTCCCCACAGCAGTACCCAGTGTCAGCCATCTTGTCAGTCCTTATCCACTCCCTGTGATGTGAGCATGGTTCAGAGTGGTGTTGATGGGCCAATTGTGAGGGTGAGCAATATCTGTGACTACAACTCCCATCATGCTATTGCCTACACCCCCCTTCCCAGCATGCCCGTACTTCCTTCCTTTTGACTCTGCTTCCCTGTGGGGTAGTGTGCCTGTGCTGACAGGAAGGCTGGCAGTGTTGTCCTTGCGTTTGTTTGGCTACAAGTCCCAAGAGTGTCCCTGTGTTTCACACAGCATTACCCAGGGTGGTGGTTCTTTGTGGGATCTTCATTTGGTGTGTGAGGCATTGCATTCTCCCAGGTGGGTTATGTGGAGTTTGTGTTGAGGGGGTGTGTGAGGAGGGCTGCTTGTAACTATGGTCAGTGCTGTCAGTCCTCCTTCCCACCCAGCCAGATATCCCACCATGCAACGTGCTTGCATTGCAGGGAGTGCAAGTTGGCTTTCAGGATGTCAGGCAGTGGTGTTCTGCTGTTTGTTGGTGCCCAGTTCCCAGCAGGGCCTTGTGCTCCCCACAGCAGTACCCAGTATCAGCCATCTTGTCAGTCCTTTTCCACTCCCTGTGTTGTGAGCATGGTTCAGAGTGGTGTTGATGGTCCAAATGTGAGGCTGCCCATTATCTGTTACTACGAGTCCCATCATGCTCTTGGCTACACTGACTTCACCAGCATACACAGGATTCCTTCCTTTCTGTGAGCTTCCCTGGGAGGTGGTGTTCTAGTGGTGGCTAAATATCTGACAGTGTTTGTTAGTTAGATTTGTGCCACTGCCTAGCTCTATTTGGTATTGGGTTTGTACATGTCATGACACAGTTACATATCACTATGACATGGCATGTATTGTGTTTATCTGACTGACATACACTTCTTGGGATGATTATCTTTTGGTTGCTGTTGATTTGCTAGGGGTGCATGGTTTGACTGTCCCCTTGACAGTGATGTGTGTGTATTGGCACACAATATTGTGTATATTAGTTGTGTACTCACCAGGCTCTGGGATGTTTGTTAGTCCATATACGCTCACTGGTGGTAGGATGGCCCGCACCTTCTCCTCCCAGGGCCTGAGGTATACTGGTTTGGCAGGAGAGCCACTGCCGGTGTGCTGGCTCAGGAGGTAATCCTTCTTCAGTAGGTCCCTGACCCTCCTGCGCACATCATACCACCTGTTCTGGATGTCTTCCTTTGTGCACAAACATGGTGATTGTGCGTTCACCCTGTCGACGATCCTCGCCCACATCTTGGTTTTCTGTGCCATGGGGGTCTGTTGGACCAATGTGCCAAACAACTGTGGCTCTACCCTCAGGATCTCGTCTACCATGACTTCCAATTCACTATCTAGGAACTTTGGATTCTTCTTTAGGGGCATGGTGATTGATGTGTGTGTGTGTGCAGGTGAGGGTGTGTGTGTGTAGGTTTTGCTGTGTGTGTTGTGAGGGTGCTATTTGTTGAGGTGCTAATGGTGTGTGGCTTTTGTGTTGGATGAGCTGTGTGTGTGTCTGCTGTCTGCTGGTGTTCTGTGCTGGCAGGTCAGTGGAATTTGCAAAGGATCATGGTATGGATTTGTGGCCTTTATGTAGGTGGAGTTGGGGGTGTGTTCTTGTTCCATTTTTTCCCCCCCTGTATTTATTGGCTTTGTCATTGCTTGTTTGGCCCTCTTTTTTTGTATTTTTTCATTTGTGATTATTGTGCATGTAGGAGTCGTTCTTCTGACCGAGTAGGACGTTGCAGTTATCTTGTGCGCGCCTCTCCGAGTCGTTACCGCTGTGTTTCAGCTCAGTTTCATATGCGGCGTACGCGTCGGTCGCGGTGTATTGTGTTTGTTCGGCTGGGTTTTGTATGCGTGTCGGTCGTACGGCTTGGGCTTTGTGCGAATCGGTCTGCTTTTTCACCCATTGCATCGTACTGCGCGGGTCGGAGTTCGCGGGTACGTTTCGTTCGCGTTTATTCCTGGTGCGTGTCGGTCGCTTCTATTCGCGTGATTTCCCAGCCGGATAGCTTGTTTCCGTCCGGGTCGGTCGTTCGCTTTGAGTTCCGTACGAGTCGGTCGTGATTCACATGCATTTCATCGTACTTCCCAGGTCGGGCAACGCCGGTACGTGTCGGTCAGACTATGATCCCGTACCGAGTCGGTCGGTATTTTTCCCGGCCCGAATCGGATTCGGCCCCTAAGTGGTAAGCCTGCTTGCGCCTGTCTAACATTGTTGCGGTCAATTATTCAAAGATGTATTGCTCAATACTCATACACACCATGCTCACTATTACAGGGGGTCATGTACTTCTGCCATCTACCACGATTGAGCAACCTATGATTAAGACCGTTTGTCAGCTCACCTGTTCGTCTCTCATACGAGGGTAAGACAACCAGTTTCTCGATAACCCACAGTTCATTAATACCTCAAACGTCAATCTTCAGCTTACTGATCAATATCACTTTTGTATTCTCACATGTGCAGCACCCGACCGGGTCCCCGTGTGAGTATTCCCTTTTCCTCTCTCACTTTACCGGTGCCTCACTTATTTCACTGTCTCACGAGGCTGAACAATCGCCATCAGGTACTCATTATTCCATCTAAGTCCTTCCTTTTTAAGGATCCTAGCTGACATATATCATTCTAAGCGTATGCCTTCTTTTCTTTTTCTGATCACTAGATTGTCCCCATATCCCTTGGTCCCGAAGAGACCCTGCACTGTAAAAGGGTCGAAACGCCGTCGACTGTATTTGAAAGCGAACCAGTTTAACAGCTCTGACTATTGTACACAGAAGCTGGAATCATTACTAAGTTAATCTTTGGTCGCCTTTTTAAAAAAAAAATTGTGGAAACCAAGCTGTACACATTACATGTTTTTCACTGTTTGTTTTATGGTTCCATTTCACTTGAGGACACAAAAGCACTATTGTTTTTTCTTGGTCTGTGTATATATCAATTTTAATTTTATAAATCTGATAAAAAGAATTAATGTGAACATAAAGTCTGCAAGGCCCTCTTTCTTTCTGACATCACCTTAACCCGTTTTTGTGATTGCGATTGTGCATTTGATTATTATTATAGATTAGCCTAACTTTCCGCTGGAACCGCTGTTTTTGATTGGCAAGATGGCATACCCATCCATCGTTTTACCTTTAAGGATCTAGGCATCTGGGTCGCATTACACCCTGAACTTGCCTGGTCTCTCAACATTGAGCCCCTGGCACGGTAAAGCTCAAGCTGATCTTATTAAATGGCAGTCTCTTCCGTTAAATTAAATGGGCTGTATCGCCCTATATAAAATGATGATACTGCCTCGTTTTCTCAACATCTTTCAAAACTGGCCGCTTCCCATACCTCAGAGATTGTTCCGAACCCAGGATAAGATCGCAACTTCCTTGCGTGGCATGGCACAAGAACCTGCATTGCATTAGCATATTGCCAATGGAGGTGGGTTGGGGATGGCCAACTCTACCTGTACCATCTAGCTTCACACCTCCTGGTTCTCCATGACTGGTTTAACAGGGGTTGGTTAGAACCTGCATAACGTCTAGAGCTCAGCATTATGGGATTCCCCCAACTTTTATCTATTCTATATGGTTCCCCCATCCCTCACTCCACAACCTCAGTGACTAAACTGGTTTTAAATGCTTGGAGGGCAACTCTACGTCACACCCGCTGGGACGCCAAACTTATGCAACAGACAAGGGATCGGGATCTCCCAGCTTCGAGATGTCCAGTCAAGAGCACACTTGAGATCATACCAAGAACTTCAAACTATGTACGCATTGTTTCACGCACAATTTTATAAGTATATTCTACTGAGACATGCGCTTCAGCCATATCTTGCCCAAACAGCCTCACTTCCCAAGTTCAACCCACTGGAGGCCAAGGTCCTGATTTGTGACTTGGGTAAAGGAGGGGTCTCCAAAATATATCGAACCTTGATAATTAATACACCAGGAACCTTGGATCACCTTAGGGCCCAATGGGAGGCGTGGATAGGACCTATGGAAAACGATGACTGGTGCGATGCCCTGACGGCTCCATGGACTATCACAATCTCTTCCAGGCTACACCTGGTCCAAACATATTAATTACTTCTGCCATGTGGTCTGGCAATGTCCCATTCTTCAAAGATACTGGTCTGCAGTGGTAGGAGAATTAATTGAGGTCCTGGGATGGGAGGTCCCCCTTTCTCCTTTAAAGCTCCTGCTGGGTGTTCTCGAGGGTTCTGGGGGTACAAGGGCAGACCGATCCGATTCTTGGGGATGGCTCTTATGGTTGGCAAACATGATATTGCTGCCCGATGGAGGTCCCCTTCCTCGCCCACCCTTTCACAATGGTGTCGGGGGTGGATTGGTGTGCCCTGCTGGAGAGCCAGGGGTTGCCCCTTTAAGCATAACCGAGTATAAGTGGTTGGGCCAATGAATATATGGTACTGTTCAAGGGTAGGGCTGCCACCATTATTGCTGCTTTGTAGTGGTGAAATGTTCGATTGTGTTTATACGCTTTGTAATTGCACTATTTGATTTTCCTTACTGTGCAACATGTGTGTAGTTCTGTTCTTCTATACCAAATCTCAATAAAATCTGTTTATCAGCAAAAAAAAAACACGATGCTTTGAATTTCCTTTTATGTCTGAATGCAGGTATAGTTACAACATAATATATTGGAATGCATTAAGACACTCCTTCCCGTTGTCTATTTAAGTCTTTTATGTAAAATAGGAACGATGGAATTAGGTCTTATTGGGCATTAAGCATGTGCAATTAGCAATAGGGAATATTTAATGAATATGTGCTGCAAACTTTGAAAATAAACTCTGGGACTCTGGCTTGTCAAGCATTTGTTCGATTTATGTGAAGTGGTGCTTGCTGATAATATTACAGTTTACTTATTTTGGCATTTTTATTGCTGTGCTTTAGAAGAAACTATACACATGAGATTTTGTAAATGTAGTATATGAAGTGCTTTTAGGGGATTATTATCGAATATCTAATGCACCAAAATTGACTATGCACACATTTGTGGTTCATTCAGTGTGTATGGTGAAATCTGTTAAAAAATAGCTGGTTTTTTTGTTTTTGAAGCCAGTGATATTTCATTCTTTCTTTGCGGCCCTGCACCCAACCCCATGTCACGTACAGGCAAAGGCTGTTGGACAGCGAGGGGGGCGCAACCCCACACCGTGCACGGCGATAGACATCTTACTTTTATTGAAATTCACTGAAAAAAGTGAAGGTTAAAGTGGCGTTATAGTTAGGAAATATAAGAAACATGTCAATTTACATTTTTTTAAGATCTAGATATTGTGGCCCACATTTATCAATTTTTTACGCAGCGTAATGCAGCAAGACACCTTGCTGCACAGCGCTGCGTCAAAGGGAAAGGGCAGGAATGCACCATATTTTACATTATGCTGCACAATCCTGTCCTTTCTGAGCGCTAACGCAATTTTGGCCTAGCGCCAAATCAGGCACCCTTACGTCATGATGCAATGGTGCCTGACTTGTAGGTAGGATTGTTTTTGTGCAGGAAGGGACACCTTCATGCACAAAAACAATCCTCAGAGGCATTTTCTTCTTTCTGTGTGTGCTGCAGAATGGAGCACACTTAAAAAGAGGAAAAAACAAGGAGAAATAAAGATATTTCTTATTGTTACGCCTCGCCTGTGGAGGCGCAGCATTTTGACGAATCACTGACATAATACCGAAAGACACATTATCGAAATACAAATATTTCGACGCAAAAATATCTACATCAAAAATATCGATATTGTATACTTAATTAAAAAAATACACTAATATCGAAACTACATTATCGTAATGAAACTATATCGACTACACAAATATCGCACACATAAATATTGCAATACAAATTATCGACGGTTATAAATAAGTATAGGACATGTCCAAAATATCGAGAACAAAAATATAGACAGCAATATTATTGTTTTTTTAAAAATATCGACAACTTAAATGCACAATAAAACTACTACTTTCAACACCAAAAATACAATAAATGACATAAATACACATATCACATAAAATGTATATATAAACATATCTATCAAAATAATAACATAAATTAATAATAACTACACAAATAATATTTACAAACAAATAATAGCAACATATTCAACATTTAAAATATATATTATACATTTCTTTTTAAATAATAAATTCAACATCTCCTTCCTCACCAAAAAAAAACCTTTTCTCTCAATTTGCGATTTCCATACAAGTAAAACAATTACAAAACAAAACAAAAATTCAAATTAACCAATAGAAACACAGAAGATCGAAATAGACCAATGATTTTCAACAAACAATTAAGAACACACTATATAAACAAAAAAATAGGTCTTCTTTTACACCTTAAACAAAAATAATTAAGGAAGGAGAAACTCTGCCAGATTTTCACCACTCTCAAACACACCTCTAAAATCAAGCCTACTACACCTAGGAAAAAGTAAGTAAATAAGCATTTCTAAATAAACTGTTAAATTAAAATGTAACACAGATTTCAATGGCTAACTTAAATTACTAACTCATATATTTTATGTCTTTATATTTCCACAACAGATATTACTCCAAAAACGAGAAAAAAGATTTCACCTTACAAAAACAGATAACTAACAAAGGGGGTCATTACGATGGCGGGCGGAAACACTATCGCCGTGCCGTCGGAGGTAAAAACCGCTAGTTACCGTCCGCCAGCAACTGCCCGCACTCCCGCCAAATTAGGATGTGAAAAGTCAGGCAAATACCGCCCGCAAGCCTGCGACGCCGCCCGCCATCAAAGTGCGCCCGTGTACGTTGCGGCGCCAGCCAACGGAGGCACACCGTCCGACGAAATGACGTACCGCCCGGCGTACAAATTACGATGACACAACCAAACAGCCTCACCGGCAAAGAGACACCGCACGAGAATAGGAGGCGGAAACCACATTGTCGACCACAGAAACACCAACCCGGCCTACTCCGACATGAATCCTGCACTCCAGGCCATCCCAATGCTGTACCTGATGCAGCACCTAGGAGTGAACGCGCAACGACGACGCAGGTAGGCAGACACACAACAAGGGCATGCAAATACCGCACACAATGCAAGGGCGGAAAAACTGTACCTGGGCCCCCTAGACACCCCTGTGGGGACAGGACACATCCAACACTGTACCCACACATATCCCACCTGTAAAATATAATCAACCAGCAACATCCTGGACACCCAATACCCCGGACTAGGAGGTGACGTACCCGGCACGGCACCACAGCACCCCGGCGATGACGCACATGCGCACAACGCAGAGGCCAACGACAGCGCCACGCATGGGCTGCACACAAACACCGCAGGGTCACAACAACACACCACACACAACAGCCCCACCCTGAAGGCACATGTCACGTGGTCCCCCTGCGTCAATCATGACCACAACCGACAACTCACAGTTGCCAAAACGTAGTCACACAAGTGTGCCGAACAGGGGAGCAAAGTGACGTCGGAAGAGGACACACACCTGTGTGCAAAGCATGGAGAAGCACACAGCAGCTGCGACAGAACTGCACAAACAATGGACATTGACCGCAAAAGGCACGCCAGTCACAACAAACAATATCTATACCATCCTGCACGCAATAACAAGCCATACCATGTCCAAAACAGAGAAACCCTGCTGCCTGAGAACAGGTGCTCACAATCACGACGCCCACACACAAGTCCCAATGTACAGCGGGAAAGAAGTGACCCACCCACACACGGGAGAGCAGATAGCAGTGAATGTCCTTCCATTCCCACACCCAAATCACATTGCAACATATCCTGCAGGAGAACGGATCCATTGGAACAACCACAACCCAAACATAGCCATGCTGAGTCAACCATCCCCTGGCAGATAACGCCGAACATGAAAGAAAGATAAAACCACAAAATACAATTATACCACTGCTCCTTGTGGCTCAAATGCAAGTAATCAGGAAGGATTCAGACACCACTGGCCTTGACCATTCATAGGAGCATGTGGGATGAGGGCCTGTGGCCGCCTCCCAAGCCATACACAAAGTCCTGCCGCCTAACATCCATTCAAGAACACCCAGCACCGTCCGAGGTCGCACTCAGCAGAGAGCCCAGGCAGCCGGAGCACGCCATCACAGCACCCTGCAGCAAAATGGACCGGGCACCAGTACTATACACCTACGCCAGACAGATGCAGCTGTACAGCAATAGCTTGATACAGACAGTGGGCTGTGCAAATCTGGCTATGCTGAATGTAAGTTATCGAGTAACTTACCGCATTGAAATGTTCAGCTGCGTCATCCCCGTTTTCTACTGTCGGAGGTGCCCGTACCACTGGCCTGTGGATTTATATCTCTCCAACCCGGCATGTCCAATTGGGGACCTGGTACACCTGTTCTCACCCCTGGATGCCCACGACAGGAACTGTTCAGTGTATGGGGGCATGGCGTTTGTGGCTGCAATAGGACACACACTGCAATGGAACCAGTGTGCCTCCGCACAACGTATGCTGGATTACAGTTTCATCGAATGTCACCCGACATGTCCCATCAGGATTCTACAAGGGACAACCCTCGAGGAACACGTTGCAACCCACCATCCGCTTCATTGGATGTCAACCACAAATACCACCAATGCGAGGGATGCTCTGCAGGAAGGTATCGCATACCTGACAACCTGTCAATTCATGGGTCCCCAAATCAATACCCACAATTGAACATTCATGTGCAACACCGTACCCATGCTTGCAGTCCGCACGCAGTGGCCAGTCAGCTGTGCAACAACTATACCATGCACACGGAAACAAACACCTTACCATCAACTCCACCGTCATGACACCTGACATTACCGGGACATGCACCCTGTCCATCACCATATCTCGTGTCCCTGCATGAACACGGGAGGCTGAGGAATGGGACCTGTGTACAGTGACCACATGGCCAACATTGCACGAACCACATTGCTACAATATGCATGCCGCGCACCTGAACACATGCACCTGTAAGTGCACGCTTATCTGTCTGCTGAATAACTTGAGAACTGTCATCACACCTTCTTCTGAACTTCCGTGCAAGGACATTTGCATGGACAACAAATGCAACACCCCACAACATGTCCCCGGGCATTGAGTCATGTACAGTAGCCACCATATCGCAACAACATGTGAGACTATGCTGCATGCATGTAGGCTCATGCTCTGATGTCACCTCTGACGCAGGTGTGTCGGAGTCACTATTGTCGTAAACCTGTACCATGGGACTTAGATGTACTGTGCTCATGATGTCAAGCTGTCTGGTAGGGTAAACCAATACTGTCTGTGTCACAGCCTAGGGCACCTCAGTAATGAGCTAATGTACTGTAGCATAGCAAGGGCAGGGCATTCTTAACTCTGAAGCCTTATTTCCACAATTAACGACTTATCACATCCACCTGTACCCCCTTTTGAATGTGTAACCATGCTAAGTATATCCTCCACATGCATTACGCTGCCAGTAGTGTCCACATCCTGCATCACAGATGAAGTAAGCTTAAATACATGCCTTAAAGCTAATATCTGACTCTGGAGAATTATTGATCGTAGACAAGTACGCTTGAGAGAGGATGAGAGTGTGAGAAGTACACGGGACTCGTGAGATTACCATGTAGTCAAGTGACATTGGATGTCAATGCACATGAGTTGCTGCCACTGTGGACCCAGTAAAATATCACAGGTCGTGGGCCTTGGCATGTCAGTGTCTGACGTGGCCCAACAGATCATCACATCAACACTGACGGCCTGGTCACTACAAAGCACAGTCCTACATATGTGTACAATCACCTTCACAGTCTGACATCACACTCAACAGGAAAATATAGGAGCCATGCCAGTTGCACGCCACATCAATGCATGCCAAAACACACACGATATCAGTGTGGGTGGGCAGGGCTGCACAGTGAGTACGAACCGCCAAGATGTACATACATGCTCAATTGAACAAGGAACAATCTTCACATTCACACACCCTGCAGACCCACAATGGCCAATACATATCAAGTAGGAGTCATCCTGAACTGCAAGGACACACCCACACACTGTGCAACAGACAAAACACACATGTGCGCACATAAACAGACCCGAAACAAGGATACAAACACTGACCATGCCCCTGGGTAACACATGTGTGTAGTCGACATTGCCAGAGCGCACACACACACACACCAACACTACCCCAAAGTCACACCACACACACCACACACACCTACACCTCCCAAATGCACACATTGTAAGTAAACCATGTGCCCTGGCTCGATGATCATCACAAGATACACATACACCTACGCTGCTGGCCAGCCAGAAAGTAAGCACATACATACCCGCACACTCTGCACATGCTACCTGTCATCCTATGGCTAGACAGACACCCTGTGCTTTGCATGCACGCAAACATGACACGTACACATCAACACCGAAATACCACCAAATACATGCAGACAATCCGTGTTACAGACACACGTCTTCATCACACATACAAGTAGCAGAGTCTGAAAGAAGTGAAGTCCCAGCCACGTATCATACACATAGGAATGTGAGACCAGACATTGCAATTGTTGAGGTACCATTCACGGCATGTGCCTCACTTAACTATGCACACACAGTAACAACTGCAAACAGCAACTGCACAGACACAACCCACTACAGGAACAACAGCATCCAGTCACAGTATACATAGTCAGGCGGCAACAATGTACAACACCAGGGGCAGTGGCCAGTCCGATGTGCAGAGTACTGATACGATAAGCTACGTATGCATTGTGTGTGAGTGTACCCTGCCATGGACAGCAACACTGCCATGGCAGTCACGATAGCCAGCACTGTGGCACAGGTAGTTGTGTGAGGGTGCCTAACATTCAAACAGGATGCCAGTCCGACTAGGTGCAGTCTGTATGCTACGGGACAGTTGGATGTCCGCCCCTGAGAGAGAAGCACAACTGTGGAATACACACATGTGGCATGTGAAGCGGGAGGGCTTCTTGGCACAGATGGGTCTGTGGCACGGGTGGGTGCACACATGCAGTGTCGATACAGACTGTGTGGGGGCGAACCCGGCGGGGTAGATTACCACTGTTCTGGGTATGTGGGAAGACCAGCTGTCTGGGGATGAATGTGGACTAGTGTGTGCACAACAGGCGGGCACACGAGCTATGCTGCATCAGGTGTGGACGTTGGCCCTCCCTCTGGGGACATGCTGGATACTGCTGTGCATCAGCCAGGCCCTTGCCGAGACATTTACACCCCTGGCCTTCAGGTGTACCCCCTACATCGTCCACCTGCACAGGCTACCCAGGGCATGGGATGGCAGTGGAGCTTGGTGGGTGGGAGGTCATGGCACCCTGCTCCTGGTCACATCTCGCAGGCAATACATTCTCAGTGTGCAGCAGGGCACAAGTCCCGAACACGACGTGGGGGGACGCAGACATCATGACAGGTAGTGACGTCACGGAAGATGGCTTGCACCATCAGACCCATTGCCTCCCCTCGCTCACCCCACTGATGCGATTGCATCATAGGAGCACGCGCGTGAGCAGCAGCTCCAATCTCACCCCAGAGAGGCTACAGAGTGAATGTGTGGCTCCAGTGTGCGTGGAGCTCGGAAGCCAGGAACTGCAGCTCCTTGCCGGTGTGTGGACCTGGACATATCATCAGAGTCGTCGACATTAAGGTGGCCAGGTGGCAGCTGCAGCAGGTGTTGTTGAGGGGTGGCAGTCAGCAGTCCCTGGAAGCTGTGGTAATGCCTGTCACCCTCCCACACAGATATAGCCCCCTTGGGGCTGTTTCAGCGTGTCCAAGCTGCTGCGATTGGTGTACCGCTCAGCCTGTGTACGTTGTGTTGTTGGTGTGTGCCATACTCACCCAGCCTCGGAAGCGGTGTCAGGTACAGCAGCTAGGTATATTGCCGTGGTGTTGCCGCTACCCACATATGCAGTCTGAATCCATCATCATGCCTATCAAGCTAATATGGCCTTAATCCCCATGTGCATGCTCATAGCAATGGTATGTATCAGTGGTCCTTGCTATTGGTAAGGGGACCTGTGTAAGAGTAATGTTGATGTGCTGTCCCTACTTGTCAGCTGTTCGTTGATACTATTGCTTTGTCAGTGATCTTTGTTTTGTGTATGTGTAAATGCCATGTTGTGTGTTGCATTGACATGTGTCCAATTCCATCTGTCCTAGGAGGAGACCTAACATACATCGCCCCTACCAATTGCTGTCAGACATGGAGGATGTGGAGGTCATAAGGAAGTTCCGTCTGGACCGGCCCACCCCACCTTCGACCTCGCAGGGTGTATCCTACTGCATTCACCCCCACGGCCAATGTGATGGCTGCACTGCATTTCTTCGCTACCGGTTCATTCCAACACACGGTGGGCAGTGGAGGTGGGATGTCGCAGCCCATGTTCAGCAAGGTGCTACGGGATGTCCTGTCAGCTCTGATGCTGTACAGGAACCGGTACATCCGATTCCCCAGGGCCCGTGATTTGCCTGCAGTGAAGGGTGCTTTCTATGCACTCGGACGCATCCCCCAGGTTGTTGGTGCAATTGATTGCACCCATGTTGGCCTTGTTGCACCACAGGCCATGGAGCACATCTACAGGAACCGGAAACATTTCCACTCCCTGAATGTGCAAGTGGTGTGCCTGGCGGACATGATAATCACACACGTGTGTGCAAACTTTCCCGGTTCCACCCATGACTGGCACATCATGCGCCACAGCATCCTCCCACGTCTGATGACCAATCTGCAACCGGACCGTGCATGGATTGTTGGTGACTCTGCATATCCTAATGGGCCTTGGCTGTTGAGTCCACTACGCAATCCTCGTACGCCAGCTGATGTCAGGTACAATGAGGCACATGGGAGGACCAGACGTGTGGTGGAGCGGACATTTGGACTCCTGAAGTCCAGATTCAGGTGCCTGGACCGCACCGGGGGTGCACTGGCATACTCCCCACAGAAGGTGTGCCAGATTGTTGTGGCATGCTGCATGCTGCACAACCTCGCTATTCGCAGGCGGATCCCCCTGATAGTGGATGACGGTGATCAGCCAGGGCCCCCGCCTGCAGGCCAAGCCGTGTCCAGTGACGAGGACAGTGGAGAGGAGGAAGCAGTGAATGAGCGTCAGCAGCTCATCGCCCGCTACTTCACTTGACGGTGAGTGACCATATACGACGGCTGATGTCGCTGTAGTTGTGTGTGTGTATGTGTGCATTGTCAGGGCGGCCTATTGTTGACTGAGTGCTGTGTGGCAATGTACCATGTCCAGGGTAGTATGCCACTGAGAGTGGCTGTGACATTGTGCCCTGTTGCTCTGTGAGATGTGTGAACATTGCTTAGGCCTGATGACAAGTACTGTGTGATGAGTGTGTGACACACACAGTCAATGGACTCCTGTTCTGTTTGTCACCCCTAGGTCCCTACAGCCCTCCTGGCCTATCGACAGAACACACTACAGATGAATTTCTGAACATGCAGACGTTTGTGCACCATTGATAATAAACATAGCAGATGACATAGGATGTGATACAGGTGTATTTATTTTAAAGGTGACATGTGATTGTGGAAAAGGTGATCAAGAAGGTGGTGCATGCTGTACAATGAGTTGACGGTCCTGTCCGCGTGATGGTCAAGGTGTACCCATGTTGTCCTGGCTCCGCAGTCCGACAGACATTTGCCACTCGACTGGCAGTGTGGGGTGGGATGGTAGTCCAAGTGAATGCAGGGGGTGGCCACCATGGCTGGCTGACTCACTGTCGTTTGGAGCGTGCGAAGTCCTCCCTGGACATCTGTTTCCTTTTCGGACGGCCCCTTCCACATTTGAGGGGAGGGGGTTGTGTTTGTGGGCTGCTGGTGGTGGCTGAGGATTGCCCACTCGCTGTGGACGCAGGGGAAGTGGATGTTGCACATCCCTGCGCCCCAGCAGGTGGTGGCGCAGGTGTTGTGGTTGGCCTTGAGTGGGCCCTCACCTCCACCACTAGCTGGCCCATGAGGTCCACAAGTCGGCCCATGTGGGCGTCCATGGACCTCAACACCCCAAGGACTTCCCTCGTGTCGGAAGCTGACCTGGCCCATTGTCCCTGGGCCTCTTCATAGGCCCCAAGGACTCTGGCTATTTGCGGCAGGGCTTGGCTCCAAGGCTCTGTTGGCGTTGGCCTGACCCTGCTACTCCCACCTGGACTGCTGCCACCGACCTGCCTACTCGCCACATTGGTCACCCGGGGCCTCCTCCTGGCTCCCAGGGTAGATGTGGAGGTTTGTGCCACCTCTTGGGATGGCTGAGTGGTCAGGGAGGCCCTGGCGGTGGTGATGGTGGTGGTGGTGGTGGTTGCGGCGGTGGTGGTGGCCGCAATGACCATGGCAGCAGGGGCCTGGGACTGGTCACTAGCCCTGGGAGATGGGTTGGTGTGTAGGAGGGGTCCTGGTGTGCTGTTGCGCCCTGCCACACCAGATGTGCCAGGTTGGGAGTCCTCGTCCGTTGAGGTGTCCAGGCTTTCCACATCCGTTAGTCCGTGTGGGGGGCTTGTGGACTGGCTGTGATGGCTGGTGTCTCCATCCGCAGCATCATGCTGTTCGTCACCTGTGGGGCGGAGACAAAAAGTTATTGTGTTGCACCTTGCAAAGTTTGTGTTAGATGTCTGACATGCACAGTTTGTGCACAGTTGCGCACTGATTTCCCGGATGCGTGTGTATGGCTCTACAATGTGTGTGCGTGATCAAGGCAATGGAATAGTGTGATGGGTGCATCTGGCAAGGGACGGATTTGTCATGCCAATTGGTGTGTGTTGCAGTACCCCTGCATTTTGTGGCTTTGGTGGGAACAGGGTATTGCACCATGAACGCTTTGGTGTTGAAATATGGTACTGTGGTACATACTGTGACATATGGGTGCAGAAGGGGACATGTGTTTTGGCCACACGACACTACAGAGACGAAGGTGTGTGTATGTCTGACTTAGCCAGCATATCTGCTCACTGTTGTCATTTATGGGCATTCCACAGCAAGCATTGTGGTGAGTGAGTGATGGTTGTATGCCACACGACGTATTGCAGATGGTACAATTCCTTGGTGTGCGTGCTACTCTCACCCATGTGCAGCAATGCAGTGCTCTAGGGGTGTGGACTACATGTTGTTTGTTGTTACTCACAGTGTGACGTGCGCTTCAGACACAGCAGACTGATTATTGGTCATCGGCATGACCCTTTGCTGTACTACTGTCTATGGGGCAACTGTTTGGATGATATACCTTTCATGACACTGGGGCTGGATGATGAGATGGATGAGATTTTGCATGTGCATTGTGTAGCTGTGTGCTTCATGGGTCCAGTGGTGTATGTGACATTACTGGGGTTCCACTATGTTTCATTTGGACGAGATAGACTTACATGGGTGATGTTGTACTATGTCAAGGGTAGAAGCAGACATGACTACGTGGACAAGACTTGGATGGTGTTGCTGATGTGTGTGATGACTGGCACAGTGCACGCCATGTGGGTCATTGCTCCAGTTAGACTTGTGCATGCTGACGTGACTCGTTACGTGTTACTGCATTTGAGATGTCTCATGTGGGCTATGACTCTGTAATTGATGTCCGGGTGCACATTGGTCACATGTTTGTGACAGGGAGCAGTGCTACCTGTTCCTCTGCTAAGTGACATGTCCCACATGTTAGTCGTAGTACAGTCCTCATGCCTACGGACACCCCGCCCTGTACAGTGGTCTACCTAATTGTTGGTTTTGAGGGTGAAATGCAATGACTACCACATGGTTATGAGAGGATGGTGTGCTCCATCTTGCTGGTCTGTGGGTGTGGGGGCCGTGTTGTGAGTCGTGGTGATGGTTTACCATCCACAGACAGCCCTCCATGTAGGGTAACATATCTACCTGTCGGGTGTGGGTGTGCACTGCAATGGCTGACACATGGGTGTGGGGAGTGCTCCATCTTGCTGCGCTGTAGGAGTGGGGGCCTGGGGGGTACTTCTGCAGTCCCCCTCCGATACACGGGCCTTGTGGTAAGGCTGCTCACCTGTTACTTGTTGGTTGGGGCAGCTATGGCTGACACATGGGTGTGGGTGTGGGGAGCGCTCCTTCCGGCGCATCTGGGGTACAAGGGGAGCTGGTGGGAGTTGTGGTGCTGGCTGACTGTACACATGCCCCCATGGTTTTGTTTGTTGGTGCCTATGGGCTGAGTGTGTGTGAGTGTCTGTTGCATATGTGAGAGATGTCTTGTGAATTGTGTACTGGACATGGGGGTGTTCGGTCCTCGGAGCTATGGCATTGTGGTAGTGAATGACAGTACATTGCGGTGTGCTGGTATACATTTGTTTGTACTTACCAGCCTCCACTCCCCTGGTATTTCCGAAGAGACTCTCCGGATGTAGTATGCCTCGCACCTTCTCCTCCCACGCCTTGAAGGTCTTGAATGGCGCGGGAGTTCCGCTGCCAGTCCTGTCAGCCAGCTCACGGTTCTTGGCCTCCTTCTTCCTGACCAGGCTTTTCATGTCCTGCCACCTCTTGGTAATTTCCCCCGGTTGCGTGGCACGTTCCCAACTGCATTCACCTGGTCTACGATCCTTTTCCACATCCTGTTTCTGGTGGACACTGGTGTCTGTTGGACCTGGTTCCCATAGATTTGTGGGTACACCTTGATGACCTCGTCGACCATGACCGTCAACTCTGTGGCAGTGAACTTGGGCATTCGTTGTGTTGCCATGGTGCGTAGTGTAGTTTTTGTGGTGCTGGTGTGGTGTGTTTGGTGTGTGATGTGCAGGGGGTTTGTGGTGCCGGTGTTTAGGTGGTGGTGGTGGTTGTGGTGATGGATGTGATGTGTGTGTGCGTGTGGTATACTGCTTTCCTCTGTGGCTCTCTGTGTTCTCTGCTGTGGTGTTGGCTTTGTCGTGGTGCAAGGGTTTGTGGTCTGTGAGGGGGCTGATTTTGTACTCACCTATGTGGGTGTGTCATGATGGTCTATCATTTTCAGGTGTGTTGGGCGTGGTGTCCTGGGATTTATGCTAATTCTATATTTTGGCAGGGGGATGTGTCTTTGGGATGGGTTCTGTGTCTGGGTATTTTGGCGTCGTTGACTGTGTGGACTTGTTGGCCGTGTTGTGTGTATTTGTTTGTGCCGCCACTGATTTCCGTGAACGTACGTGGCCGCCAGGCCTTCCGCCTTGTCTGTTATTTATTTCAGTTGTTCACCATAGCGGGCGGGAAATGTGTTGGTTTCCCGCCCTCATGTCGGGGGGATCATAATTTGACGGGCGGTGTGTAGTCCGTCCGCGCAATCGTATTTGGCTTTTTCGGGCGGTATTGCGTCCGTGGCGGATGGATTGTCTTGGACTCTGACATGGACGGGCGGTATTCTGTTATTTTTTTCCGCTGTGGGCGGTGGTTGCTTAGCCTCATCATAATTGCTCGTTCGGTATTTCAATGTTGCAGGCGGGCGGTATTTTCAGGCTATGGCGGTTGGCGGTATTTTTACCGCCGGTTATCGTAATGGGCCCCAAAGTAAGTATGCTCTAAAAATAACTTGTTAAATCTCACTAAAAGGGAACTCAACACCTAAAATGTCCTAACCGCCAAAACAACCCCATTTATACTTTTAAACTTTTTTTTAAACGTTTGTAAAATGAAACTAAAATGTTAATAAAACTATATTCTGTCATAAACACCAAGACCACCACATATAAATTGTAAAACATGAAATAAAATATGCTTTACTTTCTTTTCACAGAGCACTTCAAACAAACAACATTTGTTGAACAAAGAACATCTCCATTCAACTACAACTAAATAACAGTTGGTAAGTATATAATTAAAATGCATTTATTACTATTCATATAAACATGTATAATATTCTTTTACATATACTTTCATGTACATGTTTTATAGATTTTACCACCTCACAATGACTAAAGATGCCCAATTTATAACATCTCACAAAGGGAAATTCTTATTGTGTTGTATGGGGTACGTCTACACCCAAGAGAAGCAAACAGGCCTTAAAGTGAACTGGAAATGTTCAAAATATTACTCAAATAAATGTTATGGTCGTGCTACCACCAGGGAAACAACTGTATTATATACAAGGGAGCATAACCATCCACCAAATATTTCTGAAATTGAAGTGAGATCAACCCTTGAAAATATTAAAGAATTAAGTAGCACCTCACAACTTCCTACAAGTGTTAAAGTTAAAGAACTATTACCTAAAGTACGCAGAGAAGCAACAGGTCAATTACCATCAATTGCTTCTATTAAAAGAACAATAGCTAGAACCAAAAAATCAACAACACCAACAATACCTACACCTAAAAATGTTTAGGATGTCATAATTCCCCAGAACTTAGTATAACACACAATGATGAACCTTTTATTTTCTTTGACAACAAAAATAAAGATAAAAGGATTATTATGTTTGCTACAGCAAACAATATAACTAAACTTCAACAATGCCAAACATGGATGATGGATGGCACCTTCAGCATATGGCCTAAACCATTCGACCAACTGTACAGTATCCATGGGCAATATCATAACACTTGCATTCCATTAATATATGCTTTATTACCAAACAAACAGAATGCAACATATACTGAAATGTTAGGTAAAATAAAGCAAGAAACAAACGACTTTTTCCCTCAAAGAATAGTAATAGACTTTGAACAAGCCATGATAAATTCTATCCTCAAATTATACCCCCACACATCTATACAAGGATGTTACTTCCACTTCAACCAATGTTTATGGAGACATTTACAGAAATCTGCACTTAGGGGCCGATTCCGATCTCGCTCGGTAGGCCTACGAATCCAACCGAGTCCGATTCGTAGAGCCGAATTCCGTCCGAATCGTACGCTTCCCGACCGACTCGTACATCTGTACGAGCGAGCAAGTACGATGCGAAGTACGCGAAATCGCCGACAGAACCGTTTCCGGGTCCGAACCGCTCCGTACGACTCGTTGGCAGACGAATCGTACTGCGCAATGGAGTCGATTTCCGACCGAGCCAGTACGATGCACGATTCGGACAGCCGGATCGAGTCGGAGTCTCCGGGACGAAAACGCTCCGGGAAGCGGACTTTGGGGGTCCGTGCCAGACCCCCTTTGCCCGTAGCCTTGCGAGTCGAACACAGGGGGTGACCCAAGGGTCCCCCCTACACATGCATGTATGGTGCGGGCGTGAGCATGGCGTCCCCGCGATAGGGGGCGCACTTCTCCGAGACGTGCTATTTTCTCAAAGGGAGTCTATGTACGCGTCGTACAACAGGCTCCCATTGACTTCAATGGGGCTCCGAGTCCGTCAGCGCTCGATCGCATCGCATCGTACTCGCTCGCTCGGAGCCAAGGGGCACGAATCGGTTGGAAATCGCTCCGGGAACGTGTCGGACGGAACGGTTTCCGACCAGGATCGGAATCGGCCCCTTAGTGTGGAATATGCCACAAATATTACCTTTGCATACCAAATAAAACACCTAAAAGCCCTGGCCTATGTGCCAGTCACAGATGTGGCTGAGCACTATAACATTTTAATTGAAAGTCCATTTTACCACCAAAATGAACAAAAATGATCTCCCCTCCTAGATTATTTTGAGGATACCTGGGTGGGGAGATTACACAGATCAGGCCATAGACGGCAACCTAAATTCCAAATTCCTTGGTGGAATGTGTACCTAACTACACTTAACCAAGAAGCCAAAACAAACAATGCAGTTGAAGGTTGGCATAATTCCTTCCTATCTTCTACAGGACGAAGCACTCCTACCCTACATAAACTATTAATTGCCATACAAAAAGAACAAAGCTTCCAAGAACTAAGAATGGAACAATCTATCATACAATTAAAGCCAAAACTATCTAGACAAACTGCTCAAATGTATCAGTATCTTCAATAACAAGTACAGCTATATCCTTCAACAAGAGGCCTAGAATACTTAAATATGATAGCAAAAACTATAGTCTGAAACATGAAACAATTTTAATTTACCAATCTCAAAAAACAATTATTGGAATAAAAACAGTGCATTCTATTAAATAAACCAAATAATTATTTTGTCTAATCTATATTATTATTTTATAACAACATATATAGAGACAAAATAATTAAACAACAAAACAACTAAACAACTACAGTATCTAAAATAACATAATTTCCCTCCCACAATAAAAAATGTTAAAAACACTTACCTTTTCCACTGCTGTAATACGAAAATCCACATCATCCAAAATAATCCATGTAGTTCACAATCCATATTTTTTAAGAACAGACCCCAATAAAATGCAAAAATACAACTGTGTCAAAAAGTAGATCCTCCATGTAAAAATATACAATCCAATAAACATAAAAAACCCGAAAATTTGTAAAAAAGTTAAAAACCGCTCCATGAAAACCGAATAATAAAGGAAGTGTAAAATAAATATTAGTTGATATAACTAATACACACTTCCTAAAAAAAAAAACGCAATGCTCCGTTTTTCCAAAATGCCTCGTCGTAAAACCTAAAATAAAGAAAACAAACATTCCCAACCACACAAATCTACAAATAATACACTTGAAAACACCACTACAAACATTATTAACACAATATTAACGTAAACTAAACATAAATAGAAAAATACTAACTAGGCCGCAAATACGAAACACAACGTTAATAATTAATACCTAAATAAACAACTAAAAACACTATAACTTCTAAAACATAACTCCACGCACCCTAATCACAACACTACTACCTTCAAAATACACTTAAAATCGCTCAAACGCGAAGCAGCTCCCAACCGCGAGCTTCTTTCTTCCCAAATGACCCAAAACAGCAACGAGCGGTTACTAAATTAAAGGCCCAAATAAAGATGTCAACTATAAAAATGTTAAATAAATGACTAAGGGGCCCATTACGATACCCGGCGTAAATAAATCCGCCAGGCATGGAAGCGGCAAAAATCCGCCCGCACACACCGCCTGAACACCGACCACGCCATTATGAGTACACAAACCGAAAACCGCCATCGGCGGAAAAATCACACAAAATACCGCCCGCCATCGTCCGAGTCGGAGTCAAACCGCCCGCCACGGACGGAAACACGCACGACAACACAAAACCGCCCGCCCACACGGCCGACACACCGCACGTGAAATTACGATCGCACCGCCATGAGCGCGGAAAAACAACAAATATACCGCCCGCCAGCGCAAACAACGCCGATGAGAATCGACACGGCAGAAGCCATGGCGCCAACGTACCTGCACAGAAACCATCCGCACACAAAACCGATAGCACACAACATGGCCAACAAGTCCACACAGCAAGGCACACACAAATACACAAGCACAGTACACATCCCGAAAACACCCCCCGGACAAACAAAAAATACAAAGGCCAGAACCCCAGACACAACACACCTGAAAACAACAGACCATGAGGACACACCCACATAGGTGAGTACAAAAGCAGCACTCCCACAGACCACAACCCCTTGCTACATTGCAAACCAGAGAGGAGAGGAGAGGACACAGTGACACAGCAAGGACAGCAGCACACCACAGAAACGCACACATCACAACCACCACCACCACCACCAAACACCGGCACCACAAACCCCCTGCACATTACACAACACACACCGCACCAGCACCACAAACACCATGGCACCACAAAGGATGCCCAAGTTCACGCCCATGGAGCTGACGGTCATGGTCGACGAGATCATCAAGGTGTACCCACAAATCTATGGGAACATGGTCCAGCACACACCACTAGCCACCAGAAACAGAATGTGGAACCGGATCGTAGACCAGGTCAATGCAGTCGGGACCCTGCCCAGGAACAGAGTCGAGATAAACAAACGTTGGAATGACGTAAAGAGCCTGGTCAAGAAGAAGGAGGGCAAAAACAGAGAGCTGGCTGCCGTCACTGGCGGAGGGAATCCCGCGCTCTTTAAGACCTTCAAAGCGTGGGAGGAGAAGGTGCGAGTCGTAATCCATCCGGAGATCCTCGCCGGATTAGCAGGGGCAGTGGAGGCTGGTAAGTACAAACTAATGTATACCAGCACACCGCTATGTACTCACATGCGCAACTACCATGCCACAGCTCCCAGGGACAAACACCCCCATGTCCAGCACACAATACACAACACATCACACACACATGCAACAGACACTACCACACACAGCCCAAACCGAACAACTGTAAGATGCGTGGGGACATGTGTACACTAAGCCAGCCACGTAACCACCAACAGGTCCCCAAATATGCCAGAAGCGCCACAACGAGCACCCACCACACCCATGTGTCCGCCACAGCTGCACTAACCGACAAGTAACAGGTAAGTGGCAGGAACACAAAGTGCAGTGGGTGGGACGGTGGACAGCCCAAGTACAACACACACCAGGCCCCAGTCCCACAGCACAGCAAGGAGGAGCATCCCCCACACCCCACAGCCACGTGTCAGCCACCGCAGTGCACAACGACAGCCGAAAGGCAGACATCACGGTCCACAGCAATCGGTGTCAGTGGGTGTACAGCCACCCCACGACCCACTACACCCCCCACCCCCACAGACCAGCAACATGGAGCACCCCCCGCTTAGAGCCATGTGGCATCCAGTACAGTGCACGCACGAACAACTTGCAGGTGGGAAACTGGACAGGGCTGGATTACTGGAGGCATGAGGACCATAACACCACCAACACATGGGACATGTCACGTAGCAGACGAACACGCAGCACCGCCCACCGTCACGAACAAGTGAACAATGTGCACACGGACATGAACAACAGACTCACACCCCACATGACCCATCACAGACATAGCAACACCCAAGGAGCCACGTCTGCATGCACAAGCCACACTGAATATAGTCCCACACGGCAGCCACTGTGCAACTCATCACACACAACCGAAACACCATTGAAGTCCTGTCCATGTAGCCCCCACTGCCTGTCAACCCCACACCCCACAACTACGCCTATGTAAGACAAAAAACACATGACGCAACAGAGCGGAACAACAGAAATGCACACGAACACCACTGAACCCATCAAACACACAGACACACCATGCACATACAACATACCATCCATCCCATCCGTCAGCCCCAGTCTCATGAAAGGCATGTCATCCGCACAGCTGCCACACATACAGCAGTCACGCTAAGACACATGCCCATGACCAACCATGTGCCAGAAGTCAATTAAGCGCACGACACACTGTGAGCAACAACACACAACATGGGCCACCCCCCGAGCACTGCAGTGATGCACATGGCACAGGGCAGCACGCACACCAAGGAGATGGGACAACTGCAATACGTTGGCTGGCACACAACTATCACTCACTCATAACGATGCGTCCAATGCCATGCCCAGTAACCACAACAGACAGCAAATATGCAGGGCATGTCAGGCATGCACACACCTCAGACCATGCACTGTCATGCTGCCACAACACATGTCACGTTCGGCACCCATGGCTCACAGCATGTACCCCAAAAGCATATCCCCTCCCAAACGCGAATCTGGGGCATGGCCCCCATGTTGCCATATGCGTTCCTAAGCGTTCCATTTGAACCCCAAAAGCATATCCCCTCCCAAATGCGAATCTGGGGCATGGCCCCCATGTTGCCATATGCGTTCCTAAGCGTTCCATTTGAACCCCAAAAGCATATCCCCTCCCAAATGCGAATCTGGGGCATGGCCCCCATGTTGCCATATGCGTTCCTAAGCGTTCCATTTGAACCCCAAAAGCATATCCCCTCCCAAATGCGAATCTGGGGCATGGCCCCCATGTTGCCATATGCGTTCCTAAGCGTTCCATTTGAACCCCAAAAGCATATCCCCTCCCAAATGCGAATCTGGGGCATGGCCCCCATGTTGCCATATGCGTTCCTAAGTGTTCCATTTGAACCCCAAAAGCATATCCCCTCCCAAATGCGAATCTGGGGCATGGCCCCCATGTTGCCATATGGGTGCCTAAGCGTTCCATATGAACCCCAAAAGCAAATTACAAACCAGACCCAGGATGGGCCAGGAGCCCGCATACACCAGAGTCACAATGAGTAGGGGCACAGCAACACACCCATCGGCATGGCCAATCCGTCCCATGCCACATGTGCACAGCACACAGTCCCATTGCCTAGCACACACAACTACAGATGCCACAGCCACACACTCGCCTCCGGGAAACCCATGTACGAGATTGCACGAACTGCCAATGTCAGACGACTAATACATACTTCGCCAGGTGCAACACAATAACAAATCTCATTCTCTCCACAGGTGACGAACTGCTGGATGCTGGGGATGGAGACAGCAGCCAGCACAGCCAGCCCACAAGCCCCCAACGAGGACACACGGATCTGGAGGATCTGTCCTCCTCTTCGGACACGGACCACCAAGCTGGCCCATCTGGCGTGGCAGGGCCCAGCCGCTCCCCAGGACCCCTCCTACCCACCAACCCATCATCCAGGGATGCTGAACAGTCCCAGTCCCCTGCTGCCACTGTCGTTGCGGCCACACCCACGGTCATTGCGGCCACTACCACTGCCGCAACCGCCACCATCGCCGCACCGACCACCACCGCCTCCACCACCACCACGTCTTTGCTGGCACCAGCCCCAGCGCAGCTGGTGGCCCGGCCGACTGGATCCACCCTGGGAGCCACAGCGAGGACCGTGGTGTGCAATGTGGCTAGTGGGCAGGCCGGTGGCAGCAGGACTGGTAGGAGGAGCAGGGTCAGGGAAACGCCAGCCTCCCCTGGGAGCCATGCCCTGCCTCAAATGGCCAGAGTCCTTGGGGCCTATGAAGAGGCCCAAGGACAATGGGCCAGGTCTGCTACTGACACGCGGGAGGTGCTGGGGGTGCTGAGGTCCATGGACGCCCATATGGGCCAATTCGTGTCCCGTATGGACCAACTCGTGGACCTCATGGGCCAGCTGGTGGTGGCGGTGGGGTCACAGGCAAGGCCAGCAACACCACCTCCGCCACCACCTGCTAGGGCGCAGGCTCGGGCAGCAGTGTCCACTTCCCCTGCGTCCACAGCCAGTGAGCACACCTCACCCACCACCAGCAGGTCGCCACCACACACCCCCTCCCAAACGTGGAAGGGGCCGTCCGAAGAGGAAACTGATCTCCCGGGAGGACTTCGCACGCTCCAGTCGCAAGTGAGGCAGCCAGCCAGCCTTCCGCCAGCCTTCCTTGACCAGCCACTGCATTGACTTGCTCTACGATCCCACTCCACACAGCCAGCTGGATGGCATGTGTGTGTTGGACTATGGACATAGAACCAGTGGGTACACCCTGATCATCACGCAGCCATGACCGACAGCTCATTGTCACTGCACGCACCACTTTTGTCATCACCTTACACACAATCACATGTCACAGTTTGTAATAAATGCACCTTTTTCACTAACTGCTGTTTGTGCCCTGTGTTTTTATTTGTACGGAATACAACGGCCACCTTGGGCGGAAAGGCACTTGATGCGTGGCATGGCAATGGAATCCGGAGGGCCTGTAGGGACCTAGGGGTGGGAGACAGAACAGGAGCACATTCAATGAGTGTGTCACACACCCATCACACAGTACATGTCAACAACTACAAGCAATGTACACACATCGCACAGAGCAATAGGGCACAATGCCACAGTCACCAACAGTGGCATACTACCCTGGCCATGGAGCGTTGACACACTGCACGCAGTGAACATACGGCCACCCTGACACAGCACACACACACCTGCACAGATACAGACACATCATCCGTCGTACATGGACACTCACCGTCAAGTGAAGTAGCGGGCGATGAGCTGCTGGCGCACATTCCCAGCTTCCTCCTCTCCGCTGTCCACCTCACTCGAGCTGTCCTGGTCTGCGGGCTGGGGCCCTGGTTGATCTCCGTCATCCACAATGAGGGGGATCTGCTTCCGAATGGCCAGATTGTGCAGCATGCAGCACGCCACCACTATCTGGCACACCTTCTGTGGGGAGTACGCCAGTGCACCCCCAGTGCGGTCCAGGCACCTGAACCTGGACTTGAGGAGGCCAAAGGTACGCTCGACCACACGTCTGGTCCTCCCATGTGCCTCATTGTATCGATCGTCTGCTGGGGTGCGAGGATTCCTCAATGGACTGAGCAGCCATGCCCCATTCGGATACGCAGAGTCACCTGGGTGTGAGGGACACAGAGAACCGTTGCAATTCCAACTGGACAGGGGACAGCATCGCACAACCAGCACGCTACACCACTCCACATACTCACCGACAATACAGGCACGATCCTGTTGCAGATTGGCCATCAGTCGTGGCAAGATGCTGTTGCGCATTATGTGTGCCTCATGGGCCGAGCCTGGAAACTTGGCACACACGTGGGTGATCACCATGTCCGCAAGGCACACCACTTGCACATTCAGGGAGTGCGTGTGCTTCCTGTTGCGGTACAGGTGCTCAGTGGCCTGTGGTGGAACAAGGCCAACATGAGTGCAGTCAATGGCTCCCACGACGTGTGGGATTCTGCCAAGGGCATAGAATGCACCCTTCACTGCCGCCAATTCACGAGCCCTGGGGAAGCGGATGTACCTGTTCCGGTACAGCATCATGGCTGCCAGTACATCCCTCAGCACCTTGCTGAACATGGGCTGGGACATCCCTCCTCCACTGCCCACTGTGTGCTGGAATGACCCAGTGGCGAAGAAATGCATGGCGGCCATCACCTTAGCCGTGGGGGTGACAGCAGTCGGATACACCCTGCGGGGACGGAGATGGGGCTCTAACATGGCACACAGTCGATGCAGAGTTGGCCTGTCCAGCCGAAACTTCCTGATTACCTCTGTATCGTCCATGTCCGCCAGCAATTGGTATGGGCGGTCAATGTTCGGTCTCCGCCTGGGTTAAATGGCAGAGGACACATGTCAAAGCAACACGGCACATAGCAATTTCGCATACACATCACTGACATGACTGAGCAAGCACATGAGCCACAGCCCAGCTGTCAAGCTGGGACGGCACGGCCACAATACACTTACACAGGTCTCCCAACAATGGCAATGGCAAGTGAGACATACCACTGCCATGTGCATGCACATGGGGATCTAGGCCCCAATGACTTGCGGGGCGTGCTGATGGGGACTGACTGCATATTCGTCAAGCGGCAACGCCACGGCAACATGAGTGTCTGCTGAGCATGGAACTGCTTCCGAGGCTGGATGAGTATGGCACACGACGACGACGATGTGGGCACGGGCTGAGCGGCCAATACAAGTGGGACCTGTGGCACGAGGGGATATGAGACAGTAGTAGGTGTCAGCACTGCACCCTATGTACAGCACTGTACGGATCACAGCTCCCGAAACATTGACTGGTGTCCACATTGACAGCCCCATGCCAAGACGGATGTGTGCTTGCAGTCACACGTCACAGGTGAGAGGTTACATTGCACGTGCCAGGTGGCAGACGTACATAGTGGGAGCTGGCATGTGTGTGCATGTGTCTCCTGTTCAGGATCCACCAGATGGGCGCTGACTCTGTACTGACCATTGGACACAGCATGTTCCGTGGAAGGCTTGTGTGTGTGGGATGGTGGCACTGGATGTGCCTCCGTTGGGTGGGGGGCCATGCACAGGGCGGGTACGTCGATGATTGCGCATTGTTGGTCACGGTGGGTGCACCAACTAAGATGTGTTGCCCTGTGTTCAATTCCTATGTCCGCATGATGATGGACTGTGGATGTGGGCAGACTACACATTGGTCGATGTGCTGTCTATATGCATGTGCCTTCACACCAGGCACAGCTGCCCCTGCACATGTGACCCCTGCTGGACTCGCTGCTGGGTCTGTGGAGCTGATGCACCTTCTGCGCGTGGGGCGGACAGCTCTCCTCACTTCCCTCATTGCGCATGTCATGACTTTGCCGCAGGTGACATGGATCATGGAGGGCCCACATGTACGCGTGGGTAGGCTACACATGATTGTACACTGGTCGCCACCCCCAGTCAGTGTTTCGAATGGGAAGGTTGTCGTGCTGGTGGTATGTTCGATGTGGCGGATGGGCGGGCCTAGGTGCGGGCTTACATTCCGGACATGGGGGGGTAGTTGGATTGGCGACTAGTTGCAGTACACACGGGACACGTCTCTTCCTTTCCACATCTGGGTCATCCCTTGTACTAACTGACAGTGATACAGTCATCTTCGCCCCAGCCCTCATGTCCTCCCCTCGCCCCCCAATATGCATGCTCACCTGCGAGGCTAGCGCTTGCACAGGCAGCCCCAAGCTCGCACCAGAGAGGGCAAGGAGTGTATGTGTGGGTCCAGTTGCACGAGTGGGCTGTCTCAGGGTATGATGTGTGGCGGGACGCCGTCCACCTGCGTGGTGCCCCAAATGGAGACCCGGCCTGCATGGACTATGCATCACAGTCTTCGCCTTCCGGATCCGCCACCTGCGACACCCAGTGGCTGTGGCTGCCCTTGCGGCCAGGCCGCGTCCGTCTGTGGCTGTTGGCCCACACATTCACTCTTTGGCCTCTCTGGGGAGGGCTCGGGGGTGGTGGCGCACGCGCTTGCACTTAGTCGCAATGGCATGTGTCGTGGTTGGTATGATGGGCAATGGATGGGATGGTGCGAGCCACCTCCCGTGACGTCAGTGCTGCTCGTGCTGTGGTGCGTCCCCCTACACTTCCATTTGACTTGTGCCATGCTAGACGTTGAGGTTCTATTGCCTGCGTGATATGACCAGGAGGAGCGCGAGGAGACCTCTCACACACCATGCTCCACTGCCATCCCGTGCCCTGTATCGCCTGTGCGGATTGACTATGTTGGGGTTACACCTGGTCGACTGGGGCTGTGTGTGCCTTGTCAAGGGGCATGGCGGGTGCACAACAGGATCCAGCTTGTCCACAGAGGGTGGGCTGAGGTGCGCCTGGTACCGCTTTGTACGTGTGCCCGGCTGCTGTGCACACACGTGTTCACTCCCCCCGACAGGTGTCCTCTCACAATGCCCAGGGAAGCGGTGGTGTACTGTTCATGACCCCTCCCAACACGGCGTGCTCCAACTTGGCATGTGCGCATCTACCCGTCGCACCCACCCACCTGAGCACTGCGTCCATACGACTTCACACGACACATGTGTGTCTTCCACAGTAGTGCTACTCATTTGCGTTGACATCCAATACCAGTGGACTACATGGTCATGTCACGACTGCCGTGTACTTCACATACTCTCATCCTCTCTCATTCGTACTTGTGAAATGAGTCAGCGGAGACAGTTCTGGTTTCAAACATTATATTGAGTCTTCTGTCCTCTGTGATGCAGTATAGTGGACACTACTGGCAGCGGAATACATGTTGAGGATATACTGAGCAGGATTACAAATGGGATAGGGTGTGGGGTTACATCTGCTTGGCCAAGGCTGTGCTAATGTACATTTACGTATAGCTGCGGAGCTGCGGACTTTGACACAGACGGTATACATGTAGCCTACCAGACCGCTCGGCATCATGGGCACAGTCCATCTCAGTTCCATGTGACAGGTTTGCTGCGGTTGTTCCTCATGCACGCGTGCATGTGAGATGCCATCAGGGCATGTGCTTGCGTGCATGCAGCGGCGTGCCACTTGTTGTTGCACTGTGGTGGTTACTGGACATGTCACAGTCACTGGGGTCGTGTTGTTGTTGTATGCACTTGTCGTCCATGCAAAGGTCCTGGTATGGGATTCCCGGGGCGGGGGTGGGAGGGGTGCAGCACCCACAGACTCCAGGCGACCTATTCATGTCCACTGAGCGGTGTGTGTGTCCATGTGCGCTGGATCCATGTCGTGTCCTGGTTGTTCGTGCAGTTCCGTCCATGTGGGTGCGATGCACAGAGCCCATGCCACTGCCTCCCACGATGCATGCGGTGTTCCTGGATGTGATGGGGAACAGTGTGCATGTCCCGGTCATATCCGATGTCATGGCGATGTCGTTGATGGTGTGGTTACAGTTGCCGGTCGTTTGGTATGGCTGTTGTGGTGGTGACTGGCCAGTCCGTGCGGAAGCTGAGCATGGGTGCGGGGTTGGACTTCATAGGTCACTCGGGGAACCTGCGTTGTGGTCCGACGTATTTACAGGTTGTCAGGTATGCGATGCCGTCCAGCAGGGCTTCCATGTCATTGGTGGTGTACATGTTTGCCAGCCAATGAAACGGATGGTGGCTGTCAAGGTGTTGTTCGTAGGTTGTCCCTTGGAGGACCATGATGGGGCATGCTGGGTGACATTCGATGTAGCTGTTCTCGATGATCCGTCGTGTGGAGGCACAGTGGTTCCATTTCAGTGCGCGTGCGATGTTGGCCACATACGCCATGCCCCCATAGGCAGAGCAGGCCCTGTCGTGTGCGTCCAGAGGGAGGAGTAGTGGTAGCAGGTCCGCCTTCAGACATGCCGGGTTGGAGAGGCATATCTCGACGGGATGCTGGTAGGGACACCTCCGACAGTAGAAGACGGGCATGACGCAGCTGAACAATGTGATGCGGTAAGTCAGTCGGTAACTTACGTTCAGCAGGGACAGGAGATCGCATCCCAATGTATGTATCGTGTTGGTTTGGTACAGCTTGAGCTGTTCGGCGTAGTTGGGTAGGTGTGTTGCGGTTGCCATTTCGCAGCGGTTCGTAGAGGTGGCGTGCTCCGGCTGTGTGTGCAGTCTGCAATGTGCACGCTCCGGGGTTGCTGTGAGCTCTGTGTAGTCGTGGGGAGACAGGACTTGTGTTCTGTTGGCTTGTTTGGAGGACACGGGCCCTCTTCCCACATGCTTCTCAGACAGTTCAAGGTCAGTGCTGTGTGACTCCTTCCAATTAACTTGCATGTGGCCGACATGGGGGAGTGTTTTCTTCTTTCTTCCCCGTCCGTTGTGTGCTTCTGTGATATGCGCTATCTGCCCTGTGGTCGGTCTCCTCGGCATGCCTGTGTTGGTCTATTCTTGGACAATGGCTGTATTCACCGGCTTCTGTCGTAGGGCTGTGGTTTCGGTGTTGGAATGGAAGGTCATTCAGTGCTGTCTGCTCTCCCTTGTGTGGGCGGCAGGCTGCCTTTCCGCTCTGCGTTGGGCCTTGTGTGTGGATGTTATTCTTGGGCCACCTGTTGTCGGTCCCCGGGCTCTTTGGTGTTCCGTTTCATGTGTCTTGTTCATATGTGCAGGGTGGTATGGGTTTTTCAGTGTGGTACTGGCGTTCCTCTTCCCGAAGGGGCCCTGCTTCTCCTAGTTGGTGTTGCCGCCGCTGTGTGCTTCGCCATGTTTGTTACACTGGGGTGTGTCCTGCTGTTGCGTGACTTCACTGACATGTGTGCGTCGGTTGTGTGGCGTTGGGTGTTGTCCGTGAATTGGGCGTTGGGGACATGTCTGTGGCCGGCCTGTCACGTGTCATGTGCGTTCGGGGTGGGGCTGATGTGTGTGCTGCTTGGTTGTGTCCCTGTGTCTGTGTGCGACGCATGCATGGCGCTGCGGTTGGCCTCTGCGTTGTGCGCATGTGTGGCGGCGTCATCGGCGCTTTGTGGCCGTGACGGGGTGGCTGGTTCCTAGTCCCAGGTGGTGTGTACACATGTGTTCCGCGATGTTAGGATTTGGCCTGTGTGTCATATGTGGATGCAATGGTGGATGTGTAGTGTGCACGCGCTGGTGGGGGGTTGTCCGCTTTTTCCGCCCTTGCACTGTGTGCGCTGTTTGCGTGCACTTGTTGTGTGTGTGCCTACCTGCGTCTCCGCGGTACGTTGCGTCCTTGGTGGTGCATCAGCAGAAGCATGGGAAGGGCCTGCAGTGCTGGATTCATGCCCGGGGTGCCGCTTCTTCGTTGTCCGTGCTCTGCGTCCGTGTTTCCGCCTCTCTTTCACGTGCGGTGTCTCTTTGCCGTGGGAGCCGTTTGTTTGCGGCATCGTAATTTATGCGCCGGGCGGGACGTGTTTCGTCGGACGGTGTGTGTCAGTTGTGCTGCGCCGCTACGTGTGCGGGCGCACTTTGATGGCGGACGGTGTTGCTGGCTTGCCGGCGGTGTTTGGCCTGCTTTTCGCATCGTAATTGGGCGGGCGTGTGGACTGCTGCGTGCCGGCGGTAACTGGTGGTTTTTGCATCCGCCAGCACGGCGGTTGTGCTTCCGCCCGCCATCGTAATGAGCCCCTAAGCAATGTATTTAATATTAAATAATGATTTAAAAATTACTGTTTCATTCTAATAAAATAATTAAAAATATACCTTATATTTTTTTGTTTTTTATCTATTGTACAATTATAATAATAAATATTATGACATAATAATATTTAATATTATAATTATAAAAATGTATATATGTTAAACAACAATTACTAAAACATTGTATTAATATTCTTTATTGTTTAAAAAAATATGTAAAATGTTAATAAAATAATAAACTGTTCTAATGTGTAATAATTATTAATATTAATATTTTAATATTAATATTAATAATAAAAATATATTTAGTTTGTGTAATAAAATTAAACTATGTTATTGTTTTGTGAACTTTATAGTAAAATATTTACAGTATATTATGTAAATAAATACTTACCAAATTTTGTAACAATTGTAACAATATTAAAATTGAAAAACAATATGTTGTACTTATTAAAAAATATGTACCAATTTACAAAGGGGTCCATTACGATAACCGGCGGTAAAAATACCGCCAACCGCCATAGCCTGAAAATACCGCCCGCTTGCAACATTGAAATACCGAACTAGCAATTATGATGACGCTAAACAAACACCGCCCGCAGCGGAAAAAATAACAGAATACCGCCCGTCCATGACAGAGTCCAAGACAATCCGTCCGCCACGGACGCAATACCGCCCGAAAAAGCCAAAAACGACCGCGCGGACGGACTACACACCGCCCGTCAAATTATGATCCCCCCGACATGAGGGCGGGAAACCAACACATATCCCGCCCGCAACGGTGGACTACAGAAATGAATAACTGACAAGGCGGAAGGCCTGGCGGCCACGTCCATGCACGGAAATCAGTGGCGGCACAAACAAATACACACAACACGGCCAACAAGTCCACACGGCAAACAACGCCAAAATACACAGACACAGAACCCATCCCAAAGACACATCCCCCTGCCAAAATATAGAATTAGCATAAATCCCAGGACACCACGCCCAACACACCTGAAAACGATAGACCATCATGACACACCCACATAGGTGAGTACAAAAGCAGCCCCCTCACAGACCACAAACCCTTGCACCACGACAAAGCCAACACCATAGCAGAGAACACGGAGAGACACAGAGGAAAGCAGCATACCACACGCACACACACATCACATCCATCACCACAACCACCACCACCACCACCTAAACACCGGCACCACAAACCCCTTGCACATTACACACCAAACACACCACACCAGCACCACAAAAACTACACTACGCACCATGGCAACACAACGAATGCCCAAGTTCACTGCCACAGAGTTGACGGTCATGGTCGACGAGGTCATCAAGTTGTACCCACAAATCTATGGGAACCAGGTCCAACAGACACAAGTATCCACCAGAAACAGGATGTGGAAAAGGATCGTAGACCAGGTGAATGCAGTTGGGAACGTGCCACGCAACCGGGGGGAAATAACCAAGAGGTGGCAGGACATGAAAAGCCTGGTCAGGAAGAAGGAGGCCAAGAACCGTGAGCTGGCTGACAGGACTGGCAGCGGACCACCCGTGCCATTCAAGACCTTCAAGGCGTGGGAGGAGAAGGTGCGAGGCATACTACATCCGGAGAGTCTCATCGGAATACCAGGGGGAGTGGAGGCTGGTAAGTACAAACAAATGTATACCAGCACACCGCCATGTACAGACATGCACTAACACAATGCCATAGCACCGAGGGTCAAACACCCCCATGTCCAGCACACAACACACCAGACATCTCTCACACATGCAACAGACACTCCCACACACTCAGCCCAAAGGTACCAACAAACAAAACCATGGGGGCATGTGCACAGTCACCCAGCACCACAACTCCCACCAGGACCCTCTGTACCCCAGATGTGCTGGAAGGAGCACTTCCCACAACCACACCCATGTGTCAGCCATAGCTGCACTAACCAAAAAGTAACAGGTAAGGAGCCGTACCACAATCTCCGAGTATCGGAGGGGGGACTGCAGAAGTCCCCCCCACCCAGGCCCCCACTCCTACAGCTCAGCAAGATGGAGCACTCCCCACACCCATGTGCCAGCCATTGCAGTGCACACCCACACCCGACAGGTAGATATGTTACCCTACATGGAGGGCTGTCTGTGGATGGTAAACCATCACCACGACTCACAACACGGCCCCCACACCCACAGACCAGCTAGATGGAGCACCCCTCCCTCCCACAACCATGTGGTAGCCATTGCATTTCACACTCAAAACCAACAATTGGGTAGACTACGGTACAGGGCGGGGTGTCTGTAGGCATGAGGACTGTACTACGACTAACATGTGGGACATGTCACCTAGCAGAGCGACAGGTAGCACTGCTCCCTGTCACAAACATGTGACCAATGTGCACCCGGACATCAATTACAGAGTCATATCCCACATGAGCCATCTCAAATGCAGAAACACGTAACGAGTCACGTCAGCATGCACAAGTCTAACTGGAGTACTGACCCACATGGCGTGCACTGTGTCAGTCATCACACACATCAGCAACACCATCCAAGTCTTGTCCATGTAGTCGTGTCTGCTTCTACCCTTGACATAGTACAACATCACCCATGTAAGTCTATCTCGTCCAAATGAAACATAGTGGAACCCCAGTAATGTCACCTACACCACTGGACCCATGAACCACACAGCTACACAATGCACATTCAAAATCTCATCCATCCCATCATCCAGCCCCAGTGTCATGAAAGGTATTTCAGCTAAACAGTTGCCCCATAGACGGTAGTACAGCAAAGAGTCCTGCCGATGACCAATAATGTGTCTGCTGTGTCTGAAGCGCTCGTCACACTGTGAGTAACAACATACAAAATGCAGTCAACACCCCAAGAGCACTGCATTGCTGCACATGGGTGAGAGAAGCACACACACCAAGGAAATGTACCATCTGCAATACGTCGTGTGGCATACAACCATCACTCACTCACTACAATGCCTGCTGTGGAATGCCCATAAATGACAACAGTGAGCAGATATGCTGGCAAAGTCAGACATACACACACCTTTGTCTCTGTAGTGTCGTGTGGCCAAAACACATGTCCCCTTCTGCACCAATATGTCACTGTATGTACCACAAAACCATATTCCAACACCAAACCGTCCATGGGGCTGTACCGTGTTCCCACCAAAGCCACAAAATGTAGGGGTACTGCAACACACACCAATTGGCATTACAAATCCGTCCCATGCCAGATGCACCCATCACACTATTCCATTGTCTTGATCACGCACACACATTGTAGAGACATACACACGCATCCGGCAAATCAGTGCACAACTGTGCACAAACTGTGCATGTCAGACATCTAACACAAACCCTGCAAGGTGCAACACAATAACTTTTCGTCTCCGCCCCACAGGTGACGACCAGCATGATGCTGCGGATGGAGACACCAGCCATCACAGCCAGTCCACAAGCCCCCCACACGGACTCACGGATGTGGAAAGCCTTGTCACCTCAACGGACGAGGACCCCCGAGCTGGCACATCTGGCGCGGCAGGGCGCAACAGCACCCCAGGACCCCTCCTACCCACCAACCCATCTCCCAGGGCTGGTTACCAGTCCCAGGCCCCTGCTGCCACGGTCATTGCGGCCAACACCACCGCCGCAACCACCATCACCACCACCACGGCCTCCCTGACCACTCAGCCATCCCAAGAGGTGGCACGAACCTCAACATCTACCCTGGGAGCCAGGAGGAGGCCCCGGGTGACCAATGTGGCGAGTGGGCAGGTCGGTGGCAGCAGTCCAGGTGGGAGGAGCAGGGTCAGGCCAAGGCCAACAGAGCCTGGGAGCCAAGCCCTGCCACAAATAGCCAGAGTCCTTGGGGCCTATGAAGAGGCCCAGGGACAATGGGCCAGGTCAGCTTCCGACACGAGGGAAGTCCTTGGGGTGTTGAGGTCCATGGACGCCCACATGGGCCGACTTGTGGACCTCATGGGCCAGCTAGTGGTGGAGGTGAGGGCCCACTCAAGGACAACCACACCACCTACGCCACCACCTGCTGGGGCGCAGGGACGTGCAACATCCAGTTCCCCTGCGTCCACAGCGAGTGGGCAATCCTCAGCCACCACCAGCAGTCCACAACCACGACCCCCTCCTTCCAAACGTGGAAGGGGCCGTCCGAAGAGGCAACAGATGTCCAGGGAGGACTTTGCACGCTCCAAACGCCAGTGAGTCAGCCAGCCATGGTGGCCACCCCCTGCATTCACTTGGACTACCATCCTACCCCACACTGCCAGTCGAGTGGCAAATGTCTGTTGGACTGCGGATCCAGGACAACATGGGTACACCTTAACCATCACGCGGACAGGACCGTCCACTCATTGTACAGCATGCACCACCTTCTTGATCAGCTTTCACACAATCACATGTCACCTTTTAAATAAATACACCTGTATCACATCCTATGTCATCTGCTATGTTTATTATCAATGGTGCACAAACGTCAGCATGTTCAGAAATTCATCTGTAGTGTGTTCTGTCGATAGGCCAGGAGAGGCTGTAGGGACCTAGGGGTGATAAACAGAACAAGAGTCCATTGACTGTGTGTGTCACACACTCATCACACAGTACTTGTCATCAGGCCTAAGCAATGTACACACATCTCACAGAGCAACAGGGCACAATGTCACAGCCACTCTCAGTGGCATACTACCCTGGACATGGACCATTGCCACACAGCACTCAGTCAACAATAGGCTGCCCTGTCAATGCACACATACACATACACAACTACAGCGACATCAGCCGTCGTACATGGACACTCACCGGCAAGTGAAGTAGCGGGCGATGAGCTGCTGACGCTCATTCACTGCTTCCTCCTCTCCACTGTCCTTGTCACTGGACACGGCATGGCCTGCAGGCGGGGGCCCTGGCTGATCACCGTCATCCACTATCAGGGGGATCCGCCTGCGAATAGCGAGGTTGTGCAGCATGCAGCATGCCACAACAATCTGGCACACCTTCTGTGGGGAGTATGCCAGTGCACCCCCGGTGTGGTCCAGGCACCTGAATCTGGATTTCAGGAGTCCAAATGTCCGCTCCACCACACGTCTGGTCCTCCCATGTGCCTCATTGTACCTGACATCAGCTGGTGTACGAGGATTGCGTAGTGGACTCAACAGCCAAGGCCCATTAGGATATGCAGAGTCACCAACAATCCACGCACGGTCCGGTTGCAGATTGGTCATCAGACGTGGGAGGATGCTGTGGCGCATGATGTGCGAGTCATGGGTGGAACCGGGAAACTTCGCACACACGTGTGTAATTATCATGTCCGCCAGGCACACCACTTGCACATTCAGGGAGTGGAAATGTTTCCGGTTCCTATAGATGTGCTCAATGGCCCTGGGGAATCGGATGTACCGGTTCCTGTACCGCATCATAGTCGACAGGACATCCCGTAGCACCTTGCTGAACATGGGCTGGGACATCCCACCTCCACTGCCCACCGTGTGTTGGAATGAACCGGTAGCGAAGAAATGCAGTGCAGCCATCACCTTGGCCAAGGGGGTGAATGCAGTTGGATACACCCTGCGAGGATGAAGGTGGGGTTCCAACATGGCACAGAGGCGATGCAGGGTGGGCCGGTCCAGACGGAACTTCCTGATGACCTCCACATCCTCCATGTCTGCCAGCAATTGGTAGGGGCGATGTATGTTTGGTCTCCTCCTAGGACAGATGGAAGTGGACAGATGTCAATGCAACACACAACATGGCATTTACACATACACAAAACAAAGATCACTGTCAAAGCAATAGTATCAACAAACAGCTGACAAGTAGGGACAGCACAGCAACATTACTCTTACACAGATCCCCTTACCAGTAGCAAGGACCACTGACACATACCATTGCTATGAGCATGCACATGGGGATTGAGGCCATATTAGCTTGATAGGCATGATGACGGAGACAGACTGCATATGTGGGTAGCGGCAACACCACAGCAATATACCTAGCTGCTGTGCCTGACACCGCTTCCGAGGCTGGGTGAGTATGGCACACACCAACAACACAACGTACACAGGCTGAGCGGTACACCAATCGCAGCAGCTTGGTCACGCAGAAACAGCCCCAAGGGGGCTATATCAGTGTGGGAGGGTGACAGGCTTTACCACAGCTACCAGGGACTGCTGACTGCCACCCCTCAACAACACCTGCTGCTGCTGCCACCTGTCCACCTTAATGTCGACGACTCTGATGACATGTCCATGTCCACTCACTGGCGAGGAGCTGCAGTTCCTGGATTCCAAGCTCCACGCACACTGCCCAAGGCGAATACCGGCAAAAGTCATGTGTGTGTAAGACAACTACAGTGTGTGTGGGAGTGCATGTGGGGGACACACATGTCGTTCATCCGCAGCACTATGAGACTGAGCCTGTGGGGTTCCAACATGCACCGCTTACCATGCTAACTACAGGTGGAAGGTGCATGTAGGCTCTCAGGTGTTTCCCCATGCATGTCCCTCCCGAGTGGTGGTACATGGCATTTTCATGTCAGACACCCAGTGACGCAGACACTTGGCAATGCATGATTCTGGGCAGCTATTGCTTGTGTGAATGGCTGGCTGGCTCCCTGCTGGCCTTCTCAGTCTCGGCAGACCTGGGCTGCACATTGACCACCCAATCCTAGAAGGAAACTACACTGACTGTACAGTGGGTTACATGTGTCATTATTTCACAACTCTCCTGATATGCGCTAACTCAGCTCTGTCGATTGAACACTCCAGGCCTTGTGATAGGGATGTGTGTGAGAGATGGTGGCACTGATTGTTTCCTCCATTGCGGGGTGAGCCATTCACAGGGCGAGTACGTTGAGGGCTGCGCAGTGTTGGACACAGTGAGTCCACCCACAAAGATGTGTAGCCTTGTGAGCCATGTGTCGGTCTACCTGACAATGGACAGTAGATGTGGGCAGACTACACATTGCTCAAAGTGCTGGCATCCTGAATTGAATGGGATGGACAGGTACTGTGTACATACTCCCACCAGCATGCAATCACGTGTGGTGTACACATGCTGTCATGCCAAGTCCCATACCGTCTTGCCTCTGTTACACGTCTCTGTTCATTTAGGATGGGTCAGCATCATGCCACTGTTATTGGTGGATGTGGGTGATGCTGTGAAGAGTATGTGTGATATTCCAACCCTCATGTGTACCATCCCTGCAGTTGGAAGTCCACCAGCCCAAGGCCTTGTGATGAGCGTTGATCCACGTTGATGCTTCTGTGTACGTGTAACCGACAGTGCAGCCAATCCCACGAAGAGGGTGACGTCATCTGCCGTATGTGTGGCCATGTTGCGGCGACTAATCGGGGGATGCTCCCTCGTATTGACAGGTTGGCACGGTGCTGCATGTCACCACTAATGGTCTGCTATTGACAGTCACACAGCCTGTGGCGGATGCACGTTTGTAGGGGCATCAGCAGCAGGCAGGTGTACAGTACTGTGGGATTGTGTCCTTTGCAGCGAGAGGCAGCATGTGTCCACAGCCTACCCATGTTCTGGGTAATGTGATGTTAGTTGTGTGATGCAGTGGGTTGTGAGTGTACTCTGTGCTGGGTGCAACTCACATGCATAGGCGATTCCTGAGGCTCAAGATGTAATTTGGGCACTGAGCATAGTCAATGCGTTCAGAGTCGTAGGCCTCAGGAACAGCCTGTAGTCAGCTGGAGTGGCAATTCACATGTATGTGTGTGGTACTGTGCATACTCTAATTTCATCCTTAACACGTGTGCAATGCCTCACCACATATTCCTGATACTCACACATCCAGCACACTGTGCAACAGTAGTTGTGGCCGTGAGATGGACAGTTGTCTGTCATGGGCTCATGACCATTGTGGACCGTCATGTTGCAGTCAGTGTGTGTGGTGACACATTCTGCTCCATGCAGTAATGTCCTTGGCCTAATTCTGTAGTGGTCATCCTTAACACCATCAGGACAGTGGGTGTGTACACGGCGATTAGTGGCTATGTCCGCAGGGTGACAGTCCGGGTGTTGTTCCATGTGCACAACAAATGTGTCACTTATTGGCAGATTCATTACCTGTACGACAGCCATTACGTGTTGATTGTGGTTGCTGTATACATATGCACAGGTATCATGCAACATGTGCACTTGGGAATGTTCTGTGCTGGCTCCCTTGCACATGTATGTGGATTTGATGCCAAATGAGTGAGGCCACCTCGCTCTCCCACATGTGTCAACTACCATGTGTGCTGAGGGACAGGGGACGGTCAACAGTGGTGAGGCATTGGATGGTGCAGCTGCACAGGAGCTGGGTGAGACTAATGTGACCGGCGCATCGGAGGGGGCAGACGTGTGCTGGATGACTCACAGGCCCATACGACAATTGCTGTGTCAACTGAGTACAGACGTGAGGTGGCACGCAGACGTCATGACAGGTAGTGACGTCACGGAAGATGGCTTGCACCATCAGACTCATTGCCTCCCCTCGCTCACCCCACTGATGCGATTGCATCATGGGAGCACGCGCATGTGCAGCAGCTGTACCTGATGCAGCACCTAGGAGTGAACGCGCAACGACGACGCAGGTAGGCAGACACACAACAAGGGCATGCAAATACCGCACACAATGCAAGGGCGGAAAAACTGTACATGGGCCCCCTAGACACCCCTGTGGGGACAGGACACATCCAACACTGTACCCACACATATCCCACCTGTAAAATATAATCAACCAGCAACATCCTGGACACCCAATACCCCGGACTAGGAGGTGACGTACCCGGCACGGCACCACAGCACCCCGGCGATGACGCACACGCGCACAACGCAGAGGCCAACGACATGCACACAAACACCGCTGGGTCACAACAACACACCACACACAACAGCCCCACCCTGAAGGCACATGTCACGTGGTCCCCCTGCGTCAATCATGACCACAACCGACAACTCACAGTTGCCAAAACGTAGTCACACAAGTGTGCCGAACAGGGGAGCAAAGTGACGTCGGAAGAGGACACACACCTGTGTGCAAAGCATGGAGAAGCACACAGCAGCTGCGACAGAACTGCACAAACAATGGACATTGACCGCAAAAGGCACGCCAGTCACAACAAACAATATCTATACCATCCTGCACGCAATAACAAGCCATGCCATGTCCAAAACAGAGAAACCCTGCTGCCTGAGAACAGGTGCTCACAATCACGACGCCCACACACAAGTCCCAATGTACAGCGGGAAAGAAGTGACCCACCCACACACGGGAGAGCAGATAGCAGTGAATGTCCTTCCATTCCCACACCCAAATCACATTGCAACATATCCTGCAGGAGAACGGATCCATTGGAACAACCACAACCCAAACATAGCCATGCTGAGTCAACCATCCCCTGGCAGATAACGCCGAACATGAAAGAAAGATAAAACCACAAAATACAATTATACCACTGCTCCTTGTGGCTCAAATGCAAGTAATCAGGAAGGATTCAGACACCACTGGCCTTGACCATTCATAGGAGCATGTGGGATGAGGGCCTGTGGCCGCCTCCCAAGCCATACACAAAGTCCTGCCGCCTAACATCCATTCAAGAACACCCAGCACCGTCCGAGGTCGCACTCAGCAGAGAGCCCAGGCAGCCGGAGCACGCCATCACAGCACCCTGCAGCAAAATGGACGGGGCACCAGTACTATACACCTACGCCAGACAGATGCAGCTGTACAGCAATAGCTTGATACAGACAGTGGGCTGTGCAAATCTGGCTATGCTGAATGTAAGTTATCGAGTAACTTACCGCATTGAAATGTTCAGCTGCGTCATCCCCGTTTTCTACTGTCGGAGGTGCCCGTACCACTGGCCTGTGGATTTATGTCTCTCCAACCCGGCATGTCCAAATGGGGACCTGGTACACCTGTTCTCACCCCTGGATGCCCACGACAGGAACTGTTCAGTGTATGGGGGCATGGCGTTTGTGGCTGCAATAGGACACACACTGCAATGGAACCAGTGTGCCTCCGCACAACGTATGCTGGATTACAGTTTCATCGAATGTCACCGACATGTCCCATCAGGATTCTACAAGGGACAACCCTCGAGGAACACGTTGCAACCCACCATCCGCTTCATTGGATGTCAACCACAAATACCACCAATGCGAGGGATGCTCTGCAGGAAGGTATCGCATACCTGACAACCTGTCAATTCATGGGTCCCCAAATCAATACCCACAATTGAACATTCATGTGCAACACCGTACCCATGCTTGCCGTCCGCACGCAGTGGCCAGTCAGCTGTGCAACAACTATACCATGCACACGGAAACAAACACCTTACCATCAACTCCACCGTCATGACACCTGACATTACCGGGACATGCACCCTGTCCATCACCATATCTCGTGTCCCTGCATGAACACGGGGAGGCTGAGGAATGGGACCTGTGTACAGTGACCACATGGCCAACATTGCACGAACCACATTGCTACAATATGCATGCCGCGCACCTGAACACATGCACCTGTAAGTGCACGCTTATCTGTCTGCTGAATAACTTGAGAACTGTCATCACACCTTCTTCTGAACTTCCGTGCAAGGACATTTGCATGGACAACAAATGCAACACCCCACAACATGTCCCCGGGCATTGAGTCATGTACAGTAGCCACCATATCGCAACAACATGTGAGACTATGCTGCATGCATGTAGGCTCATGCTCTGATGTCACCTCTGACGCAGGTGTGTCGGAGTCACTATTGTCGTAAACCTGTACCATGGGACTTAGATGTACTGTGCTCATGATGTCAAGCTGTCTGGTAGGGTAAACCAATACTGTCTGTGTCACAGCCTAGGGCACCTCAGTAATGAGCTAATGTACTGTAGCATAGCAAGGGCAGGGCATTCTTAACTCTGAAGCCTTATTTCCACAATTAACGACTTATCACATCCACCTGTACCCCCTTTTGAATGTGTAACCATGCTAAGTATATTCTCCACATGCATTACGCTGCCAGTAGTGTCCACATCCTGCATCACAGAGGAAGTAAGCTTAAATACATGCCTTAAAGCTAATATCTGACTCTGGAGAATTATTGATCGTAGACAAGTACGAATGAGAGAGGATGAGGGTGTGAGAAGTACACGGGACTCGTGAGATTACCATGTAGTCAAGTGACATTGGATGTCAATGCACATGAGTTGCTGCCACTGTGGACCCAGTAAAATATCACAGGTCGTGGGCCTTGGCATGTCAGTGTCTGACGTGGCCCAACAGATCATCACATCAACACTGACGGCCTGGTCACTACAAAGCACAGTCCTACATATGTGTACAATCACCTTCACAGTCTGACATCACACTCAACAGGCAAATATAGGAGCCATGCCAGTTGCACGCCACATCAATGCATGCCAAAACACACACAATATCAGTGTGGGTGGGCAGGGCTGCACAGTGAGTACGAACCGCCAAGATGTACATACATGCTCAATTGAACAAGGAACAATCTTCACATTCACACACCCTGCAGACCCACAATGGCCAATACATATCAAGTAGGAGTCATCCTGAACTTCAAGGACACACCCACACACTGTGCAACAGACAAAACACACATGTGCGCACATAAACAGACCTGAACAAGGATACAAACACTGACCATGCCCCTGGGTAACACATGTGTGTAGTCGACATTGCCAGAGCGCACACACACACACACCAACACTACCCCAAAGTCACACCACACACACCACACACACCTACACCTCCCAAATGCACACATTGTAAGTAAACCATGTGCCCTGGCTCGATGATCATCACAAGATACACATACACCTACGCTGCTGGCCAGCCAGAAAGTAAGCACATACATACCCGCACACTCTGCACATGCTACCTGTCATCCTATGGCTAGACAGACACCCTGTGCTTTGCATGCACGCAAACATGACACGTACACATCAACACCGAAATACCACCAAATACATGCAGACAATCCGTGTTACAGACACACGTCTTCATCACACATACAAGTAGCAGAGTCTGAAAGAAGTGAAGTCCCAGCCACGTATCATACACATAGGAATGTGAGACCAGACATTGCAATTGTTGAGGTACCATTCACGGCATGTGCCTCACTTAACTATGCACACACAGTAACAACTGCAAACAGCAACTGCACAGACACAACCCACTACAGGAACAACAGCATCCAGTCACAGTATACATAGTCAGGCGGCAACAATGTACAACACCAGGGGCAGTGGCCAGTCCGATGTGCAGAGTACTGATACGATAAGATACGTATGCATTGTGTGTGAGTGTACCCTGCCATGGACAGCAACACTGCCATGGCAGTCACGATAGCCAGCACTGTGGCACAGGTAGTTGTGTGAGGGTGCCTAACATTCAAACAGGATGCCAGTCCGACTAGGTGCAGTCTGTATGCTACGGGACAGTTGGATGTCCGCCCCTGAGAGAGAAGCACAACTGTGGAATACACACATGAGGCATGTGAAGCGGGAGGGCTTCTTGGCACAGGTGGGTCTGTGGCACGGGTGGGTGCACACATGCAGTGTCGATACAGACTGTGTGGGGACGAACCCGGCGGGGTAGATTACCACTGTTCTGGGTATGTGGGAAGACCAGCTGTCTGGGGATGAATGTGGACTAGTGTGTGCACAACAGGCGGGCACACGAGCTATGCTGCATCAGGTGTGGACGTTGGCCCTCCCTCTGGGGACATGCTGGATACTGCTGTGCGTCAGCCAGGCCCTTGCCGAGACATTTACACCCCTGGCCTTCAGGTGTACCCCTACATCGTCCACCTGCACAGGCTACCCAGGGCATGGGATGGCAGTGGAGCTTGGTGGGTGGGAGGTCATGGCACCCTGCTCCTGGTCACATCTCGCAGGCAATACATTCTCAGTGTGCAGCAGGGCCCAAGTCCCGAACACGACGTGGGGGGACGCAGACATCATGACAGGTAGTGACGTCACGGAAGATGGCTTGCACCATCAGACCCATTGCCTCCCCTCGCTCACCCCACTGATGCGATTGCATCATAGGAGCACGCGCGTGAGCAGCAGCTCCAATCTCACCACAGAGAGGCTACAGAGTGAATGTGTGGCTCCATTCGCTCCAGTCACCGAGCTCACGATAAAATAAGTGGTGGGACGCCGTACACCCGCATGGTACCCGGACTCGAGCCCTGGTGTGCAGGCATAGCTACCTAATGTTTCAGTGAAGTGTGTGAGTTGCATGACACCCGTTGGCGGTGGATGGCTCGGAGGCTCTTCACCATGAGGCCCATAACACACACCATGGGTCCCTTGCCAATGGCAGCGGATGCTATGACATTGCGCGCCGGGGTGTGTCTACATGTCGTCTGGGATGGTGTTTGCGGCATGGCCCGCTAGGGCAGCTACAGCTACTGTGTGTTGCATGTGGTGTATCCGGACTCCGGAGACAGCCATGCTCCGTCACTGTTGTCCAGGGCACGAGTCGGGGTACCATGCAGCTGTACGGCGTCCCCCCACCTATTTCAAACTCAGCTCGGTGACTGGAGCGAATGGAGCCACACATTCACTCTTTAGCCTCTCTGGGGTGAGATTGGAGCTGCTGCTCACGCGCGTGCTCCTATGATGCAATCACATCAGTGGGGTGAGCGAGGGGAGGCAATGGGTCTGATGGTGCAAGCCATCTTCCGTGACGCCACTACCTGTCATGATGTCTGCGTGCCACCACCTCTTCTGTCAGGACTCGTGCCCTGCTGTTGTCAAATGCGCCACTTTCCAGGGGGTGAGGGAAGGTCAGGTATGTCAGCCTGACAGTGGCCCAGTTCAAGGACCACCTTGACTGGGGGGACAACTATTGGACATACTGGTGTAGCCCACCCACGCTTTAATGTAGGCCCTCCATGAACTATGTCAAATGCGGAAAAGTGTTGGCATGGGCAATGAAGTCATTGAGGAGAGCTGTCTGACCCACGCACAGATGCCGCACATGCTCAACAGACCCGGCACTGAGTGCAGCAGGGGCAGCTGTGCCTGGTGTGAAAGACACTCCATCCGTCATCCTTGTGCCGACACGTGTTGCACCAGTGGAAGTAGTTGGGAGGGCGGGCATTGGCCTCCGCGTGGCTGCAGAGGAGCTAGAGTGCACGTCCCCTGTGCTAGCAAACATGGATACATGACCTCTGTACTCAGATGACGCAGCAATTGCCGTATGGGCCTGTGAGTCATCCAGCACAAGTCTGCCCCCTCCAATGCGCCGGTCACATTAGTGTCACCCAGCTCCTGTGCAGCTGCACCATCCGATGCCTCACCACTGTTGACCGTCCCCTGTCCCTCAGCACACATGGTAGATAACACATGAGGGTGAGCGAGGTGGCCTCACTCATTTGGCATCAAATCCACAGACATGTGCAAGGGAGCCAGCACAGACCATTCCCAAGTGCACATGTTGCATGATACCTGTGCAAATGTATACAGCAACCACTATCAACACGTAATGGCTGGCGTACAGGTAATGAACCCGCCAATAAGTGACACATGTGTTGTGCACATGGGAGAACACCCGGACTGTCACCCTGCGGCCATAGCCACTCATCGCTGTGTACACACCCACTCTCCTGATGGTGTTAAGGATGACCACTACATATTAGGCCAAGGACATACCTGCATGGAGCAGAATGTGTCACCACACACACTGACTGCAACATGACAGTCCACAATGGTTATGAGCCCATGCCTGACAACTGTCCATCGCACGAGCACAACTACTGTTGCACAGTGTGCCGGATGTGTGAGTATCTGGAATATGAGGTGAGGCATCGCACACATGTGTTTAGGACGAAATCAGAGTATGCACACTGCCACAAACATACATGTGAAGTGCCACACCAGCTGACTACAGGCTGTCCCTGAGGCCTACGACTCTGAACGCATTGACTATGCAGAGAGCTCAAATTACATCGTGACCCTCAGTAATCGCATATGCATGTAAGATGCACCCAGCACAGAGTACACTCACAACTCACTGCACCACACAACTAACATCACATTACCCAGAACATGGGTAGGCTGTGGACACATGCTGCCTCTCGCAGCAAAAGACACACTCCCACAGTACTGTGCACCTGCCTGCAGCTGATGCCCCTACAAACGTGCATCCGCCACAGGCTGTGTGACTGTCAAGTGCAGACCATTAGTGGTGAGATGCAGCGCCGTGCCAACCTGACAATACGAGGGAGCATCCCCTGATTAGTCGCCGCAACATGGTCACACATCCGGCAGGTGACGTCACCCTCTTCACGGGATTGGCTGCACTGTCGGTTACACATACACAGAAGCATCAACTTGGATGCAATGGCTCATCACAAGGCCTTGGGCTGGTGGACTTCCAACTGCAGGGATGGTACACATGAGGGTTTGAATATCACACATACTCTTCTCAGCATCACCCACATCCACCAATAACAGTGGCATGATGCTGACCCATCCTAAATGATCAGAGACGTGTAACAGAGCCAAGACGGTATGGGACATGGCATAACAGCATGTGTACACCACACGTAAATGCATGCTGGTGGGAGTGTGTACACAGTACCTGTCCATCCCATTCTATTCAGGATGCCAGCACTTTGAGCAATGTGTAGTCTGCCCACATCTACTGTCCATTGTCATGTAGACCGACACATAGCTCACAAGGCTACACATCTTTGTGGGTGGACCCACTGTGTCCAACACTGCGCAGCCCTCAACGTACTCGCCCTGTGAATGGCTCACCCCGCAATGGAGGTCACATTCAGTGCCACCATCTCTCACACACATCCCTATCACAAGGCCTGGAGTGTTCAATCGACAGGGCTGAGTTAGCGCATTCCCTGACAGTTGTGAGATAATGACACATGTAACCCACTGTACAGTCAGTGTAGTTTCCTTCTAGGATTGGCCGGTCAATGTGCAGCCCAGGTCTGCCAAGACTGAGAAGGCCAGCAGGGAGCCAGCCAGCCATTCACACAAGCAATAGCTGCCCAGCATCATGCATTGCAAAGTGTCTGTGTCACTGGGTGTCTGACATGTAAATGCCATGTACCACCACTCGGGAGGGACATGCATGGGGAAACACCAGAGAGCCTAGATGCCCCTTCCACCTGTTGTTAGCATGGTAAGCGGTGCATGTTGGAACCCCACAGGCTCAGACTCATAGTGCTGCGGTTGAGCGACATGTGTGTCTCCCACATGCACTCCCACACACACTGTAGTTGTCTTACACACACATGACTTTTGCCGGTATTCGCCTTGGGCAGTGTGCGTGGAGCTCGGAAGCCAGGAACTGCAGCTCCTTGCCGGTGTGTGGACCTGGACATATCATCAGAGTCATCGACATTAAGGTGGCCAGGTGGCAGCTGCAGCAGGTGTTGTTGAGGGGTGGCAGTCAGCAGTCCCTGGAAGCTGTGGTAATGCCTGTCACCCTCCCACACTGATATAGCCCCCTTGGGGCTGTTTCAGCGTGTCCAAGCTGCTGCGATTGGTGTACCGCTTAGCCTGTGTACGTTGTGTTGTTGGTGTGTGCCATACTCACCCAGCCTCGGAAGCGGTGTCAGGTACAGCAGCTAGGTATATTGCCGTGGTGTTGCCGCTACCCACATATGCAGTCTGAATCCATCATCATGTCTATCAAGCTAATATGGCCTTAATCCCCATGTGCATGCTCATAGCAATGGTATGTATCAGTGGTCCTTGCTATTGGTAAGGGGACCTGTGTAAGAGTAATGTTGCTGTGCTGTCCCTACTTGTCAGCTGTTCGTTGATACTATTGCTTTGTGAGTGATCTTTGTTTTGTGTATGTGTAAATGCCATGTTGTGTGTTGCATTGACATGTGTCCAATTCCATCTGTCCTAGGAGGAGACCTAACATACATCGCCCCTACCAATTGCTGTCAGACATGGAGGATGTGGAGGTCATAAGGAAGTTCCGTCTGGACCGGCCCACCCTGCATCCCCTATGTGCCATGTTGGAACCCCACCTTCGTCCTCGCAGGGTGTATCCTACTGCATTCACCCCCACGGCCAATGTGATGGCTGCACTGCATTTCTTCGCTACCGGTTCATTCCAACACACGGTGGGCAGTGGAGGTGGGATGTCGCAGCCCATGTTCAGCAAGGTGCTACGGGATGTCCTGTCAGCTCTGATGCTGTACAGGAACCGGTACATCCGATTCCCCAGGGCCCGTGATTTGCCTGCAGTGAAGGGTGCTTTCTATGCACTCGGACGCATCCCCCAGGTTGTTGGTGCAATTGATTGCACCCATGTTGGCCTTGTTGCACCACAGGCCATGGAGCACATCTACAGGAACCGGAAACATTTCCACTCCCTGAATGTGCAAGTGGTGTGCCTGGCGGACATGATAATCACACACGTGTGTGCAAACTTTCCCGGTTCCACCCATGACAGGCACATCATGCGCTACAGCATCCTCCCCCGTCTGATGACCAATCTGCAACCGGACCGTGCATGGATTGTTGGTGACTCTGCATATCCTAATGGGCCTTGGCTGTTGAGTCCACTACGCAATCCTCGTACGCCAGCTGATGTCAGGTAGAATGAGGCACATGGGAGGACCAGACGTGTGGTGGAGCGGACATTTGGACTCCTGAAGTCCAGATTCAGGTGCCTGGACCGCACCGGGGGTGCACTGGCATACTCCCCACAGAAGGTGTGCCAGATTGTTGTGGCATGCTGCATGCTGCACAACCTCGCTATTCGCAGGCGGATCCCCCTGATAGTGGATGACGGTGATCAGCCAGGGCCCCCGCCTGCAGGCCAAGCCGTGTCCAGTGACGAGGACAGTGGAGAGGAGGAAGCAGTGAATAAGCGTCAGCAGCTCATCGCCCGCTACTTCACTTGACGGTGAGTGACCATATACGACGGCTGATGTCGCTGTAGTTGTGTGTGTGTATGTGTGCATTGTCAGGGCGGCCTATTGTTGACTGAGTGCTATGTGGCAATGTACCATGTCCAGGGTAGTATGCCACTGAGAGTGGCTGTGACATTGTGCCCTGTTGCTCTGTGAGATGTGTGAACATTGCTTAGGCCTGATGACAAGTACTGTGTGATGAGTGTGTGACACACACAGTCAATGGACTCCTGTTCTGTTTGTCACCCCTAGGTCCCTACAGCCCTCCTGGCCTATCGACAGAACACACTACAGATGAATTTCTGAACATGCAGACGTTTGTGCACCATTGATAATAAACATAGCGGATGTGATACAGGTGTATTTATTTTAAAGGTGACATGTGATTGTGGAAAAGGTGATCAAGAAGGTGGTGCATGCTGTACAATGAGTTGACGGTCCTGTCCGCGTGATGGTCAAGGTGTACCCATGTTGTCCTGGCTCCGCAGTCCGACAGACATTTGCCACTCGACTGGCAGTGTGGGGTGGGATGGTAGTCCAAGTGAATGCAGGGGGTGGCCACCATGGCTGGCTGACTCACTGTCGTTTGGAGCGTGCAAAGTCCTCCCTGGACATCTGTTTCCTCTTCGGACGGCCCCTTCCACGTTTGAGGGGAGGGGGTTGTGTTTGTGGGCTGCTGGTGGTGGCTGAGCATTGCCCACTCGCTGTGGACGCAGGGGAAGTGGATGTTGCACGTCCCTGCGCCCCAGCAGGTGGTGGCGCAGGTGTTGTGGTTGGCCTTGAGTGGGCCCTCACCTCCACCACTAGCTGGCCCATGAGGTCCACAAGTCGGCCCATGTGGGCGTCCATGGACCTCAACACCCCAAGGACTTCCCTCGTGTCGGAAGCTGACCTGGCCCATTGTCCCTGGGCCTCTTCATAGGCCCCAAGGACTCTGGCTATTTGCGGCAGGGCTTGGCTCCCAGGCTCTGTTGGCGTTGGCCTGACCCTGCTACTCCCACCTGGACTGCTGCCACCGACCTGCCTACTCGCCACATTGGTCACCCGGGGCCTCCTCCTGGCTCCCAGGGTAGATGTGGAGGTTTGTGCCACCTCTTGGGATGGCTGAGTGGTCAGGGAGGCCCTGGTGGTGGTGATGGTGGTGGTGGTGGTGGTTGCGGTGGTTGCGGCGGTGGTGGTGGCCGCAATGACCATGGCAGCAGGGGCCTGGGACTGGTCACCAGCCCTGGGAGATGGGTTGGTGTGTAGGAGGGGTCCTGGTGTGCTGTTGCGCCCTGCCACACCAGATGTGCCAGGTTGGGAGTCCTCGTCCGTTGAGGTGTCCAGACTTTCCACATCCGTGAGTCCGTGTGGGGGGCTTGTGGACTGGCTGTGATGGCTGGTGTCTCCATCCGCAGCATCATGCTGTTCGTCACCTGTGGGGCGGAGACGAAAAGTTATTGTGTTGCACCTTGCAAGGTTTGTGTTAGATGTCTGACATGCACAGTTTGTGCACAGTTGCGCACTGATTTCCCGGATGCGTGTGTATGGCTCTACAATGTGTGTGCGTGATCAAGGCAATGGAATAGTGTGATGGGTGCATCTGGCATGGGACGGATTTGTCATGCCAATTGATGTGTGTTGCAGTACCCCTGCATTTTGTGGCTTTGGTGGGAACAGGGTATTGCACCATGAACGCTTTGGTGTTGAAATATGGTACTGTGGTACATACTGTGACATATGGGTGCAGAAGGGGACATGTGTTTTGGCCACACGACACTACAGAGACGAAGGTGTGTGTATGTCTGACTTAGCCAGCATATCTGCTCACTGTTGTCATTTATGGGCATTCCACAGCAAGCATTATGGTGAGTGAGTGATGGTTGTATGCCACACGACGTATTGCAGATGGTACAATTCCTTGGTGTGCGTGCTACTCTCACCCATGTGCAGCAATGCAGTGCTCTAGGGGTGTGGACTACATGTTGTTTGTTGTTACTCACAGTGTGACGTGCGCTTCAGACACAGCAGACTGATTATTGGTCATCGGCATGACCCTTTGCTGTACTACTGTCTATGGGGCAACTGTTTGGATGATATACCTTTCATGACACTGGGGCTGGATGATGAGATGGATGAGATTTTGCATGTGCATTGTGTAGCTGTGTGCTTCATGGGTCCAGTGGTGTATGTGACATTACTGGGGTTCCACTATGTTTCATTTGGACGAGATAGACTTACATGGGTGATGTTGTACTATGTCAAGGGTAGAAGCAGACATGACTACGTGGACAAGACTTGGATGGTGTTGCTGATGTGTGTGATGACTGGCACAGTGCACGCCATGTGGGTCAGTGCTCCAGTTAGACTTGTGCATGCTGACGTGACTCGTTACGTGTTACTGCATTTGAGATGGCTCATGTGGGCTATGACTCTGTAATTGATGTCCGGGTGCACATTGGTCACATGTTTGTGACAGGGAGCAGTGCTACCTGTTCCTCTGCTAAGTGACATGTCCCACATGTTAGTCGTAGTACAGTCCTCATGCCTACGGACACCCCGCCCTGTACAGTGGTCTACCTAATTGTTGGTTTTGAGGGTGAAATGCAATGGCTACCACATGGTTATGAGAGGGTGGGGTGCTCCATCTTGCTGGTCTGTGGGTGTGGGGGCCGTGTTGTGAGTCGTGGTGATGGTTTACCATCCACAGACAGCCCTCCATGTAGGGTAACATATCTACCTGTCGGGTGTGGGTGTGCACTGCAATGGCTGACACATGGGTGTGGGGAGTGCTCCATCTTGCTGCGCTGTAGGAGTGGGGGCCTGGGGGGTACTTCTGCAGTCCCCCTCCGATACACGGGCCTTGTGGTAAGGCTGCTCACCTGTTACTTGTTGGTTGGGGCAGCTATGGCTGACACATGGGTGTGGGTGTGGGGAGCGCTCCTTCCGGCGCATCTGGGGTACAAGGGGAGCTGGTGGGAGTTGTGGTGCTGGCTGACTGTACACATGCCCCCATGGTTTTGTTTGTTGGTGCCTATGGGCTGAGTGTGTGTGAGTGTCTGTTGCATATGTGAGGGATGTCTTGTGAATTGTGTACTGGACATGGGGGTGTTCGGTCCTCGGAGCTATGGCATTGTGGTAGTGAATGACAGTACATTGCGGTGTGCTGGTATACATTTGTTTGTACTTACCAGCCTCCACTCCCCCTGGTATTTCCGAAGAGACTCTCCGGATGTAGTATGCCTCGCACCTTCTCCTCCCACGCCTTGAAGGTCTTGAATGGCGCGGGAGTTCCGCTGCCAGTCCTGTCAGCCAGCTCACGGTTCTTGGCCTCCTTCTTCCTGACCAGGCTTTTCATGTCCTGCCACCTCTTGGTAATTTCCCCCCGGTTGCGTGGCACGTTCCCAACTGCATTCACCTGGTCTACGATCCTTTTCCACATCCTGTTTCTGGTGGACACTGGTGTCTGTTGGACCTGGTTCCCATAGATTTGTGGGTACACCTTGATGACCTCGTCGACCATGACCGTCAACTCTGTGGCAGTGAACTTGGGCATTCGTTGTGTTGCCATGGTGCGTAGTGTAGTTTTTGTGGTGCTGGTGTGGTGTGTTTGGTGTGTGATGTGCAGGGGGTTTGTGGTGCCGGTGTTTAGGTGGTGGTGGTGGTTGTGGTGATGGATGTGATGTGTGTGTGCGTGTGGTATACTGCTTTCCTCTGTGGCTCTCCGTGTTCTCTGCTGTGGTGTTGGCTTTGTCGTGGTGCAAGGGTTTGTGGTCTGTGAGTGGGCTGCTTTTGTACTCACCTATGTGGGTGTGTCATGATGGTCTATCGTTTTCAGGTGTGTTGGGCGTGGTGTCCTGGGATTTATGCTAATTCTATATTTTGGCAGGGGGATGTGTCTTTGGGATGGGTTCTGTGTCTGGGTATTTTGGCGCCATAGCCTGAAAATACCACCCGCCTGCAACATTGAAATACCGAACTAGCAATTGTGATGACGCTAAACAAACACCGCCCGCAGCGGAAAAAATAACAGAATACCGCCCGTCCATGACAGAGTCCAAGACAATCCGTCCGCCACGGACGCAATACCGCCCGAAAAAGCCAAATACGACCGCGCGGACGGACTACACACCGCCCGTCAAATTATGATCCCCCCGACATGAGGGCGGGAAACCAACACATATCCCGCCCGCAACGGTGAACTACAGAAATGAATAACTGACAAGGCGGAAGGCCTGGCGGCCACGTCCGTGCACGGAAATCAGTGGCGGCACAAACAAATACACACAACACGGCCAACAAGTCCACACAGTAAACGACGCCAAAATACACAGACACAGAACCCATCCCAAAGACACATCCCCCTGCCAAAATATAGAATTAGCATAAATCCCAGGACACCACGCCCAACACACCTGAAAACGATAGACCATCATGACACACCCACATAGGTGAGTACAAAAGCAGCCCCCTCACAGACCACAAACCCTTGCACCACGACAAAGCCAACACCACAGCAGAGAACACGGAGAGACACAGAGGAAAGCAGCATACCACACGCACACACACATCACATCCATCACCACAACCACCACCACCACCACCTAAACACCGGCACCACAAACCCCCTGCACATTACACACCAAACACACCACACCAGCACCACAAAAACTACACTACGCACCATGGCAACACAACGAATGCCCAAGTTCACTGCCACAGAGTTGACGGTCATGGTCGACGAGGTCATCAAGGTGTACCCACAAATCTATGGGAACCAGGTCCAACAGACACCAGTATCCACCAGAAACAGGATGTGGAAAAGGATCGTAGACCAGGTGAATGCAGTTGGGAACGTGCCACGCAACCGGGGGGAAATAACCAAGAGGTGGCAGGACATGAAAAGCCTGGTCAGGAAGAAGGAGGCCAAGAACCGTGAGCTGGCTGACAGGACTGGCAGCGGACCACCCGCGCCATTCAAGACCTTCAAGGCGTGGGAGGAGAAGGTGCGAGGCATACTACATCCGGAGAGTCTCATCGGAATACCAGGGGGAGTGGAGGCTGGTAAGTACAAACAAATGTATACCAGCACACCGCCATGTACAGACATGCACTAACACAATGCCATAGCACCGAGGGCCAAACACCCCCATGTCCAGCACACAACACACCAGACATCTCTCACACATGCAACAGACACTCCCACACACTCAGCCCAAAGGTACCAACAAACAAAACCATGGGGGCATGTGCACAGTCAGCCAGCACCACAACTCCCACCAGGACCCTCTGTACCCCACCCCAGATGTGCCGGAAGGAGCACTTCCCACACCCACACCCATGTGTCAGCCATAGCTGCACTAACCAACAAGTAACAGGTAAGGAGCCGTACCACAATCTCCGAGTATCGGAGGGGGGACTGCAGAAGTCCCCCCACCCAGGCCCCCACTCCTACAGCGCAGCAAGATGGAGCACTCCCCACACCCATGTGCCAGCCATTGCAGTGCACACCCACACCCGACAGGTAGATATGTTACCCTACATGGAGGGCTGTCTGTGGATGGTAAACCATCACCACGACTCACAACACGGCCCCCACACCCACAGACCAGCAAGATGGAGCACCCCTCCCTCCCACAACCATGTGGTAGCCATTGCATTTCACCCTCAAAACCAACAATTGGGTAGACTACTGTACAGGGCGGGGTGTCTGTAGGCATGAGGACTGTACTACGACTAACATGTGGGACATGTCACCTAGCAGAGCGACAGGTAGCACTGCTCCCTGTCACAAACATGTGACCAATGTGCACCCGGACATCAATTACAGAGTCATATCCCACATGAGCCATCTCAAATGCAGAAACACGTAACGAGTCACGTCAGCATGCACAAGTCTAACTGGAGTACTGACCCACATGGCGTGCACTGTGTCAGTCATCACACACATCAGCAACACCATCCAAGTCTTGTCCATGTAGTCGTGTCTGCTTCTACCCTTGACATAGTACAACATCACCCATGTAAGTCTATCTCGTCCAAATGAAACATAGTGGAACCCCAGTAATGTCACCTACACCACTGGACCCATGAACCACACAGCTACACAATGCACATTCAAAATCTCATCCATCCCATCATCCAGCCCCAGTGTCATGAAAGGTATATCAGCTAAACAGTTGCCCCATAGACGGTAGTACAGCAAAGAGTCCTGCCGATGACCAATAATGTGTCTGCTGTGTCTGAAGCGCTCGTCACACTGTGAGTAACAACATACAAAATGCAGTCAACACCCCAAGAGCACTGCATTGCTGCACATGGGTGAGAGTAGCACGCACACCAAGGAATTGTACCATCTGCAATACGTCGTGTGGCATACAACCATCACTCACTCACTACAATGCCTGCTGTGGAATGCCCATAAATGACAACAGTGAGCAGATATGCTGGCTAAGTCAGACATACACACACCTTTGTCTCTGTAGTGTCGTGTGGCCAAAACACATGTCCCCTTCTGCACCCATATGTCACTGTATGTACCACAGTACCATATTCCAACACTAAACCGTCCATGGGGCTGTACCCCGTTCCCACCAAAGCCACAAAATGTAGGGGTACTGCAACACACACCAATTGGCATTACAAATCCGTCCCATGCCAGATGCACCCATCACACTATTCCATTGCCTTGATCACGCACACACATTGTAGAGACATACACACGCATCCGGCAAATCAGTGCACAACTGTGCACAAACTGTGCATGTCAGACATCTAACACAAACCCTGCAAGGTGCAACACAATAACTTTTCGTCTCCGCCCCACAGGTGACGACCAGCATGATGCTGCGGATGGAGACACCAGCCATCACAGCCAGTCCACAAGCCCCCCACACGGACTCACGGATGTGGAAAGCCTGGACACCTCAACGGACGAGGACCCCCGAGCTGGCACATCTGGCGCGGCAGGGCGCAACAGCACCCCAGGACCCCTCCTACCCACCAACCCATCTCCCAGGGCTGGTGACCAGTCCCAGGCCCCTGCTGCCACGGTCATTGCGGCCAACACCACCGCCGCAACCACCACCACCATCACCACCACCACGGCCTCCCTGACCACTCAGCCATCCCAAGAGGTGGCACGAACCTCAACATCTACCCTGGGAGCCAGGAGGAGGCCCCGGGTGACCAATGTGGCGAGTGGGCAGGTCGGTGGCAGCAGTCCAGGTGGGAGGAGCAGGGTCAGGCCAAGGCCAACAGAGCCTGGGAGCCAAGCCCTGCCGCAAATAGCCAGAGTCCTTGGGGCCTATGAAGAGGCCCAGGGACAATGGGCCAGGTCAGCTTCCGACACGAGGGAAGTCCTTGGGGTGTTGAGGTCCATGGACGCCCACATGGGCCGACTTGTGGACCTCATGGGCCAGCTAGTGGTGGAGGTGAGGGCCCACTCAAGGACAACCACACCACCTACGCCACCACCTGCTGGGGCGCAGGGACGTGCAACATCCAGTTCCCCTGCGTCCACAGCGAGTGGGCAATCCTCAGCCACCACCAGCAGTCCACAACCACGACCCCCTCCTTCCAAACGTGGAAGGGGCCGTCCGAAGAGGCAACAGATGTCCAGGGAGGACTTTGCACGCTCCAAACGCCAGTGAGTCAGCCAGCCATGGTGGCCACCCCCTGCATTCACTTGGACTACCATCCTACCCCACACTGCCAGTCGAGTGGCAAATGTCTGTTGGACTGCGGACCCAGGACAACATGGGTACACCTTGACCATCACGCGGACAGGACCGTCCACTCATTGTACAGCATGCACCACCTTCTTGATCACCTTTCCCACAATCACATGTCACCTTTTAAATAAATACACCTGTATCACATCCTATGTCATCTGCTATGTTTATTATCAATGGTGCACAAACGTCAGCATGTTCAGAAATTCATCTGTAGTGTGTTCTGTCGATAGGCCAGGAGAGGCTGTAGGGACCTAGGGGTGACAAACAGAACAAGAGTCCATTGACTGTGTGTGTCACACACTCATCACACAGTACTTGTCATCAGGCCTAAGCAATGTACACACATCTCACAGAGCAACAGGGCACAATGTCACAGCCACTCTCAGTGGCATACTACCCTGGACATGGACCATTGCCACACAGCACTCAGTGAACAATAGGCCGCCCTGTCAATGCACACATACACATACACAACTACAGCGACATCAGCCGTCGTACATGGACACTCACCGTCAAGTGAAGTAGCGGGCGATGAGCTGCTGACGCTCATTCACTGCTTCCTCCTCTCCACTGTCCTCGTCACTGGACACGGCTTGGCCTGCAGGCGGGGGCCCTGGCTGATCACCGTCATCCACTATCAGGGGGATCCGCCTGCGAATAGCGAGGTTGTGCAGCATGCAGCATGCCACAACAATCTGGCACACCTTCTGTGGGGAGTATGCCAGTGCACCCCCGGTGCGGTCCAGGCACCTGAATCTGGATTTCAGGAGTCCAAATGTCCGCTCCACCACACGTCTGGTCCTCCCATGTGCCTCATTGTACCTGACATCAGCTGGTGTACGAGGATTGCGTAGTGGACTCAACAGCCAAGGCCCATTAGGATATGCAGAGTCACCAACAATCCACGCACGGTCCGGTTGCAGATTGGTCATCAGACGTGGGAGGATGCTGTGGCGCATGATGTGCGAGTCATGGGTGGAACCGGGAAACTTCGCACACACGTGTGTAATTATCATGTCCGCCAGGCACACCACTTGCACATTCAGGGAGTGGAAATGTTTCCGGTTCCTATAGATGTGCTCAATGGCCTGTGGTGCAACAAGGCCAACATGGGTGCAATCAATTGCACCAACAACCTGGGGGATGCGTCCGAGTGCATAGAAAGCACCCTTCACCGCAGGCAAATCACGGGCCCTGGGGAATCGGATGTACCGGTTCCTGTACCGCATCATAGCCGACAGGACATCCCGTAGCACCTTGCTGAACATGGGCTGGGACATCCCACCTCCACTGCCCACCGTGTGTTGGAATGAACCGGTAGCGAAGAAATGCAGTGCAGCCATCACCTTGGCCAAGGGGGTGAATGCAGTTGGATACACCCTGCGAGGACGAAGGTGGGGTTCCAACATGGCACAGAGGCGATGCAGGGTGGGCCGGTCCAGACGGAACTTCCTGATGACCTCCACATCCTCCATGTCTGCCAGCAATTGGTAGGGGCGATGTATGTTTGGTCTCCTCCTAGGACAGATGGAAGTGGACACATGTCAATGCAACACACAACATGGCATTTACACATACACAAAACAAAGATCACTGTCAAAGCAATAGTATCAACGAACAGCTGACAAGTAGGGACAGCACAGCAACATTACTCTTACACAGATCCCCTTACCAGTAGCAAGGACCACTGACACATACCATTGCTATGAGCATGCACATGGGGATTGAGGCCATATTAGCTTGATAGGCATGATGACGGAGTCAGACTGCATATGTGGGTAGCGGCAACACCACGGCAATATACCTAGCTGCTGTGCCTGACACCGCTTCCGAGGCTGGGTGAGTATGGCACACACCAACAACACAACGTACACAGGCTGAGCGGTACACCAATCGCAGCAGCTTGGTCACGCAGAAACAGCCCCAAGGGGGCTATATCAGTGTGGGAGGGTGACAGGCTTTACCACAGCTACCAGGGACTGCTGACTGCCACCCCTCAACAACACCTGCTGCTGCTGCCACCTGTCCACCTTAATGTCGACGACTCTGATGACATGTCCATGTCCACTCACCGGCGAGGAGCTGCAGTTCCTGGATTCCGAGCTCCACGCACACTGCCCAAGGCGAATACCGGCAAAAGTCATGTGTGTGTAAGACAACTACAGTGTGTGTGGGAGTGCATGTGGGGGACACACATGTCGTTCATCCGCAGCACTATGAGACTGAGCCTGTGGGGTTCCAACATGCACCGCTTACCATGCTAACTACAGGTGGAAGGTGCATGTAGGCTCTCAGGTGTTTCCCCATGCATGTCCCTCCCGAGTGGTGGTACATGGCATTTTCATGTCAGACACCCAGTGACGCAGACACTTGGCAATGCATGATTCTGGGCAGCTATTGCTTGTGTGAATGGCTGGCTGGCTCCCTGCTGGCCTTCTCAGTCTCGGCAGACCTGGGCTGCACATTGACCGCCCAATCCTAGAAGGAAACTACACTGACTGTACAGTGGGTTACATGTGTCATTATTTCACAACTCTCCTGATATGCGCTAACTCAGCTCTGTCGATTGAACACTCCAGGCCTTGTGATAGGGATGTGTGTGAGAGATGGTGGCACTGATTGTGTCCTCCATTGCGGGGTGAGCCATTCACAGGGCGAGTACGTTGAGGGCTGCGCAGTGTTGGACACAGTGAGTCCACCCACAAAGATGTGTAGCCTTGTGAGCCATGTGTCGGTCTACCTGACAATGGACAGTAGATGTGGGCAGACTACACATTGCTCAAAGTGCTGGCATCCTGAATTGAATGGGATGGACAGGTACTGTGTACACACTCCCACCAGCATGCATTCACGTGTGGTGTACACATGCTGTTATGCCATGTCCCATACCGTCTTGCCTCTGTTACACGTCTCTGTTCATTTAGGATGGGTCAGCATCATGCCACTGTTATTGGTGGATGTGGGTGATGCTGTGAAGAGTATGTGTGATATTCCAACCCTCATGTGTACCATCCCTGCAGTTGGAAGTCCACCAGCCCAAGGCCTTGTGATGAGCCATTGCATCCACGTTGATGCTTCTGTGTACGTGTAACCGACAGTGCAGCCAATCCCACGAAGAGGGTGACGTCATCTGCCGTATGTGTGGCCATGTTGCGGCGACTAATCGGGGGATGCTCCCTCGTATTGACAGGTTGGCACGGCGCTGCATGTCACCACTAATGGTCTGCTATTGACAGTCACACAGCCTGTGGCGGATGCACGTTTGTAGGGGCATCAGCAGCAGGCAGGTGTACAGTACTGTGGGATTGTGTCCTTTGCAGCGAGAGGCAGCATGTGTCCACAGCCTACCCATGTTCTGGGTAATGTGATGTTAGTTGTGTGATGCAGTGGGTTGTGAGTGTACTCTGTGCTGGGTGCAACTCACATGCATAGGCGATTCCTGAGGCTCAAGATGTAATTTGGGCACTCAGCATAGTCAATGCGTTCAGAGTCGTAGGCCTCAGGAACAGCCTGTAGTCAGCTGGAGTGGCAATTCACATGTATGTGTGTGGTACTGTGCATACTCTGATTTCGTCCTTAACACATGTGTGCGATGCCTCACCACATATTCCTGATACTCACACATCCGGCACACTGTGCAACAGTAGTTGTGGCCGTGCGATGGACAGTTGTCTGGCATGGGCTCATGACCATTGTGGACTGTCATGTTGCAGTCAGTGTGTGTGGTGACACATTCTGCTCCATGCAGGTATGTCCTTGGCCTAATTCTGTAGTGGTCATCCTTAACACCATCAGGAGAGTGGGTGTGTACACGGCGATTAGTGGCTATGGCCGCAGGGTGACAGTCCGGGTGTTGTTCCATGTGCACAACACATGTGTCACTTATTGGCGGGTTCATTACCTGTACGACAGCCATTACGTGTTGATTGTGGTTGCTGTATACATTTGCACAGGTATCATGCAACATGTGCACTTGGGAATGTTCTGTGCTGGCTCCCTTGCACATGTATGTGGATTTGATGCCAAATGAGTGAGGCCACCTCGCTCTCCCTCATGTGTCAACTACCATGTGTGCTGAGGGACAGGGGACGGTCAACAGTGGTGAGGCATTGGATGGTGCAGCTGCACAGGAGCTGGGTGAGACTAATGTGACCGGCGCATCGGAGGGGGCAGACGTGTGCTGGATGACTCACAGGCCCATACGACAATTGCTGCGTCAACTGAGTACAGAGGTCATGTGTCCATGTCTGCTAGCACAGGGGACGTGCACTCTAGCTCCTCTGCAGCCACGCGGAGGCCAATGCCCGCCCTCCCAACTACTTCCACTGGTGCAACACGTGTCGGCACTAGGATGACGGTTAGAGTGTCTTTCACACCAGGCACAGCTGCCCCTGCGACCCCTGCTGCACTCAGTGCCGTGTCTGTTGGGCATGTGCGGCATCTGTGCGTGGGTCAGTCAGCCTCCCTCAATGACTTTATTGCCCATGGCAACACCTTTCCGCAGTTGACATAGTTCATGGAGGGCCTACATTAGCGCGTGGGTGGGCTACACCAGTATGTCCAATAGTTGTCCCCCCAGTCAAGGTGGTCCTTGAACTGGGCCACTGTCAGGCTGACATACCTGACCTTCCCCCACCCCCGGACAGTGGCGCATCTGACAACAGCAGGGCACGAGTCCTGACAGAAGAGGTGGTGGCACGCAGACGTCATGACAGGTAGTGACGTCACGGAAGATGGCTTGCACCATCAGACTCATTGCCTCCCCTCGCTCACCCCACTGATGCGATTGCATCATGGGAGCACGCGCGTGTGCAGCAGCTCCAATCTCTCCCCAGAGAGGCCAAATAGTGTATGTGTGGCTCCATTCGCTCCAGTCACCGAGCTCACGGTACAATAGGTGGGGGGACGCCGTACAGCCGCATGGTACCCCGACTCGTGCCCTGGACAACAGTGACGAAGCATGGCTGACTCCGGAGTCCGGATACACCACATGCAACACACAGCAGCTGTAGCTGCCCTAGCGGCCCATGCCGCAAACACCATCCCAGACGACATGTCGACACCCCCCGGCGCGCAATGTCATAGCATCCGCTGCCATTGGCAAGGGACCCATGGTGTGTGATATAGGCCTCCTGGTGAGGAGCCTCCGAGCCATCCACCGCCAACGGGTGTCATGCAACTCACACACTTCGCTAGAACATTAGGTAGCTCTGCCTGCACACCAGGGCTCGAGTCCGGGTACCATGCGGGTGTACGGCGTCCCACCACCTATTTTGCCGTGAGCTCGGTGACTGGGGCGAATGGAGCCACACATACACTATTTGGCCTCTCTGGGGAGAGATTGGAGCTGCTGCACACGCGCGTGCTCCCATGATGCAATCGCATCAGTGGGGTGGGCGAGGGGAGGCAATGAGTCTGATGGTGCAGGCCATCTTCCGTGACGTCACTACCTGTCATGACGTCTGCGTGCCACCACCTCTTCTGTCAGGACTTGTGCCCTGCTGCACACTGAGAATGTATTGCCTGCGAGATGTGACCAGGAGCAGGGTGCCATGACCTCCCACCCACCAAGCTCCACTGCCATCCCATGCCCTGGGTAGCCTGTGCAGGTGGACGATGTAGGGGGTACACCTGAAGGCCAGGGGTGTACATGTCTCGGCACGGGCCTGGCTGACGCACAGCAGTATCCAGCATGTCCCCAGAGGGAGGGCCAACGTCCACACCTGATGCAGCATGGGTCGTGTGCCCGCCTGTTGTGCACACACTAGTCCACATTCATCCCCAGACAGCTGGTCTTTCCACATACCCAGAACAGTGGTAATGTACCCCGCAGGGTTCGTCCCCACACAGTCTGTATCGACACTGCATGTGTGCACCCACCCGTGCCACAGACCCACCTGTGCCAAGAGGCCCTCCCGCTTCACATGCCACATGTGTGTATTCCACAGTTGTGCTTCTCTCTCAGGGGCGGACATCCAATGTCACTTGACTACATGGTAATCTCACGAGTCCCGTGTACTTCTCACACTCTCATCCTCTCTCATTCGTACTTGTCTACGATCAATAATACTCCAGAGTCAGATATTAGCTTTAAGGCATGTATTTAAGCTTACTTCCTCTGTGATGCAGGATGTGGACACTACTGGCAGCGTAATGCATGTGGAGGATATACTTAGCATGGTTACACATTCAAAAGGGGGTACAGGTAGATGTGATAAGTCGTTAATTGTGGAAATAAGGCTTCAGAGTTAAGAATGCCCTGCCCTTGCTATGCTACAGTACATTAGCTCATTACTGAGGTGCCCTAGGCTGTGACACAGACAGTATTGGTTTACCCTACCAGACAGCTTGACATCATGAGCACAGTACATCTAAGTCCCATGGTACAGGTTTACGACAATAGTGACTCCGACACACCTGCGTCAGAGGTGGCATCAGAGCATGAGCCTACATGCATGCAGCATAGTCTCACATGTTGTTGCGATATGGTGGCTACTGTACATGACTCAATGCCCGGGGACATGTTGTGGGGTGTTGCATTTGTTGTCCATGCAAATGTCCTTGCACGGAAGTTCAGGAGAAGGTGTGATGACAGTTCTCAAGTTATTCAGCAGACAGATCAGCGTGCACTTACAGGTGCCTGTGTTCAGGTGCGCGGCATGCATATTGTGGCAATGTGGTTCGTGCAATGTTGGCCATGTGGTCACTGTACACAGGTCCCATTCCTCAGCCTCCCCGTGTTCATGCAGGGACACGGGATGTGGTGATGGACAGGGTGCATGTCCCGGTAATGTCAGGTGTCATGACGGTGGTGTTGATGGTCAGGTGTTTGTTTCCGTGTGCATGGTATAGTTGTTGCACAGCTGACTGGCCTCTGCGTGCGGACGGCAAGCATGGTTACGGTGTTGCACATGAATGTTCAATTGTGGGTATTGATTTGGGGACCCATGAATTGACAGGTTGTCAGGTATGCGATACCTTCCTGCAGTGCATCCCTCGCATTGGTGGTATTTGTGGTTGACATCCAATGAAGCGGATGGTGGGTTGCAACGTGTTCCTCGTAGGTTGTCCCTTGTAGGATCCTGATGGGACATGTCGGGTGACATTCGATGAAACTGTGATCCAGCATACGTTGTGCGGAGGCACACTGGTTCCATTGCAGTGTGTGTCCTATTGCAGCCACAAACGCCATGCCCCCATACACTGAACAGTTCCTGTCGTGGGCGTCCAGGGGTGAGAACAGGTGTACCAGGTCCCCAATTGGACATGCCGGGTTGGAGAGACATAAATCCACAGGCCAGTGGTACGGGCACCTCCGACAGTAGAAAACGGGGATGACGCAGCTGAACATTTCAATGCGGTAAGTTACTCGATAACTTACATTCAGCATAGCCAGATTTGCACAGCCCACTGTCTGTATCAAGCTATTGCTGTACAGCTGCATCTGTCTGGCGTAGGTGTATAGTACTGGTGCCCCGTCCATTTTGCTGCTGGGTGCTGTGGTGGCGTGCTCCGGCTGCCTGGGCTGTCTGCTGAGTGCGACCTCGGACGGTGCTGGGTGTTCTTGAATGGATGTTAGGCGGCAGGACTTTGTGTATGGCTTGGGAGGCGGCCACAGGCCCTCATCCCACATGCTCCTATGAATGGTCAAGGCCAGTGGTGTCTGACTCCTTCCTGATTACTTGCATTTGAGCCACAAGGCGCAGTGGTATAATTGTATTTTGTGGTTTTATCTTTCTTTCATGTTCGGCGTTATCTGCCAGGGGATGGTTGACTCAGCATGGCTATGTTTGGGTTGTGGTTGTTCCAATGGCTCCGTTCTCCTGCAGGATATGTTGCAATGTGATTTGGCTGTGGGAATGGAAGGACATTCACTGCTATCTGCTCTCCCGTGTGTGGGTGGGTCACTTCTTTCCCGCTGTACATTGGGACTTGTGTGTGGGCGCCGTGATTGTGCACACCTGTTCGCAGGCAGCAGGGTTTCTCTATTTTGGACATGGCATGGCTTGTTGTTGCGTGCAGGATGGTATAGATATTGTTTGTTGTGACTGGCGTGCCTTTTGCGGGCAATGTCCATTGTTTGTGCAGTTCTGTCGCAGCTGCCGTGTGCTTCTCCATGCTTTGCACACAGGTGTGTGTCCTCTTCCGACGTCACTTTGCTCCCCTGTTCGGCACACTTGTGTGACTACGTTTTGGCAACTGTGAGTTGTCGGTTGTGGTCATGGTTGACGCAGGGGGACCACGTGACTTGTGCCTTCAGGGTGGGGCTGGTGTGTGTGGTGTGTTGTTGTGACCCTGCGGTGTTTGTGTGCAGCCCATGCGTGGCGCTGTCGTTGGCCTCTGCGTTGTGCGCATGTGCGTCATCGCCGGGGCGCTGCGGTGCCGTGCCGGGTACGTCACCTCCTGGTCCGGGGTATTGGGTGCCCAAGATGTTGCGGGTTGATTATATTTTACAGGTGGGATATGTGTGGGTACAGTGTTGGATGTGTCCTGTCCCCACAGGGGTGTCTAGGGGGCCCATGTACAGTTTTTCCGCCCTTGCATTGTGTGCGGTATTTGCATGCCCTTGTTGTGTGTCTGCCTACCTGCGTCGTCGTTGCGCGTTCACTCCTAGCTGCTGCATCAGGTACAGCATTGGGATGGCCTGGAGTGCAGGATTCATGTCGGAGTAGGCCGGGTTGGTGTTTCTGTGGTCGTCAATGTGGTTTCCGCCTCCTGTTCTCGTGCGGTGTCTCTTTGCCGATGAGGCTGTTTGGTTGTGTCATCGTAATTTGTACGCCGGGCGGTGCGTCATTTCGTCGGACGGTGTGCCTCCGTTGGCTGGAGCCACAACGTAAGCGGGCGCACTTTGATGGCGGGCGGCGTCGCAGGCTTGCGGGCGGTATTAGCCTGACTTTTCACATCCTAATTTGGCGGGAGTGCGGGCAGTTGCTGGCGGACGGTAACTAGCGGTTTTTACCTCCGTTGGCACGGCGGTGGTGTTTCCGCCCGCCATCGTAATGACCCCCAAAATGTCATTTAAAAAAATTGAAATGCATCATGCTATATTTGTAAAATATATACAATTGTAAAATATAATTTTGTTCATTATAAAATTTTTGTTACAATAATTTACTTGTTAAAATATACATACTAATAAAAAAAGAATTCTCTGTAATAAATACACTATCCTACAAATACTTATATTTTGTGATTATTTTTCTACTGTTCAATAAAAAATAACATTTTGAATGAAATTATCACTTCTATGTTTTATATAATAAAATTGGTGAAATAAAAAAAATCTCTATTTTTTTAACTACCTTTTCATTGCTATCACTTTAAATGTACATAAAAAAAAAATTCTTATAATTAATTTATTTAAAGTATATAATTTTAATAAAATAAAATATATATAAAAAATATTCTTGTTCAACATATAACTAAATATGTTTTAAATATGTTTACCTTAAATAATATTATTACACTATATTTAAAAAATACTCACCTAAATTATACTTACAACTCAACTCAACATAAACCCCTAATACTATTTTTTATTTAATTAACCTTTTTTACTACTCAAAGTACACTCTGGGCCCGATTCTGATGCGGGTTGGAAAAGCTTCCCGACCGAGGGCCTGATTCTGATACGGTTAGGAAGGCCTCCTAACGGCATTTGCTCCTTCCAAATCGGATCGGGAACGTGTCTTCCCGACCGAGGGCCCAATTCTGATGCGGTTAGGAACAAATGTTCCCAATGAAGTCAATGGGAGTTCAACCAAATCGTATCTGGAAGCATCCGGATGCATCCTACTCCGCCGGTCGGACTTTCCCGATCCGAGTGGGTCGGACACCATTTCCCAACCGATTCGGTCGGGAAGCTTTTCCAACCCGCATCAGAATCGGCCCCTAAGTATTAAATTATAATAGATGCTGGACACTGACCCTAATTAATTTTCTATTCCAACTCCAGTCTAAAATTAATTGGGGTAGATGCTGGACACTGACCCTAATTAATTTACTATTCCCATTCCAGTCTATATTTAATTGGGGTAGGTGCTGGACACTGACCCTAATTAATTTACTATTCTCATTCCAGTCTATATTTAATTGGGGTAGGTGCTGGACACTGACCCTAATTAATTTACTATTCTAACTCCAATTTAAATTTAATTGGGGTAGGTGCTGGACACTGACTTTAATTAACTTACTAATCCCACTCCAATCTATATTTAATTGGGGTAGGTGCTGGACACTGACACTAATTAATTTACTATTCCCACTCCAATCTATATTTAACTGGGTTAGGTGCTGGACACTGACCCTAATTAATTTACTATTCCCACTCCAGTCTAAAATTAATTGGGGTAGGTGCTGGACACTGACTTTAATTAATTTACTATTCCAACTCCAGTCTATATTTAATTGGGGTAGGTGCTGGACACTGACGCTAATTAATTTACTATTCCAATTCCAGTATAAAATTAATTGGGGTAGGTGCTGGACACTGACTTTAATTAATTTACTATTCCAACTCCAGTCTATATTTAATTGGGGTAGGTGCTGGACACTGACCCTAATTAATTTACTATTCCAACTCCAGTCTATATTTAATTGGGGTAGGTGCTGGACACTGACTTTAATTAACTTACTATTCCCACTCCAATCTATATTTAACTGGGTTAGGTGCTGGACACTGACCCTAATTAATTTACTATTCCCACTCCAGTCTAAAATTAATTGGGGTAGGTGCTGGACACTGACGCTAATTAATTTACTATTCCAACTCCAGTCTATATTTAATTGGGGTAGGTGCTGGACACTGACCCTAATTAATTTACTATTCCAACTCCAGTCTATATTTAATTGGGGTAGGTGCTGGACACTGACTTTAATTAATTTACTATTCCAACTCCAGTCTATATTTAATTGGGGTAGGTGCTGGACACTGACCCTAATTAATTTACTATTCCAACTCCAGTCTATATTTAATTGGGGTAGGTGCTGGACACTGACTTTAATTAACTTACTATTCCCACTCAAATCTATATTTAATTGGGATAGGTGCTGGACACTAATCTACATTAAGTTAATTTTCTCACTATAATAACTATTAAATTAACAAACGATATACCAGTACATAATTTTATTAATATATATTTTTTTCTTTGTAACATATTTTAAGACTTCCTATAAAAATAATTTAAAAAAATATATTTACACTTCAGTAAATTTAATAATATAGAAATATACTTATAATATTAATTACATTATTTTTTTTATTTTTTAAATTTATAAATAGATATTTTTAAAATATAACAACCTTATCTCCTATAACACTACATTATACTTATTAATGTTACTTAAAATTATATTTAAATATAAAAATAAAACATTGTTTCTTATACAATTTATACAAATTAAATTAATATTTGTACTAAAAACACCTCACCCTTATAATTAATAAATTCAACATCCAAATCATAAAATTAGTTTTTTATTTAAAATTAATTTAATAATTTATATTTATGATTTTAAAATTGTTCCCAATTTTTTTTTTAAACAATCCCCATCCATATCCCCTATAAACTCAACATCCCACTACAAATTTTTAATTTAAATTTCGTAATTTTATATTAATTTTTAAATTATCCAAATATTTTTGTTAATATTTTGAAAACAATTCCCAAATTTTCCCCATATAAACACAACATGCCATTCCTAAAAGTTAACTTTAAAATGAGAAATTTAAAATATATTCATAGATAAAATTAAACAATTATACAAATTAATTTAATATTTTTAAAACACACCCCACCCTTGTCCCCTATTAACGCAACATCCCACTCCTAAAATTTTAAATGAAATTCGAAATTCAAATTAAATTTTTATTTTTATTTTTTAGAATTCAACAAAATTATGTTAATATTTTTAAAAACACTCCCCACCCTTATCCCCAATAAACCCAACATCCCACTCCTAAATGTTATAGTGAAATTCTAAATTAAAATTTAAAAATGTAATTATTTTTTTAATTTAAAGAAATTATATTAATATTTTTTCAAACACTCCCCACCCTTATCCCCTATAAACCCAACATCCCACTCCTAAAATTTAATTTGAAATTCGAAATAAAAAAAAAAATCATACTTAAAATATAAACATTTTCAAAAATAAAATTAACTTTTTTAAAACACTCCCCACCCTTATCCCCTATAACCCAACATCCCGCTCCTAAAACAATATAAAAATAAAACTTTATTATACACATTTTAAACACAATTTAATACTTAACATTCACTATAAAATATTTCAAAAAACATACAAAAACGATATTTTAACATGTCGATATTTGTGCTTTCGATATTACTTACATCGATATTTACCTACACACCTCAAATAGATATTTTTTACATTGATAAACAGAACATCGATATTTAACACTGTCGATATTATCAACTCGATATTTCTGTATGTCGAAATAAAAAACTCGATATGTTGTCTGTGTACCATTTTGACACATTCCCAGGTCTACCACTCATGGTAAATCTGGGAATGCATCAAAACCCATTGGTGGATGCATTGGAACTTGGGAAAAGGAGGGGTCTCCAAAATATATCGAACCTTGATAATTAATACACCAGGAACCTTGGATCACCTTAAGGCCCGATGGGAGGCGTGGATAGGACCTATGGAGAACGATGACTGGTGCGATGCCCTGACGGCTCCACGGACTATCACAATCTCTTCCAGGCTACACCTGGTCCAAACATATTAATTACTTCTACCATGTGGTCCGGCAATGTCCCATACGTTCCTGTTATGGAATGCCTCCCTGGGGCAGAGTAACCAGGGCTTTAAGTGGGCCGGGTCTCACCGGCGCTGAGCACCAGCAGTTTTTTAAAGGGGGACTCGAAACTGGTCTCTATCGGGCTCTGTTTTGTGCCCTGGCACAGGCGGTCCGTTTTTTTCCGATCTGCAGTGACAGCAGGCACATCGATGTGCGCGTGCTCACACTGCTCACTTCTCACTAGTGGAGAAGTTACGGCATGACGTCATGCCAGGTGAGCGTTGTAGGGGAAGGGAAATCCTTTAAAGAGAGTAATTTTCTCTCTGGATTTCCCTTCTCTTTTTGAAACTCAGGAGCAACAACATTGTCCAGGTGTCACCAGGGCTTTAAGTGGAAGCTTTTTCATTATTATATACAAGCCATAGTTGCTGCTTATTTATCTTATGCAACTAACAACCATTGACAAAGCCAATAGTCCTGACTTGTTGTAGGTATGATGTTACTTGTTGTATCATATATCTGGATGCAATGACAGAAACAGCAAAATACAAGTCGGGCGGCACACTATGCTAAGCACAGACTTTTAGCTTACGTGTTTTTAAGCCACGCCCTTAATTACACTGGCCACGCCCCTTTGAGAGACCCCTCCGTTTTTTCATCCCACTTAAAGCCCTGAGAATAACACCAGGCAGCGATTTGCGCTGCCTTGAATTACTCCAGATTATCAAGCCATGCATGGCCAAGCAAGGCAGCTTAGTGAGGCTTGATAAATCTCACTTTTTTGCATCGCCCATGTGCCCCCTTGTGTGGCACAAGGGCGAGCCAAAACCTTGATAAATCTGGCCCTCGATGTAAAAGACAAAGTTTAAAGGGAGGTGAAAATCGCCATTAAAACTATAACTTGTCCCCTAAATAAGTATAACTCTCGCCCTCGCCATGCACTGCTTATGACCTCACATATTACAACACTCATGGCATGTTCTCTGACACCATTGATAATATTATTGATGACAACTGAATTGACATCATTGATGACAACACTGTGCATGGTTAGCGAATAGGACAGCCCTTTGCCCAGTCCGCTATGAGACACCAACCCACAATGCACCTAACATTTGGCAATGTGCAGCAAATATTAGCCACTGAAAATGCACCTTCAGCAAGGACCTAAAGACGACCCTTCACAGCTGGTTAACACACTACACACAGGGGTATATTTACAAGAACGTGCGATAAACATCGCCACAATAGCTTACTGCAACTCCTCCGCAACTCCTCACATCGCGGGAAAATAACTCCGTGTTAACGTGGCATTCACAACACGGCGATACCGTGCGATATTCGCACGATAACGCGGCAAATCCAAACCCTAACACTAAAAAAGCTGCGGTGCGCCCAATGGCGATGAAACAACCGTGATACCCAGCAGGAGGCCAGCAATACCCACGCGCCATGCGCGAAGAGGCGCCATAAAAGTACCCAAAAAAAGACACCAACAAGTAAACGAACTGCGGAGCACCATGGAAGCACCTGGCCCGAGTGCTGAGGCCAACTCAAACCCCACAAGCACAACAGAGGACCAGCCTGGAACCCCGCGGTCGGGGAAGGGCAAGGAGAAGAGGAAGAGGAAGACGGGGTACCACACCGCAGGAAAACCGGATCCACCGCACGGTGTGAACAGAACACCACCAACAACTGTCCGTCACCACCACTGTGTCATTGGCAAGACAAATGGAAAAATGGCAGTCCAATGAGATGACTGCGTAGGACTGAACTAGCTGTGGGCACATCACCCATGAACAACATACTCGCAACCCCCCAACGTAGCCCCACGTCCATGTAGGAAAGAGGTCTGTGTGAAAGGATGTCAAAGTTGGTAGCAGGCCTGAAGGTGTGTCCACCATCACATGTGACAACAGCACCTGCCCTCGCATACCTACCCACACCCACCTGGGCGGACACAGACTGTCCAGAACAATCACAGTCACCCACATGCCAAGTAATCGGACCCCATACCCACAATGGTGACGTCACGGAGCTGCACAGGTCTACCAGCAACTATCCCAAACCACAAAGTCTGGCGCACAGAGGTGGACCTGCCAATAGGGACTCACCCCTAAATGAAATGCGTTATCCAGTCCCACCCTGTGTACGGACAATGCCCAATGAGGCACACGAATTGCCATCCTACCCAACACCCATCACAGTTGAAAACAAGTGTGGCAGCGCAGACTTCATTGGTATGTGCGTGGAACTACGGGCAATACAAGGGCCACAACATACAGACCAAGGCATCAGACAATCACAGGCAGCATAGGAATGCAGCCATGTCCACTGTTGTTGTGGCAAATGTGGACTCATCACCAGAATGCAACAAGATGTTGGGACCTGTGCCATGGCTTACCATCAGTCGTGGCTGCTGGAACGTCGTTAGTCGTCCATGAAAGCGTGCGCAGCTTCCTGTGCAATCAGTTCCAGGAGTACGTCGTTGTCGAGCTCAAGGAACACGAGGGCGAGCCAATCCATCAACTGGTCCGGACAGATGTGCTCCGTCCACGCCGTCTCACCAATCCGCAGAACAGCCCAATAGCGGGGTGCCTCAATGTGGTCACTGCACACGAGGAATCGTGCAAACTCCCATGTCCAACTGCCAGCACATATGCCAAATATCCAGGCATCCCATGAACGGGAATCACGGTTACACTCATGGTCGTGGGCCAACAGGGGCGCACACACAAGTCATAATCCAGTTCAGCCACCATTGCATTGGATAGGCAGACATCCATGGGCCACTCGAATATGCATGTTCGACAGTGGAACCAGGGCTGGACGCAGGTGACGTACGCAAGACGGAAGCTCAGACAGTAACTGATGCGCAACACTGCAAGTGGCAGGGCCCTCAACATTTGCAGCATTCGGGCACGGTACAGTCCCACGTGGCTGGGGTTGTGCATGTGCCCATGATGTTCGGCCATTACGGTGGTGGCACTCGCAGAACAGCCACTCCTCTGACCTGCGGCAGTCATGTGAATGAAAAGCCACAGCTCAGAGCAATGAGGGCGTGCGACGTTAGGATGTATGGGTTGTTGTGTATGTAAGTGTGAAGGCCATTCCATGCAGGGAGTACCCTGGGCAAGGGCCTCTGTGTGTGGGGTGTGTATACGTTGGTCCTTCATCATCACTGTGTGAAGTGTGGGAGTCGTCGCCATCTGCTATGATATCACTCACAGGGGTTTCTACAGCATGCTGTGTCCAAGGTCGGAGGTGCAGATGCCCGTCCGCCTCCTGTGTGGAGACAATGGAGCATTCATCCCTGATGTCACTCTGACTACTGCTCGCAATGTGGAAATGTGATGTGGTCTACACGCTGCAATTGAGGCTAGGCCTTAGGCCCATGGCGCACCAAGAACGATACACACAGCAGTTGGCATGCATGAGCCAAGAGCCCGAGCGGACTTGCGCACCTTGTACATTCCCACGTGCGCCCTCCGGCTGCATGCAACATTGCAACATTGCTCATCGCGGCCCGTGTTGCGCAGACACTGTGACAGAGGCACACGCATATGTACATTTCCTGCCTAGCCCAGACCAGGACCACGCCCAGTTCGCGGAGTTGATACTTGACACCCCTACGCTGGACGTGCGTACGCAAGCCCAGTCCACTCCGTATACGTATAATGGGTGGGACGACAGAGCTACATGGAGCAGAGCTTCAACAATGCCGGAGGGGACAATGCTGCGCCCGCCTGCCATGTCACGTGACGCAATCATGAAGGGACCATGAGTTGCGGGGCACAGAGCTGAACTGCGTGCAGCACGTCCCGCGCGACACGGAACGGTGACTTTCGTCGCACTGGGTTAGTGGCACACGGAGCATGTCGGCCGGCACGGGCATGCCGCCACGGGTCGGTGACTCACGGAGCACTGAGGTAGGGCCACCTGATGTGCTGAGCGGGTGCGCAGCCTGCGATGATGCCCCGTCCTGGCTGTTCGGGCTGGTGAGGGTTGGTGTGAGCCCTGCTGGACCACAGTGTAGGTCGGAGCCTGCGTGCGATGCGGGCCTACCACCACGTGGCGTTGCCTCAAGGTTCACGGAGTTAGTGGCACCTATGATGCTGAGCGGGTGTGCAGCCAGCGTTGACGACGTGTGCACTGTTATGGACTCTACCATTCCGAAATCAAGGCCCAGTTCCAGGTGTGTGACCTAGTGGCCCACGGGGCGGGTCCGCGTGATGTGGTGTCTGCAAAGGTCGCGTGTCACGGGCTCGGAGCATGCACCGGCACATGGTTGGAGACACAGCGGTGGCGGAAGGTGAGCAGTGAGGCCTGGGGGCGCATGGGCGGACAATGTCCAATGGGCGGCGGGAGGGGCTGGGGTGCAGCAGCATGTATGCGCAGGGGCGGGAGGGCGATGTTGCCGTGTGCAATGGTATGTACTCTGCCATCATTACATTTGGACTCCATTGCAGATGAAAGGACATGGTGGACTGCAGTGGATACCGGCACGTGGTTGGAGACACACCGGTGGCAGCAGGTGGGCTGTGGGGCATGGGTGCGCAGGGGCGGCTGTCTCCCGCCCTCTCATCCTTTCGCTGTCTCTCTCTCCCTCTCTCTCCCTCCCTCTCTCTCTCCCTTTCTTTCTCACTCTCTCTCTCCCTCTCTCTCTCTCCCTCTCTCTCTCTCTCTCCCTCCCTCTCTCTCTCCCTTTCTTTCTCGCTCTCTCTCTCCCTCTCTCTCTCCCTCCCTCTCTCTCTCCCTTTCTTACTCGCTCTCTCTCTCTCTCTCCCTCTCCCTTTCTTTCTCGCTCTCTCCCTCTCTCTCTCTCCCTCTCTCTCTCTCCCTCCCTCTCTCTCTCCCTTTCTTTCTCGCTCTTTCTCTCTCTCGCTCTCTCTCTCTGTCCTTTGATGAGCGCATGACACACGTTCTCTTCTCGGATTTTGCCTTGCAGGCTGTGGCTTCCAGATTGTCCGGAGTGGATCCGCAAGGACTAATCCAATTTGTTGTTTTGTGTTGTGTATTAATACAGTTTTGTTATGGGAATTTCACAGTTGACTGTTTGATTCTCCTTATTCTGACCACACATGTGTGTTTGTTGTTGTATGTGTGCGACATCAGGGTCTTTCTTATCTCGTGATTTTGTGAAGTTGATGTGGCATATCGTTGTCCGGGGTGGGTGGGCCGGGGGAGGGCCCAGGGCTGTGGGGGGGGGTCCTGGCGGTGGGTGTTGTGGGCCTCTGGGGTCTCCGAGCTGCATGAGCAGTGGCTCCATGGCATCTGTTGTTCTCCAGGTGTGGCTGTGGGCTGGGCTCCCTTTTGTGGTGCAGGTAGTCGTCCTGCTTAACACCAGCAGAGAGCAGGTGTAAAATCGCTGCTGCTAGCGCGGCTTATCGCCTGTTTTTGGTTCACATCGCAGACCTGGCTGTTTGTTGTGAATGTCGCGATGTGGTGTTTTTGTGTGTTTTCGCACGGGAACGCCTGCTCTGCATCTCACTAGCGTTATTTGGCGGTGTCAACCGTGGCGATGTTTTTTGCGGCAGCTATCGCTGGATATGTGGCGATGTAGGCAGTTTGCACCAGCTTGCGAATGAGGCGGTAATTATATCGCCACTTTTGCTGCGCTAAAGTGCCGATAACTCGGCGATAAGTCCTTGTGAATATGCCCCTCAGTTTTCAGCTGTGCACAACAAAATTGACATCATACAACTTTTCCTTTCACACTCCCTGTACCCCATCAAGCTTGTCACCTAGGTCACTTTTATAAAAACCCTTTCGCTTTGAAATCAGAAAAAGAAAATTAAACATTAGACTCCTCGTTAAAAAATAAATGAACAGCAATCTGTAAGAAGATTAAGCCTGGCATTTGGCATTTTTCTTTGAAAACGCAACAAATGTGACAAGATAAGCACAAAAAGTGAGCACATCTTTATTGCTCATTCATCTTCTGAACCCCCACACCTCTACTTTCACCGCCTATGTCTCCTTTAAGACCCTGGAGGATCGCATCACTATTATGGATTTCCTGATGCAATAAATGTACAGGCAGGCAGGCATTGCTTTTGCATTTCTTTGTTCGAAAAGATAGAAGCTGCTGAGTGTGAAGACTTTTGAGGGAGTCACTCAAAGTCTTTCTGAAAACACATAGGGGCTTATTTACAAGCCCCTTGCGCCACGGGTGCGCCACTTTTCCCCATGTTAAAAGTGACGCAGCGGCGACGCAAAGGGCTTGTAAATAAGCCCCATAGTCCTTAGAGACATAACCATCAACAGGACTTTTGATGACGTACAACCTGACAATATGTATATGTATTGTGCTTGAGTACACACTAGCATTGTGTGCAAGCGATCATTGTGTTTATTTCAATTAACATGCCCATTGAAATGTTTCCTCACTTTGTGCAGATTGCCTGCCCTTAGGCCACTCGTTCTAAAGGAATCTTTTTCTCCATGTACTTTGTAATTGCGTTGATCCTGTAAATTATTATATTTTATTGATGGATGTGCTTGAATTGTGAAATGCTTTGTCCATTAGTAGGTTCACAACTCTTCAACTTCTCTCCTGTGTTTGCTATTAATTATTCAAGCATGTCGCCTTCGTCTTGTCTAGAAAACCTCTCTGAGAGCTCTTACCTGGCCTGCATTTTGACCTGCATAGCAATGAAATATTCACGCGTGATCACACAGGCCACAACTTAACCTTAAGTACAAGGACGCGTTTGGACCTGTGACAGCTCGATTGAACATGTAATGAAACTAAATGAGAAGCTGTAGATGTATGAATAAAATCCGCAGAGGAATCAGACATGGCTGCGCGTGCCAACCCGCGCATGTTAATTTGAAAGGAAGGTCAGTCCAGAGTCATTGCAGTCAAATGCCACACTTTTACAACAGAAATCATCATGCAACAACAGCAGACCTCAAGATTGACATATTTGTTAATTGTATTCATTTTATGCACAAAGACATAGGGGCCGATTCCGATCTCGGCCGGTAGGGCTCCGAATCGGATTCGGCTTTACCGGATCCAATTCGGAGCCCTATTTCCCAACCGAATCGTACGTGCGTCCGGGCGAGCGAGTACGATGCGTGCGCTCGCGAAATCTCCGACCGACTCGTTCGCAGGACCCGACCGCTCCGACCGACTCGCACGGGGACGACTCGCACCGCGCAATGGAGACGTTCCCCGGCCGGGTAAGTACGATGCGCATCGCGACCGCTCCGACCGACTCGCGCAGTCCGGCTCCAAGGAGCTGTCGGAGCCGCACTTTGGGGGTCCGTGTCGGACCCCCCTGGAAGCGCAGGCACGCGAGTCGCACACAGGGGGGACCCATGGGTCTCCCTTACATGTGCATGTACGGCGCGACCCGCACCGACTCGAACACGCTGTAGGGGGCGCCCTTGTTCGCGTCGTGCCCAATGAGTCAATGGGAGCCCATGTACACGTCGTACGACTGGCTCCCATTGACTTCAATGGGAGTCCGACCGAATCGAGTCCGATGGCATACGTGCGCATCGTACTCATTCGGTCGGACTGCTAGAGTCCGATTCGGTCGGTAATCTCTCCGGGTCCGGCTCGGTCGGAAAGATTTCCGGCCCGAATCGGAATCGGCCCCATAGACTTGCACATTGTCCTGTTCTGTAGTAGAACTTCAAACAGGATCTCCAGACATTCAAGGGTCAATTTTTCTCATTTTCCAAGGATATTCCCCTTTCATTGATCAATATTTACAATTAGAGTTTGGGTAATCGGCAAGAGTCTCCTTCCCTTCACTTGCTGGATGTGATCTTGGCTCTGTATTCTACGTCTCACTTTGCCATTGTGGTAGGCGATCTGAATCTAACTTACGAACCCAATGGCAGTACCCAGGATCTGTGCCACAAAAAAAACCCTAGTGTGGGCAATCCCTGAATTAACCTCCCCAGTGAAGAGAAACCTCACCAGCGGTGCCCTTCAAATGGTAGCTCTCACTCTAGCCTATGGGTTGAGGGCCTGCAATGGCCCTTCGCCTTCTAATGCCACCCCTCTAACTACTTTTAGAAGGGGGGCTAATGTAAGTTTTGTTGACTACATCATCTTAGACATCAAAATATGTCGGTTGATGGACGATATGAAAGTGCTAGAGAGGGACGAGAGTGACCATAGTCACTTAGGGGGTCATTAGGATAGCGGGCGGATCGCCACCGCCCGTATGGCGGTGGCAATCCGCCCGCTATTTTCCACCGCCCGCTTCACATTTCCCCACCGCCATATTACGATGACCGTCCGCCGGTTTTCCGCTAGTAGGCAATCGGCCCGATTGCCTACCGGGCGGAAAAGGCCTGCAATATGGTGGCGGTGCCTTGCAGGCACCGCCATCCATATTACGATGGTCGGCGTTGCAGGGCTTTCCATGGCGGTGACTCCGCCATGGAAAGCCAGGCGGATTCCGCTTCCGGGGGCCCGTTGCGGGCCCCCAAGATGTTGTATGGTACCGCCCTGCATTGTCATGGACATGGTGGCAGGCACCTCGCGGTGCCTGTCACCTTGTGCATGACGATGCACACAGTGCATTCCCAGCATTGTGGCGGGCGGTGCTGTGCGCCCCGCCCGCCACAATGCTGGGAATGGAGGATGCCACCGCCACGGTGGCGGTGGCATCCTAATCGCCTGTGCGGGACCGCCGCACCACTGGCGGCCGGTCCCAGCACCGCTAGGGTGGCGGGCGGACGAAAGTCCGCCCGTCATCCTAATAGGCCCCTAAGTGTTAACTATGAAGAACTTGATTCCTCGTGTTTTGCTTGCTCCCTCCCAGGAGTGTGGCCATGTACTCGAGGTCACAATCGCAGGAATGTGAAGTGGAAAGCTGTGTGTTCTTCACCTAAGGAAGTCTCAGACATGTACTCAGTTGTTGCTCCCCATGTGGCAACTGAGGGGACAATGACTTGTTTGTGGCTGAGCACACTAGATCATTTGCTGGGCTCAAAGATTTTTTCCTCAAGGAGTTTACGAGGGCCACTGAAAAGGTTAGAACTAATGGGTGGTTCTCACAATGTTGCAGAGTGGCAAAGAGAAATCTCTTAAAAGTAATTTAAAAATGGGCAAGCCGGAGATAAGGTTATGCAGAACTCAATACTGGCTTAAAGTAAGGCAAGCTAAAGCTACTTGGGAGAGTAAGAAATGAGCCGACCTTCTAGATGCCTCCACCAATAATGATGTGAAGAAATTTTGATGGCTTGTAAGCCAAAGCAGCAAGAACTCAGGGAAACCAGCGGAGAAGTCTATCTTGCCATGCGATTAGCTTGCCCATTTTGGGAATCTCTACTTCTGTTCACGCAAAATTGATTCAATCTTTACAACAAATGAGGGAGGTATTGTCTGTATGTCGGCCTCTACTCCTGTAGTTTTCACCCTAGCGGGGACTGCAACTGAGGTTTTGTCGCTGAAGCAAGGGTAAGCCCCAGGACTAGACAAGATCCCAGCTGACCGCTTTAGAGCTGACTCCAGAGTTCCAGCTTTAGAGCTGACCGCTTTAGAGCTGACTGGTTCCCTATATCAACATTGTTTCAAATGCAATTGCAGCAAGGGCAACAATGCCTGCTACTTGGAAAGGGGGAGAGATCGTCCCTGTCTATTAAAAAGGAAGCCCAAGCATTCCTTCCAAGTACCGTCCAGTTAGTCTCCTATACAACCTGCAAAAGGTATTTTGCAAGCAAATTCTGGAGAGACTTTGGATTGGATCAATGAAAATCATATTCTGTCTAACCTTCAGGCAGGATTTAGATCCAAGTCTAGTTTGATCGATCAGGTCTTCTACTTCCTTTTGGCTAAGTGAAAGACGTAAGGTGTTGGAGGGGGTGCTCTTTTTGTTGCATCTATTGATCTTCATGCTGCTTTTGACCTAGTTCACAGGAAAAAACTTTGGGAGGTACTATTTTCGAACACGCGTGATCACACAGGCCACAACTTAACCTTAAGTACAAGGACGCGTTTGGACCTGTGACAGCTCGATTGAACATGTATGAAACTAAATGAGAAGCTGTAGATGTATGAATAAAATCCGCAGAGGAATCAGACATGGCTGCGCGTGCCAACCCGCGCATGTTAATTTGGAAGGAAGGTCAGTCCAGAGTCATTGCAGTCAAATGCCACACTTTTACAACAAAAATCGTCATGCAACAACAGCAGACCTCAAGATTGACATATTTGTTAATTGTATTCATTTTATGCACAAAGACATAGGGGCCGATTCCGATCTCGGCCGGTAGGGCTCCGAATCGGATTCGGCTTTACCGGATCCAATTCGGAGCCCTATTTCCCAACCGAATCGTACGTGCGTCCGGGCGAGCGAGTACGATGCGTGCGCTCGCGAAATCTCCGACCGACTCGTTCGCAGGACCCGACCGTCTTATATCTTCCCGGTAAAACTGTGCGTTTGTTGGACAACATAAATGTCAGGGTTGTACCAAACAGATATGTTGGCCTGTTGTCTTGGTAGCTCACAGTGCACCCTCGGCATCCTAAACCCAATCAGGTGGCAGATGGATTACTCAGCCTCAGAACATGACAACCTTGATTCCCCAGGGAAATCGCGGTAACAGATCTAGAACCCTTTTGTTCAGTTACTCATAAATACCTAAAGTAATACACAAGAAGTACTCAGCAAGGCATTTTAATAGTCATTGAAGCACTGTGATTCTTGTATAAAATTTGTGCACTGCCATAATCAATAGAATGAGACTGAATAGTGTAATTATTGCTACAAGAATAGTGAAAAAGATGAACAATTGTTCTATGACAGGGAATATCTGCTGGCATGTAAGTACTGTGTTACAGTGTACTCCTACCTAGCGCTTCCTAACCTAGTTTGCCAAGTATGGGTGATCTGCCAAATCCCTGTCAGGTGATTTAACTCCCCATTACCTGTGTGTAAATGCCTTCAGGCTGCCCGTCTTGGTTTTAAGCAGGTCATCCCTCTTTGCCCTGGTAAACAGGAATCAGCTGGGCTGGAATTCCGTCATGCAGCAACCTCACAGTGTTAGCGAAATGCTCCTCTCCCTTAAACAAGGAAGCAACGCTTTACATACAATAACAACACCCATACTGCCATGCCAAAATCACAGTCAGGCCTCTATTGTTTATCCTATTATCATAGCTTTGTCACCTACAGGAAAACAACAAGCAACAACATTTGCTCATGAACTTTATCCCTTGTACGGAATGTTCAAGGTGTCGCTATAGTGTGCCTACGAAGTGGAAATGTAAGCAATGCAGTTTCAGAGAATATTATCTTGCACAGTCACGAAAGCAAATGTATGTCAAATGTCACCGAGTAAGAAAGAAGGCAACACAAGAAACATGAGCATGTAAAATGGTGGTGTTTCTACCCGGGCCCAACCTAACCATGTGACATCCACTCCTTTGACGTGAGACCATAAAAGCTATCAAAACTATGCTAATACATAGGGTCAAATATCCATAAAATCATAAAGAGCATTGTACTACTTTAAGCAAAGAGCATAGCAATCAATCAATCAATCACGGCATTTATAGAGCGCGCTACTCACCCGGGAGGGTCTCAAGGCGCTGGGGGAGGGGGTAAGTTACTGCTCGAACAGCCAGGTCTTGAGCTGCTTCCTGAAGGCGAGATGGTCCTGGGTTCGCCGAAGGTGAGTGGGGAGGGAGTTCCAGGTCTTGGCCGCCAGGTAGGAGAAGGATCTTCCTCCGGCGGTGGTTCTGCGGATGCGTGGTACGGTGGCGAGGGCGTGGCTGGTTGATCGTAGCTGGCGTGTGGGCGTGTAGAAGGACATGCGGTCGTTGAGGTACTTTGGGCCCAGGTCGTGGAGGGCCTTGTGTGCGTGGGTGAGGAGTCTGAACGTGATTCTCTTGCTGACGGGGAGCCAGTGCAGGTCTTTCAGGTGTACGGTGATGTGGCTGTGTCGGGGGATGTCCAGGATGAGTCGTGCGGAGGCGTTCTGGATGCGCTGGAGTCTCTTTTGAAGTTTGGCTGTGGTTCCGGCGTAGAGGGTGTTCCCATAGTCCAGTCGGCTGGTGACGAGTGCCTGGGTGACGGTCTTCCTGGTTTCAGTGGGGATCCATCTGAAGATCTTGCGGAGCATGCGCAGGGTGTTGAAGCATGAAGATGAGGCGGCGTTGACTTGTTTGGTCATTGATAGGGAGGAGTCCAGGATGAAGCCCAGGTTGCGTGCGTGGTCCGTTGGCTTGGGTGCGGTGCCCAGGGCCGGGGGCCACCAGGAGTCGTCCCAGGCGGAGGGTGATGAGCCCAGGATGAGGACTTCCGTCTTGTCTGAGTTCAGTTTAAGGCGGCTGTTCCTCATCCAGTCGGCGACGTCTCTCATCCCGTCGTGCAGGTTGGCTCTGGCGGTAGTGGGGTCGTTGGTGAGGGAGAGGATCAGCTGGGTGTCGTCGGCGTAGGAGATGATGTTGAGGTTGTGTCGGCGTGCGATGGCTGCGAGGGGGCTCATGTAGACGTTGAAGAGGGTCGGGCTGAGTGAGGATCCTTGTGGAACGCCGCAGATGACTTCGGTGGCTTCGGATCTGAACGGGGAGAGGCGGACTCTCTGGGTTCTTCCGGCGAGGAACGAGATGATCCATTCCAGTGCTTTCTCTCGGATTCCGATGTTGCTGAGGCGCTTCACTAGGGTGCGGTGGCAGACGGTGTCGAACGCCGCGGAGAGGTCCAGGAGGATGAGGGCAGCTGTTTCCCCGTTGTCGGTTAGGGTTCTGATGTCGTCGGTGGCTGCGATAAGGGCGGTCTCGGTGCTGTGGTTGGCCCGAAACCCGGACTGCGAGGGGTCGAGGGATCCATTCGTCTCGAGGAAGGCGGCAAGCTGTCTGTTGACGGTCTTCTCGATGACTTTGGCCGGAAACGGAAGGAGCGAGATGGGGCGGTAGTTCTTGAGGTCGGTGGGGTCCGCCGTTGGTTTCTTCAGGAGGGCGGTAAGCTCGGCGTGCTTCCAGCTCTCCGGGAAGGTGGCGGTGCGGAAGGAGGAGTTGATGATGTCCCGGAGATGGGGTGCGATGGTGGCGTCGGCTTTGTTGAAGACGTGGTGTGGGCAGGGGTCGGTTGGTGATCCGGGGTGGATGGAGTTCATCGTGCGGGTGGTGTCTTCGGTGCTGATCGGGGTCCAGTTGCAGAGGGTGGTGGTGGCGGGCATTGGTTCGGGCGGTAGGGTGCGTTGTTTGTGCGTTGAAGCTGTTGTGTATGTCGGTGATCTTGCGGTGGAAGAACGCGGAGAGTGAGTTGCAGAGGTCTTGCGAGGGGGTGATGTCGTTGTTTCCGGCGCTGGGGTTGGAGAACTCTTTGACGATGCTGAAAAGTTCCTTGCTGTCATGGGCGTTGTTGTCCAGTCGTTCTTTGAGTGCCGACTTCTTGGTGGCACGGATCAGCTGGTGGTGTTTGCGGGTGGCGTGCTTGAGGGCGGTCCTGTTGTCTGTGGTCTGGTCGAGTCGCCAGGTTTTCTCGAGAGTGCGGCAGTTCTTCTTGGATTCCTTGAGTTCGTTGGTGAACCAAGGGGTTTTCTTGCTTCCGGGTCTGCTGGGAGGGTTTTTAGTGGTGCGAGGTCGTCGGCGCAGGCGGTCAGCCACTTGGCGAGGTTGCTGGCTGCTTCGTTTGGGTCCGTTGTGTCGGTGGGTGTGTTCTGGCTGAGGGAGGCGGTGAGCTGCTCGGGCGGTGATCTTGCTCCAGCTCCGGCGGGGAGCCTGTTGCGGGTGGTGGTGGGTCGCAGTCTTTCTGAAGCTGAAGTGGACGCAGCTGTGGTCGGTCCAGTGGAGTCCGGTGGCGTGGCTGAAGGAGATGTGCTTGCTGGACGAGAAGACGGGGTCAAGCGTGTGGCCGGCGTAGTGGGTGGGCGTGTTCACCAGTTGCTTGAGTCCGAGGTTGGCGAGGTTGTCCAGCAGGGCGGTGGTGTTTCTGTCGTTGTTGTTCTCCAGGTGGAAGTTGAGGTCCCCTAGGAGGATGTAGTCGGCGGAGGGCATGGCGTGCGGGCTGATGAAGTCTGCGATGTCTTCGCTGAATAGTGTGCGTGGTCCCGGGGGTCTGTAGATGAGGGTGCCTCGGAGGGTGGTCTTGGGGTCCGTGTGTATCTGGAAGTGTAGGTGTTCGGCGGCGGTGAAGGTCTCGTCGGAGTTAGTCGAGATGCGGATGGTGTTCTTGTGTACGATGGCGATGCCTCCTCCCGTCTGGTTGACGCGGTCCTTCCGGGTGATCTTGTATCCATCCGGGATGGCTATGGCGATGTCAGGCGCTGAGGAGGCGTTCATCCAGGTTTCGGTGAGGAAGGCGATGTCCGGTGCTGTTGCGTCGAGCAGGTCCCAGAGTTCCACGGCGTGCCTGTGGACGGAGCGGGTGTTCAGCAGGATGCATTTCAGGTGGTTGCTGCTGTTGCTCGACTTGGCGGAGGTGGTGCACGTCAGGGGGCAGGTGAATCGGCAGGTTTGGCAGGTGAAGGGTCCGTGGGTGCGTCTCGGTGAGGCTCGGTAGCAGGCAGGGTTCCGGCCGGCATTGAGTGCGGTGAGTGTGGCGGCGTCGTAGGTCCGTCGAGTGGTGTTGCATCGGTGGGATCCAGGGGTTCTGGCGCTGGGCGCGGTCCAGTCGCGGACGGGCGCAGACGGGCTTGCCTTGGCGCGCCTTCGGCGCGCCAGCGCGCGCCCGCTGCGCACGTCCGCTGCGCGGCCGTGCAGCGGCCGCCATTTATGGGGAGGTGGGAGGGAGGAGCAGCTGGGAGGCGGGAGGCAGGGGCAGCGAATGGGCAGTCAGGGGGCGGGGCCGCAGGGACGCAGCGGCGGGAATGGCGATAGGCAGCGAGGGCACAGAAGGAAAAACGGGGGGAGAGCAGGTAAATCACGGGCACAACAACAGTGGGGCAGCGAGGGGCACAGAAGGAAAAACGGGGGGAGAGCAGGTAAATCACGGGCACAGCAACAGTGGGGCAGCGAGGGGCACAGAAGGAAAAACGGGGGGAGAGCAGGTAAATCACGGGCACAACAACAGTGGGGCAGCGAGGGGCACAGAAGGAAAAACGGGGGGAGAGCAGGTAAATCACGGGCACAACAACAGTGGGGCAGCGAGGGGCACAGAAGGAAAAACGGGGGGAAAGCAGGCAAATCACGGGCACAACAACAGTGGGGCAGCGAGGGGCACAGAAGGAAAAACGGGGGGGAAAGCAGGCAAATCACGGGCACAGCAACAGTGGGGCAGCGGGGGCACAGAAGGAAAAACGGGGGGAAAGCAGGCAAATCACGGGCACAACAACAGTGGGGCAGCGAGGGGCACAGAAGGAAAAACGGGGGGAAAGCAGGCAAATCACGGGCACAACAACAGTGGGGCAGCGAGGGGCACAGAAGGAAAAACGGGGGGGAAAGCAGGCAAATCACGGGCACAACAACAGTGGGGCAGCGAGGGGCACAGAAGGAAAAACGGGGGGAAAGCAGGCAAATCACGGGCACAACAACAGTGGGGCAGCGAGGGGCACAGAAGGAAAAACGGGGGAAAGCAGGCAAATCACGGGCACAACAACAGTGGGGCAGCGGGGGGCACAGAAGGAAAAACGGGGGGAAAGCAGGCAAATCACGGGCACAACAACAGTGGGGCAGCGAGGGGCACAGAAGGAGAAAACGGGGAAAGCAGGCAAATCACGGGCACAACAACAGTGGGGCAGCGAGGGGCACAGAAGGAAAACGGGGGGAAAGCAGGCAAATCACGGGCACAACAACAGTGGGGCAGCGAGGGGCACAGAAGGAAAAACGGGGGGAAAGCAGGCAAATCACGGGCACAACAACAGTGGGGCAGCGAGGGCACAGAAAGGAAAGGGGAGACAAGCAGACAAAACTGGCACCGGGGCCACAAGCGGAGGGCGATCTTACCTACAGGAGCAGCGGGCAGACAGCACAGGCGGAGCTGTGTGGTGGGGGAGCGACCTACCTGGCAAACCAAAGTGTAAAAAACATAAGAATTGAGTATTGTTTATAAAGGTAATTATTTAAGAGCAATTTAGCATATAAAAACAAAGCCGAATTAAAAGATTCCCACGACTCTAAACTGGCAGAATGTTTACGTATTCCGAGAGGTAGACAAAACATTGCTGGCCCCAGCAACCACAGACGATATTCCCAGAGGCACCCATCAGAGCATATCCATAGAGCAAATGTATTCCAGTCCATCCCCTTTAGCAACTGCCGAAGGAAAAATAGCCAGTACAGAATCCTCAAAAGTCGAGCCAAGATCCAGATCACCAGGAGCTGAAGCATCCCAGGAGAGTTCGTAAAATGCATTCAGAAGCATTAGGGGCCCACCAGCCGTTCTATGTCTGAAAGTTCAACCTGTTGCATTCTGAGGCATTTGTCCAGGGCACACTCAAAGGCACACAGAAGAATAAGGGCTGCACGCAGTGCAGCCATACAGGCTGACAAGACAAGAACAAATGCTCATTGAGTTCATGAAGCAAGGGTGCACCAAAACACTGTATAATGAGTTCACGATAAAGGAGCACATGTGGTAGTGCCAGTTCCATTTGGCCTCCTGATGGGTCATCCATTGTGGAGCAGAAAAATAAAAGCACTGTCCTGACAATCAGGAACAGGACAAGCGGAAGACCTCCAAAAACACGTCCAAGCACGGAGTGTATGAATGATGGAATAACTCCAAAGACTGTCTGGAAGGTGCTAACCAACCCAGAGCCAATTGATTTGAAAAAGTTTGCTACTCCTGCGGTACTAAACATGTTAGAAATGCAGTGCACAAATTCCCCGAAATGTAGTGGGAAATTAGTATAGAGTAGCAGCTGTATCTCAAAAGAAGACTTTGTGACTTGGAGATCGAACATCCCCTTTGGAAATGCTAAGACTACATCCTTCTGGAACAATAAGGCTTTCAGTCTGCTCAAAGCATCAAAGTGAACATTGGAAAGCTTTATCGAAGACCAAATGGTCACCTCTCTAACTGTGTGGGCAGGTGGAAACAGTACAGGTCACAACTGCAGAAACCGTTACCAGATAGGCAATGCCCAATTTCATGCCACAGCAGCTCTGATCATTCAACATCAAACAACTCCCATTCGAGAGCAATCAGAAAGCCAGACAGATCACAGCAGCTGGAGAACCCTTCAGATAGCAGGACAAATTTGCCTTGGAAGGATTGCATGCAACATGAAGCAGAACTTCCCTACATACCAAGGAATGCCCTAAAGTGCTCTCGCAGTCAGCCCTGCTAAAAAAAACATCATTCATGGCATCCTACAGTGATATATAAAAGGTAAGATCCATGACTCACGCACATATCCTTCTCCTAGCGCCTCATATCTGCCTACTTGATGGTTTTGTAAACAGTATTGGAAGTGAAATGTCGAAATTGGAAGAGAAATAAACCTATGCTTTGCCTCAGCTAGAGAGCTTATGGCTTGTGCCCTGTGAGCGCGGGCTCGGGATTGGGGGATACTGATGAGCAGAGACTGGCACATAGTATCACTATTCGCTGATGATGCCTGATATATCTACGGGAGGACATGATTACTGATAGCAACCTTTCCCCGGTAATTTCAGTGCTGGAGAACTTTTGGCAGGGCCTCAGGTCTGAGAGTGAATTGGGATGAATCCGGTCTATTCCAGCTAACTGCCAGGAGCCTCAAAGGACATTGGGTTCGGCCGAGCACAGCACTGCAGTGACTGATTCATTCAAGTACCCAGGAATACACATCTACCACACTGACAAAGGTCTCTTCTTTGGTAACCTGGGGAAGGCAATCATCTACTTCTGGAATGCTTTGCCATTGTCTACACTGGGTGGTGTTGCCATTGCTAAAATGCTAATACTCCCTAGGCTATTATATTTTTTTTGCAGCATTACCACTAATACTGAAGCAGCCCTTCTTTAATGAGCTGTGTTCCTTATTGTCCACGGTCATTTGGGCTACTGGGAGACATAGGGTGCGGTTGGTTGATCTCTATCTCCCGCAGGACGAGGGGGGCCTGGCTGCTCCTGACTATGAACTATACTATGCAGCAGCACAATTACTGTGGCCAAAGCGGTGGTTAGCGGGGTCTGCTGACCTGGAGACCTAGACCATACCGGATCACCTAGATGGCTTACTGCTGCTGCTAGGTCTATGGAGAACAGATGAAAAGTGGACTACCAACAACTTACTGTTCAGGACAGCTTACTGGTGTTGGAAAAAGTAAGTTCAGGGCACTACCGGAAAAATAGTGTATATGCCAGTGCTGCCTCTCTGGTCCATAACTGAGAGTGTGTTGCTGGATACGATCCAAGATACGGATGGAGGTGGGCATCACACTATGGGGATATCTGTTCCACGACAGAATCTGGCAACCATTTCAGGCCCTACAGAAGTCCACTAATCTGGGACGGGACACGGTCCTACTCCACACAGCACTGAGCAACCTATTTTGGGTTTGATGGGGGGAGGGCACTGCAGAACCGGTAGTCTCAAAACCATTACAAGTCTTGCTGACATATATAACTGGTAGACATGCCATCACAACCCTGTACACAGCAATGCTACATCACATAGAGTAACCATAACAACGTTTCATGGAATGGTAGGAGCGAATACTAGGTGTGGACTTATTGGTACAACAATGTGAGAAATGCTTAGCAATGGTTAAAGGGGTCTTAGGAATGCGAAAATGCGATATATCCTGTTTAATTACCTTCATCATATATATTTAACCCCATATATAATAGGTTGCATGTTCCCGGGAGCTGATTCAACGTGCCATAGATGTGGCGAGGATGATGCAGATTTATTACATCTGTTGTAGGCACTGCACAATTATAGTGGTATTCTGGGATGCAGGATTGCAAAACATAACTGACCTCATGGGCAGACAACTGCCCAGAGATGCCTTGCTTTGCTTGCTGGGGATAATGGCATAAACATGTATCACGGTTTATTGATCTAGCATTGGTGCTGGCTAAGCGACTCACTGCAAGGCCGTGAAAGTCCAGAAGGGCGCCTACACTGGGAGACTGGGTGACAGACCTACGGAAATGGGTCCAAGCCACGGTGTATGTGATGTTGGGTTCCCGGGGTCGGGGGCAGAGGTGTGCGCTATACAGAATGACATACATATCTTGACGAAGTAAGCCCTAACTTAGACAAACACTCCCCTTGAGCATCAGGCATGCTGGTTTGGAGGAATGAACATGGGAGGTTTGGGGGAAGGTCTGTTCAGATCCGGACATAGATCTTTACATAAGGTTGATGGACACCCCGAAGGGGGTCATGATGGGACAATGGACATCATACTCGCACTTCACTGTCATTATTCACAGGTTAATTTCTCCTACAGCACAGTGCACTCCAAAGGTTCTTGTTTTTTGTTGCTTTTAATGCAATGCGGTGGTAGTAATGGTTATTGCAAATAAAGTGCGCAATGCCGCTGTTACTGTCGGAATTGCTTATAGTGGTCAACGACTGGTACTGGAGCATTGCGTAAATATGTCTAATGAAAATTAATAAAGAACTATGTAAAAAAAATATTAAAAGGGATGTACAGAATTAATTAAAAGTGTTGTAATTCTAATTAAATTGAAATTAGTGTTAAATTATTTTTTCAATTAAAAAAGGTTATTGAATATTAATGTTTTATTATTAGGTTTTTTAATATTAAACTATATTCATTTATATCAGTTTCACTATTTTTAAAAAATGCAATTTAATTTAACATTATTTCCTATAGAGTTCTATTTTAAGTCCCTACCTCCATTATGTTCTATGGGAGACCGTTGCAGTAGCAGTGATTGGCCATGTATGTTTCTCTACTTACTCCAGCTCTGACCTGGAGTAATTTACTACTGTTGTGGGTCCCTTCTTGGCTACTGTGAGTTTAAAAGTGCATTTTTAGGTCGAGCATTCGAGACCTCTTGTATATACTTTAGTATATACTTATTTGTGTATGTACTTTGTGGGCTCTGGAGATCAGCCCTAGGACTTGTCTGCTTCCACTCAGGGATTTTTTTTCTGTTCAACTGCCTCTATTTAACTGTCTTTTTTTTTTTTTTTTTTTTTTTAACAGATTTTATTGAATTTTCAACGTACCGGATGAGCGAAGCCCAACAAAAAGGATACAACGGAAGTGCATACAATGATATCTCCTGGTACATTATACAAACCCCCAATAGCCTGCAGAACATCAGACCAAGAAACCTTGAAACCCCCCACACCCCCAAAGCGCACCTTACATACTCAAGGAACAGTACATGTAAATGGCAAGGAAGTTCCCAGTCACATTTCATCAGCATCGAAACACTAAACAGGTAAGTTGTTCACCACCAAGTGTTCAATAGGATCACGAGCGGCAGACTGCAACATTGGGGACAAATCTATACCTCTGTAGTCGGCACACCGAGACCAGATCTTTCGGTGCTTCTGTGGGCAGCCCCTCACCTGAAACACCACACCCGCTGCAGACATACATCTGTCCAGCTCCTTCTTCCAGTTGGTGACGCTGGGTGGGGACGGGTCCTTCCAATGTTGTGCTATATCACGCTTAGCTAAGGTGAGGCCCAGAAATAACAGGTGTCTCTTATAACAGTTCCCCCCAATGTCCTCTGTGCTATGTAAGAGTGCCAGTCTGGGGTCCAATGGGATATCCCACGCCAGGACGCGACCCAGGCAAGACAACACCCCGGACCAGAACAACAGAATCGCCCCGCATCCCCACACCGTGTGTAAAGACGAACCGTCGTCCGTATGACAGCAGAGACAGATCGGGGATTGGATTGCTCCCATTTTCCAAAGCCTATGGTGAGTGTAATATACCCTATGAAGGTATTTAAACTGGATCAGTCTGTATCTGGTAGACATGGCTGCATACAGAGGGCTAGCCAACGCCTCGGCCCAGTCATCATCGGTCAGGGCCGGCAGGTCGGCGGTCCACGCCTCTCGGGTTTTGTGGATAGTGGTTTTAGTATGTGTAGTGAGTGTCTGATAAATTTGCCGAATTTTGTGAGCCCCGATGTCCCCCATCAATAAACGGCCCTCCAGCGGGTGGAACTCAGGTAAAGACTCCAACTGCTGAAGCAGGGGGGTCAAGGCATGACGAAGCTGCAAATAGCGATGGAACTGCGATTTGTGAAGATCAAAATCCGATTGCAGCCGCTGAAAGGACTTAAGAGTGGTCCCCTGCATAACATCCCCGAGCGTGGATATACCAATAAGGTCCCACTTGCGGAATCCCCCGAGCGCCGAAACCGGCCGTAAATGGGTACCCTGCCAGAGGGGAGTGGCGTCCGTCAGCCCGCCCCACCAACCCATGGACCGGACCATCCGCTGCCAAGTCTGGATGACTATCTGACAGGCCGGAGGGAGTGCACCCAATGACGCATTGCTATATAGAAGATGGAGCAAAGGGGTGCCGGCCATGGCAATCCGTTCCACGGCGTAGGCCGGGTCCATCTGAGATCCATACTGCCACTCGTTAAGCACCAGGAGGTGCGAGGCGGAGTAGTACGCGTGAACATCTGCAGCTGCGATACCCCCACAGTATGTGGACTGTGTACATGTTGAGAGTGCCACGCGAATCGCACCCCCCTGCCAGAGGAATCTATTCAAAAGTGCGTTGAGCTGGGTAAACCACGACGGAGGGATAGGATGTGGATAATTCTGGAGCTTATAGAGTAAGCGCGGTAAGGACACCATCTTAAAAATCGCGGACCTACCGTATAACGATAGGGGTAATTGGGACCAAATCGTCGTTTCGTCGCGAATGGCCCGGAGTAGCGGAGCGATATTGTGTGTCCAGGCGACGGTGGGACATCGCGAAATATAGACCCCCAGGTATTTTTATTTTTTTCAACTTTTTATTAAACAATCATTAACATAGCGGCATCGATATCGATACAGTATAAAAATATGCATGACAATCAAGGCAGTACATTAGTGAATTTACATGCAGTGGGGGTAATCAATGGGGAAGTCAATCAGCAGGTTCTACAGTTTGTGGGGGGGTGCAGATATCGCCACGATAAGCGTTCCACAGTGACCAAATGTGGGTCCATTTTCGGGGGCATCCTCGGGCAGTAAACACTGTCTTTTCTCTGAACATGCACCAGTCCATGTTGTTTTCCCAAGTAGTTAAAGTAGGAGGGGCCGTCGCCCCCCAGGCCTGAGCGATATTTCTTTTTGCCAGCATGAAGCCCAAAGTTGCCCACTGCGTTTGGTGTGTGTTGAGATCAGTTGGCTCCCATATGTGTAGTAGGCATCTACGTGCCTCCGGGCGTATACGGACATTCAGTACTGTACTCATAATTTCATGTACCTCTCTCCAGTACCTTTGGACTAGGGTGCACTCCCACATAATATGCATGAATGTGCCCGTGAGGCCACATTTCCTGCGACAGTCCCCTGTTTCGGCTCTCCCCATCATCACCAGTCGAGGGCCGGTCATATATACTCTGTGTAGGATTTTAAGTTGGACAAGTCGTAGTCGGGCCGAAATAGCTACCACCCGGGGCGAGGAGACCGCTTCCTGCCAGTCCTCATCGTCCAATTCCATCCCATCAGCTACCCATTTCCCCTTCAAAGCCAGGAGAGGATCGTCCATGTGGTGTATCAATTTGTTGTAAATTAATGAAATAGTCCTGTCAGGAACATGACCATCTAATATTCTGTCCTCTAAAGGGGACGAGTCAGGAAGGGATGTGCCTCTAGGGATGAGAGAGCATAGTGCGTGGCTAATCTGATTATATCGGAAAAGTTCGGCATCCGCAAGTTCGTATTGAGTTTGAATGGCGGCAAAGGGTTTTACTTCACCCTGTTCCCACAAATCCCCGACCCGTGAAATTCCGATCAGTTCCCATTTAGAAAACCCTTTCGAGGACCACAGGTTACCAAGCTTCGCGGAGTCCCACAGGGGGGTAGCCAATGTCAATCTACCCTCCCACCCCAGAGATTTATTTGCTGCGTGCCACACTTTAGCAGAGTGGCCAGTGGGCCCTGTGAGCTTGGATCTGCCGGATTTCGCGTAGAGGGGTCGATTATAGCTCCCGTTCGGGAGGAGCCACCTGTCCATCTGATAGCCCGGGTTGTCACGTTCTCCGTATGTGCTGTGGTTAATGGCTGCTAGGTGTGCCGCCCAGTAATATTTTTTAATATCAGGAAGGCTGATGCCCCCATCGTACCACTGTAGCGTGAGCTTAGCCAGGACTATACGGGGAGGCCCGTTCCATAGCAGGTCTCTCTGGAGGCCTTCAATTTCTGTGAAATATTTCGGAGGGACTGGGTCAAGTGTATTCTGCAACACATAAAGAAAACGGGGTAGGGACATCATTTTAAAAAGAGCAGCTTTGCCCAGTAGGGAAAGGGGAAGGGATTTCCAGCTGGCAATGTCTCGCCGTAAGCGGAGCAATGGAGGGAGAAGATTATTTTCATAGCGGAGTATAGGATCCCGGGAAAGAAATATACCCAGGTATTTGAACCCGGTGGTGCTTACTTGGATGGGACAGTTTCGGGGTAACGCAGGGGAGTCCCCTCGAAGAACATAGAGATGGGATTTAGATCAGTTGACCCGGAAACCGGAGTATTTACCGAACGTGGCTAAGATGTCTAGAACTGCTATTAGAGACTTTTTGGGCTCTGTTAAATAAAGTAATATATCATCCGCATAGAGCGAAATGCGGTCCTCCCAGTCGGGTGACCACCGCATTCCCTGAATAACTGGGTTTTGGCGGATCCATGCGGCTAGTGGTTCCAGCGCCAGTGCAAAAAGAAGGGGAGAGAGTGGGCACCCTTGACGGGTGCCCCGGCTCAGGGCAAAGGGATCTGACTTTTTGTTATTCACCACGACTTGCGCCATGGGTTCCGAATATAGAAGATGGATCCATCGCATGAATTCCTGGCCGAACCCTAACTTTCGGAGGACCGCCATAAGATAAGGCCATTCTATAGTGTTGAATGCCATAGTGGCATCTAAAGACACGAGGACAGCTGGCTCAAGAATCGTGTCTACTCTGCCCAAAACACCGTGAGCACGGCGTAGGTTCAACGCCGTGTTCCTATGTGGAATGAAGCCGGATTGGTCCGGGTGTACCAGTTCCGGAATTACGTTTATGAGACGAGTGGCGAGGACTTTAGCAAGGATCTTGGGTTCGGCATTGAGGAGGGATATCGGCCTATAGGAGGCGCAGTCCGTTTTGGGCTTACCTTCCTTGTGTATGGTTACTATGTTGGCTATACGTTGGTCAATAGGGAGCACTCCTATGTCTCTACTTTCCTCAAACATGTTCTTGAGATGAATTGACACTTTGTCAGGGCTGAGTTTATACAATTCAATTGGGATGCCGTTAGGGCCAAGAGCTTTTCCTGACCGCAGTGACCTGATTGCTGCCGCTATTTCCTCTTTAGTCAGGGGGCTATCTAAAAGACTCTGATCGTCTAAAGAAAGAGTGGGAAGTTTGATGTCGCGCAGTAGTTCGAAAGATTCGTCTTCAGTATAAGACGCCACTGCGGAGTATATTAATTTATAGTGCCTGGCGAAGCAGTTTGCTATGTCCTGCGGATCCGTTACATCAGTGTCATTAGCCTCGTGAAGGACTGGGACTAACCTGTTTGCCCATTCGCGTTTATCAAGCCAGGCTATTAGTTTCCCGGCTTTATCCCCGAGATCATAGAGTCTACCGAGCGTCTCTCTCCCTAGCACTTTCGCTCTTTCAGTTAATAGTGCCTTGTATTCATCCTGTTTGAGTCGCAACAAGTGAGCTGTGGCAGGTGTGACCGTCATCTCCATCTCTCTCTCTAGGCGAGAGATCTCATCCTCTACTCTTGTAATTTCTTTATATCTTTCTTTCTTTTGTCCGGATATCAGGGACAGGGCCTCTCCCCTAATCACCGTCTTAAATGCTTCCCAGAGCGCCTGTGAGGAGTCCACAGTGCCCAGGTTTTCGGCAAAATATGTATCAATTGTTTTGGTGAGTTCTTGATGGATTTTAGGGTTGCGAAGGTGCCAGGGGTTAATAGGGGCCACCCTACCCACCCGGGCTTGATCCAGAAGCATATGGACCCAAAGTGGTGAGTGATCCGAAATGCCCCTAGCCAGATGTCTAATTTCATGGATATGCGAGACTTGGGGGGCTGGGATCAAGATGTAATCTAATCTGGAGAAGCTGCCATGAGCCCCGAGTGAAACGTGTATTGCATTCTGTCAGGGTTATATGTGCGCCAGCCATCCACTAGTCCCATGGTGTCAAGAAAGTCAGGCAACCAGTTATGCGAGGGCCCCAGTTTCCGCGGTGGATGGCGGTCAAGCTCTCCCGACCCCACAGAATTAAAGTCCCCTCCCAGCAACAACACCCCCTCAGGTAGTGAGATGAGAGTGGCACGCAGGTCCTGGAATGTGGTGGATTGGAGGCCAGGGGAACGTAAATTGAGACCAGTGTGGTAGTGCGCCCCTCCCAGGACCCCGTGACACCCACGTATCGGCCCCTGTCGTCTGCCCAAATGCGGTCTATAGTGAGCGGGAAGGTATTTTTCAACATTACACCCACGCCTCTGGAGCCTTTGGTGAACCCTGCGTGTGCCACTAATTTATATCCAGATCTACACAATGCCTTACATGAGCTACCTATCAAGTGTGTCTCCTGAAGCAGGACAATGTCGGGAGCTTGCTTCCTAATATATTGGAGAACTATACTGCGTTTAACCTTGTCCCCCAACCCGTTGACATTCCAGCTCAGGATCTTCGCACTTTTATCCCACTGCGTATGCGTCATAAGTGTATGTGTCTCCCAGAGCCTTGGTCATGCAGATTATAAAATTTGCCGAAAGAACAATCCGTACACAAATCATGTATCGATATATACAATTAACAATAGAACAACCCACCCCTCCCAACTCCCTTTTCCAACAACCCCCTCCCTGCGTCCCTGCTCTCTGGACTTAGAACTGCCCATTACAAACTGGCAGAGTGCCTGTCACCCAATACCCTAGAACGTACAATAACTAAAGGTAGTAAAGAGGAGAAAGGTCGGTGCCCCTTCCCACTATCCCAAACCCATTCGTCACTGATAAATTGTTCCCATAATGTCATGGAGTGCCTTGCTGAATGGCTACGGTTCCATAAAACTGTCGTCCGACTGTGGGGCCTTAAAACCCCGGGTACCTGGTTATGTTCATACAGGCCGCCTGCCTGTTAATCAGTATTCACTCCCGTTCCTGTGACGCTTGATCTCCATCTCGACTACTTCCCCGGGGTCACCAGCGGATCGACTGTCCAGCCAATCTGAGGCCAGCTCAGGATTCTCGAAGAACCGTACCCTTCCACCGTCCTCGACACGTAGACGCGCCGGAAACATCATGGCGTACCTAAGTCCTTTGTCCCTGAGTTTCTTCTTGACGGCCAGAAACGTTCTACGCTGCCTTTGCACCATTTGTGTAAAGTCCGGAAAGAATGAGAGGGCGGCATTTTCGTAGCTTAGGGGGTGTCGCTCGGGCGCATTGCAGGATAGCGTCTCTGTCTCTGAAGTTGAGGACCCGTGCAATTAGAGGGCGCGGAGGCGCCCGGGCCTGGGTCGCCCACCCGGGATCCTGTGGGCACGTTCTATGGTAAAAAATTCCCCAGTCCCTTGGGTTTAAGATGGTTCAGGATAAGGTCCTAAACGAACAAGTCAGGGGCTGGCCCTTCTGATTTTTCGGGCACCCCTAAAATGCGGATATTATTGCGCCTAGACCTTCCTTCGCAGTCGTCAAGTTTACGTTCGGCCGTCTCACAAAAGGATTTGAGATCGCGTACTTCTTGCTGGAGCTGCGACACGTCGTCCGTTAGACCGGTCGTCTTAATATCCAGGGATTTGACTTTTTCGTTCATCTTTGTTAGGTCGGCCCGGATTAGGTTCACTTCTATGGAGATGGTGTCCATTTTATGTTCCAGGGATGATTTGACCCCCTCTATGGCTGCCATGACATCCTGCAGGGTCAGTTCCGGAGTGGGGCTCGCAGAGATCTCCCCCACCCTAAGGGCATGATGCGGATCCGTCGGCGAGCCTCTGGGCAGGGTATAGCGGTCCAGTTTGTTCGATTGGATCTGTCTCGACCCCCTGGACCCCTTGGCCTGGCCCCTGTCCGAGTCTGCCTTACTCGCCATTATCCCTCTGTATCCCAGGTCGCTTAGTTAGTGTCCGGTCCAGATCACTTGCCGCGCGCAGCCGAGTGGTCAATACTGTGGCTAATCTCCGTGCGCGGTTCAGACCAGCGCGGGCGCTCGGTCAGGGGCGGGAGGCACCGGAGGCACGTGGTTCGCGTGGAGTTTCGGCCTCCTCACAGGTAGATGTCACCTCTACTGTCGATCCATTCCCCGGTCCGGTCGGCGCCACCTTCCGCCGTCAAGCCGACGCGAGAGCACAGGCAAGGAAGCAGGTCAATCTTGGCCCCAGTCGCACCTCCCCAACAAATGCCGCTGAGGGGGGAGATGGAAAGCAGGTCGCTCTCACCCCTCCTGTCAGTCCTCGAAGGTCCGACCTCCCCACGCCGCCGCCTATCGCGTTGCCTGTGTTGCCACCTCCATGCTCGGTCCAGGAGGAAACGGGCCGCCAAGAAAGAGGGGGGGAGGAATCCTACCACCGCCCCATCCGCGCCCGTGTGTCACTTCAGAAGGTGAGATTCTGCTGGGTGGGGAAGTCGCGCTCCGACCGGCGATTTCCGGTCCGGGCATCCGATTCCCGTTCACGTCACAGCCGCCTCCTCCTCACCTTAGTCCCCGGTCCAGCACCAGCGAACAGGTCCAATTGACCGGCACCGGTATCTTCAGCTCCGGGCGGCGTCAGAGAGTCGGGACAACGTCAATCGGCACCGCTCACTTTCTGCTGCAATCGCCGACCATTAGGGACAGGATATCGTCAGGATATTGGGTTTGGGGGGATAGTAGCGGCGGAGCCGAGAGCTCAAGCGGCCATCTTGGTCCGACCCTATTTAACTGTCTTGATAGAAAACGACCAGTAGAGGTCAATAAAATACCAGAGTTACTTTCTGCTTGTTCAACTGCCTCTATTTAACTGTCTTGATAGAAAACGACCGGTAGAGGTCAGTAAAATACCAGAATTGCTTTCTGCTGAGGGAATTTAATTTTTAAAAACTTTCTGGCAACTGCCTCTATTTAACTTTCTTGATAGAAAACGACCAGCAGAGGTCAGTAAAATACCAGAATCACTTTAGCATTCTCTAGATTCCAGGCCATAGAAATTATCTTCCACGAGCACCCGTAGACAATAATATTTTTTTCAAATCTTGTATTTTCAGTGATATGACAACCGAAGGCCCTGATTTTATATTAAAAACAGAGCTTCGAACTATACCATTTCCCGATGAAAGGCAATATTTCTCTCCATGTGTTCCCATACTTGGTGTGTCACGCAGTTTGGTGCTTACTTTCCCTCCATGTTAAACAACAGTAGATGTTTCAGCACCCAGGCTAATGTGCTGCATAGCTAAATACATATAAGGTCCCAAAGGCGAGACCGATTGCATTGCAAATGCTTGTTTAAATAGCAATGCCCATACTCTGGCGTGGGTGGGTGTCTGTCCTTCCCTAAACCCCTCACTAACCCGCCCAAAACCTCTCTTTACTCCTCCCTAAATCATTCCATTTAGTAGTAGGTATGCCGCTTCTTCCAGCCACTCCTCCTGGTTCCGCCCACATTTACTACTAAGGGCCTCATTGCGGTTTCAGTTCTGACTGCCGCATTACAATGCGTGCGGTTGAAACTGAAACCGGCCGGTCCTTCTGGCTGGCTTCCGACAGGCTCAAGGAGCCCATCGGCCAGTCGGAGACCGGCATGTAATCCAAATGGATGGCGATTCCGCCATTGGGATTACGATGCTCGGTTTCCTACAGGCTTTATGTGACGGGCATTCCAACATGGAAAGCCTGTCAGAAAGCAAGTTTGGGGGCCCCTAGCAGGGCCCTCTTCTCCGTGCTGCCTCCGGTTTTGGGCGAGAGGGCACCTATGGTGCCCCCCTGTTAATCCCTGCACCACGTGGCAGGCACCTTGAGGTGCCTGCCACACGGTGCAGGGATTAACAGAACCTCTCATTTCTCAATGGGAGCTTGTGCTATGGCTGGTTTATGGGGAATTCGAAACACAGCAATAAACCCGTTAACCCAGTTGAGACCGGGTGGAGTATGTAACAAAACAACAGTGTCTCAACCAATAATCATTAGCGAGGACAATTACAAGGATTGTCTAAATCACTTAAAGGAGGGGGAGAAGAAAGGGAGACCACGAGAAAGTTTCATAGAGTGTAGATTATTATTTGCAAGTAATTGTATCAGCACTACAGTACAATTTTGCAAAAAGTAACCATAACACACAAGTGTGCACTGAACGTGCTAGTGACGGTGAACGGTGCAGTGACACAGGGGTGAGAAAACAGCGTGAACGGCGAAAAACAAATAATAAAATTAATTATGTGGTCAATGATATAATGCAGATATACACACGATAGGTATTTTGATTTGGATTGAATTGGTTGACCATGTTAAGGCCACGGTGTGCGCTGAATAGTAGACGGCGTTTCGACCTGTTCAATTCCAGGTCATCATCAGGACAATGGTTACTGATTTCAGTATAGTGCTGGATGCGTGGTTTACGGCTATCCTCGGGGGGTCCAATGGTTCAAGAGGCAAGCGGGATCTGGATGCTTGGTTTATGGCTATCCTGGGGGGGTCCAACTGGTTCAAGAGGCAAGCGGGACGACTACCGCTGCCGAGCAGTTGATATCAGGTGAGTTAAGCGCCCTGGTTGTCAACCCTTTCGGCTGACAACCAGGGCGCTTGATTCACCCCATCCACACATTCAGGTCCCACTTGCCTCTTGAACCATTGGACTCCCCCGAGGATAGCCCTGTTAAGATGTATACCTAAGTATTTCATGCCTCCAGGAACCCATCTCATGTCTATATCCTAGAGCGTGTCCCATTGGTGGTGATGGACATCGGCATCACCTCATGTCCCGGAGTTCATCTTGTAACCAGAGAATGTTGAAAAGGTAGACAGTAGTTCAATCAGTGCTGGTATGGATATTTGCTTTTTGTATACTGTTATCAGAATGTCATCTGTATTATGAAAGGGCTTGATCGGGTCTTCAGCAGTGGGAATGTCTTGGATAAAGTGAGATCTGATGGCAATTAAGAGTTTTTAGGCCAGGAGAATGAGCAGGGGGTGCAATAGGCAACCATGGCAAGTGCCTTATTTAATCTGTATAGTGCAGGAAATCTGTCCTCCGAAGTTGATTTGTGCAGTTGGGTCAACATACAGACATTTGACCTTCTTGATGAATTGCTACCCTAGTCCAAAGTGATATATAACCCTAAAGAGGTACCACCATTCAACTCGGTCAAAAGCCTTCTCTGCATCTAAGGGCATGGCTACCCTTTCCTCACCTGCATGCCATAGGAGACGGGCCAGAGTGTGCATATGGTTTTTCAAGGACCAAGGTAGGCATTGAATGTTGAGAGTGTTTGGTCTAGAGAAACAGAAATTTAAATTATTAAATTAATTTAAATGTTGGCGGAAGGGAACTCTATTGCAATGGCGATGGTGTTCCCTAACTGCCAACATTGTGGTCTGCTGCCTGAGTTAGAATCAGGCAGACTATAGGTTTGATGATGGCAGAGAATATCCGTCTCTGCTGTGGTCAAACCCCTCCGACGCCCCGAGAGAGTAAGGGCCATTAGAGGTTAGGCTGCATGTCCGTCCACCTTATTTAGATGAGGGGACATACAGCTGCTTTTCAATGCATTCACCGCCAGGAAAAACCTGGAGGTAAGTGGCATGGAAAAGTGCTCAATGCTCCCTTTACTACAAGAGGAAACTCCCATGGAAAGGGGAGCGAACGGGCCACCCACTAAGAATTAGATTTGGCCTAAAGTCAGGATTTAATATGTAAGGCAGTTGCTAGGATAGTCTGCACTAAAAAAATATATTACTACCTAAATGAACCCTTTTTAGCAACACTAGAATAACGAAAGTTTGAGAATCTAAAAAAAATACGGTTCCAAGCTTATGCCTTGCAGTTTGCATGCAGTTCTTTGATGCCTGTTAATAGCTCACTGTGTCATATTAGAAAGAATGTAATTTATGAACTGCCAGTAAGAGAAGGATCTCTGTGACAAAACCAGTAGCCCACTAGGCTACCTACATAAGATACAAATCAATGATCTGCATGCTACAAGTTGTGCTTTGCAGCAAGCACGTTAACCCTCTGTGCTTATAGAGTCAAAACTAACCCTGGGCGTAGTTCGCGAAGTAGCGCTTCGCGAAGCTACGCAAAGTGAAGTTCGCACTACGCGAGCTTCGCGTAGCACTACGCGAACTGCGTAGTGCGTGTTCGCAATGATTACACAGTGCCGGATGCTTGTCCGCACTGTGCAATCATTGAAAACGGCATCTTGCACAGTGCGAGCTGTCTTTTACTGCCGCTCGAGTAGATTTTTACTCGAGCCGCAGCTTTCTCAACGCGGACTGGTAGTTTCTCATCGCGAGCGGTCGCGCGCATACGCGACCACTCGCAATGAGAAACCTGACCTCCCGCGTTGAGAATCTCGCCGGAGGTTTATTTTCCACGCTCGCGATCGGCAACTTGTGTTGCTGATCGCGAACGAGAAAAAGTCTCGCCGGGATGTCATTTTGCTTGCTTGCGGTCGCCAACCTGACGTTGAGGACCGCGAGCAAGCAAAAATGACTGCTGCACTACGCTACGCTACGCTACGCGTGTTTGCACTGTGCTACGTGCAATTCGCGTTGTGCGAAGTAGCGCAAACTTCGCAAACTACGCGAGCGTAGCGTAGTTTTCCGCCCAGGCCTAGTCAAAACTGCAGCTAGACAAAACTCAGATGTCCCCAGCAAATTCATTAATCACTAGATTATCTTGACATTTTTGTTATCACCTGAAAATGCTAGCCAAACAAAGGCCTAAGTCACTCGGTGCGGTGGCACCAGTTGCACCACCCTAAAACCAGCACAGCCTGCTAGAATGCTGGAAGATACATCTGATATGAGAAGAGATGGGTTTGAAAAACTTTAATTTAAAATTCCTTGCAGATGACAAAGTTGGTTTCGGTATCATGAAAAGCGCACTCATTCCACTGTTCATAAACTTATTGAAGATGTTCATAAAAATTATTGAAGAAAACAGAAAACTTTACTAGGATTAAACTTCATCAAGGTTATGTCTGCATTAGGACACGTGTATGAATAATTATTAGTTCATTACAGGATTAAGCCAAAAATATGGTAATACCTCAACTAATGTCTATGTGGCGCTTATGAATTTATTCAGAATTAGGTACATCATAATAACAGTGCTAACATCTTCTACTATAATTAAATGTTCAAGCGTTGCATGTTTGAGAATCGATTAGCATTTAGTTGTCAAGGAGGATGTGGGAAGTGTTCATAAAAATTACCCTGTTTTAATGTATTGAGTTCTATGTTTAATTACTATTTTAGTTCAAACGTTAGCCAATTAATCGTCGCAAAATAAGTTAAATGACATACATTTTAAAAACTTTCATGACAAAAAGTTAGCAAACAGAAGTAGCATAACATCTGGTATTCACTATCACTATTCAATCTAAACGCGATAAAGCTGTAACAAACTAGCTTTAAGTAATATTTAGCTCCATGTTTTCGCACTGGCTTCACAGGTGAGTTGGAGCGACAGGAACTGCCATGTGTCCCGTGTGTGAAACATGTATATAAAGTTATTAATAACAACAAAGTTTCAGCGTGGTATATTGTGTGCAACAGTAAACACAATTTGCAACCGTTGATGCTGGTATACATAATAGATGATGTTAACAGTTAATAAGTAAAAAAAATATATACATTTCTGTTATGCCACTTTTTAAGGTAGTTCCAATAAATTCAAGAAACAAATATTGTTGAACTGTTTATACAAATATACATGAGAGCTCAGTGCAGTAAGTGATCACTTGGTGAGGTGGTGTGAACAATATTGCCCAAAAATGTCTAATTAAAGGATGGTGATAGACCGAAATAAATTTGCAGAGTACTGAGAAAGTAATGTATATTGTTGTAACATGTTATTTAGACCAACTATAGTAATAAACCAACATTCACACATTAATTGCCACAATGCAAATGTCAAATTTGAGTTAAGTGCCACAGCACAGCACAACTGGCATTGGAAAGCCACCATTAATGAATGCCTCACAAATTGCATGTAACAATCACTTTACACAGAAAAAACAGCCCACCTAATAGTAACAAAGTATCTTCACTGTTAGTTTATCATAATGTACAAACTTAATCTCTTTTTCCTGGTTTTGATTAAATAATTTAGTTAAATCATGTGAACATGGGAAAAAATTGTGAGGGGCTACTTCTACCAACTAAATACCCCCACTATGGTTAGATCAAAACACAGTTCTGAGAAAATCTCTGTTCACCCCCTGGTCGATGTGGCCCATGTGTGAGCTAAGTTCAAATACTAACAACAATTTTACAATAAAGAACATAACAACATTTCCAGACCAATTTAGAAAAATAGGGAAACATTTAATGAGAAAAAAGTAATATGAATCATCCTACCAGATTAAGTGACACAAAAAATAAGATGTTTTAAAGTTGTAGGGCAACAAAATGCCAAGAAAAAGAAAATCGGCAATGAAAAGTCACTGTTCGTAGTTTTCTGGGTCTTCTGCATCACTTCAAGCCGAATGGCATGGAGCGAAGGGAATGGCATGGAGCGAAGGTCAGATACATAAATCAAGTCATCCCAGGTAAAGTTTTTAGCTTCTGACTTAGGGGCTGATTTAGAGTTTAGCAGAGAGGGTACTTCAGCGCCATTACCCTCTCAGCCAAACTCAAGGTCGACTTGCCTGATTTAGAGGCAGGCAGACCTTAAATATGTTGATGACATAGCCTACTCTGGCTCCATTGCTGGCATACTCCTCTTATGGCTTGACAGAGTACAGGCCAACAGAGATTAACACGTAAATCCGTCCTCCCTTTTAACAGTGAACAGCATTATATGTTTTGTTTTTGCAGTCTGTTGCCACCAGGTTTTACCTGGCAGTGAGGAATAATAACAAAAAATGTATGACTCCCACATCATCGGGGAAACTCTAAGAGCGTGGGAGTCATTCGTTTTTCATTTTTGAAAACAAATTTCTGCTATGGAGCTTATTGTTTAAAAAGGAAAAACTTTGTAAAAATTTGATGGACAGCTGTTCTGTTTGACTGATCTGTATGTCCAACTTTTGCAACACTGACTAGAACTGCCATGACAGTGGTTTCAACCAATATATAACCCTGGGTGTAAAACTCCGCTCCGCTCGCGGAGTTTGTGGATTTTTGGCTACTCTGTGTTCCGCGTAGAACGTGGAATTGCTGGAAAACTCCCCACTCTGCAACGGAGCAGAGTTTTTTTTGTGTTCGCTCACCCAAAATGCGTTTTTATGTGCGCAGGAGTGACTTACAGGGTACCTGCGATCACCGACGAGATTTCCCATCCGTTCGCGAGTGCCACGAGATTTGCTAGCCGGCTGCACGGTCCCACAAGAGTTTGCGATCGCGAACACATCATTCGAACGAGCCATCGAATTTCCATCGGAAGTTTTGTGAAGAAAGCAATCCCGAACACGCAGCATCTGCAATCTGGAGAAGGTTCTCTCCCGAGCAGCATTAAAACCTTCTCAAAATGACGATTTGGATTAAAAAAACTCCTCAGATTGACATTTGGCTGTACTCCTTTGTGCAAGGAGTCCTTTTTCTTTTTTTACTTTTTTTTAAGAGGAAGGAAGTGCCCCAGAGTCTCCAACTTCCTGTTCCTGTGCAGCAGGCGCCTCCCAGTGCTTTGTCCATCTCCTGTTCACTTTTCATTTGAATTTGGAGCTGGAAGGATCACTCTTTGTGTCTGCTGCATCATATATCATTGGATTTGAGGACTTTGAGATTTCACAAGTAAGTTGGGAATTGGTGTTGTTTGTTTGATTGGGGTATTGCACCTATATTTTTTAGTACTTCTCATCGTTTTTTTTAAATTTATTGTGGTGGGTGGCCTGTAGTTTCAGTAGGGGCCTAGTTATTTCTTTGTAAGTAATTTTTCTTCTTTTATAAAGGAAACATGTTGCACAGTTCACTGCATTTTCTGCAACTTACGAAATCAATTTGCAATATTTATTTAATACACTTGCCCAGTAGTCTGCCAATAGGCCTTTCAGCCAGTAAGCCCAGAGCTACTCATGGGTGCATGAAACAACTGTTTCTGTGGTGTTTGTTGAATTTAAACATCATTTAGGGCATGGATGGCATTGGATTGAAATGCAAAATGTGTTTTTTTGGTATTTCACTTTTTTATGTGTGTTAAATAAATGCCTGTGTTGGATGTGTGTGGTTGTTGTGTAAACCTTTTTTAGCCCTGTGGATTTTCGTTTTTGGCATTGTTGCATTAAAGCTGTGTTGTTTAGCATGCCTCCTTTGTCTGGCCAGTGTGTGAGTGTGTAGTAGTGTGTAGTGGGCCAGTATTTGCCTTGGCTGAGCCTCCCCATGTGGAGAGGGGTAATTTTGTAATGTCTGTGTCCAACTCCATATAGGCCTACTTGAGTTCATTGTTTTCCAGGTCTCCTGCTTGTTGTTGTTGTGACTTCTGAGTGACCATGTGGCTGGTGGCCATTTTGTGGTGGCAGTTAGTGTGCTTTACTGCTTTTGCCATAGGCCTGCATATCTTTCATTTCTTCCTCTTGGCTTATTGCTTCCATCCATTGTCAGCTGCAGCTCCCTGAATGCTGCATCCCACATGATGCACAATGCCAAACCCGGGTCTGTTACATTTGTATTTTTGTTGTTGTTCTTCTTCTTTCCTATCCTACCATGAAAGCCCTTGTTGTTGTCAAAGTCTCACAAATGCCTACACTGTATTGTTATGTTTTTTTAATAACTGAGGTAATAAATTTAATAATATTAATAACACTAACAAGTGTGACCACACACTAAGTTATATATTATATTTGTTTGTTTGTACTAGTAGTAATTGAACCACAACAATGAATGCCACGTTTCATTGATGTTCTTCTTGCTTCTTTGCTTTTAGGTGCACACAAGAGGAGGAGACGACATCACCCATTTTACTGCCAGACAGAAGTCTTGCTGCGCACGACGTCACGTGACGTGTGACCACAGACATCTCTTCAACTTGTGCCACTGCCTGCTGCTGACATCTTCAAGATGGCCCCAAAGAAAGGTACCAGGTCCAGTACCAAGAAAGTTGCAAATGAGAAGAAGGCACTGCCACTTACCAAGACTGGTATGTCGCCCAAGACCTTTTTTGAGAAACCAAAAATAAATTGCACCGGCAGCAGCGGTGTCCGGGGAGCAAGCTGGGAGCAGCACCCCCGCATCAGTGGGCCCACCGAACTAACCTAGGCCCAAACCCATGTCTGTCGCAGAGGCAGCCAGTCTAATCACAAGTCCAACGCCGATGAGCAGTGATGTTGAAATTGACTTATCGTTATTGCAAAGTAGTAATCAATCAGTGCAGGAAACTCAGATAAGTGGGCAACAACAGCCGCAACCACCCCCGATAGTAGTTGTTCCTCTCGAAGTAGGGGCAGTTCAGGAGATCGAGCTTCCTGCAGAGGAAGAAGAAGAGCAAGCCACTGTTTCAGCAGATCCATTGTCTGCCAGATCCCCAGCAAGGAAAACGAGGGTTAGTTCATCAACTTCTTCTGCAAGCCACACTTCTGATGATCTAGACGCCACTTAGAAGCCACCTCAGTCTGAGAGTGAGAAACGCCATGAGACAAAGCTAGGGAAAAGGAAGGTTCCAGAAAGCCTTAGAGTTATGGAGGTAGATGTAGAAGAGGAGGATGATGATGAGCCAGTCATCATGGACATTAGTCCCGCTGCCGCCCCAGTGGAGACCAAAATTACCCCATCCCAAATTGCTATGAGGCATGTGGCACGGATACCACCAACACAAATAATACCACCAACACCACCTCCAGCTTCCATATTTTGCCGGCAGCGACCTACATCTACCACAACCACCTCAGTAGAAGTAGGTACTGCAGAGAGTCAAACGTCACGCCCACCTACCAGTTCATCCGACATTGCAAGTGGCACCAGCAGCGCCAGAAAATTGACCTCCCCAGTTTGGGACTTTTTTTTGGTTAGCAAGAAGGAGGTGAACATTGCTATATGCTCCATTTGTGGACAAGGTGTTTGTCTGGGTAAGCTTGGTACTAACTATGGTACCGGAGGCCAAACAACCCATCTGAGAAAATACCACTTGATACAGTGGGAGGTGCATCTTAGCGGCCAAAAAACTTTGCATGTTGTTGGTGGAGGGGATGAAGGAGAACCGAACACGGTAGAAGGTGAACAAGAGGGAGACATTTTCTCTGTTACCCAAAGTAGCCCTGTCCCCAGCAGTGCAGTGGTACAGCCCACATCATCATCAGCAACATCGCAATGGCACAAGATTCAGGCTGAGACACCAAGGGGTCCAAGGCAAGAGAGTACCGCAATGAATAAACGTGCATTGAGCATAACATCTGGCATCAAGAAGTCACCTGCATCAGTGGCACCAGAAAAGAAAAAAATCCAGGCTACCATTTACAGCATGTTTAGGTCGGAGGGGCAGTACGAACGAAACCACCCAAAAGCACATTTGTACAACGCGAAGCTTGCTAAAATGTTAGCGCTGGACCTGCTCCCTTTTTCTTTTGTGGAAGGGGTGGGTTTTTCTTGAACTTGTGGCAACCATCTGCCTGAAATGGAAGGTTCCCAGCCTGTCCAATTACGCCAGAGTTGCTGTTCCAGCACTACATCACGATGTGCTGGAATTGCGTGGACAAGCTTTGCAGCATAGTGCTGTTCACACTATCCACCTGACAATAGACATGTGAACCAGTTGCCAAGCCACTGATTACATGTGCATCACTGCACACTGGATCTCTTTGGTGGGGGCTTGAGAAAGGATATCTGCAGGTGTTGACACTGCTGAGATTTTTAATGCCACTTGGAAACATGCAACCGTAGCCATGTTCGCCATGGAGAAATCTCATACTGCTGCAAACATTTTGGAAGACTTTGACAGCAAGGTCTTTGAATGGCTGCGACCAAGAGGGCTTAACATTGGTTTTGTTGCCACGGACAATGGCAGTGATATAGTTAAGGCCATGGCTGATGATGGCTATTTCAGGGTCCTGTGTGTGGCGCACTGCATTAACATCATTGTTCAAGACTTTCTGAAAAAAAAAGACCAAGTCAGCAACTTACTGACCACCTGCAGAAGAATCTGCACACATTTCAGCCATTCTTTTAAAGCCCGGAAGCAGCTGAGGATCATTCAACATGATAACAGAATGCCAGTTAAAGCACTCATCCAGGAGGTGCCAACACGTTGGAACTCAACCTATTACATGCTTGAACGTCTGTTTGAGCAGTACAGACCAATCAATGAATATGTCATGCAAAGAGGGGATGCTACTGTGAAAGGCATGATCATTGAGATGGACCAATGAGGCCTACTTAAATGCCTGACAGAGATGCTGCTTCCTTTCGAGGTCTTCACACGTGAAGTCAGCAAGGAGGACTGTACTATGGGACAAGCTATCCCATTGTTGCACATGCTACAGGAACAGCTGAAGGGTGTGTCTGCAATGTATGCAAGTGTGGAGGGAAAAAAAGAAGCATATTAGTTGGTGGAGAGCTTAACCCTTCGCTTATCTGAAAATGCAAGGGTGCAAAGAGGCATTGTGTCATCCAACCATTACATTTGTGCCACAATTCTTGATCCACGGTACAAACCATTACTGCACACTTTCTTTCCTTTTTCAGACAGGGATGTTGCCAGCTACAAAACTTGGATAGCTGTGCAAGCCAGTCAGCTAGAAACAGAACAGCTGGGAATTGGAGGCCCGCACCTCCAGGGCGCTACAAGTACTGCAGGTCAGCCTTCATGTTCAACTTCAGAGCCTGAAGGCATTGTGGTTGGCTCACAGCAGCCAAAACCACCAACAACACCAAGAACAACATCAACAACAACAAGAACAGGAGCATCAGCCTCAAAACTGGCAGAGGAATGGTTTCTACAGGCAGGGCTTAAGTCCAGTGCTGAGGCAAAGGCAAAAGAGGCCGAGCAGAGCCGAGCACCCATGAGCATTGAGCGGATGGTCCAGGCCTATCTGGATGACCCAACAGAGGTCTACTTTGATCAAAACCCATTGCTGTATTGGTATGGGAAAAGGCGCCAATGGCCAGTGCTCAGCAGTCTGGCCCTGTCGCAAGTGTACCTTCTGAGCGTGTTTTCAGTGCTACTGGTGCCGTTCTGACAGTGAGAAGGACCAGTCTCTCGCCCCAAAACATGGAGAGGTTAACCATGATCAAAATAAATCACCACTTTATACCACTGGATTACACCATACCTGAAGTAGCACAGCAGGAAGATGATGACGGCCACTCAGGTCATGGAAGTAGTGTGTTAGGTGACCTACTTCTAGGTGAACCACCAGAGTTTGAGGACGAGCTCTACTTCCCTGACAACTAGGCTTTCAAGTTACTTTCTTTCTTTGACGCCATAAAAAAGCCCCCCAAAAAGAAATAGCTAAGGAATATTATTTACTTTTATTATTTGTGTGTGTCACTGTCTGTCTGGTTCAAATCACAACAAATCCATCACCACCGTCTTACTCTTTTATTGCCGGATTGGAGTTGCAACTGTGTGCAGTCAGTGAAGAAGTAAGTCCACTCCTCCGAATCCTGACTCGCCCTAAATTCATTTCCCCAAGCCAGACATTGGATGGAGAATAGTACAACAAATGTGAAATGTGTGCCTGCCTCGAGTCCCTCCATACCTGACTCTATATCTATCCTCTTTTCCGAGCCTAGAGGGACTGCCCCGGAAGAACAGGTAAATGATGGCATGCATTGCAGGCTGACTCTGAGTGATTGGTGTTTGTGTTGTGCATGATGTCTACTAGTATTTAATCTACACACACAAAAATTGACACACGTCAATGTTTCCCTTCTTGTTGTTCAATAACAAAATTGTTCTACTGCAGGCCGATCCATTGCATTTTTGATTCTGGAGTCTGGACTCACTCGGGACACTACAGAGTTGGACACCATGACCATACCATACTCGCAGTCAGTCAGTCAGTAGTATTGGAGATGATTGATGGAATAACTCGGGCGTTTCATGAAGTGGCCTAAAAGGTAAACAACAACAACACCAGACCTACATGTCTGTGTAGTGGTGGAGGTGAGTTTGGCGGTGTGACTGACAGCGGTGAATTGATTTTGTTACTTTATTTGGGAAATGCTATGTTGCTGTGTGTGTGTATGTGTGCTCAGTTCTGTCTGGCTGAAAATCTAAGCTAAGTGGAGGTTGGGTGGGTGGGCCTGCTTCTGTTGTTGGAGGTAACTGCTGGAAACAGACATGATTTAGCCATGCTGCCTCTGAAAGTTTTCCTGCTGCACTCCTCCTTAATTTATGCAGTTTAACTTTACTTTTCTCCTTGATTTTTTAATATCCTTTTTTGTTTTTCCATCTACAGGCCCGCCTTTACCCTGCGCTATACTGAGAAAAACAACTCACACTTACCTTACCAAACCGCATCCGCCGGGCAGGCACCCAAGATTGACGGTCGGACAGTCCAAGGAAGGACCTTGAGGAATGCCGATATGCAACTCCCAATTTGAGAATAAATATAGTATCATTTCATTTGAATAATTTTTTCTCTTCAATCATTACGACTGTGTGTGACTGTTTTGTTGTTTATATTTGCTTATATTTGACTCCTACAGATATTTTTTAATTTTCTTTGCTAGCTTTCAAAGGAAGCCCGGTACAACAGAACATAAAATGTATGTAACTTGGGTCTCTCTGGGGACAGACAGGCAAGGCAATTGCATAATAATAATAGACTGCTGCCCTGTACTACTAGTCTAGTACTACTCATCAAGTCATCATCATGCATGCATTTCCTTTTTCTCCCTTAACAGATTTATGATGGTCGGCTGCCAAGATTGTGTGTTGTCCATGTGTAGTGTTTGTCTTTGTCAAAACTTTCCCTCAAATCCCCCTTCCCAACCATTCATCAAACCCTAACCCTCTTCCCCCGGGCTGTGTGATTTATATTGAGGTGTGACTAAATTAAATTTACACCAATTATTGATCACACACTTGCTGGGGTGGATGTGGTGAAAGCAACACTAACTCAAGGCAGGACAAGGATCTTCTTCTGCTCTAAGTATATATACTTTAGCCCACACTGGCAATATTAGATTGCCCAACCATGCACAGTATTCAATATTCAATTTTTTTTTTCTAGAGGAACATTACATAATCCATCATAATATTTATAATATTATTGGTTGCCAGCATCGAGTCATCAATCATCCTAGTTCCAGTACTAAAGGTTACGAAGCCGCTGGTCCGCTTCATGATCATAGCTCGAGTCGACTTCAGTTTGTAACTTGTACTAGGCTAGCCCTAGTCTCCCTCAGGTGACTGACTGTCTCATTTTCTTTTTTTGCAAATGCTACTGTCAGTGTCTACTACTACTACCACCACCATGTGACCTTCGGAAACCAAACCATCACCATGCAGCCATCGCTTCGCCTAAGTATAAATAAACATCAATCACAGGTAAAGGAAGAAGTTTGGGGGAGGCATAATACTATGGAAATTAATTCATTAATTCACACACCCACACCCTTACGAGTCCATAGGGGTTTTAGTTGCAGACTGCATAGACTAGGAGGAGAGACTGACAGTACTAGTAGGACAAGTCACAAATGAAGTGAGGGTACTGCATCTATCTGCTGGTGTATTACACTATCGGCAGATTATTTCAAACAAAAACTGGCTGTGGCCCTGCTGCAGCAAAGGAAACCGTGTGAAGTAAAAGAGTAAACCCCATAAAACATTTACATCATATGTAAACTATAAATAATTTATTTCCCTAACAAATAAATTAATGAAAAAAAAACACAACACCTGACCCACCCCTCTCCCTAAACCCAACCAATGTCCATCATAAGAGTCCAATGTCCATGTCCATAAACCCCAACTTTTCCCCAGCGCCCAATTCACACCCACCAAAAATAAAGATTAAAAAAGGGGTAAGGCGACAGAGTTCTAGAGGCGGGCTCGCCAGATCTTCCTCTCCAGGGTGTTTATCCGCTCCTCTAGGCGTGCCATCTGGAGGAGCATGCAGCGCTTAAATGTCTTGCAGTTGCAGCAGTGTTTAAAAAAGTGCGGCGGGCGGCTGCCAGACCACGGCGCCGTACCACTGGAGGCACTGGGGGGCCTGGCTGGGTCCCGGGGCATTGGAGGAGGCTGCGGCTGCTGCCGCCTCCTCCTCTTCCGCCAGAACCACCAGCCGCCGATATTCCACACGGATGGCCTCCAGCTTCCATTGCCTGGCCATGGCTGCTAACTCCTTCCTGTTTGGTTGTTTCGGTTGGGAAGGAGTAGCTATATCAAGAAAGAAAAAAGACAATTGTAACCAATACTCTTAGCAAAACAGTAACACAAAATTAATTATGCACATAAAATTATAGTGGCACAGTAGCACTACCAAGCACAGTAGATAACATTTGTGGTATCCTCCCACTTCCTCGGCCTCTAATATTTGTGGGAGTTTCAGGCATTACTAGGCACTATGGAGTAGACAAGTCTTCTTCTTCTCTCTCTTGTTTAGCTAAATTAACCTTGTAGGCATGCTAGCTCAGTCAGCTTGCACCCTAGACAGACATTCTTGTGTCGCAGACTCACGTTATTTACTACTGTCTGCAGGTGGGGCAGCTGTAGTCTATAACTACACAATTATCTTATTTTTCTATTATGGCCATACTCTGTTACATCAATGGCAACTGCTCAATTTCACTTTCACCCTGACTACTACAACAAGAGAGATGATATCTGATCTGAATGATTATACATGGGATGACGTGAGGTACTATTGATTGATTGTGTAACCATGCAGCCGATAGGCCACCCATGGCTGACACGATCGAAATGGCATAGGTAGGGAGTGGGCCTCGGAGTTGGAGGGAGGCGATTGATAATGGATGAGTATGGGTACATACATACACAATAGATATGTTGTGCTTGCAAACTGCTGTGAGTCAAGGGAGCATTCTGAAATGCAACCTTGAATCAAAAACCTTGAAAAAAATCAGTCCTTTTTTCTCTTCCCAGCGATTTTTCTATTTATCATTACATTGCTCTTCTAGCATTCTTTTTTTTTATTCTAATCTTATTCTTACCTTCACCCTTGGCTTTGCTACTCTGGAACGGTTTATTTTTCTTTTACATTCCCTTCATCTAATGACAGTCTCCACCTATGCTATGATTGAACACCATCCAGGCATCCATCCATTCAAAGTAAACATGGCTATCATTCTTCTTAATCTCTCAACAAACCTTTCACCAACAACATACATTTGTAATTTTTTTTTTAAACCACCACCCATGCATCCTTGCTTGCCTTTGAGTTTGACCCATCAAACCCCCCGGACGATTCCGATCACCCATACAGTTTCACCCACCCACCCAGGCAGGCATCCTTTCTTTCACCTTTCACCCATCCTTCAACCACCCATGCATACTATCAGCCACCTATGCATCCCAGGGCCCCTTCCTTCACCCACGCATCCTTCTCTGCCAGTCATATATTACATGTCACCCGTTCTTCCACCTTCCATCCTTCTTTCCCTTTTCGTTCAACCCATCCATCAAGGTCATCTGACTCTTAGTCTTCTTCATAAAACTTTCCCAGCTGAGTTGAAGTCAGATAGAAGAGGCCATTAGTTACTCAACTCCTGCCGCTAATGCTATTGCTAATGCAAAGTAAAGGGTGTCATCTTCAACCGTTGCTCACAACAAATTAGTCTCTCTCAACAGTACAGTGTACACCCTTGCAGCGAGTGTGTATTGTCAAAAAGTAAGGAATATAACTTACCACCGCCCGCCACTGCTGCTGGCTCACCCACCCCTGTAGCTGCCTCATCTGCTCACTCCTAGCTTGCGATGCCTTCCCCGCTGGCCCCGACACTGGTGGTCGGTACGCCTAGAATAAACATTACACATTTTTCAGGTGCCATATACGCCTCCCCCTATTTATTTTTTTCAAGCAAGATTGAAAATGCAATACATACATACACCACACACATCACTAGTACAAATCGGGTACTGGAGTAGAGTAGACAGTAGTATGTCCTATCCTATCAAAAATAATTATAAAATATCTGGTTGGGGAGTTTGTTGGTGGCAATTTTCGAAAAGCCTTTCAAGAAGAGGACAACCCAAAGGACTGGACTCAGTGGCTAGAGCTATTGGTGAATCTGAGTTTTAAAACTTTTTAAAAAGAAAAACAGTTGCCAACTCGGCGGACAATCGGACATGAGGTCTCTCGAGTCTCGAGTCCTCTCTCTTGTTTGGAAAATATAATTGTGCCCTCCTCCTCCTCATACTTCCTTCCAGCCTTGGTGCTCGGTAATCAGTTGTTCACAATCAACTGCTGCTGCTAATAATAATAGCACTAGGCCTAAACGATAAAAAGTAAAAATACACCACTTTGGGGTGTCCAACGTGACCATCATTTTATTTACTGATTGAGCATGAGAAAGAAAGTAAAAGAAAGCCTTCTAATCTCAACAAACATGAGTAGAATACCTTAGTTGGGCATGCAATCTGCACAGCAGAGTAGTAGTACTAGTAGTAGTAAAGGACCAATGTGTTCTCTGAGTCTCACAGTAGTACCAATACTAGGCAGTCCACAAAATATAAGGGGAGAGGGAAAGTGAAGTGACCACTCCAAACAGGGTAAGTGGAGAAACCATATGTTTATAGACCGTTCGTCTCCACAGCTTCCAGGGAATGACCAACAGTCCCTGGCAGTTTGAACATCAACATTCCATAACCATAGAAATAGGCTCACTAAACAAGTAAATGCATTACTACAACATCTCCCTTCTTTACCACACAAACAAGAGGGAGAAAATGAAAACGAAACTCTGCAAGGAAGAAAGCGAAAAAACACAAGAGGAGAAGAGAGAAGAAGAATGTAAAAGAGAAAAGATCCAAGAAAAACTCAAAACATAGCAAATAACATTTCATAGCACAGAACAACAAAATATGCACAACATTTATGCAAAAACCATGAAAAGGAACAAGAACAAAATTCACAGATTCATGCCTTTCGTTGGGACTCTCTTTCTTTCACTTCTCCGCAAAAAAGGAACATGAGCAGAACTCCCAGGGACACTGGAATTGGAAACGCCTTGATCAGACTTGTCCGACGAGTGTTCTAGTCCAATTTCCAGTCCTATTTGGCGTACAATTTGATTTGGAATCCTGTAAATCCTTGAGAGATTCCACCAACTCTTCCCGTTGACTCTTACTGCAAACAGAGAAGTTGCATCCACCTGAACAGGAGGACCAAACTTAGACAACCCCTTAGGAACCTTATGAGGAAGCTTGATTTTCACCCAATCACCCACTTGAACCTTAGAACACCATCCCATCACATCCTTGGAACCCTTGGAGGAAGCTTCAACAGAAGGCTTGCTCAGCTCACCACCCCCGTACCACCAGCAAGAGAGATGGTAACCCTTGAACACAAACCCCAACGCCTCATCCAAGCAGGACACATACCAAAAGTGGCCACTCTCCCATGCAACAATTCAAAAGGACTGATCCAGCGCTAACAATAACATTTCTTCTCCTATATGTCTTTGGACATCCAGGTGCAAATATCCCTCTTAAACACAACTATATCCATATGACGGTGGGGCCCATAACACCGCATATACATTCACTCACTCATTTATTCCCTGGATTTCATCCGTCCTTACCTAGGAGAAAAACGGTTAAATGATTTGCTGGAAGGAGACGGGATACCTTATTATAAAAACGACATAATACTTCTCAAACTCCAAGGTATTCCGCTCATTGGTCGATGGACCAACTAGTAGGAATCAGTTGATGGTGATTAAGACCAGCTCAATCACTATAAACTTCAAACATTTACTTTTATCATTGAGCTAAAGAACCACTGACTCATTGGTTTTAAAGATAATAAGTTTATATAAAGTTTAGAAGCATGAATAAGTTTCAAATTTATTAATCAGGTTATTACATTTAGCATTATTATAAGAATAAATTGAAATTGCAATGCATACCTATTAGATGGAAAAATAAAGTTCGTCACAGCAAGAACTCCCGAAGGATCTATCTATCTGTCCTGGAAAACAGGCCTTCTCGTTCCTTTCCCCTTTAGTATTTTAAGAATAAAAGTCTAATGTTTTAAATGGAGAAAATCTATTAGGATAAAAAGGTTCTCCAATAGCAGCATCTCATGCTCTAAAAAATATAAAATAGCAGCAGCAGCCGCAGCATCAGCAACAGCAGCAACAACAGCAACCACCAACGAGCAGCAACAACGAGCAGCAACTAACCCCTCCCCTCCAAGAGTAGGTCTTCTTATACCCTAATGCTAGCTTACTAAGTGAAAATGTTACATATTTATGGCGAGATTCTCTCTAATTGGTCCATTCGGGTCAGTATACATCTCATTACAAATATCCTTGTCTCAACCAGTTCTTTGTGGGAAGTTCATACTTTTGTCGTTTCTCATGGGTTCATGACATTACTCCTTAGTTCATCGGTTTCAAACTGTATCCTTTTTGGATACTTTTCAGTCGATCAGCTTATTGTCCATTTTATTCACTGCGACTTCTCACGCTTTTCGCTGTCTTGCTTTGGCACACGTTTATGCGATAAGGTCATCACAGCCTTGACCACGCTTCCATCCTAAGCTTTTGGAACGATCACATGATCCCTCTTGTTCACGGCTTTTCTCTCTTTCGTAACCCCTCTTGCGCCTGCGTACTCTAACTCATGGCGGCCATTTTATTTCGCTGCTCAACAGGCCTAAGCGCACTATTATAAAGATAAACAAAACACAGTTAAGAATAAAGAATATAAGCCTTTTCGTTTCCCTCCCGTCATTCTACGTACCCCAATTTGGTATTACCTAGCAAAAGCGACATATAAAGCTATTCCTTACTTACCAAAACTTCTTTTTGCCACTACACAGTGTATTTCCAAGCACGAATCATGCATTTATTATTCTAGTTAGTACGCAATTGTCAGACTTATGTTATCCACGTTAACAATTGTAAGTAAATTAGTTTGCAGATATATAGCGTGTTACTTTTAACCCTTTACATGTAACATACATGGTTGGTTATTTACTAAGACGAACATGTGTGTTAATTTATTTAACGTAAATATTAGGAGGTTAAAAAATTTTCAATTACCCTGCTCCATCAACTCCCCCTTTGGTGATTTTTAATATCACCACAAAAACCCATGTTATACATTTCTATTCGATAGCATATTTCTTTGTCCGTTTGTTTTTGTTAGTTTACACAACTGTATCTCTTTCAACTTGTCTCTTTGTCTTTTTATACATGTTTTCTTTTATTGCTTCTAGTTCTATTTCACCCATTTCTCTTTCTCTTTCTTTGTTTATCTTATTTTTGTTTTCTATTTTGTTCTGCCTTCTTTTTCTCTTTATACATGTAATGATTAGCTTCATACTAAAACTGTTATGATTATCAAGGTTGCTACTATTATCACTTTCCCTACTATTAATCCACTCATTTTAGTAAACCAGTTTATTACCGAGGAAAAACTCTTACCAAGTTTTCCAAATGCATTTTCAACCTCCAGTGGAACAAGTTCTTTGTGCAAATTTGTAATATTCTTTATATACTTTTGTATATTTTCACTTTTATCTGGAATGTAAGTGCAACAATGTTGGACTTTCAGCATTCCACAGACTCCACCCTCTTTCGCCAAAAGAATGTCAAGGGCAAGTCGATTTTGCATCACCATAGCTCTCATGGCAACCATTTCGGTATTTACCATCAAGAACCCTCCAGCAGTATCTGTAGATAAACGATCTACTACTGTGGATAATTTCCGAATTTTAAATACATTCAAAGATATTCCCACTGCTGGTATCAATGCTCCAAAAATATCACCTACTATTTCTGAGAAACTTTCCCTTTTCCTACGTGTAAATGTTTCGTGTGTTCCTTTCTCTGCTCTATCTATATGAAAAATCTTTGGAAAGACCAGGCCTAAATAACATGATCCATACCAATGGTCCGGCAACCTGTAATAAGCTCTGTTACCACAAATGTAATAAATCCCGGGAAATATTGGATCTTTTCCCCCTTTGAATCCCCATCCACCTAAAATTTTATAATTATCATGGCAATCACTGGAACCCACGAAATAATTGTCATATCTTGTTCTATTTCTTCTAATGCACAACCTTCCCTGTTGGGGCCAATCCAGAGTCATAGCTGTATTTGTCTTTTTCTTGTCATGGTCTTCTTCCTCAAACGCCCAAAGAGGTGTTTTTGTCTTTTCTATCACTTTTCTTTGAAATTTCACTCTTCTATCCTCGACCATTTCTAAAAATACCTTTTCTTCATTTCTTAACTCACAGGTAAGGTTGTTTTTAACTATATCATCTAATGTTAGAATCTTATCTTCTATGAAAAATTCACCAAATGTTTTTGCTTCTTTCACTTTATTTAGTTCTGAAACTACAGGAATCTTTGCAAAAATCTTATCTATATTAGTGTAATAATATTCTAATCTTCCAGTCTTGTAAAATAGGCTTTCTAAAACACTACATGTTATTCCATACGTCAAAGGAAGGTGATGATAGGTCACACCTTCTGCAACAGATGCAGGTAGTTGCATACAAACATAACAATCTCTTACATCCATTGTTTCTACATACTCGTATAATAATTTAGTGAAAACATTCTTTGAAAAATCTGTTATTGATTTGTCTTTATGCAATTCTGCACTACTTTTAAATATAGCTGTTTCGTGCACATTAGCTCCTTTTTCTTTCTCTGTGTTGTTAGACGTTTCTTCTACGGCTAAACTAATTGGAATGGTGCTTGCTAAAATAATCCATACTGTCATTAATAATCCTGTACAAAGAAGCACATCTTACACCATCTGCTTAAGAAGTCACATCTACACTTTTTATTTTTAGTATCTTCCATTTTGTTCTATAACCTATTTTATTATGTATAGGGAAAATGTGTCACCACACCTCAGAAATGACCTCTTAGTCACCCTGCACTTTCACTTTGTCTTCGTTTGGTACTTTCTTTTAATTCTTTTCAGAACTCTTTCTTTGTCAGATCCAGTGTTTTTTTCCAATCCAGTAGAAATTTCTTCAAATTTGTTGCACTTCACCTTCACCCATTTAGGTTGCAGCTTTGTTCTGGGTTCTCGTGAGTGATCTCTTCTTCTTTGATCTCTTCTCCTGTGATCTCTTTTTCTTTGATCTCTTCTCCTGTGATCTCTTCTTCTTTGATATCAGTCAATGCTATGTATAGCCATTCAGGCGATTTATACTTCAGATTTACTTTCTTTATTCTTTTTGTTTTCTGCAAGTGTTTTCCACCTTGTCTCTCTGGTTCCTTTTGACTTGTTATCTCATTTACTTGCTCTGCACTTTTTCCATCTAGCCTTATGATCTTGTATCTCAGTTTTCTAACTTCGTCGGGCCAATTGTCTCCCTTTCTTGGCCTTTTTGGTTCACTTTCTTTTTCCTCTCTTTCTGTTCTCCAAGTTCTTTTTCTCGACTCTAGTTTCTGGCTTCCTTCTTCTCCACTTTCTTCTGACTCTGTTTCAGTTCTTCCTTTATTGTCTCTTATCTTAAATTTTATAATTTCATTCCTTTCATCTGTTTGTGGTTTTTCTCGTGTTTTCTTTAGTGTTTTCTTTAGATCACCTACTTCTGTCCCTCCTCGAGGTTCTTCCGAATTTGTGTCAATCTCTCTATCTGCCTCTAAATTTCCCTGTTCTTGTGTTCGTCGATCTGTCCCTATTGCTCCTCGGGGATCTTCCGATTCTTCTAACTTTCTATTTGAAACTCTCCCTTCTTCGTCTATTAATATTATCTCTGAAGGATTTTCACCACAACTTGTACTTGGTTGCTCACTGTTACTCTCTTTCTGCTCAATTTTCTCTTTTATATTATCAAATTTCCAATTTCTTTTCAGATTTTCCTCACCATCCGAATGCTCTGTATCGATGCTGAACTGGTGTCTGATATTTCCAGATGTCGACTCACATGTCGATCTTCAGATTCTGGAACTTCTGCTATTTCCTCCACTCCTCCTGTTGTTGCACTTGTAGTTGGGTCTTCCAGATGTCGACTTACAGGTCGATCTTCAATTTCTGGAACTCTGTTCGTCTCTTTCTCTACATCAGATGCTGAACTGGTGTCTGATACTTCCAGATGTCGACTTACAGGTCGATCTTCAGGTTCTGGAACTCTGATGGTGTGACTGGCATGAACCCAGTGTTTCACTCCAGCACATTTGACTGCAGTTGTTGTCACCAGGATCACTTGTCGTGGTTGGTCCCAGCGAGGAACCAAGCAGTTTTTTCTTCTGTGGACTTTTATGCGGACCCAATCTCCTGGATTCAAATCGTGAGCCGGTTTTCTTTCAAGAGTGGTCGCATCCGGTCCAACCTGATGAAACACAGAACGTACCACATCAGCCAATCCTTTGCAATAATCCAGCACCAGATCATCAGTTATAGTCAGTAGTTTGTTGACAGGTACATGTGCTTGTCTCATTGCTCGTCCCATAATTATTTCATGGGGACTGAGTCCTGTCTTTCTTTCCGGTATACTTCTGATTGTCATTAAGACTAATGGCAAGGCATCTGGCCATTTGAGTCCTGTGGCTTGACACATTTTTCCTAGCCTGTTCTTAATTGTTCCATTCACTTGCTCTACTATTCCAGAAGCCTCTGGTCTGTATGCACAATGTAGTTTCTGTTTAATACTAAGTGCTTCACAAATCAATTGAACCAATTCGTTTTGAAAATGCGTTCCTCTATCTGTTTCAATCGTTACTGGAAAACCATACCTTGGAATGAATTCTCGCAGCATTAGTTTTGCTACCGTAATTCCATCATTCCTTCTGGTCGGGTATGCTTTCACCCAACGGGAAAACAAACAGACGACTACAAGGACATACCTTAGTCTATTGCTCGGAGGCATTTCAATAAAATCCATTTGCATTCTCGTGAAAGGACCTCCCTCTCGTCCTATTGTTCCTAGACTCACTACTGTCTTCCTTCCTAGATTTAGCTGTTGACAAATAAGACACCTTTGACAAAGACTCTCAGCTATGGCTCTGAATTTTGGATTATACCATGTTTGTCTAAAAGTCTGATCATTGAGTCTCTCCCAATATGAGCTTGTCCATGGTACATCCGTGCCATGTCAGAAATCATGCTATCAGGCATAACTGGTCTTTCATCCCGGTAAACCCAAACATCATTTTCCTCATGTTTTCTACATCCTGCTTTTATCCAGTTATCTTTTTCCTCATCATCTGCTGCTTCCTGTAATTGTCTCACCTCATCCCATGTCTCAACAGGGTTGGTAAAAAGCAAAGGACATGAAATATGCTCTCGTTCTTGGTTCCTGTTTAATGAGACCACATTTTTAGCACAATATTGTGCAATTTCATCCGCAAACTTATTGCCAACAGTTATGTAGTCTTCCCCATTTTTATGTGCATTGCACTTCACTACCGCAATCTGTTTAGGCAGCTGTATCGCCTCAAGCAACTTTTTCACAAACTCACCATTCCTTATCGGGGGTTCCTGCAGACGTCAAGAAACCTCTCTGAGACCAGATCTGCCCAAAGTCATGCACCACTCCAAAGCCATATTGGCTATCCGTGACAACTGTTATTCGGACATTCTTTCCCAACTTGCATGCTTGAATTAGAGCTACCAACTCTGCTACTTGGGCAGAACGTATCCCTTTCAAACATGATGCTTCCATTACAGCAGCTACTGTGCAAACTGCATATGCTGCACTTAGAATTCCATCATCCGTTCTCAAACATGAGCCATCCACGAATAGAATGTAATCTGATTCCTTTAAAGGCTCATCTCGTATGTCAGGTCTCGGCTTTGTACAATACTCGAGTACATTCAGACAATCATGATCAACTTCATCCATTTCAATCACACTCTCTTCATCTGGCAATGATGTTGAAGGATTCACATTCATGCATCTGTCAATGGTCACATTGTCTGCACTCAAAATTACTTTTTCATACCTAGTCAGCCGACTATGTGTCATGTATTGGGTTTTGGTTCTTGTCAACAGAATTTCCACAGAATGAGGGACATATACTCTCAGTGGATATCCCATCACTATGCCTTCACTCTGCTCCAGACTTACACAAGTAGCAGCAACTGCTTTCAAACATCCAGGCAATGCTTTCGCTACTGGGTCTAAAACAGCTAAAAAATATGCAATGGGTCTTTTCATGTTTCCGTGTCTCTGAACTAGGACTGAAAACGCACACCCATCTCTTTCACTGCAATACAACTCAAAATCTTTTTCATAGTCAGGCATTCCCAATGTCGGAGCTTCACACAGTTACCTCTTTAGTTCTCTGAATGCTTTCATTTCCTCATCATTCATTTCAAAAGGATCTTTAACATCCTTCTTTGTCAATCTCTGTAATGGTTTTGCGCTTAACGAAAATCCACTTATCCATTGTCGACAATATCCAACCATTCCTAGGAACATTCTTACCTCTCTTTGTGTCATTGGAGCTCTCATTCCTTGGATTATTTTTATTATTTCTGTCGTTACCTTTCGCACTCCCTTCTCAATCTTATGTCCTAGATACTGGACCTCTTGTTGACAAAACTGCAATTTTGATGGGGACACCTTATGTCCTCTTTTTGCTAAATGATTCAGTAAAGCAATTGTATCATTAACACATGCTTCCTTTGTTTTTGATGCCACCAGTAGGTCATCAATATACTGAACCATCACTGACTTCTCTGGCATTTTCAAATCTTCCAATGATTTCTTTAGAATCTGATTAAAGATCGAGGGGCTTTCTGTATACCCCTGAGGAATTCGGCACCATGCCAAAATACGCTCTCCGAACCTGAACGCAAATAATGGTTGGCTATCTGGATGTAATGGAATAGAGAAAAATGCATGGCACAAATCAATAACTGTGTACCATTCGGCTTCACGTGGAATCTGATATAGAATTACAGCAGGGTTTGGCACTATTGGGCAGCAAGGCACAACAATTTTGTTTACCTTTCTCAAATCCTGTACAATTCTATATGTTTCATTCGGCTTTTTCAGTCCCATTATCGGCGAATTACATGGACTGCTCATTATTTCTCTCAGAATTCCTTGCTCAATCATTTTGTTTATTACTGGTGTTATTCCTTCAATTATTTCTGGTGTCAATTTATACTGTGGCGTATTTGGGTAACTCGTACCTTCTTTAACAGAGATTTTAACAGGGTCTACTTCTTTCATTAACCCTATATCTTCTCCCGTAAAGTCCCACACTTCCTGTTTCACTGTCTCTTTCAGTTCATTTGGGATTTTCTCTACATCAAATATGGGAAACAAATCATTCACTTCTGATTCTAACTTTACCATTGTCATTTTATACAATACATCATCATCTGGGGTCTGAAATGCAATTCCATCTGGAGTACAATAGATGGTGCAGTTCATCTTGCAAAGTAGATCGCGTCCTAATAGGTTCACAGGACTGCAATCACATACCACAAATCGGTGCATTTCACTAAATGGACCAATTTTTACCTCCACTAATTTAGTAAGAGGCGCCTTAATTTGCTGATTCGAAACACCCACTACTTGGATATGTTCACCTGAGAGAGGAAGGTTTGGAATTTCCACTGACCTAACAGTAGAACGGGTAGCTCCAGTGTCCACAAGGAATGTTACATTTGCACCATTCACTTCTCCATCCACAAATGGACCTGCTTGATCTACCTCTAGAGTTGCGCCAAGCACGCACTCTTCCTCCTCTCCTAGGCACCATCATAAACTTTCATCCGACTCATCACCATCCTGTCGTAGCCAGTACTGAGATATGGCAGCTGCGCGCGGCAATTGTGTTACCTGCTCTCCTCCGTAGAATCCTGTTTCTGCACTGTATTTCTGTTGATTAACACTCTTGGGAAGTGGCGGTTGTGGCACCTGACTTTGTACCTGTGGATTTAATGATTGATTTTCCGTATTAAGTTTTGGAGGAAATTTACACTCGTTTCTCCAATGCCCTATCTTTCCGCAGTTGTGGCATGGCCACTTTTTCTTTGCCTCTTCTATGCTCATTTGACCTTTTCCTTTACCTATATTTGGTCTAGATCTAATCTGTCCTGTCTCATTAACAGGATTACTCAATTGAGCTTCTTGCTTCTCTGCAACTTTCACTTGTGCCCACATTGCTTTCTCTTTCAATTTACGCTGTCTACTCTCAATGTCATCACTACAATATTTGGCATATCTCAAAACTTCATCCACTGTGCTATTCTGCCAACAAATCATATGCTGTTTAATCATTTCACTTATCTCTGGTTTCAAACCATAAACAAATCTATATACAAAATGACTCATATCCTTCTCATTTAGTGTCTCATAGCCACTATACTGTTTGAAAACTAACAGTAGCCTCTCATAGTATGCGTGTACTGATTCTTTGCTCTCCTGTGTGGTTCTGTCTATGTTTACCCAATCCGTTTCTTTGGGCGGAATCTTATTCTTCAAAAAGGTAATTACTTGATCATATTTCCTCATTACTTCTGGTCCTGGCGCTCCTGTTTTAGCATCCCTTGGATATTCTACAGTAGGCCAATCAATAGTAATCTTACATTCTGTCCACAAATCAGCTGGTACTACTATGTCAAACAACCCATCCAAATCTATCCACAACACTTTTGAAACTTTAACAAATCTCTCCACTTGTCTGTACCATTCTACTGGTTTCTCTCTCAATTTTGGGAAGTCATTTGTAAATGACAATATATCCTGTCTAGACCAAGGAACATGCACATAACTACCTCCTGGAGTTTCTCTCATCGGGTACTCCCTCACAATTGATTCCTTGTCTGTCACCGCAAAAGCCAAAGACGCTTTGTCTGTCACTTTCTCATTCCTTTTAGTCTATCTGCTTCTCCATCTATCCACATCACCCCATTTCCTCAGTAGAACAATTAATTCTTTTATTTGAGTCAACCTTCCTGATGTGTTCAAATTCTCTATATCTTTTTCGCAAAAATCTACTCTATATGGTTTCTGTAACGTTCTCACTTTTACAAATTCTACTCCTAGTTCATTTGCTGTTTCTTCTAATTTGTCATGTAAATTTCTAGCTCTCCATGTAATGCTCTTGCATAAGAACATAATCTCATCATCCTGATAAGATTTCAGTTTTTCTGTGCCAATTGTCCCTAAGATCAATTCTTCCATGTCTATTTTTAACCTAATTACATCTAATGGTTTTGATTCTGTCTCTTTCGTTTTTAGAGTTTTCATCCACTCATTCAATTCATCTGGAGTCGGACCTACAGGCGTACTATTTAATTCTATCCAAGTTTTACTTCTTTCTGGTGTCTCTGATGCAGACTCAGTTACCATAGGTATTCTCCTAAACTCATTCTCATTTATCGTTAGATTAGTAGTTGGGCTTGGTCAATATGTACTAACCAAGTTTCTTGCACCTTCACTGTCAAATTCCATCCCTTCTTTCCTTCTTTGCAAGTTTGAATTCATAAGAATGACTAAAGAATGCTCTTCTATTTTCTGATTCTCAAAAACCGGTATTACTGGACCTATTGTTACTGGTACAGTTACAGCTTCCATATTCATTGTTAATTCTCTTATCTTTTCAGTTAATTCTCTTGTGGTTTTCGCTAATTCAGTTGTATTGTCACTTTCACTCTTCTCGTTTTGTGGGGTTTTCAATTGATCTTGTGACCTATTTATCTCACATTCCCGTCCGGGATTTTTATTCTTCCCAGTTTCCATGGGCGGTGCATTAGGTGTCACCACCGCAGAATTCTGTTGGTATGGAGGTGGGTTTCTGTTTAAAATATCTTCCAGCAATTCATCTTCTGTCTCACTACCACCATACCCATACTTTTCAGTAACCACATGTTTCTTTTTCTCTGTACACTTTCTCTTTGCTTCTTCCTCAACTGTAAAAGCCAGAAACAAACCTCCTGTCATGTTAGCATATCTCCAACGCTTTATTTTGTCCTCATGATTCACTCCCCACAACCTTCCGGGTACAAATTCATGATTCTTTAATCCTCTGAATCTTTCTCGTTCATACATCTCATCTTCCCATTCACTTAAAGCTTCAAACTGTGTTGGTCTAGGTTTAGGTTCAAGCATCAACATCTTCTCCCTCAAATTCGAAGTACAGCTACACTAAATGAACCATTCTCAGGGAAAGCCAATACTCCATAATTTTTAGTATATTTAGTCCAATTTTCTAACCATATGCAGGTATGATATCCGGACTTCAACATCATGTGCGAAGCTGGTGACTTCGGCGGAGGAATTACTTGTCCCTCTCTAGTCACTACCTTTTTGTCTTTCTTAAAAAAGTTCTTAACTTTTGACATCCACGACATTTTCTCTCTACCATACTCATAATAAGCCATGATTCACAATTTCTTTCCCTTCTCAAAAGTCCGCGATTCAACACTGTTCACTATGCGTTATTCGGACCTATCCCAGCGCGACTCACACCAACGCTCCAATCCTAAGCTGCTACGTCACTGGTTTATCTGACCAATCCCAGCGCGACTCACACCAACGCTCCAATCAGAGCTGATTCTGTATAACAACGCACAGTCCAATCTCAGCGCGGCTTTTGTCTACGTCAGTTCTGCTCCTGACCCCTCCTTTACAAAATTTATCGGCAATTTACTTCTCAACAATTCTTTGTTAGTTACAACATTAAAAACACATTTCCATTGTCTGATTTCACTAAACAAAAGTGACAGCTTTGTCCATTTACAAAAGAATTCTGTATTTCCAGTAGGCAGCGCTTACCTCTACCCTACCACAGAATCTTCCCGTTTCGCCGATAAAGTAGCACTTCCCTCTACCTTACCCTTCTTTCAAGCAAGGAGTAAACCCGTTTTTCTGGGGATAAGACACATGTGGAGACTACACTGCTCCTGAGAATTAAGGCCAGAGTTTCACAAGAAAACCGGTTGCTATTTCACTCACACACCTTTTATACCGAAAAATGTCCCTATCATAACACAACCTGTGTTATCACCAATATAAACTCAGACAATGCACTATTCCATGTGACTTCTCTTGCCACACGTGTTCCACTTCCTACTTCCCGGAAGCGTTAAAACTTTGACTTACATATAACATAACGCAACTTCAACATAGAATGTTAGACATGAAATAATCAATAATCAGTAATCACCAAACTAATCTATAGTAACCATAACTCTGCTACCAAGAAATCTGATCCAGCGCTAACAATAACATTTCTTCTCCTATATGTCTTTGGACGTCCAGGTGCAAATATCCCTCTTAAACACAACTATATCCATATGACGGTGGGGCCCATAACACCACATATACATTCACTCACTCATTTATTCCCTGGATTTCATCCGTCCTTACCTAGGAGAAAAACGGTTAAATGATTTGCTGGAAGGAGACGGGATACCTTATTATAAAAACGACATAATACTTCTCAAACTCCAAGGTATTCCGCTCATTGGTCGATGGACCAACTAGTAGGAATCAGTTGATGGTTATTAAGACCAGCTCAATCACTATAAACTTCAAACATTTACTTTTATCATTGAGCTAAAGAACCACTGACTCATTGGTTTTAAAGATAATAAGTTTATATAAAGTTTAGAAGCATGAATAAGTTTCAAATTTATTAATCAGGTTATTACATTTAGCATTATTATAAGAATAAATTGAAATTGCAATGCATACCTATTAGATGGAAAAATAAAGTTCGTCACAGCAAGAACTCCCGAAGGATCTATCTATCTGTCCTGGAAAACAGGCCTTCTCGTTCCTTTCCCCTTTAGTATTTTAAGAATAAAAGTCTAATGTTTTAAATGGAGAAAATCTATTAGGATAAAAAGGTTCTCCAATAGCAGCATCTCATGCTCTAAAAAATATAAAATAGCAGCAGCAGCCGCAGCATCAGCAACAGCAGCAACAACAGCAACCACCAACGAGCAGCAACAACGAGCAGCAACGAACCCCTCCCCTCCAAGAGTAGGTCTTCTTATACCCTAATACTAGCTTACTAAGTGAAAATGTTACATCTTTATGGCGAGATTCTCTCTAATTGGTCCATTCGGGTCAGTATATATCTCATTACAAATATCCTTGTCTCAACCAGTTCTTTGTGGCAAGTTCATACTTTTGTCGTTTCTCACGGGTTCATGACATTACTCCTTAGTTCATCGGTTTCAAACTGTATCCTTTTCTGATACTTTTCAGTCGATCAGCTTATTGTCCATTTTATTCACTTCGACTTCTCACGCTTTTCGCTGTCTTGCTTTGGCACACGTTTATGCGCTAAGGTCATCACAGCCTTGACCACGCTTCCATCCTAAGCTTTTGGAACGATCACATGATCCCTCTTGTTCACGGCTTTTCTCTCTTTCGTAACCCCTCTTGCGCCTGCGTACTCTAACTCATGGCGGCCATTTTATTTTGCTGCTCAACAGGCCTAAGCGCACTATTATAAAGATAAACAAAACACAGTTAAGAATAAAGAATATAAGCCTTTCGTTTCCCTCCCGTCATTCTACGTACCCCAATTTGGTATTACCTAGCAAAATCGACATATAAAGCTATTCCTTACTTACCAAAACTTCTTTTTGCCACTACACAGTCTATTTCCAAGCACGAATCATGCATTTATTATTCTAGTTAGTACGCAATTGTCAGACTTATGTTATCCACGTTAACATATGTAAGTAAATTAGTTTGCACATATATAGCGTGTTACTTTTAACCCTTTACATGTAACATACATGGTTGGTTATTTACTAAGACGAACATGTGTGTTAATTTATTTAACGTAAATATTAGGAGGTTAAAAAATTTTCAATTACCCTGCTCCATCAGACTCTTCCCAACAGCCAAACAAGAGGTAGTGCGACGAGCCCACAACATGCTCTGCACAGCTTCTCTAACCTCCACCCTGTTGGAAACAGCCCACTGAACACACTCAACCAAAATGCGATTCATGCGCTCAATAAAACCGTTTGCTTGAGGGTGATAAAGAGCAACACGACGATGAACAATACCAGACTGACCAAGAAAATCAGACATTTCCTTTGAAACAAATTGTACCCCGTTATCAGACACTAATTCTTTAGGGAAACCCTCTCTGGCAAAAAGACTCTGAAAGAATCTGACAACTTCTTGAGTGTTGGGATCAACCATAAAATGTACCTCCCACCACTTGCTATAGGAGTCAGCAACAACCAAAGCAAACTTGTATCTGTTAGGTAGAGGTCCAACAAAATCCACAGCCAACTTCATCCAAGGTCCACTAGGAAGTTCAACAACTTGTGTGGGAGGAGATACTGTTTTGACCACTTTGTCACTTGAACAACAAATAACGCAACCTCTGACTGCATCATCAATTTGACGATCCATGGAAGGCCACCAATAGACAGCACAAATTCTGCGTTTGGTGCTGGTCTGTCCAGGATGACCCTCATGTCTGGCATTAACAATGCAAGCCCTCAAACAAACAGGAGGCACAAACCTATCACCACGCAAAATCATATCACAACCCCCCAGAGAAAGTTCATCAGCAATCTTGGAAAAGGGTTGCAGCTCACGATCAAGATGTTTTTCCTTGGGCCAACCGTGAACAATATAATCCTTAACTTTCTTAAGTAAACAATCAGAATCCAAGGCATCAAACCATTCTTTTTCATTAAAGCCACCAACGCTGCAAACATCTACAGCTGCAATTAAACACTCCTCATCATCGTCACCCCCATGTAAGTCAACCTCACAGCAAGGTAACGGTGATCTAGAAAGGAAATCATCTCTAGTATTTCTTCCTCCAGGAATATAATCAACCAAAAAATTGTATTGAAGCATTTTAGAACTTAAACTGGCAATTCTAGGGGTATGCTCTTTCACCACCAGACCAATCAGAATGGGAATAAGAGGTTTATGATCAGTCAACAACTTGAAAGTCCTCCCCCACAAAAAGGTCTTACATTTTTCGACAGCCCAACAACAAGCCAGCAGCTCCCTCTCAATAACGGAGTAATTCTTTTCACTTTGACGCAAAGAGCGGGAGGCAAACCCAACAGTGTGCTCGACACTGTGCTTGATTTGAGTAATCATACCACCGAGACCATCCAAACTGGCCTCGACCGAAACAATGCACTGAAGCAAAGGATCAAAAGGAGCTAAAATTTCACAAACACCAAGTTGACTCTTGATCTGATCAAATTCACTTTGACACGCCTGATCCCACACAAAGGTAACCCTCCTCTTGAGAAGTTCACGTAGATGGACCGTTTTGGCAGCAAAATTTGGGATAAATTTAGAATAGAACTCACACATCCCCAAAAACGAAGACAGTTGTTTCTTCGGCTTAAGACAAGGAGCCTTAATGATAGCATCAATCAACCCCTCTCTCGGTAGAATTCCCTCACCGGAGATACGATGGCCCAGATATTCAATGGACTCTACACCAAAAACACACTTAAGTTTGTTTGCAACAATCCCCTTCTCATGTAACCTGTTCAAAACTTCAGTGAGATTCTTGTCGTGTGAATCCTTACACTTTCCCGCTACCAAGATATCATCCTGTAAAACAACAGTATCCTCAATTCCCTCCAAGACCTTTTCCATAATGTGCTGAAACACGGATGCCGCCGAGGCAAGCCCGAAAGGCATCCTTTTAAACTGAAAAGTTCCAATGGGGGAAACAAAAGCAGTGAGATGCTTGCAAGACGTGTCCAGCTCAACCTGATGGTACGCAGAGGATAAATCAATCTTAGAAAACAACTTAGACCCTGCAAATTTGGAAAGAATATCATCAATACGGGGTAAAGGGTGGGAATCAACCCATATCTCTTTATTCAAACTGCACAAGTCAATGCAGACCCTAAGATTACCATTTTTTGCAGGCCACGACCAATGGAGATAACCATAAGGATGACTCCACCGGCTCAATGACCCCGACTCACACAGCCTCTTGAGCTCTTCTGTCAAATCATCTCTGACACTAAAAGGTACATTCTGCAAATTGTGTTTTACAGGCACAGCTTGATCTTTCACCTTGATGAGGTGTTTGAAACCCTTAATGTGTCCTAAATTGTCAGCAAACACACTACCGAACTTAAGAGCTCAATGAGAAATCCCATCACCATGCACACTATCATCAACAACAGACACACGTTCCTTTGTCCCAGTCCTAAGGGTCATGCCAAACAACCCCTGGTGGTACCACCCCAAAATGTTCAAACCTTTTTTTGCGACATACACCTTTCCACTGATACATCTCTTCTTAAACTCCAACTTGGTTTCAAAAAAACCTTTCAACTCAATCCTCCTTCCCTCATACGAAACAGGATTTCTGTCAGGAGGTTCCAGTAACTTATCAGTCCACTTGCACTCAAACAATTCTTCAGTGATCATTGTCATACAAGCACCTGAATCTACTAGTAACGGAATGGATTTCCCATCAACAATTACATCCACAATAGGATCAACACAGTCCTCAGAATCATCCTTAACCACTAACATTAAGTCATTCATGGAACTAACAACATCCACTGACATGTCACACTTATCCTCATCAACCTAGACCGCGTTGACATTTCCTCTGGAATTACACACTTTGGCAAAATGTCCTCGTCTGCCACACTTTCGACAAGAAGCATTCCTCGCAGGGCACAAACGAGAGTTGGGGAAATGTGAAGGGAAACCACACTTCGGACAAAGATTCCTTTGTTGACCCATTTGTTTTCAGTTTTAATGATAGGAAACTTATTCCCTTTTTGTTCAGTGAGTTGTTTTTCCCCAAGGTCTTTTCCTTCCTTTATTGCACCAACCACCGCTTTGTCAGGTTTCAACTCTCTAGACGCTTTATGTGATAATTCTATGCTTTTAACAATAGAAATCGTTTCTTGTAATGAGGGATTTTTCAATGTGAGAAGCTTTTCTTGAACTTTTTTACCCCTGCAACGTACCACAACTTGATCTCTGATCAACTGCGAGGTGAAATGTTCAAACTCAGATGCCAAAATACGCAGAGAAGCTACATAAGACACTATACTTTCGCCTGCTTCTTGCTCTCTAGTGAAGAACTTGTGCCTAGCCACTACTAAGCAACCCTCAACATCAAATTGCTTTTCTAGCATAGCAACAGCTTGTTCAAACTCATTGAGAGGCTCTTCACCCTCCACCACTTCTAAATCTGGTAAATGTTCCAGAACAACTTGCCCCTCAAGCCCAAGACTGTGCTCTAGGATAACTTTTTTACGTTCTGCACTGAACCTGATCCCTCCTATGGCCCCCAAATACTTTGTAAAGGCCCTATACCATACTTTCCACCTGACAGGTGGGTCTCCTGGAAGCCGTAAAAAAGGAGGGTGAGCCTGTACACTTTGCATGTTGAGAAACTAAATAAATAAATAATAAGGTAGATAAATAAAAGACAAAATTGATAGCAGCACAGAAGAGATAAGAACTGCTGAAATACACCAACATGCACACACATGAACTTTGTGGATTAACTTACTTCCGCCCCTCCTCTTTTTTTTTTTTTTTTTTAAACAAAAAAATGTTGACAAGATTGTTAATGCTTATATAAATAAACGACAGTGTAATGCACACTTAAATGGTTAAATTTTCAGGCTTCAATGTACTATAACTCCCAATGTCACGAAACCCAGTAAAATGGGAAAATGTGGACACAAAGAGCAAAAAAAAAATGCCCCAAAGTTTTAGACGAGTTCCAATTTGCCAAGAGAAATGTGCCTCACCGCCGATTTTTCAAATCCAGATTAGAAGTCGAACCCCCAAATGCAACACTCACTCACTCCGTTTCCTGTGCGTTAACTATGAGCAGTCGGAGAATGTCGGAGAATGCGACTTGGCTGCAGATTCCTCAGCACGTACAGCTGAGAGAGAGGAAATCGACTTCGACGATGTGTGTGAAAGTAGCGGGCGGCTTACGTCACACACAACAATCAGGAAATCCAGGACGCGCGTGAACGTAGCTGACGGCGTACCTAACGCGATGACCAATCGACGACGTCACCAGTAGAGGCACGGCACCTGAAGGGAGCAGATGGATCGACTCCCCTACAGCGCCCCGTACAGACAACGAACGAGGGCAGACCAGAGGATGCACTCACTGGCCAAATCTCCTGATCAGTACCGGCAGTACCAGATCAGAACCAGCAGCATAAGGAAGGCGCAAACAAGAATAACACCGTGCCGAGACACGACATCCCATCGGCACAATCAATCCTCCCTGGCACACCAGCACTGGCACACAGCTCAGCAGACCAGCAGAATGAAGACTTGAGTGGCACAACAGACCGAGACACGACGTCTCATCGGCACCATCAGGCCCCGAACCAACGCTGGCAACCTCCTGAAGTAAAGAGACGCAGAAGCACACACCGGAACAAAGCTCCAAATAAAATCGAAGGTGAAGTCCAGGACACTTGATCTTCACACAACCACAGCCACACGTGTGGGTGGAGACATGGAACGGTAGACCAACTCGTCGCCAATTGAAGTGACCACTCCAAACAGGGTAAGTGGAGAAACCATATGTTTATTGAATGTTCGTCTCCATAGCTTCCAGGGAATGACCAACAGTCCCTGGCAGTTTGAACATCAACATTCCATAACCATAGAGATAGGCTCACTAAACAAGTAAATGCATTACTACAACAAGCTGACTGAAAAACCAGAATAAATTATAAAGCAAGCTACAGACAGACTAATAGTAGTACATAGTCAGAGGCAGTTAGATTGATGTAAAAAAAAAAACAGACACTAGAAATATAACTAAGTAGCCAGGTAGGTAATGCAGGGATAACAAGAATTTAAATACAGATAGATCGAAGAAGATATGGTAAAAAATAGAATTAGGAAACGGAAATAATAGTTCGATAAAAAATAAGGTGCAGTAAATGTTAGGGAAATATAATTATTAATATTAACAACTGTAGAGGAGCAATCCTGGCCCAGGGAGGCACCTTCAGCTCCCGCTTCAGCAGACCCCGTTGTCTTCTTGCCCCTAGGTGCTGATCATGTAAGACATAATTAAGAGACAAAAATTGATTGGTGTGAAACAAATAATAAATATTTTTAAAAACGCTCCAAAATTATTTTTTGACAGGACGACAATTGTAAAAAAACTGACCTATCTAATCAGATCGACTAGTAGTATCATGGTAGCAGACCATCCTGATCTCTTTATTATTCCAGTGTTCCATTCCGATTCCAGTATCCTAAACCTAAGTACCACCTAGCCCGCCTATTCCAAATACTTTGGAATGAATTGCCAAAAATTATTTTTGCTTCTTCTAAGTTCCGATCTCATCAATGAATCAACCCCTTTGACGGGCCAATTGTTCACTAAGTCTGCATTTCCATTTATTATAGTCCTCATAAATGCATAGATGGACGCATGCATATTGCATACACCAAATTGTTAGTTGGTTGATGATGTGCTGAGTTGCTATATTATTTACTCACTAGCAAACTGCAAAAGGTTTTACTAAGGACTGGAGTACGCAACACGTGACGAAGGACGCGTCACACGGACCTGGGACCACTAAAAAATTACCAACTAGCACTAAGTAACTACCTATAATAACTACCTACCACCACTATCTTAGTGACAGACAAAGGAAAGCAATATCTCTAGCATTACCTAACTTAAGTTCTCTAACCTCGCTTACATAATCAGCCCAAGCGAGCGCAAACTTGCAAACAAGATTAGTAGCGCCTTTCACCTCTCTAGAAGAATAACAACCACATAATATGAGATTTTTAAACGTAACTTACCAGCATGTAAGCAGCAGCAGCATTCTTGCTATTTGGGGAAAAAATAATATTCGCAATAACACAGAACAGAACACACATTAGTAATAAATTAGCTACTCACCAAGCCCCAAGACCTCAACACCTAGCAGGTCCAGCAGGTCCTGCTCCCGGTCCAGGATGTCGGACCACTGGTGAGTCAGCTGGTTGTGGGTGTGCCGGACCTCAGAGCAGCGAAACACTGCACGGCGCATCCTCGCTCACCGGCGGTGACGCTCCTGGATCCCATAGCCGGAACCAGGCCTACCACCTGCTGCCAAGGTTAAGGGGAGGTGGAGCTGCACGAAAAAAACTAGGGAGGCCACCTCCACCTCTGAGAATAAGGCTCGGGCCTGCACCCCTTCCGGGCACCGCCTTCCGCAAGGACGGCAGCTCCCGGTCGCACTATTACCCTTAGCCATGGTTCCGGGGGGAACAGGAGGGGGCGAAAAATAAAAAAAAAGACAGTCAGGAGAAGAAGTAGGGAAGTTAAATAAAATAAAAAGCAAGTAATAGAAAAACAGTACAAAAACGCAGTAAAAGTAGGAATAAAACGCAAAATATACACTTAGGAAGAGAGAGGGATAGATAATAAATAAAAAAGATCAGAAAAAAAGTTTTAGAAACAAAGAATTTAAACGATTTGAGAGGATTCAAAAACAGGCCCCAGAACCATAACAAAGAGTAGAAAAATAAGATGGCCGCGCCCATTGGCGACCGCGTGGTGAAGTTTGCGCGAAATTTCCCCCCGAACAGGCAATCCGCGTTGCCGAACATCAAAAACGTCTCACAAGCATGCGTGAGCATGCAGAACAAGCAACTCCGCATGCTTGCGGAACTCCGCGTAGCGTTGCAGAGGTTTTTTACCGCCTCGCGTAGTTCCGCGTAGCGCGGCTACGCGATCTTCGCCCGGGCTTACCAATATTAAGAGTTGTCTGCGGGGCCAGAGGGCAACTCTAGATCTTGTGAAAGAAATTTCTGTCAGTGCAATGGTGTATATTTCTTCATCGCCCTGACAGACATTAATACTTGTGCCCACACTTAGATCAGGCCCTCAATTTTTGTTATGGAAGTCAAAATGTGCCAGCTGGTAAAGGTCCAAGGCTGTGGCTGGCAACAGCCCCTCAAAGTCGGATACGTCCTTGTAGAGCTCCAGCTGAAGCCATTGGATTTGGCAACAAAAGCTCAGAGTTGGATAAAGATGGATTTTGTGTCTCGTAAGGCTGCTTAATGAGTTGGACAGTTTTGTGGCCTGGCCCCAGTCCAAAGCTTTACCTTTGAACTTCATCACTTTTTTGGAAGTCAAAATCCTCCAGCAGGGCAAGGCTGAAAGGGCTCCACGATGGGAACAGCCTTTACCACAATGTTTTTGCTATGCAATGCAATTACAACGCATGTTTTACATCACTATTACTTTTATCATGCAAGACTTTACAATCAATCAATCAATCAATCATGTCACTTATAAAGCGCACTACATACCCGCGAGGGTCTCAAGGCGCTGGGGGAAGAGGGGGTGGTGCTGCTACTGATCGAAGAGCCAGGTCTTGAGGAGTCTTCTGAAGGCCAGTAGGTCTTGGGTCTGTCGGAGGTTGGTGGGGAGGGTGTTCCAGGTCTTGGCGGCGAGGTGGGAGAAGGATCTGCCGCCGGCGGTCGTTTCCGGATGCGGGGGACTGTGGCGAGGGCGAGGCTGGTCGAGCGGAGCTGGCGGGGTGGGGGTGTAGAAGCTGAGTCGTCTGTTGAGGTAGGCTGGTCCGGAGTTGTGGAGTGCTTTGTGTGCGTGGGTGAGGAGCTTGAAGGTTATCCTCTTGTTGACAGGGAGCCAGTGCAGGTCTCTCAGGTGGGGTGTGATGTGGCTGCGTCGGGGGATGTCGAGGATAAGACGTGCAGAGGCGTTCTGGATGCGTTGCAGCCGTCTCAGGAGCTTACCCGTCGTTCCTGCGTAGAGGGCGTTTCCGTAGTCCAGCCTGCTGGTGACGAGGGCCTGGGTGACTGTTTTTCTTGTTTCGGTGGGGATCCACTTGAAGATCCTGCGGAGCATTCGGAGGATGTTGAAGCAGGATTTGCCTGCTTAGTCATGGAGAGGGTGGGGTCGAGGATGACCCCTAGGTTGCGTACGTGGTCGGTGGGTGGCGGGGCTGTTCCCAGTGATGTTGGCCACCAGGAGTCGTCCCAGGCTGAAGGGTTGGAACCAAGGATGAGGACCTCCGTCTTGTCCGAGTTCAGCTTCAGGCGGCTGGTCCTCATCCATTCGGCGACGGCCTTCATTCCTTCATGGAGGTGGGCTTTGGCGGTGTGAGGGTCTTTGGTGAGGGAGAGGATCAGCTGGGTGTCGTCAGCGTAGGAGATGATGTTGAGGTTGTGCTGTCGGGCGACATGGGCGAGGGGTGCCATGTAGATGTTGAACAGCGTTGGGCTGAGGGAGGAGCCTTGGGGTACGTCGCAGATGATCTTGGTGGCCTTGGATCGGAAGGGGCGAGGCGGACGCTTTGTGTTCTGCCGGAAAGGAAGGATGTGGTCCAGTCCAGGGCCTTCTCTTGGATCCCGGCGTCGTGAAGGCGTGTTCGTAGTGTGTGGTGGCAGACCGTGTCGAAGGCGGCTGATAGGTCCAGGAGGATGAGGGCTGCTGTTTCTCCGTTGTCTAGCAGGGTCCTGATGTCATCGGTGGCGGCGATGAGGGCGGTTTCGGTGCTGTGGTTGCTGCGGAAGCCGGACTGGGAAGGGTCCAGGATGTTGTTCTCCTCGAGGTAGCGGGTCAGTTGTTTGTTGACGATTTTCTCGGTGACCTTCGCGGGGAACGGGAGCAGAGAGATGGGTCGGAAGTTCTTGAGGTCCTTGGGGTATATGTTTGCATTGGTGAGTATGTGATAAGTAGTGTATATATTTTTTAAGGATAATTTAAAAAGGGGGATTTGAGGGGTCTACCCCCAAAAATATAACATTTAAAAATAGTAGTACACCTGTAAACAACATAACATGTAATTTTAATATATAATTTGTTTGCAATAACGTATTAAGATTTATTGTATAATTTTTGAACAGTAGGTGGCAGTATTAGACATTGCACATGTGAGGGAATATAAATGCGTGGTAGTGGTATGTATTGTAAAAACATGTGTGTTAAAAGAACGCGTGGTAATGTCATACAACCTCTCCAAAAGGCTGGATACATGCACCATGAGATCCCGCTGAACTAGTTTCAGTGAGACAAAAAGCTTCGAGAGGGATGAACCTGGATTTCTTGCCTTGGGTGCAATGTCCCTGGGATCATTTAATAACATTGTCCCAGTCGTAAGGAGGTCAACAAAATGATAAAGTTCCAAACATCTGATCAGTCCTGCAACCACCAGCTACTCAGGGCAGACTCCTAGGCCTCTCTCCAGCCAGGCCTCCTGCAGAGTCCAGTCCTCAGTAGTCAGCTGATCCTTCTCAGGATCAGTAGACCTTCTGCTTTTTGTGACTCTGAAGTGTAAAACCAGAGGCCAGCCACTTGACTCTTGAAGATCAGTTGCAGTCTGTGGGTGCCAGAAAGAGATAGAAGTCCTTAAGTTCTTGTGTAAGCCATCTTCTACAGAGAAAACTATCACCCTGCCACAAGACCTCTGTAACTGGCTAGCCGACTTCTTTCACCTGAAGAGCGACAAAATCTACAGAAACTTCGCCCCAACCCAAACCGTCGGACTTCACCAACCAACTAGACATCAGCAAACCCACACGGGCCCCCGACAAATGGACTGGAAGCACCACTCTGACCAGGACACCTACACCACCATGCAGTGTATCCACTCTGGGGCCCTACCGACCCCTACCCCACCACATCTTCAACTTAGGAAAACCCACAATCAGCTCAACACTCACCACCATCATCAACTTTTAAAAGTCAGCGCCTTACACAAAAAACCTTCAACCCATCCCCACAGACTAATCTCCCTGCTACCCTTTCTGGCGAAAGTGATGGCAAAAGTGATCAACCAGCTGCTCTCCAAATGCCTGGGACCGTATCAACTCCTGGGCCACTCCCAATCCAGTTTCTGCAGCAACCATAGCACAGAAACAGCCCTTATAGCAGTTACTGCTGAAATCCAGACTCAATGCAACAGGGGAGAGATGGCTGCTCTCATCCTCCTGGAACCTCTCAGTGGCATTCAACACCATATCGCACCACTGCCTTATCTCCCATGTGCACAACATCTGTACCCAGGATCCAGCAGTCAACTGGATCACTCCATTCCTTCCAGAAAGAACCCAATTGGTACGCCTGCCTGCTTTTAACCTCCTAGTGCATGAACATTAGCTGCAGTGTCTGTCAAGGCTCATCCCTCAGTCCAACCCTCTTTACCACATATATGACACCACTAGCCACAATCATTAGGAACCACTGACTCAACATAATTCCCTATGCAGACGACACACAACTCATCCTCTCCCTATCCAAAGACTCACCATAAACCAACCACCTCAACTGCATGACAAGCGTTGCCACCTGGATAAAGGAAAAATTGTCTGAAACATGGACAAAACTGAGGTTTTGATCTTTGGCAACAAGCCCTCCCCAGGGGATAACTCTCAGTGGCCTTAGGAACTCGGACCAACTCCCACCCCCACCAACCATTTCAGAAACCTAGGCATCATCCTCGAGAATAAGCTCACCATGAAGCTCCAGACCAGTGTTGTCGCCTCCTCTTGCTTCTACATCCTTTGCATGGCATTGAAGATGTCCCCCCCTGAACTCCAGATGCAACATCACTCAAGCCCTCATTACCAGACGACTGGACTATGGCAACGCACTTTATGTCAGGACTTCTACTCACCTCCTCCACAGACTCCACACCATCCAGAATGCAGCAGCCAGACTAGTCCTTGACCTCCCACACATCACCCCTCACCTTAGAAGTCTGCCCGCCTCCCTCTCCCAGGCTGACACCCCACAGATATGCCTTCAAAGCCCTTCTTTCAAGATAGAGAAATCCAGCTGTCATCAGGTGTGCAGGACTGGCTTTAGCGCTAAGCAACTATTCTACTTAGATGAGCACTCCTCACACCTGACAGGAGCAAATCTGGGTTTTCTCCTACTGTGGCTCAAGCCTGGCTGCTTGGTAGGGTCCTGAAAATGAATAGGAGAAGCCCTCCTTGGCAGCTCCAAGATAAAAGAAGCAGTGCTAGAGCTGACCTTTGTTCTGCCAACTATTCCTATCCATTCCCTGATAGCTAATCCCTGATAAGTGGTCAGCAGTTGACAATCGTTTTCCCTTCATAAGGTCAGGGGAAGTCTATTGTATACTGATCCAGGGTCACTAACTCTCCCAGCCAAGAAAGTGTATGCCAGCACTGGGGTGTGATGAGTGACAGAACCGGTTTTAAGTATCCACAACCGCAATATCAGTCTGGTGCTAAGAAGGGGATGAGAGGAAAAACATAGTGCTAGAAATTGGTTTTCTGGTTGGCAGAGGCATGCACCCTGTTCAAGCAGGAACCATAATCCTAGGTCACAAATACATCCTGAATTAACCTGTGCTCACCCTCTGGTAGCTTGACACAGAGCAGTCAGGCTTAACTTAAGATGCAATGTGTAAAGTATGTGTGCAGCACTTCAAACAGTAACAAAGTGAAAAAAAAAATCACATCAGCTTAGAAAAATAGAGCTTAATTTAATTAACAAAGTAAGACCAAAATGACAAAAATATAATTAGTAGAACCGGATTTATGAATTTAAATATAGTGCTTAAAAGCATAAAGTGTCAAACAGGGAAATCTGGTCGTGCTAGACCGGGTCATATCCAAAAGTTTAAGCTGACCGCGATGGAGCATGGGTCGGATACAGTCCCAAATACATTGCACTGAAATTTTACCTTCTGAAGCATTGTCATAGAGCAGTCAGGCAATGTGTAAGGTATTTGTGCTACACTTCAAACGTTAACACAATAAAAACACCACAAAAAAACTTCACACCAGGTTAGAAAAATAGAGCTTATCGACAAACAATCGAATAAGAAGAAGTTGTGTTATGATTTTTAAAAGAATAACCTAAAAATAGCGCTTAGAAGCAATAAGCGCTTAAGAGGGCTATCTGGTTGCACTGGAAATGGGACAAAGTCAAAAGTTCATGCTGACTGCCCAAACTAGTCACGCGCACTTTCCCTGTTCTCCATGCAGGCTGTAATGCAGCCCAGTCCCCCATTCCCTGGTTGAGCGTCGAACCAGGATGCTCAAAAGCAATCACAACGCTGTGATTGGCCAGGGGAACCTAGGTGCCTACCAATCACAACGCTGCATTGCAGCATTGTGATTGGTCAGCGGGCCTGGCTGTGCTTCCGTCAGAGATGGAGAAGAGCAGCAGCAGGGATGCAGGACCCGGAGCAAGGGTAAGTTTATTTTATTTTATTATTATTATTTTTTTAATATACGCAAAGGCCCATATGACCCCCTCGCGTGTGACCCGACCACCCTGCCGCCCGCGAGCCATGCCGGCCGCCACTGACTCATACCCAGAAACATCTCCTGTTTGTGAGCCGCAAGGGGAGAGAAATTCATAAAAAAGTAATTATCAAATTACCATACTCCTAATAAAGTGTATTTCGCTTTCAATGTCGTTCATCCACTTACTTCATCAAAGGTATCATGTCACTGATAGCTTTTACTTGGTCCGACATCACCTCCCTGCAGGTAGGAAGGAATTGCAAAAGGCAAAAAAGGCAAAACCATGTTTAATTTATTTGTAATCACTTGTAGAGTGGTATACCATATACCCATGGCCTGTAAATTAAATGCTACTAGTGCACCTGTACCACTTATTATGCCGCTCACTTAAGTAGCCCTTCAAAACATGTCCTAGGCTGCCACTGCTGTCTGCATGCAGTTTTAAACTGTCATGTTGACTTGGTATTTAAACCCCCTTGCCAAGCCTTAAACTTTCCTTTTAATACATCTAAGTCACCCTTAAGGTATGACCTAGGTGGCCGGTAGGGCAGGGTGCTGTGTCATTGAAAGGTTGGACATGTACTTTTAAGTTTTACATGTCCCGATAGTGAAAAACTCCTAAATGCATTTTTCACTACTGTGGGGCCTTTACCTCCCATTGGATAACATTGGGGATTCCCTATTACATTTAATAAGCCGTAATTTCGAAATTGGAGCAGGTAGCTATGCCATTTTTTGTATCTTTGGAATTATAATGAAAAGCCCTATTAGCCCAGATAAGAGCTGTGATTCTAGTGTCCAATGTAGGGGCTGATTAATTCTACCCACGGGGGGCAAGTGTCGTTTCTGGAAAGCCTATGTATACCATGTAGGGGGTACAGTCTAACATGGTGGACCATGAAGGATTTTGTTGTCTGTGTTAACCCTAGGAAAAGGCTTTGATACCAGCCCCTCTTCACCGGGTGCTACAGCCCAAAGAATCACAGGGGGATTTTCCTTCTGTCTCTTCAGGCTTCATAGCTAGATCATGTAATAAACATTGGTATACATGTAGTAAAGGAACGTCGTTTATGTAAATCGTATGTATTTTTGCACAAAGTCCCTTGGCGGCAGTATATATCGTATATATTTTTGTTTAATGTACAGTGGTGGCCACACATTGTATTTTCACGTGTATTTTATATGTGCTTCTATGGTTTTTTAACTGAAATAAAGCTGAATTGATTGATTGATTGATTGATTGATTGAAAAGTCCTATTTAATGTTAAAGTCGGGTTTTTGTTTACAATTTTGAAAATCCTACTTATTAAAGATGGCATTTTTCCACCCTTAGCCCTTTGGTGCCTGTAGCCTGCCTTGGGACACACGACTGAATGTAACTGACAGGCCTTGTAAATTCCTCCCAGACAGTCACACAATCGAGGGATTACATGTACCTGAATGGTAACCCTGGGAGTAGTGGGCGTAGCGGGGCTACATGGAGGTCCACGGAGTTGCGAACAGAAAACTGTGCATGCACCCGTGCCCGCACATGCGCATTTCTCGCAAGGATTACCGAGACGGCGAGGAAGAGGAGGAGGGCAGCCCGGGGACACCGCAGTACAGAGGTAAGTGGTTTTAAATTTATTTTTAATTAATGGTGAATTACTTGTTAATAGGGGGGGTGGAGGTGGGGGCTGGCCAACTCCGCTCTGCTGTGGAGCGTTCAGAGATTTGCCTTCTCCGCGTTCTCCACAGAACGCGGAGTAGGCAAATCTCCGCACACTCCGCGGGCGGAGTGAAGGTCTCCGCCCGGGGTTACTTAATGGGCCATCTGCTGCCAGGAGAGGGGTGTGGACGTGAGCACAGCCCCACTTGCAACTGAATATGGAGTGCTCTGCCCTCACACAAAGGACCTAACACCTACCCATTGTCACTGTAGCCAGCTTGGAGCCAGGGCAGGGGAGTCAGAAATTTCCATGCACTTCAACGCCACAGTAAAGAATCTGCTCCCACCTTCCAGAAGGAGGGTACCAGGGAATAAAAAGAGGATCTCAAACACCAGTACACTTCTGGACCTGTGGATAGTCTCCCAGGAAGAAGGACTGTTCTGCTGCTGGAAGGACTGCACTTTTGCTCAACTGCTACTCCTTACGGACTGCTGCCCTGCTAGAGTGCTGCCCTTTTGTCCAGCTGCTTTGCTACCTTCTTCCTGGGTGCAAGGACTAGCTCTTCACCTGTCCCAGGACCTCCAGAGTGACTCACAAGGGCTAGTTTGCTGGCCTCCTGTTTAGAGCCCCATAAAAACAAAAGGCTTCCTCCATCTTGAACCCACACCTGGACCCAGCCTGAGTAATTCCTGACCCTCCAAGTGGTTCCCCTCCAGTCCTGGACCCTTGCATGGTCCAAAAGTGGAGACTTAGAAAATTTGTGGCTAAATGCTGCTCTGAAAACGGGGCCAACCTGCTCGTCTATCTGCCAGAGGTGCATCGCCAGTTTGATTGACTTTGCGGCTTCTCCTGCTTAGTTCTTCTCCGCAGCAACAAATCCATTTCATCTGTACTTCACTAAAGGGGTATCTGGTTTTGTGGAACTGTCTTTAGCTACAACCCTCTGACTCGTTCTGCTGGAAATTTTCGACTTCCATTTTAGAGACTAAGGGGGTCATTAGGATGGCGGATGGACGTTTGTTCTTCCGCCATCCAATCATATTTGGGACCACCCGCCTACAAGGTGGCCATCGCCTTGCCCATGTTTCGTATTGCAGTGGGTACTGCGCTCTGCAGCAGCCGCCGCAAGACAAAACATACACCCCACACATATCCCTGCACTACATGGCAGGCACCATGCGGTGTCTACCCAGGTGGTTAGGGGGGCCCGCTACGGGCCCCCAAATCCGTTTCCGCCTGCCGTTTTGCTGCAGTTTGACCACCGCAGAATGACCAGCAGAATGGGATGTTGTAATCCCTACAGCGGTGCCTGAGAGGCACTGCCGCCATTCTGTGACCACAGGGAGGTCCGACAGGCGGTCGTATAAAGACCGCCTGTCGGGACCGTGGAGGCCAGTGTTTCTGACCGCCACCCGTCCAAAAGCCATTGTAATATGGCGGATGGAGATCCATGTTACGATGGCCGAGGGACCGCCACCGACAGCCTGTCTGTGGCAGTCCCTCGGCCATCATAATCGGACACCTAAGTAGAAATTTTCACTCTGGCTTCGACCTAAGGCTGGATGATAAATCCATTTCCTCCTCAGACACCCCTGCAGCCTTGCCCTGCTGAATTTTACCTTCTCAGAACCTATTTCTCTGAAATGTTTCTGAGTCTGAAAGTAAGCGCTGAACGGGCCCAATCCACGTCTTTTCACTCCATCGCGGTCAGGCATATTTTCTGACTTTCTCCTGGTCTAAGGCGAGTAGATATCCGCGGTTGGTGCTTTGATCTTTTAGGTGTTAGCTTTAGCTAAAAACTGTTAAAAATCATAACTACTAGTTGGATTTTTGTCATTTGATGTCAAATAATTTAAAAAAATGTACTCTAATGTTTTGAAGGATTTTTCTTCAGTGGTGTTTTCTCTTTATTACTGTTTGTGTGTTCCATAAATACTTCACACATTGCCTCTAAGTTAAGGCTGCGTGCTTTTTGTACCAAGCTACCCAGGATTGAGCATGGGTTAATTTAATTACTTTTTGTGGTTCACCCTGCAAGGGATTGTGGCTGTTGCTTGACCAGGGCTCTCACCCCAGTCAACCAACAACCTAATTCCTCACATCCATTTCTTATAGAATACAAAAAAGCATTTTTAATAATATAATAACAATAAAATCACTTTTGAAGCATATGACTACTTCGCAACATCTCTAGGTAAAATGACCCAGATCCCCAGCACAATAAGTTATAGTCAAAACATGGCCAATTAGGCTGACCTAAACAGCCAGGTTTTTAGCTTTTTGTGTAACAGTGGTTCTGAAGATTCCTGTCTGATTGGAAGAGGCAGGGAGTTCCATCAACTGGCTACTAAAAAGCTAAAGGAGCATCCTCCGATCTGCACCTTTTTAGCAGTGGGGACTGATGCTAGCAGCGACCCAGCAGATCTTAACCTTCTAGTTGGGACATAGAGCTTAAAGAAAGGGTGCAAATAGTGGGGACCCTTATGCCTAACGATCTTATGGCAGTAGCACATGGCTTTAAAGTTAAACCATTTCCCCAGTGGTAGCCTGTGCAATTTTGAAAGAGCAGATCCCAAAGAAGATCGCCTGCAGACAAGCTGCTGCATTTTGTTCACGTTGAAGTCTCATCAACCGAGACTGAGTAACTCCCAGATAAAGAATATTACAATAGTCCAGTCTTGAAATACCCAAGGCCTTGACTATTGTCTTTCTGGCGGCCTCAGAGAGGAATCCAAGAATCCTGCCAAGGGTTTTTAAAATCCCACAGCACTTGCCTGCTAGGGCTGTGATGTGACTGAAAGGGAAACTTAGGGTAACTCTGCAAGCGCTGCTGCGATCGAAAGCTCCCCGTAGTGATGGCTTTCCACCTGAACGTTACCAAATGTTCTCAGCGACCTTGATGCAGACACTTTTGAAGGTCCTCCTAGAGGGGCGAGATGCAGGTATATTGCCACAATCACTGAGAGAATGGGAAATGTGTCTGCAAGCACTGCTGCGATTAAAAGCTCCCGGTAGTGATGGCTTTCCATCTGAACTTTACCAAATGTTCTCAGCAACACTGATGCAGAAACTTTTGGAGGTCCCCTTAGAGGGCCGAGAAACAGGCATATTGCCACTATCACTGAGAGAAGGTAAAGTATGTATGCTCCTTAAACTGGGCGAGGATGAGACCGACCTGGCTGCATATAGGCCCCTCACAATGATAAATTCCGATACAAAATCCTTTGTAAGGCTCTCTCCATATGGCTATCTGGCCATATCCCGTGCAAGTAAAAGTTACATTGGGCCTGTTGGGATATTTGTATACTTTCCTACCCATTGGTGCCTGATTGTATACCTACTTTGTCATTCAATGCTGCTGTATTGTTTATGTTAAAACTGAAAAAAAAGGTTTAAAAAAAAAAGAAAAGAAATGACACCTGAAATGATCGATCCTGCAGAAAGGAAGATAACCATTGCAAGGCAGTATCCCCAACAATGCATCTCCACATCTCCACATGACCCTGTGCCTCATGGGAACAGTCTAGGATGCTTGTTTCCGGTCCAGGGAAGACATGGCTTGGCAGTTCGGGCTGGACTGTTCCCATGAGGCACAGGGTCAGACTGATTTGCATATCGCCATGTCTGAACTGGGGTGGTGGAGTGAGCTAAAGAATGATGCTGGATTAAACCCAGATCGGTTGACTGGGGGTGAGTGTTTGATTGGCTCAAACGTTCCGTCCATCATCCCCTTTTGTATCGCTTTGTTCGCCCTAAGTTGGCGGGGGTATGCCCAGACGTGGGTCCCTTGCTCACTTTGCCACTGGATTCAAGCAAGCCTGGCTGATGACGGCTGGAATGCCAGAAACCGGTCCTAGGATGCTTGTTTCCGGTCCAGGGAAGACATGGCTTGGCAGTTCGGGCTGGACTGTTCCCATGAGGCACAGGGTCAGACTGATTTGCATATCGCCATGTCTGAACTGGGGTGGTGGAGTGAGCTAAAGAATGATGATGTATTAAACCCAGATCGGTTGACTCAAACGTTCCGTCCATCATCCCCTTTTGTATCGCTTTGTTCGCCCTAAGTTGGCGGGGGTATGCCCAGACGTGGGTCCCTTGCTCACTTTGCCACTGGATTCAAGCAAGCCTGGCTGATGACGGCTGGAATGCCAGAAACCGGTCCTAGGATGCTTGTTTCCGGTCCAGGGAAGACATGGCTTGGCAGTTCGGGCTGGACTGTTCCCATGAGGCACAGGGTCAGACTGATTTGCATATCGCCATGTCTGAACTGGGGTGGTGGAGTGAGCTAAAGAATGATGATGGATTAAACCCAGATCGGTTGACTGGGGGTGAGTGTTTGATTGGCTCAAACGTTCCGTCCATCATCCCCTTTTGTATCGCTTTGTTCGCCCTAAGTTGGCGGGGGTATGCCCAGACGTGGGTCCCTTGCTCACTTTGCCACTGGATTCAAGCAAGCCTGGCTGATGACGGCTGGAATGCCAGAAACCGGTCCTAGGATGCTTGTTTCCGGTCCAGGGAAGACATGGCTTGGCAGTTCGGGCTGGACTGTTCCCATGAGGCACAGGGTCAGACTGATTTGCATATCGCCATGTCTGAACTGGGGTGGTGGAGTGAGCTAAAGAATGATGATGGATTAAACCCAGATCGGTTGACTGGGGGTGAGTGTTTGATTGGCTCAAGCGTTCCGTCCATCATCCCCTTTTGTATCGCTTTGTTCGCCCTAAGTTGGCGGGGGTATGCCCAGACGGGGGTCCCTTGCTCACTTTGCCACTGGATTCAAGCAAGCCTGGCTGATGACGGCTGGAATGCCAGAAACCGGTCCTAGGATGCTTGTTTCCGGTCCAGGGAAGACATGGCTTGGCAGTTCGGGCTGGACTGTTCCCATGAGGCACAGGGTCAGACTGATTTGCATATTGCCATGTCTGAACTGGGGTGGTGGAGTGAGCTAAAGAATGATGATGGATTAAACCCAGATCGGTTGACTGGGGGTGAGTGTTTGATTGGCTTAAACGTTCCGTCCATCATCCCCTTTTGTATCGCTTTGTTCGCCCTAAGTTGGCGGGGGTATGCCCTGACGTGGGTCCCTTGCTCACTTTGCCACTGGATTCAAGCAAGCCTGGCTGATGACGGCTGGAATGCCAGAAACCGGTCCTAGGATGCTTGTTTCCGGTCCAGGGAAGACATGGCTTGGCAGTTCGGGCTGGACTGTTCCCATGAGGCACAGGGTCAGACTGATTTGCATATCGCCATGTCTGAACTGGGGTGGTGGAGTGAGCTAAAGAATGATGATGGATTAAACCCAGATCGGTTGACTGGGGGTGAGTGTTTGATTGGCTCAAACGTTCCGTCCATCATCCCCTTTTGTATCGCTTTGTTCGCCCTAAGTTGGCGGGGTATGCCCAGACGTGGGTCCCTTGCTCACTTTGCCACTGGATTCAAGCAAGCCTGGCTGATGACTGGCTGGAATGCCAGAAACCGGTCCTAGGATGCTTGTTTCCGGTCCAGGGAAGACATGGCTTGGCAGTTCGGGCTGGACTGTTCCCATGAGGCACAGGGTCAGACTGATTTGCATATCGCTATGTCTGAACTGGGGTGGTGGAGTGAGCTAAAGAATGATGATGGATTAAACCCAGATCGGTTGACTGGGGGTGAGTGTTTGATTGGCTCAAACGTTCCGTCCATCATCCCCTTTTGTATCGCTTTGTTCGCCCTAAGTTGGCGGGGGTATGCCCAGACGTGGGTCCCTTGCTCACTTTGCCACTGGATTCAAGCAAGCCTGGCTGATGACGGCTGGAATGCCAGAAACCGGTCCTAGGATGCTTGTTTCCGGTCCAGGGAAGACATGGCTTGGCAGTTCGGGCTGGACTGTTCCCATGAGGCACAGGGTCAGACTGATTTGCATATCGCTATGTCTGAACTGGGGGTGGTGGAGTGAGCTAAAGAATGATGATGGATTAAACCCAGATCGGTTGACTGGGGGTGAGTGTTTGATTGGCTCAAACGTTCCGTCCATCATCCCCTTTTGTATCGCTTTGTTCGCCCTAAGTTGGCGGGGGTATGCCCAGACGTGGGTCCCTTGCTCACTTTGCCACTGGATTCAAGCAAGCCTGGCTGATGACGGCTGGAATGCCAGAAACCGGTCCTAGGATGCTTGTTTCCGGTCCAGGGAAGACATGGCTTGGCAGTTCGGGCTGGACTGTTCCCATGAGGCACAGGGTCAGACTGATTTGCATATCGCCATGTCTGAACTGGGGTGGTGGAGTGAGCTAAAGAATGATGATGGATTAAACCCAGATCGGTTGACTGGGGGTGAGTGTTTGATTGGCTCAAATGTTCCGTCCATCATCCCCTTTTGTATCGCTTTGTTCGCCCTAAGTTGGCGGGGGTATGCCCAGACGTGGGTCCCTTGCTCACTTTGCCACTGGATTCAAGCAAGCCTGGCTGATGACGGCTGGAATGCCAGAAACCGGTCCTAGGATGCTTGTTTCCGGTCCAGGGAAGACATGGCTTGGCAGTTCGGGCTGGACTGTTCCCATGAGGCACAGGGTCAGACTGATTTGCATATCGCCATGTCTGAACTGGGGTGGTGGAGTGAGCTAAAGAATGATGATGGATTAAACCCAGATCGGTTGACTGGGGGTGAGTGTTTGATTGGCTCAAACGTTCCGTCCATCATCCCCTTTTGTATCGCTTTGTTCGCCCTAAGTTGGCGGGGTATGCCCAGACGTGGGTCCCTTGCTCACTTTGCCACTGGATTCAAGCAAGCCTGGCTGATGACGGCTGGAATGCCAGAAACCGGTCCTAGGATGCTTGTTTCTGGTCCAGGGAAGACATGGCTTGGCAGTTCGGGCTGGACTGTTCCCATGAGGCACAGGGTCAGACTGATTTGCATATCGCCATGTCTGAACTGGGGTGGTGGAGTGAGCTAAAGAATGATGATGGATTAAACCCAGATCGGTTGACTAGGGGTGAGTGTTTGATTGGCTCAAACGTTCCGTCCATCATCCCCTTTTGTATCGCTTTGTTCGCCCTAAGTTGGCGGGGGTATGCCCAGACGTGGGTCCCTTGCTCACTTTGCCACTGGATTCAAGCAAGCCTGGCTGATGACGGCTGGAATGCCAGAAACCGGTCCTAGGATGCTTGTTTCCGGTCCAGGGAAGACATGGCTTGGCAGTTCGGGCTGGACTGTTCCCATGAGGCACAGGGTCAGACTGATTTGCATATCGCCATGTCTGAACTGGGGTGGTGGAGTGAGCTAAAGAATGATGATGGATTAAACCCAGATCGGTTGACTGGGGTGAGTGTTTGATTGGCTCAAACGTTCCGTCCATCATCCCCTTTTGTATCGCTTTGTTCGCCCTAAGTTGGCGGGGTATGCCCAGACGTGGGTCCCTTGCTCACTTTGCCACTGGATTCAAGCAAGCCTGGCTGATGACGGCTGGAATGCCAGAAACCGGTCCTAGGATGCTTGTTTCCGGTCCAGGGAAGACATGGCTTGGCAGTTCGGGCTGGACTGTTCCCATGAGGCACAGGGTCAGACTGATTTGCATATCGCCATGTATGAACTGGGGTGGTGGAGTGAGCTAAAGAATGATGATGGATTAAACCCAGATCGGTTGACTGGGGGTGAGTGTTTGATTGGCTCAAACGTTCCGTCCATCATCCCCTTTTGTATCGCTTTGTTCGCCCTAAGTTGGCGGGGGTATGCCCAGACGTGGGTCCCTTGCTCACTTTGCCATTGGATTCAAGCAAGCCTGGCTGATGACGGCTGGAATGCCAGAAACCGGTCGTAGGATGCTTGTTTCCGGTCCAGGGAAGACATGGCTTGGCAGTTCGGGCTGGACTGTTCCCATGAGGCACAGGGTCAGACTGATTTGCATATCGCCATGTCTGAACTGGGGTGGTGGAGTGAGCTAAAGAATGATGATGGATTAAACCCAGATCGGTTGACTGGGGGTGAGTGTTTGATTGGCTCAAACGTTCCGTCCATCATCCCCTTTTGTATCGCTTTGTTCGCCCTAAGTTGGCGGGGGTATGCCCAGACGTGGGTCCCTTGCTCACTTTGCCACTGGATTCAAGCAAGCCTGGCTGATGACGGCTGGAATGCCAGAAACCGGTCGTAGGATGCTTGTTTCCGGTCCAGGGAAGACATGGCTTGGCAGTTCGGGCTGGACTGTTCCCATGAGGCACAGGGTCAGACTGATTTGCATATCGCCATGTCTGAACTGGGGTGGTGGAGTGAGCTAAAGAATGATGATGGATTAAACCCAGATCGGTTGACTGGGGGTGAGTGTTTGATTGGCTCAAACGTTCCGTCCATCATCCCCTTTTGTATCGCTTTGTTCGCCCTAAGTTGGCGGGGTATGCCCAGACGTGGGTCCCTTGCTCACTTTGCCACTGGATTCAAGCAAGCCTGGCTGATGACGGCTGGAATGCCAGAAACCGGTCCTAGGATGCTTGTTTCCGGTCCAGGGAAGACATGGCTTGGCAGTTCGGGCTGGACTGTTCCCATGAGGCACAGGGTCAGACTGATTTGCATATCGCCATGTCTGAACTGGGGTGGTGGAGTGAGCTAAAGAATGATGATGGATTAAACCCAGATCGGTTGACTGGGGGTGAGTGTTTGATTGGCTCAAACGTTCCGTCCATCATCCCCTTTTGTATCGCTTTGTTCGCCCTAAGTTCGCGGGGTATGCCCAGACGTGGGTCCCTTGCTCACTTTGCCACTGGATTCAAGCAAGCCTGGCTGATGACGGCTGGAATGCCAGAAACCGGTCCTAGGATGCTTGTTTCCAGTCCAGGGAAGACATGGCTTGGCAGTTCGGGCTGGACTGTTCCCATGAGGCACAGGGTCAGACTGATTTGCATATCGCCATGTCTGAACTGGGGTGGTGGAGTGAGCTAAAGAATGATGATGAATTAAACCCAGATTGGTTGACTGGGGGTGAGTGTTTGATTGGCTCAAACGTTCCGTCCATCATCCCCTTTTGTATCGCTTTGTTCGCCCTAAGTTGGCGGGGGTATGGCCAGACGTGGGTCCCTTGCTCACTTTGCCACTGGATTCAAGCAAGCCTGGCTGATGACGGCTGGAATGCCAGAAACCGGTCCTAGGATGCTTGTTTCCGGTCCAGGGAAGACATGGCTTGGCAGTTCGGGCTGGACTGTTCCCATGAGGCACAGGGTCAGACTGATTTGCATATCGCCATGTCTGAACTGGGGTGGTGGAGTGAGCTAAAGAATGATGATGGATTAAACCCAGATCGGTTGACTGGGGGTGAGTGTTTGATTGGCTCAAACGTTCCGTCCATCATCCCCTTTTGTATCGCTTTGTTCGCCCTAAGTTGGCGGGGGTATGCCCAGACGTGGGTCCCTTGCTCACTTTGCCACTGGATTCAAGCAAGCCTGGCTGATGACGGCTGGAATGCCAGAAACCGGTCCTAGGATGCTTGTTTCCGGTCCAGGGAAGACATGGCTTGGCAGTTCGGGCTGGACTGTTCCCATGAGGCACAGGGTCAGACTGATTTGCATATGGCCATGTCTGAACTGGGGTGGTGGAGTGAGCTAAAGAATGATGATGGATTAAACCCAGATCAGTTGACTGGGGGTGAGTGTTTGATTGGCTCAAACGTTCCGTCCATCATCCCCTTTTGTATCGCGAAGTACTTCATAAAGGCACATGTTTTCTAGATGTGGACTTATTCTTGGACAGTACGAATCCACTATATTTGATTTCACAATGTCTGGACTTTCCAGGTCGAATCCTGCTAGGTACTGAATTTTTGGGAAAGACTTTAACACCCTATTTCGCGTACTGGCTAGGCTTAGACTTATTTAAACAATTTTCCGTGACCTCGAGAACACAATGGCTGTACTCAACCGGTCACATCATTTATAGGGCCCGATCTCTCTATGGGAAAGCATTTTCAAGCTGAAGCTGTACAGTCTTTTGGGTTATAGTCTTTTCTGCAGAAATATCCTCCCACATATCCTTCATCTCTGTTTTCTCTAATTTTGTAATATACGAAGTGACATAGCAAGCAACAGCGATGGAGTTGTCTGCAGCAAACTGTATATCCATATTTGCATTCCACATTTTGAGAATGACAAGTTTTTAGTAATTGATATACTTGGAGGCCTCTGTTCTTCTCAGGTTGCATGTGCTTTTCGAAGATTTCCGTGTCAGTATATGTCTGACTACAGACAAAAAGCTGTTCACTCTTCCTTGGGAATTTACAGGTCATGGAAATCCAAACCGACATCTTGTGTGAAAGTTTCCTTTGCAACTCTCTTTTCGACGACAGTACTTCCCACATCTATGTGTTTGAAACCGCAGAACATGTTCTCTCAGGCCATTTTCACTACTTTCTTTCAGGATGGCACATGTCACACACTGTTCTATGAAAGACAGTACATACTCATCACTGTCTGTTCCAAATTTCAGTGCATCTTTTATCCATAACAACATGTGAATGTGAGGAGCACCTCTTACTTGGTACTCTTTACGCCAAAAGAAATCAGTTACTTCGCTAAGAGGAGGATGTGTTGTATTGCAGATGAAAATCAGCATTGCTTGAAACATGTGGTTAAAATATCTGCAAACATTTGCAGGATCCAATGAGTAAAGTTCTCCTGCTTCCTTCACATTGATATCCTTAATGTTTGAGTTCACTTCTCTCATAAATTCAAGCAGGTCATTCTATGCGTACTCAGCTCAACTGAGCATCAGAAACCAAGTAGGTGCACCTAGGTTCCTCAACATACATTTCAGTTCTCCATGACAACGATACCAATACTTGTGTTTGTCATGTTGGCACGCCATCAAGTTGTATTCTAACTTTTCACCCTTTCCATGAATTTTGTCAGCGAATTCCTTTGCAGAGAGGTTTTGAAGATTAACTACTGTCTTTAGTATGTGGGTTACAGCATATGAAAGTCCAGACAAGTCACTCTCAAACAGAAGATGGAAAATGTATGAAATTCACTGGCAAAATCTTGCATCCTCTGAATATAATCTGGTTGACTAGTATTCAGTTGCTAGTAACTGTACAAAGTGGTCATCATAGAGGCCACCTGCTCCAATGGGAAACAGTTGTGGAAAACAGCGAGCCTCTAAACTTTTCTCCCACACACTCATGGGAGCTCGTTCTGCTTGTTTCATTTGAAAGAGATCAATAGCATCACAATTGACATTTTTAGAATGCAGGGGATGGATGCTGTAGTGTTCATACATTTCTTCTGATGTGAATCAATCTACTCTTTTCAATCTGTCCACCAGATGGTAATGTTTCATCCTGCATATATATTATATCATAAACAACATCAACATTTTTATACTAAATAATATTTTGTACTGGGTATAATGTTTTTTGTACTTTATTAACATTCACTAACTCTTGCCAGATTGTTGTGCTTTTGGTAGGCACACCTTTTACTAGAATGATAACTGGTTCATCAATATCTCTTTCTACCCTTACAGTTTCAATATTCTGTTTAAAATCTAAAGGTAAAAAAAACAACTCTTCCTTTAAGACCTTTTCGTAGCTCTGTCTAAGGTAATTTTTCCTGTGTTAGGTTCAATACGAACTATTGCTTCAAAAGGGTGTACACATTGTGTGAGAATCCGTTCATAAACATTTAAATCTCATAGTTCTTGTGGAATAGATACTAATTCTAACTTGTTATGTACTGCGCTAGCTGGCATTTTGTTATCCTCTAACTTATCATAGAGGTACTTGCATATAATTTGCTGTGTGGGCAACTCAAAGCTGTTCCGCTACAATTAAATCAACAGCAAATTCTTGCCACTCATCTCTGTTCTCCTGTCCAGTTTTTGAAAATACAACTAAATTGTGGGTTTGGCTTTTGTAGTGAGTATGTCGACAACAAACGCAAACCCAGTTTGGTTTCTCAGAAGAAACTCGGTTAAACTTCCTAATCTCTTCTGTAAAGTTCTCAACACTAATACCTGTGTCCGGTTCCTCTACACCTGAATATACCAGCTACTCATTTTGCCTAGACTCCTGTTCAGGACTAAAGAGCCAAAAATGAATGTTTTCACAAACCTTTTCTACCTCTGCTACTGTACCATGCAAAAAGAGCTCTATTCATTTCTCCTAAACATAGGGCAGAAGTTTTGACATAGCAAAGCCTCTTAACTAAATTTTGCATTTTAGAGTGGTGAACAGCTAACATTCTGAAGTGATGAAAGCTGCTTTGGTACACTTTCTTTGATAGACATGCTAGTGAATGTCCCTGTAAATTTGAATACTTCCTTACTTTGCATGGATCTTATCCTTGCAAAATCTCAATTAGCTGATTCAGCCTTTTGCATGGAAAGTTATGTAGGAAACTTCTCAACATAAGAATAGATTGCTGCCGAACACTGGAAATACTGCTACAGTTCCATTTGTATACAGGGGCCTGTCTATGTCTTCCTTGTATCTCTTCAGCTATCACTGCCTCAACATTCCTAGGAACCATCTCCTCTTTAGGAACGGGAATACCATCCTTCACCTCATAACATCGACTAGTTGATTCAACTGCATGCACTAATGTGTTCACTTGGAAGTAGCTTTCTTGATTAAAGAAAGGTTCAGTACTGGAAGTATGCTTCCATTCACCACAGAAAATTTTGCAAAAATTACTTCTATTCAGAAGTCTTTTCTTTTGGCTTCTTCTCCTCATAGGCAACACTGTTTTATCCAGTGTTCGCATTCTGTTCAGAATCAAAATAAATACCTTCCTCTTCAGGGCAAATGCCTTATCAACTACAGCCTCAACACGCTCTTTTTGTTTGACTGTTTCTCTTCTCCTTTTATACTGCTTCATGGGTCGTATGAGATACTGAATTACCCTACTGTTAAATTTTCTACCTCTTATTTCCTCAAACTGCCTCTGTCTTCTTGTTAAACTATTAGCATTCTTTTACGATTTATTTCTCTTAATATCACTTTCTGTTTGTTCTTTCTTAGCTAAATTGAAACCTCGCTTTTATTTACTTGCTTTAGCACACTTTACAGTTCTCCATAAACTATTTTAAGAAACCTTTTAGTTTTCTTACCAGCGGCTGTTTTCTCTTTAACCACATTGTCCACATTCTTTTCCTTTTGTTTCTCTGTTGTAAGAAGATAATATTCTTGCTTCTGTTTCTTTCTTGTTTCAGTTTGTTTGGCATTGTAATTCTCTGGTTTTAAGTAGAAGTAGATGTCTTGGAAAAAAACAATTCAGTACATTTAGTTTCTCATTACATACTATTGAATTGCATATTTTAAACATTTAACTACCGCCATAAACAGTTATGTTACTATACTACAACTACTCTTAGCCTATTAATTTCCATGTTTATATCTGTCTGTCTCTACCTATCTCAGCATATGCAACAGTCTGTGCATGGGTATACTACTGAATGCATCAGTGTGTCCATGGGTATCTAAGCATAAGCATCAGTGTGTCTTAGGGTGTCTCACTGTTTGCATAAATGAGTGTCTGGATGTGATACTGTATGAAAACATGTGATACTGACTCTGTTAGTGTATCAAATAATGTGTCATTTGATGTGTTAGTGTATGCATGGACATGTACCTGCATATGTTAGTGTATCAATCACTGTCTGCTTGGGTGTGCATATGTGTATATCAGTGTCTGCATGGGTGTGCTACTCTATCCATAAGAATTTACATGGGTGTATTAGCATATGTATCGCTGTTGACCTGCGTGTGTTAGTGTATGGATCAGTGTGTGCTTGAGTGCATTAGTGTATGGGTTAGTGTGTGGCTGGGTGTGTTAGTGTGTACATACGTGTGTGCCTAGATGTGTCAGCGTATATATTAGTGTATGTGCGGCTGTGTCACATTATGCACCAGAGTGTACCTCGGTGTCTTAGTGTATGCATAAATGTGTACCTGGGTGTGTCAGTGTATGCATGAGTTTGTATTTGGCTGTGTCAGTGTGTGCATAAGTGTGTACCAGTGTCTGTTTGGGCATGTCAGTGTAAATATCAGTGTGTGCCTGGGAGTCTTATAGTATAGGTCAGTGTGCATATCTGTATGTGCCTGGGTGTGTCAGTGTATGCATAAGTGTGTTCCATGGTATGACAGTGTATGCTTATATCAGTAACTGGGTGTGTTAGTGTATGCATGAGTGCGTACCTGTATGTCTCAGTGTATGCATCAGTGTGTGTCTGGGTGTATCAGAGCATGTATAGGTGTCTTCCTGCATGTCTTAACTGTGTACATCAGTATGTACTGGATGTCTTAGTGTATGCATGAGTATGTGCATCAATGTGTTAGAATATGAATCAGTGTGTGCCTGGGAGTGCTACAATATGCATTAGAGTATATCTGGGTGTGTCAGTGTATGCATCAATGCATGTCTACCTATGGCCTACCTTAGGGGTTACTTATATGTAAAAAAGAGACTTTATGGCTTAGCAAGGGATTTTAAATATCTGTTCAACCTTGTTGCAGGGATTCTGCACATACACAGAACTATGCGCAGGAATACGGGACCTCTGTGTTTAGGGGCTAAGCCTTACTACCGCTTCAGTACCCACAATCACAGGACCGACTAGCGATAGTGTCTCACTTGCTCTCCTACACAATTACGAAGATGCAAATGATTAGACACCCCAGAACACAACACTCCCGACTCTCTCAAGAATCGCGGTAATGAGACGTACCCTTTCGCTCATTTACTCGTACTTGTCCACAATAAGAATTGACAGAGACACGGATATAGTTTAAAATGTTTATTTTAACTATCATGCTCTATAACGCAGTATACGAGTCACTACCAGCAGCAAAACGCATAAACCTAAAACAGTTAGCATTGTTGCAAGTCCATATATTATAAAGGGAGATGTCATTTTACATAGACAGTGGCTAAAGGACTATAAGGCCTAACCACCCTCCCCTTGACAAGAAGCTGTATTATTATATAATAGAAGATCTCTAGGCTTTGTCAGCAGACCCCTAGGTAGAGTGCCTAGATGGTATGTCTACATCATAGGAACTGCATGGCTCTTCTCCCTGGAAAGGTCCCTCTCCAAGTGTGTGTTAACCAAACATGCCTCCCCATAATAACAAAGCACGAGTTTCCAGCAGCCGCAGCTGTGTTAGCATGTTTTGTCTAGGTGCTAGGGACTGACCAGAACAGAATAACAAGGGGCAGTGTTTATCGACCTTGCTCGCAGTGTTCAGACTAAACTCCAGGAACAGGCAGAGAACGCACAAAGCAGACAGTTCTCATGTGAAAGGCATTAGCAGAGTCTTGCAAAATAAAGTCATGTAGTAATGTGCGCAAAAGCAGCATCAAGGCAGCAGAGCTCATGCTAACTTAGTGATGTCGATAAGGTCCCTATCGGCTATATGACACCCTCCCCTTGGCCAGGTTGTAGCAAATAGATAAAATGTCTAAACAGAGTTCAAAGATAAGCAGAGACTAGAAGTTCTTGAAAAAAGCCAAATTGGAAAATTTTAAAAATAAGGTGAAAGAGAAAGAAAGAAAAAAAAATGTTTAATTGAAAACGTGATTAAAGCAGATTTGAAAAATCCATCAAAGTCTGTGAACTTAAGAATGCAATTTGCTCCAAAAGGTCATCTCCATCGCTCGTCGCAAAGAGGGAAGCCATCCAGTTAAGCACGTCGAAGGAACACACGTGTTCCTCATAATCCGATGCTTCCAAGAGCATAACCGGGCAACTTGCGTGATATTCGATGAAACTGCGTTGTAAGAGGTGCTGTGCACAGGTATTCCATTCAACCAACACTCCAAGTGTAGCCGCACGCATCAAACGGCCATCCCCAGAACAGGCCTGGTTATGGGCCAATAATGGACCCACCAACAGATCATAATCCGGGTCTGCGCCGGACGCATTGGAGAGGCATAAATCCAAGGCCCAATAGAAAGGGCACCGTTGGCAGTAGAACACAGGTTGCACGCAAGTGAAGTAGGCAAAGCGAAAAGTTAGTCCATAACTTATGCCAAGCGTCGCTAATGGCAAGCATCCAAAAAGTTGTTGCATTCGGTCACGGTACAGTTGCAATCGGCCTGGTCTGTGCAGTACCACAAGATGGGCAGCCATTGTGTAACAGAAGTATCAGCAAGCCAGCCGCCAGTGCCAGTATTAAGGGAAAGCCTCCGAAGGCGCTGGAAAAAATAGAATGGATAAAGGCCAGTATTACTCCAAAAATCGTCTGACAAGTAGTCCCAATGCCGGATCCCACCAGTTTAAAAAATTGAGCAAGGCCTTCTGTGTCAGACGCATTAAATATTTGATGTATCAGTTCCCCAAAATGAAGTGGGAGATTTGTATTCAGCAGTGACTGAATCTCACTAGATGTTCTAGCCACCTGTAATTCGAAGGTCTCTCGAACCGAAGTGAGAGCCACTTCTTGTTGAAACAATAGCGCTTTTAGTCTGCTTAGTTTATTGAAATCTGTTTTCAAAGTTGGAATGGAAGGCCAAAGGGAACTATCTACAATCCCATGCGGGGGTGGGAAAAGCACATTGCTACAACAAGTAACACGTTGTGAAACTGTTACTATATACGGGATCCCTGCCCGTAAGCCACAGCAGTTGTGGTTATTCAAAATAAGATAACTGCCATTAGAAAGCAGTGTGAGAGCAAGAATTATTGCCGGGATCGGCGTACCTTTAAAAAAACAAGCGAGATTAGGGGTGGACACGTTACAAGCGCCGTGCAATTTAACTTATTTGCAAATTAGGGAATGTCCTACTGTGGAATCACACTCCTCCCCTGTCAGGAAAACTTCCTTATCCTCTCGGTGACATCTGTAGGCCAAAGGCAAGGACCACAATTCGTGAATAAGCGCACTCCCTAGGGGTTCAAAGCGGCCTATCGAGTAATGTTTCATGCAAGATTTAAACTGAAATAGCGAGAATGGTAAAGAAATAATGCCATGAATTAACCATACAGCAGAATCAGTTTCTGCCACAGAAAATGGTAAATGCTCTATTGTTCAATGTGTAAAAGGGTGTACGTAGCGTCTTTCATTGACATGAACCTTTGGTTATCAGTTAAGTTGAATGGCATAAACAATGCAGAAGCGTTTAAATAATCCCATGGTACCTTTCCCATTTTGAGAGTTTGCAATGTCCATGCAAATTGGATCACAGAGTGCAATTGATTCTGACCATGGTATAACACAGATACATCATTCTGAACAATATCAATAACAGATGAAACAATGTTATCTAAAGTGTAAATGTGGTAAGACAACGTATTTATGCTATTGTCGACAACTGCCAGATCTTTTTCCGAATTAGCTTGATCAATTTGGCACAGACGGAACGCTGCCTCCATCTGCGAAAGTTTCCATAATTCATTATAAGCTGCATAGATAAACCTTTTGGATCGTGGGGACTTAGGACCCAAGATAAAATCAGACAAATTAATATCACTCGACAAGAGAGACAGGTGTTGTTTCACCGACGACAGTGTCGAGTGTTCCGACCAATGTTGACATAATTTCCACACCGAATACGTGGTGACCGAATGTGAATGAGGGAAACATGGATCAGGTCTAGTTTGAGTGAAACCTTGTGTTGCATTATGAACGCAGTTGGCAAGCATTAGAATTGGTTTGCCACAACAACCATCCTGAGGGGTCAACGTCAGAGATATTTAAAGTGCAATTTTGAAACATAGTTTGCAGGACATCCATCGTATAGTTGGTGTGTTCACGCCAATTATCATACTCAGCCAATAAAGGGATGGACGGAATATTTAAATTTTTGGCCGTAGCCAGACCAAAGCAAGTAGTTTGGTGCACCGTGTCATTTAAAAACAATATTTGAGTTGGAATGAGACATGCACGATGCAAAGCTTCGGGTCCCTGGACCTGCCAAGCTTTGGTTCCCCAAATGGATTTCAAATCAATGGTATTTTTCCAGTGTTTGTAACCATGTAAGGACAAATCGGTCCTAAATGAATTAGAATAAATTAACTTTGTGTGAGTCAACATAAATTTAGATTGAGATGGCAATTTCACTTATAGAAATAGGACTCTGGATTGGATGTATTGTAATCCAAAAAGTAGGTGAACTTATTCCGGACTGTTTTGGAACTTCCCCGTAAGGGAGTTAGACAATGTTCCCACAGAGTAAAATTAAAAATCGGTCTTAACGTATTTGTTTTATGCAAGAAATGATGACCATAATGTTGATAACAGAATAAATCAGCATAAGTTGCAGAAATTAAATACAAATCTTCAGCATCAAAATCAGCATAATGCTTTAAATCAGAAAACAATGAATGCACCGCTTGTACATCCGAATCATCAGAATGTATGTCCTGTGTTACCACATCTCCTAAGGAAACGCGAAACACGTATGGAATCTTGAGGACCTCCATCGGGCCATGGATTTCGAATGCTACTTTATCCCAAACGATGCCATCAGCAACAGGGAATGCCGAAATGTTCACGAGGGCGTTATCCTGTTTCATGATATGTGGAGCCAGAATTCCATCAACCAACTTCACAGCAGAGCGTTCTGGCAAATAATGACCATTGATTAGCAAGAAGAACACTGTCACAAGCACAAGCCAGATGTAGGTCCAGGGTGGCACCAAGTAAGTCTTTTTGAACCAGGAGATGAAAATACTGGTTTGCGACCGTGGAGTTACCACAGTTAATGACGAAGAGGAAGAGTCATAGGAGAAGCTCGTACGGTCCCCAAAATAACTGCTGGCTCCCACGTTCATTAATGGAGGCAGGGCAGCCGCAGCTTGATGATGTAAAGGACTGTCCAGTACTTCAATATTGCAGTCATCTGCAGGATAAGCATACTCGACGTCTGCGTTGGAGGCGGATGATGGCACAATAGGCTTAAAGTCAATAGAAGTCTCCATCTCACCATGTACGACACGGGCATTAGTCAAAGATGCTGAAACCATCGGATTCAGGTAAATAGCGTTACTTGAAACACTGGGAGTCACACTATTCAGAATCAGCCATATGGTGTAGTTTGACATTGTCAATTGAAATATATCTGTTTTCTTTGCGACCAGGCAAAGGAGGTAGTATCACGTACGAGAACCCTTCAATCCAAGAACCGGGACCGGTGCACGATAAGAAGGACCAAATTCTTTTATATTTTCCTGCTTTTCTCGTACCAAATCTCCAATCTTAGAAAGCCAGCCGGTGACGGGAAGCAGCATTGCCATTTCATTGGAAGAGGGTAAATGTTCTGTAGCGAGGCTGTCACTGGTCTTTTGTAGGTCCTGTAACACAGTAGAATGGTTATCTACGTCAAATGTTGCGGCAGCCGCCACAACGTCTAGACCATCAAGGTCTGGCACAAACATTTTAATGCAAAAGAGCATTTCATATGGGGTCCGCCCACCCAGAGATCTTCTCGGGAGATTATTAAGTGCACGTTGAACTCCATACAAATGGGCCAGCCAGTTCCTGCCAGTACCTAAGACTCTAGCTGTCAAAGATTGCTTTAAGTCACGGTTCATTCGTTCTACTATAGAATTGCCCTCAGGCCTGTCTGGAGACGAAAACTGCACCAGCACCCCCCAAAGACTTCATCGCGTCCTTGTACACCTTAGAGGCGAACGCTGGACCTTGGTCTGAATGGAAGGTGCCACAGGCAAATGTCCCGACAAAGACACACAAATCTCTAATGACATTTCGAGCGTCAGCACTGCATTGTGGCCAGGCCCATAGGAATCTAGTGCACGAATCAACTGCAACAAAAATGTATTTATATGCAGTATCTGAAATCAATGGACCGCAGTGATCAAGGTATACACAGCCGAATAGCTGATTTGAAATATAAAGCTGTGTTTGTGGTGGATGTAGATGGTTTAATTTGCTGACAAATGTCACATGCAAGCACATAATTACGGGTTTGTCTATATGACCCACGCCACCAATAACGTTGCTGTAAAATAGAAACTGTTGCCGACCCTCCGTCATGTGCAGAAGCGATGCCCTCGTGAGCGGCTATGATCAAAGAAAGCCTGCGGTCCATGTTGGGAATCAAGCGATCCCCAACTGACGGTATTGTAGCGTAAGGAACTTGTTCGGGTGACAAATGATAAGAATACTTACAAGGGAAGCCCTGTGGGTAATCTGTTCCACTCTTCGTAGCAGCAATAGCTGCCAGAATTTCCTTATCTATTTTAGTCATGGACCTTGTAACTGCTGCTACTGTACATGTGGCTACTGCAGATTTGGGTGCCTCATCAGCCAAAGATTTTCCAACAGCATGTGCTCCCACATGCTGATGGCCAAGAGTATGAATAACCTGTGTGAGTGGCAGACGTTCTTTAAGTTCCGCCACTCGAACCCAAAGCGTTTTATGCTTTATTGCTCTGCCCTTGGAGTCTCAATAATCATTTTGAGATGAAAAGAATAAGTTGTCATTAAATGATTGGACACAGTAGTAAGAATTGCACACAATAGGAGTATTCACATTAGGATCAGCGAACTCTAGAGCCAAAAAAAGAGCACACAGCTCCGCCAATTGTGCCGTACAGTCCCCAAGTGCCTGTGTATGCACAATGGAAGACTTAAATTCACCATTAACAATCGAACCAGCCACAATAGCGCAAGCCGCTGAATAAGCGTGTTTGGACCCAATGGCCGGTTGAGCCAAGCCGTCAGTATAAATGATACATTTGTACTGATCCAAAGGAAGTAACGACAACGGAGGAGGATGAACATGCTCATACTGTAAAAACTCCTGTGTCTGTAGAGCGGGATCAAAGATAAACGTGACATCAGCCGATGTCAAAGAAGTAGCCCATTGTATCCAGCAGGAATGTAAAGCTTTAGAATTTGGTACACTCGCCTTCGTCACTGCCTCTAAAGCAGGTATAGGCAACACCATAAGAATGCGTTTTCCCTGCGCCAGCGTTCGTTCTTTCAGAATCGACATTTGGACTGCAGTCAAAATCTTCTCAATATTGGAGAATCGCATTTCCACAGATGTGTACAAATGTGATTTGTATGCAATTGGTACTGTGTCACCTTCGTTGAACGTTTAAGTAAGTGAAACCCACTGTGCCCAGCACAATTCGTATGACCAGGTTCGTGGAGGTATCATGCGTCAACAAGAATTGGGACGCTAGCAGATCAGACTGCAGAGATTGAAGAATGGAGGTATGTTCCGGAAGCCAGCTGGCAGAAGAATATGAGGGTTGTATTAACGCATAAAGCGGTTTGATACGCTGGGCATAGTCCCGAATATAAGTCCTCCCAAAATTAAAAAATCCCAGCAAAGATTGAAGTTTTTTCAGAGTTGATGGAGCTTGCAATTGTGCACATTTCTCCAGAAAGTGGGGGGCCAACCCCCTACCTTCGTTATTGAGCTCATAGCCCAAGAAGAGCACCACTAAACAAGCGATGTGTGATTTAGCAAAATTAAATTTATACCCAAAGTCAGCAAATGACAGAATAATTCGATCCACGTGGACCAAATGTGGAATCAGTTCGTCATCCGTCAGAAAAATATCATCGACGTAAGACAACGCATCTGGGTCAATGCTGTGTAATAAAGACACAACATGTGCTGCAAAAGCCCCAGGGCTGTTCTTATAGCCCATTGGTAATCGCGTAAATCTTTTCTGATTGCCGACCGCGCTAAATGCGGTAAAATCACGGCTCTCTGGAGCCAAATTGTGACTGTAAAAATCATTGGATATATCTAATGTCGTCTTGTATTTTTTACGAACAATATTATTCACTAATGCAGAGCTGTGTGTGTTCTGTGCTGCAAAATGTACGAACATGACTATTTAAATTTTGATAATCCAATACTATGCAATACGAACCATCCGGTTTCGAGATCAGAAAAAGGGGATTATTCATGGGTGATACACAGGGTTCAATTACACCTTGATATTCCAATTGGGACAAAATGTCACAGACAGAAACTTTAGCCTCTCGTCTGATTGGATATTGCCATTGGGGTTGCGGCGTAGAACGCAAAGGTATTACATGTGCCAGCGAATATCCATCCCAGCCCACTTGATTACGATACACTGCCGGGGCCAGGGCCAATGCCCACTCCGATGCGTAAGCCTGTTTAGCTTCCTCAGGGACTAACGCAAAAAACTCTGAAGTATCACGTCCTTCCCCCGATAAGAAGTGAGAACAAATGGTGGAGGCCAATCCGCCTCCGCCAACAAAATGTCATACGAGGACGTGAGATTTTCCCAGAAAACTGCAGTAATTGTACGCTGTATATCACCTTCAATCTGGAGGACTATTTCATAAAGTCTATCCGGGGGTGCAACCCGTGTGTCAGCTGTTTCTACTGTATTAAATGCATCAGTTGCTCTCGCCTCCAGATAGGGACGCAGTGCCTCCCGCACTATGGTAACTTCTGCCGCGCTGTCGCAGAGTGTCACTGCCCATGTCCAATCTAGGAGAAGTGTTCTCACTGTCTGAGGCATACTTCGCTATTAAAGCGGCAACTTTCTTCTTTTGATACAGGGGTTGAAAACGAGGTAGTCCCTCTTGTTTGGCTTTAACGTCAAACTAGCGATGTTGATCTCGTCCCTGCTGAGCGGTCACGCCTTTGCTGCGATCCTGACGCTCTCCACCACTTGAAATCTATCCGGTCTCTTAATTTTCGCGTGGTCGCGCAAATCATAAGAATGCTCAGAAGTCTCGGGTGTCAGTGAACCTGCACGCGAACCCTGCTTCTGTTGTTATTGCCTCTGTTTTTTACTACAGTTCTTTTTAGGAAAGAACGGGCGCCCATCTTTCTCTGTTTGGGCTTTTTGTTGAGTTTGAGTTTGAATTTGAGTTAAAGGCTTAATTCCCAGACTATTGCGCCCTAAGGTTTTATAAGTTTTAGCAATAATCTTTGGCAATTCGCACTGCTTGTCTGCGTCAGCCACAGCCTCCAAGCGCTGAGCCACTTGTAAGCTTACAGCTTCACCCTTCACATTAGCAAGGATCATATCTCAAACATTGTCGAACATTCCGACCAGTCTCATTCCCAACTACAGGGCCGCCTCAGCCCCATGTTCATCCTGAACACGTTTTATCACGGAAGGGAGAACTATCATTGAGGGAGTGCCAAAACACATTGAATATACCGCTGCAAACACTCTACCCCAAGTGTTACAATCAGCTAGCTCGGGAACAAGGCCTTTAGGTAAGCTCATCGTCAAGATCCTGTGTTTTTCAACAGGAGTGGTATTTGGAAAAACAGCTTAGAGTTGCTCAAATTTTTCAGCAAGCCAGTAAGGAGGTTCATCCTTATTTTGTGGACGTTTGCCCATCACTGAATTAATCATGAGGAAACTTATAACCATACCACCATGGCCAGGCGGTTGTGCAGCAACTCCAGGTGGTGCCACCTTTAGGTTGCACGACATGAACTGTATAACAGCCGGGGGCGGAGCTTGCCTGGCCTGAAAATGGCCGCCTTGTGATAGAGCTCCGCCACACACCGTCTCTATCCGGCAAAATGTGAGGTTTCATCGGGTCCAATCCTACGTGGGGACGATGGATCTATAGCCCTTTTGATCTGCTGAGGCTGGGGCTGTGCCTCAAGCCGCTAATTGCCAGAGAGTGGCTGACAATTTGGATGGTGAGGATTGCGGCGAGGTGAGGACTACTTGCCGTGCTGTCATGGGCGGAGCCTGGCGCGGGCGACGCTTGCTGCGGCTGCGGTCGGAGCATCTAGCCTGGCGGGCACCCTACCGAGGCTGAATCCGGCAGCGAATCCCTGGTGCTGCCTTGTGGGCTACTGGGGTGCCTCGACTCCGCGGTCTCTGCGGTAGACCCCTGCTGCCGACGGAGCCTGGTTCCGCGAGGAGAACGGCTGTGCCCGTGGTGGTGAGGGGCTGAGGCTGCTGGTGACGCAACGGAGCCGGTGGATCCCCTGTCGGCCCTGGCCGTGGGTTCTCGACGCTGCAGATAATCCGGTGAGCCCTGCTGCCTGTGTAGACGAGGGACGGCAGTGACGCGACTGCACCGAGTGGTGAGGGGGCCGCGGCCACGGTTACGTCCCCGAGGTCGGCGGGGCCTCTCTCACGGTCCAACTCGGCTGCTGGATCCTGGCGCTGCATCTCAGTCGTGGGGGCACTACTTCAAGATTCCCGCTCCCAGGTGGCATCGTACGGCGTGAGTGGTGAGCCCGGTAAGGTGAGGGGCTGTGGGCTGCGCCGCGCCGCTTGGGGCCTGCTCCCGGCCTCATTAGCCTGTGACTTTGCTGCTTGACTCGCTGCCCCCCGACTGGAGCGTAATACCTGCGGGCGCTGCCCGGCGCCATCCTGCTGCCCCCATCCTCCTTGAGCTGTCTGATCCGCCGGGTGGCCCCCCCTTGGGAGTTTGGACGGCGGGTGGGCTGCCCATGGCCTGGATGGAGTGGCAGCGATCTGCCTCCTGCTGAGCTTGGCCACTTTTGCTGACAACAGCCCATACGCACTGGTTCCTCTTGTCGCTTGCTGCACTCCCCCAGCTGGACCCAGAGAGCATGTTCCTGTGGGGCTCGTTGTCCCGTGGATATTGAGATAGGGAAGCCTGACAAATCTCAACCCAAGCTCAAATTCGAGCAGCGCAAGTCCCGGCGCTGTGAAGAGGCGGCGGACAACGTGCTGTCCGAGTCGGATACCCCCTCTGAAGACCTGGTAGGCGACATCAAACAGATTATTGCATCCATGCAGAAGGGTCTAACTGCCATTGATTCGAAAATAGATACGCTAGCCTACAGGATGGCTAGGATGTCAGAGAGAGTTGATAAGCACTCCGAGCGTATAGATATGGTGGAGCGCCGCATCACAGAGGTTGAAGAGGCCCAGTCCGATTCCAGCAGTGCCCAGAAACGTGTGGAACGAGCATTAACTACCTTGCAGGACAGAGCTGAGGACTTGGAGGCCCGTTCACGGTGCAGCAACCTCCGTATTACGGGCCTGGCAGAATCTACGGCCACGGGTAATATGGAGTCCTTTGTAGAAAAATTGCTCACGACTCTGTTGGGTGCTGACACATTCTCTCATCTATTTGTCGTGGAGAGGGCGCATCGTTCACTTGGCCCTCGCCCTCAACCTGGAGCCCCACCACGGCCCATAATTGCAAAACTTTTAAACTACCGGGACAGGGATGCTGCGCAATGCAAGAGAACTGGGCATCTTAAAATATGAGGGGGCCTCCCTTTCTCTGTTCCCGGACTTCACCCTGAAAGTGCAAGAGGCCAGACGGCAGTTCATTCCCCTAAAACGCAAGTTGCGTGAACAGCAGATAGAATATGCCATGTTGTACCCGGCACGACTCAAGGTCATGTTTGATGGCAAACCTAAGATTTACTCTGACCCCCAGTCCCTGCAGAAAGCGCTTAAAGATTGGGAAAGAGCTGGCAAGCGTGGGAAAGGGCAGAGTGACATCCCTGCTGCAGCTGGTGGTAATGGAGGACTTGATGACAATGACTGAGGGGGCGTGCAATTATTACAAGTGTGTTGCTGATTTGATGTACTCATTGTAGTTGTTTTTATAATGTTATAGGGGTACATGCATGATGTCATGGTGGTTGGTGGACCGAGTTGTTGGTCGGGCTGGCTGCGGTAGCATATAGTAGCACTGGGCATACTTCTTCTCCTTTGTCCCCCCCCTCCTCCCTTTGTTCTGAGAGGGGTGTGGGGCAGAATGGATGCACACGGGGGACGAGCCCTTATAGTACTCTGGTATCGAAATGGCACATCTGCGGCTGCTGCTTAGTTTTTCCTCCCTGGTACGTGCCACTCTATATGAAGCTTTACGACTGGTATTCGGTGGTGTGGTGGTGGGCTGGATTAGTTTGCATTGTTGGGTAACATTCGCCCCATTGCGTTACTCCGCTGTGTTTCCTCATTTTCTAGAGGTTCATTGTAGTATTCATGATGTGTGTGCGTCATGGTTGTTTGTTTTTGTAGTATTTGGGTGGGCTGATACTCGCCTTTGCAAAGTTGGGGCGTGCAGGGCGTGGGTGGGGGTGGGAATGTTATTCATGTTTATTATTTTTTCTTTCACAGATCACATGTCATTTTCTATCTATGCTGGGTGGGGCGGGACGTGGGGCTCCGGAGGGAGGATACACGACTTGCAATTTCGTCTTACATGACAGGATTCACTACTGGCAGAGGCCAGATCAAAAGACTGAATCTCATGACATGGAATGTTCGGGGCTTAAATGACCACCGTAAGGTGCGGAAAATAACTGCTTACTTGAAACGTAAGGAGATTGACGTGGCCTTACTTCAGGAGACACACCTAAAGCCTGGGTGCGCACTACTCATAGGTAGCAGGTTAGCCGGTGCCTTTCACGCTGCTTGCTTCACTTCCCATTCTAGAGGGGTGCTGACATGGCTCAACCCCAAAGCGGGTCTCAAACTGGAACAATGTGAAACGGACCCGGCGGGCAGATATGTTGTATCTAGGTGCTGTAGTCCTGAGTGGGACTTTTTGATTGTCAACTCCTATGGCCCGAACTATGATGATCCGGGGTTCTATCAGTCCCTTTTTTCATTACTCAAGGATCGCCAATCCTTGCCGGTGTTCTGGGGGAGATTTTAATTGTATACTGGATACGACCTCGACCGCTCGAAGGGTCCCGCTCGCCCCTTGTCCACCTCAGCGAAGGCCATAACGGATATCACTTTGCAGCTGCAGCTGGCTGATGTATGGTGGTCCCGCTCTAGCATACGAGGTGGTTACACGCACTATTCGGCGCAACATTATACACATACGCGCATAGACTATTGGTTCATCCCACGAACTTTGTTACCTACAGTTCAGGACTCTACAATCCTGGCCCGTTCATTCTCAGATCACTCGCCTATTTAGTTAACTATTTCGAAGCCCCCGCGTTCTCCTCCTCCGTTTTTGTGGAGATTTCCCCCTTATTCATTATTAGACTCAGTCTTCAACTCTGAGCTGCATGATGCGATCTCTGAGTTCTTTGATATTAATGTGGGTTCGGTTGACTCCTTCGCCACGGTCTGGGAGGCGTTTAAGGTCTGCATAAGAGGCGTTGCCATTAGCAAACACGCTGGTGTCCTCCGGTCCATTCGAGGTCGCCTTGCCCTACTAGAGACTCGTCTGACTGATCTGGAGGCTCAACTGTCTCTCAGAAACGATCCCGAACTGCGAGAGCAACTCAAAGCCACATTGGCTGACTATCATGAGGAAGCTGATAATGAGGTAAAGCATATGGGCAAGTATGCTTCAGCCAGATTTTACGGAGAGGCTGACCGACCTGGTTTGGTGCTAGCGGCATTGGCTCGCCGTCGTATGGACTCTGGGCGCATTACTGAACTGATTGACGATGAGGGCACGGTCCTGACGGAACAAACTGCAATTAACGAACAGTTTCGCTCCTATTATCGGGAGCTTTATTGCTACAAGCTTTCCCCCGGTGATGATGAGGTAGCGCAACACCTTGAGTATATTCAACTTCCTTGGCTACAGAATTGGCAACGCGACTTCTTGATGCGTCCCATTGAGATTTCAGAGGTTCGGCTAGCTCAATGCTCGATGCGGGAGGGCAGTGCCCCTGGGTTGGATGGTCTCATGGTCACCTTCTATAAGGGTTTCAGTGATCTTCTGATTCCGCATTTGCTAACTTTATTTCACGAAATGGCTGCGGATGGGATAATGCCTCCCTCCATGCGTGAGGCGCTGATCATCACTCTGTTGAAACCGGACAAGGACCCTCATAGGTGCCCCTCTTATCGCCCGCTCTCACTACTCAACGTAGACACCAAAATCTATGCGAAAGTTCTGGCTAATCGTCTTTCCCCGCTTCTTCCTCAACTGATCGGTCCTGAGCAAGCCGGTTTTATACCGGGACGTACGCTCTCGTATAATCTCCGTACGGTGTTTGGAGCCCTGCAGCATGTTCGGCCAGAGGTTAAGGCGGCTGCGGTCTTTTTAGACGCCGAAAAGGCCTTTGATTCGATTGAATGGAAGTTCATGCATGCGGTGTTGTGTCGAATGGGAGTAGGCGAGGTCTTTCTGCAATTGATCTCGGTGCTATATAACTCGCCACTGGCTCGCGTACGTACGGGTGATGCGGTCTCAGTCCCATTTCAGATCTCCAGAGGAACCTGACAGGGGTGCCCTTTATCTCCGCTATTATATGCCGTAGCTGCTGAACTCTTGCTGCGGTCGATATGCGAATATCACGGCCATAGAGGGCTCCGTTTTCCTCATTGCAACCTAATCACTTCAGCCTATGCTGATTATACACTCTTATATGTTCGCGATCCTGAGGTCCATCTGGCTCCTATTATTCGAGAGGTACTGCGCTTTGGGGGGCTTTCGGGCCTTAAGATTAACTGGGACAAATCCATAATATTCCCATTGACTCCTGCTACGGTGCAGTTCCCGCTTGACTTCCCACTACAATGGACGTCCGACCCGGTGCGTTATCTGGGCATCCATGTGCACTCTGATGCAGATTTGGTAATTAAGGCTAATTACGGTAGGGTGATTGACAAGCTCGGTGACGATATAGATAGATGGATTCGGCTCCCATTGTCCTTGACCGGTAGGGTTTCCTTAATGAAGATGGTAGTGCTCCCTCGCCTGCTCTTTCTTTTTGTCAATATCCCTACAGTGGTGCCCCAACACCTGTTTCGTGAACTTCGCTCTCTGCTGACTAAGCTTGCGTGGGCGGGTAAGTACTCTAGAGTCGCCTTGGATACTCTCATGCTGCCGTACATGGCGGGGGGTTTGGGTGCTCCAAATCTCGAACTTTATTACAGGATCGCGCAGGCCTCTCACGCATACAGTTGGGTGCATGGCCCACGTGATTTACCTCACCTCCAGATAGAAGGGGTTGCTGCTGCCCCACACTCATTGCCTCGCTTTCTAACTCAGGCGCCTTCGAGAAGATGCGGGATACTTGACTCGGTCAATTCCTCTGTTCATGCGTGGAACGCACTTCTTAAATTGTACAATAGTGCACAATTGTATTCGCCTCGGCTACGAGTGGAGTGGTGCCAATGGTTTGCGCTCAGCGCGGAGAGGGGGACCCTCAACTCCCTACACAGTTTACAAATAAATACAATTGGAGATCTGTTCAAACACGGGCAGGTGGGCACATGGGAAGAGGTCGCTGGTGATGACAGTTCGCATTCGGCGCTGACAAAATTCCATTTTTTAGGACCCGGCATGCTATGCGAGCTGTTCTTGGGGACGAGCTCCTAGAACCAATGGATATCCCGCCCCTGACTATACTTTTCGGCTCACAAACACCTGGTAAGCTGATCTCTAGGCTTTATGCTTCGGCCCTAGCCACTAAGACTTCCACTCTCATGAAGGTTAGACAAGCTTGGCAGACGGATGTAGGCGTTCCAATTACAGACGAAGTATGGTCTTATTGCTGCGAAGTTACCCGCAAGATCTCCATAAATGGTCATCACAGATTGGCACATTTTAAGTTTTTAAATAGAGTTTATTATTCCCCACTACGCCTCTTTAGGTATGGCTTACGAGAATCTGATCACTGCGAGCGCTGTGATATGCCATGGGCTGGGTTCTTTCACCTGGCCTGGCCATGCCCCCAGGTGGAAGCCTATTGGGGGAGGATTTTTCAGATGTTAAACGACATAGCTGTGCTCACCCTTGCTCCAGACCCCTTGCTGGCGCTTCTAGGTTACACCAAGCATCTCCGGAAAAATGTACGTAAGCTCACAGCAATGGGCCTCCTGTTAGCCAAGCGTAGACTAGCGCTGAGGTGGATGAGGGGTCCTGTACCTACTATTGCAGAATGGGAAAGGGATATGATTTACTGTAACACCCAATCAGATGTTTATAATGAATTGCTCCCGCCATGTAACCGCCCGAAAAGCTTTTGGGGTCTGTTTGCACAATACCGCCTGGCCCAGCAAAATTCTGAGGATATGCAGGACTGTTGAAGCAATTATTGACGTCATTATTTTATGCTTAATGCCCCAGTGTATTCTTGCAGTTAATTTGGAACTGTCATGTGATTTATGCATATATAAGGACCTGTGTGTAATTGATTTACCCTGCAGTGGTCCCATTCATGCTTCTCCCCCTTCCCCCCCCGCTCGCCACCACTCCCTGTATCGATAATTCTGGGTTTCAAAACTGACTTTGGACTATGTGATCTGATTCTTCAATTTTTTTTTGTACCTTCGTTTGTGATTTTTTGATTTAAAATGTAATAAAAACATTTGGGAAAAAAAATAAAATAAAAATAAAATTAAAAAAAACTGTATAACAGCCCTATGTACATGTATTAACGATGTATGTAAAACACGTAGCTCTGAGACAGGAACGTTAAGGCAATTTGGATGTGTGGTATACCCAGCAAAAACAGGCCACGTGGCCCCGTCAATCGATAAGGGGCCTAAACGGACCGCTGTCAAAGGGTGTGGATGGGCGCCATTAAACTATATGGTGTGTTGCCAAGCCGTCAACGGAACTTCAAGAGGTCTATAAGGTCGATAAACCTGCAGAAGTGCAGTGGCAGTATATTCGTGAAAGAAATTATCAGTTCCATCCACTGCCAGAAAGGTGACCCAAGAATAAAATACCTCGAAGCGGTGAGCTGCATCCACCTCAACTACAAAAATAATAGATGCACCAGCATTAGGGACCCCATGTTGAGTCAAATATGCCGTTACTGGTGCACGGTTATGGCCACTGATAATAAAATGAAGACAACCTACGAGCGGCAGAGCAATAATGGGTAGGAGAAAGAAAAAGACCTTTTAAAATTCAAGCTTGAAAAACCTATAAAAATTCAAATATACGAGGATAAACCGTCACGACTGTCTCCAGAAACAGAAGTGAGGGGATTGTGGACAAGCACAAGCACTACTCAGGTGTCTCGCAGATAAGTATCAGACCAAATGTTGGTGGCGCCATGTTGCAGGGATTCTGCACATACACAGAACTATGCGCAGGAATACGGGACCTCAGTGTATAGGGGCAAAGCCTTCCTACTGCCTCAGTACCCACAATCCCAGGACCGACTAGCTATAGTGTCTCACTCGCTCTCCTACACAATCACGAAGATGCAAATGATTAGACACCCCAGAACACAACACTCCCGACTCTCTCAGGAATCGCGGTAACGAGACGTACCCTTTCGCTCACTCACTCGTACTTGTCCACAATAAGAATTGACAGAGACACGGATATAGTTTAAAATGTTTATTTTAACTATCGTGCTCTATAACGGAGTATACGAGCCACTACCAGCAGCAATATGCATAAACCTAAAACAGTTAGAATTGTCGCTAGTCCATATATTATAAAGGGAGATGTCATTTTATATAGACAGTGGATAAAGGACTATAAGGCCTAACCACCCTCCCCTTGACAAGAAGCTGTATTATTATATAATAGAAGATCTCTGGGCTTTGTCAGCAGACCCCATACCTTAGTGCCTAGATGGTATGTCTACATCATAGGAACTGCATGGCTCTTCTCCCTGGAAAGGTCCCTCTCCAAGTGTGTGTAAACCAAATATGCCTCCCCATAATATCAAAGCACAAGTTTCCAGCAGCCGCAGCTGTGTTAGCATGTTTTGTCTAGGTGCTAGGGACTGACCAGAACAGAATAACAAGGGGCAGAGTTTATCGACCTTGCTCGCAGTGTTCAGACTAAACTCCAGGAACAGGCAGAGAAAGCACGAAGCAGACGGTTCTCATGTGAAAGGCATAAGCAGAGTCTTGCAAAATAAAGTCATGTAGTAACGTGCGCAAAAAACAGCATCATGGAAGCAGAGTTCATGCTAACTTAGCGATGTCGATAAAGTCCCTATCGGCCATATGACAACCTAGCAGTAAAATTACTCATATAGACTGTGCAGTAGTAGGCCCAAAACATCTGTAAAGAGCTACTTGTCTGCATTGGTGAATAGGAGTATCAGTCCATCAATCCATATCTAAATAACTGTATAGGGTCTTTCTCTGAACGGGTGTCCCTGGATGTGTAAATAACTATGTCACCATATGACTAGCTGTTGCAGTTTCTCTATGGGTCTCTATATGTGTATCTAACTGACTGTATAAATTATTTACTAGCTATATTACTGAATTTTGAGGTTTAAAATTGTATGTGCAACTGGTTCTGTTACTGCTGGATACATAGGTGCTGTGTGGGCATCTGACTGAATGTCTAAGTGCCCCTGTCTCTGTGTGACTGACTAGGTGTAAATACATATGTGAGTTGCTGTATGAATGGTAGACTGCATGTTTAACTGTATATATGGGTCGGAAGTTCACATCGGACTCATTGATACTTCAAACTACATGTCGTACAATCTAAGGACAAAGCACCCTACCCTACCATCCTACCTTGCCCTATCTTAAGGGTGACATATATATAGTAGAACAAAGGTTTAAGGCTTGATAAGAGGTTATCAATGGCAAGTCAACCTGGCACTAAAATGGCACACATAGGCTCTGCAGTAGCAGGCCCAATGCATGTTTAAAGAGCTACGTGTCTGCATGGGGGACTTAGAAAGTCACTACTCGAATGAGAACCTAAATAAGTGCATTAATACCTCTCTGGGTGTGCCACTGGATGCGTAAGCAACTATTTCGCTATATTTCTAGCTGTCTAAGTATCTCTATGGCTGCCTTAATGTGTATGTGACTACCTGTATATATTACTTATTGGCTCAATTAGTGTTGAGATATATAACTGTGTGTGCAAGTGGTTCTGTTACTGCTGTAGACATAAGTGCTATATGGGCATGTGACTGAATGTGTAAGTGCTTCTGTCTCTAACTGGGTGGGTGAGTACCTCTATGCTTTTGGCATGGCAGTCATACTGCAGACACAGCCTCTGCAGATGCAGGCAGGCCACATGTTAAAGGTCTACTAGTCTGGAAGAGTGATTATGAGTATCTCTATTTCAGTGCACATCTAAATACGTGTATCACTCGCTCTCTAGCTGTGTCACTAGAAGTGAAAGTAAGTCACAATCTCTTCATGTCTTCTTGAGTGGCTGTACATATTACTTACTGCCTCTATTACATGGGCAATTGCTTCTTTTTGCATGGTTAGCCCCCACTTTTTGCCTGTTGCCTGATGTGATTTCGAACTGTAAGTGCACTGGGTCCCTGCTAACCAGGTTCCCAGTGCCATATCTCTTTGCCAAACACTGTACCATGATTGGCACCACTTCAACCACCCCTGAAAGCCCCTAGTAAATGATACCCCTGGTACCTAGGGCATGGGCACTGAAGATGGTCCTCTGGGGCTGCAGCACAGGTTGTGCCCCCCCCCAAGGGCCTCTCACCAAGGTTATGCACTCTGCCATTGTAGGCTGCATGTCTTGGTGCAGAGAAATCGGAACAGTCTACATGGGCCACAGCCCTTTGTGCCATGCCACCCATACACTGCATAAGATATAGGTAAGTCACCCCTACTACAGGTCTTTAGCCCTAGGGCAGGATGCACTATATCCTATGTGAGGGCAAATCAGCATAAGCAGGTATGCCCCTACAATGTCCAGTCAATTCTGAGATACTGTAAGTGGACAGGGAAGCTATAGGGGTTACATGAACTCGAGACTTTTTCAAAATGAGTTACCTAGCTTCATGACGGCTTCACTGATTTCTAAGATGTTTGGTACCAAACATTTAGTCTTAATAAGTACTCACTGATGCCAGTGTTGGACTTATTAATACATTCACACAGGAGATCTTTTTATAGGGTCCCTGAAAACCTACGAAGCACTGGTGTGGTCCCTGACTTGTTTTCGCCAGTCTGCCACCACCAGACATGTTTCTGCGGTGAGAGCCAGCATCTTTAGAGGACAGAGAAAAGGCCTGCCCTGGGCAGAGGTGCTTCACACCTCATTCAGAACAGGATGGCCTTCCTGGGCGATGCCGCCTTTGAAATCCAACCCAGGAACACACAGATAGCGAGGAAGGCCAAGTCCCCTTTGTTGCTTCACTTTTAGCGGGAGGAAAGGAGGGAAAATTAGTTAGATTTGGAGGAGGGTCCCCACTTAGCCTATACGACCCTTGGGACAGGAAAGCTGTGAACCCCTCTCCTGAAATTCCACCATCTTGGGATGGTGGAGAAACAACCTATCAGGGCTAGGATAGTGCCCTTCCCAGAGGAGGTGGTCACTAGAGGCTGTAGACACCCTAAAGGTAGGTAGCCCATTGGCTACTACCTGTCTCCCCTTGTAACACCCCTGAATTCAGTATTTAGGTGGCACCCCGGGACCTGAACGTCAAGTTCAACGGACAAGAGAAGACCAGGACAAAGAAGACCCACTACACAAGAACTGAAGCCCTGCTGCAGAAGAAAACCTTGCCTGCTGCTACAAGGACTCAACAATTGCTGCCTGCTGTGTCGTCCTGAACCTGAAAGGACTCCAAGAACACCGGTGCACCTCCAGCTGTCAAGAAATTGCCAAGAATCTCCCTTGGAATGAAGTTAGCACTCCCCTGCACACCACAAGCCCCAGTTCCTTCAAGTCTGGTTTGTCAACTTGGTGCTCCCCGACAACCTCGACACAGCACCGAAGCAAGAAAATGTACAACAGCTCTGGAGTACCAGAGCTGTATCCTCACCAAATTTGGAGCTATCAGAACCTACTGGAGACACGGCGTACCAATAACTCGGGTACCAGAGGATCCTCATATGCAAACACTGAGAACAAGAGTCTACTCCGGACCCCAACAACTCCAGAAGCAAGCACCCATCGAGGGGTGTCAAGATACCCAAGACCCACTTCCTGAGTGGCACAGCTGTCCTGAGATCACCTCTCCAAGTTACCTGCTCCTGACCACGAGGATCTCAAGGGGCACAGCTCCCAGCTGACCTGTTCACTCTGCGCCCGGCCTCACCGGCCTAAGCACCAACCAACCAGATGTGCTCCCATGATCCCCAAGCCCTTGCTACCTCCTCCCTCAAAGGAGCTCCATCGGACTTACCAATAAGTCCTGTGTTGCAGTGTACTTTCAAGTTGCCCCCTTTGACTTTGCACACCAGCTTCCAAGACCCTCTTGAACTTCTCCTGCTGGAACATTGGACCTGGTCCCAACATTGACCTAAAACCAGAAGGTGAACTTCATGAATTCATTGCCTTTTTTTATATGCATTTTTCTGCTTTATCCCCATTGTTTCCAATGGTGCGTAATTGTGCACAAAAATGATATATTTTCGTAACTTTCAAAATCGTAACTACGAAAGTACTTACCTTAGAATTGAGTTCTTGATCTTAGAAATTACATAAAAATCAATATTATTTTTATAAATTGGTCTCAGTTGTATTCTTGAGTGTGTGTCTCATTTATTGCCTCTGTGAGTACAACAAATGCTTAGCAATACCTTCTGATAAGCCTAACTGCTCGCCCATACTACCACAAAAAGAGCATTAGAATTATCTGCTTTTACCTCTGCATACCGATTGGGGATTCACTGAACTCCATGCACAATGTCCTTCATTTTCGGGCACTTTATTGCTTCCTATAGTTACTGACTGTTGGGTTTTTATAAATGTGTATGCAACTGAGAGGGATCCGGCTGGGGGACTGTGAAGATGGCCGCTTTGCTGTAGAGCTCCGGTTATCGCCGCGACAATAATCCCCTACATCCGACACTATCATCCGATGACATACCCTACTAGGTGAACCTGGCGCCCTCTTGGCAATTGGCACTTGTCGACGTTCGAACAAAAGAAATTGGTGGCCGGGAACCGGAGTAATTGGTTCCGATGATCCGCATCGCAATGGAGCCGGGGCTTCGGCCGTAAAGACGTGCGGCGCTCCCTGCCGGCTCGAGGGCGCTGATCCGTTGTGCCAGCCGGAGCAGTGCTGAAGCAGACCTCGACGGTCCCGAGAAGGTGCTGCTAAACCCCCCACGGACCCAGTAATGCTGGCGGACAATCGGCGCGGTGCCCGTGGCTGCCTGGGAGTGCTGTGAAGCAAACAAAGGAACCGCCCGGGTGATTGAGGTCCGGGGTCCCTCGCGCTGCCGGCCGCTTCTGGGAAAATCATCTGTGTGGTGGTGAGTGAGGGGGGCTGAACTGTATTCCTTCCTCCCCCCCACGGTGCATCTTTACAAAGGGACAGAAGATTTTTGATACGGCCGTCATTTTGTGCTTTCTACCCCGGTCACAAGTGAGATCAGCCATTTTATCCACCCCTCCCTTGGGTCCAGAGCATCAAATAGCAGAGGCCTATGGGGGCCCCTGGGGTGCAGGCGCTACTTGCTGGATTACAGCGCTAGACGTGGACTCTCCTGCTGACGTCCCCTCCCTCCCCCCCTTGTCTTTTTGGGAGCGACGGAGGCAGTGTGTTCTGGGCACCAGCGACGGCCTCTCGGACGGAGTTCTTAGCTGGAAAGCCTCTGTTGAGCAGTGGGGACGAGTACTGAGGCCCCACGAGACGGTGTGCTGCCTAAGGAACCCGATCAGGGGGTATTGTCATACCTACTGGATTCCTTGCCCCCTGCATGTGGTTGCGGAACCTAAAAAGCACGAAATCCAGCGCAGCAACACATGCAGACTGCACTGATGTGTTTTGAGCTACGGGACGCTGTGGCACATCGCAGAACGCTGCACCGGCCCTGATGACCGAGCTCGGGAGGGAAACGCAAAATGGCACCTGGAAAGTAAATAGTGCATAGCCCAGTCCTACCGTACTTGCAGCGGCTGGGCTCTGAAACCTGTCGAAGTCGGAGTGCACCTGAAGAGCCATAGCAGTGAGAATGTCCGTCCGGCGTCGAGGGGTGAGTCTGCTGGTGGCTGCGGCGGACTGCTGGGCATATTGCTGGGGGATGGGTGGACGAGCGCTGGCCGTGATCCCCACCCGCACCACCGGACGCCGCTGAAAGGGGGAAAGTGGTCCATTGCGGAGAGATTGCCGGTGCTACGGAGGTGCCTCCGGTGAAGCCCGTACTGCAGAGGTGAGCGGCAGAGCTGTATGTGAAGGCCCAGTCAAGAGTGACTGCATCTGCGAGCCGCGGGAGCCTCCGCGGCTGCTTACTGCTGCGGCGCGAGTGCTCTGGCGGCTGGGACTGCCTGCTGGATTCTCTCTGGAGACCCGGAGTCGCGATACTATTCACTGTTTTACCGCCTCAGACATGGCTCTGGTGCGGCTGCCGCCTGAGGGACGGGGTTAGCCTGCTCAGTTTCTTGCTGGGTCTGTCTGTTCTATTACCGTCGCTGCTTCCTGGACTGGAGCCGCTGTTAGGTGGGTCACCAGGACGGTTAGCGCTAGCTGTATACATCGCAGGATTAAATGGACTGCTGTTGTTGCTATGTCGTGCACTGCTTTACCAGAGAATAATAGAGACCGACTGAATTCGAACTTCAATGACCCATCCCCCTTGCCTGACTTCAAGATGGCCGCCTCCGTGGGACCCTCCTCGATGCTTTATCTCTCCTGGTCTAAAATCTTTGTTCATCGTCCCGATGTTGATCAGCCCTCACCCGACCCTGTTCCTGCTCACCTACTAGGACATTTACTATGAGAACTTTCCCCTGACAGCTGAGACATAGCCACTTTGTCTGATGCCCGGTGGAGCTACCTCGCTAGCTATAGGGGAGATGGGCCATGGATTCCCTCCTTGACCATCACCTACCCAGCCGATCTTTGGGCAAAATCTCCTATGTCTCTTTGGACCTAATCTCCCTCCTCCCTCCTCCCTTCACCCTACCCCTCTCCGCTCTACTCTTCTCCTCTTTGTAGCCATTGACCTTTGCCCTCACCCATCCTTGCTCATAGTTCCCACCCTCTTTTATCCACCTGACTTTCTTTTGTGAACTTTCCCTTCGTCAGTTGAGACCTAGTGATTTTGACTTATGCCCGATGGAGCTACCTTGCTTAGCTATAGGGGAGACGGGCTGTGGATTCCCTCCTCGGACGTCACCTACCCAGTCGGTCTTTGGGCAAACTTCCTTTCGTCTCTCCTGCCGTCTCTTCCCCCATCCTCCCCCTTCACATTTCCCCTTCCCCCCTCCGCTCTATCTGTCTCACCTTTCCTTCCTCTCTCAATCTGTTGCTTATTTTTGATGTAAAGTGTCATCTGTTATCATTGTCTGTAACATTGTGTAACCCAATGTAAAGCGCTCTGATACCTCCGGGTCTAGCCAGCGCTATATAAAACTCTTAAAATAAAAAATAAAATTTAAAAAAACTGCCTTTGTTACTGCTGCATACATAAGTGTTGTGTGGGTGTGTCACTGAATATTTACATACCTCTGTCTCTCCCTTACAGGCGAGGTGAGTAACTCTGCTTTTGTAAATGTGTATATAACTTGCAGTATGGGTGAAAGACTCATATTTAAGTATGCCAAGGGGACTCAAAGTACACATGTGACTCATTGAGGCTTTTAAAGTGCATGCCTTACCCTGTAAGCAGATAGCACCCTGCCCTATGACTTACCTACACAGTTGCTAAGGGGTAACGAGTAAATAGTAAAACAGAGGTTTAAAACTCAGCAAGGAATATTTAATGCCAACTTGACCATGCAGTCAAACAACACACGCACACTCTATAGTTACAGGACAACACAAGATGAAAGTACTACTCACACACCTACTCTTAGACCAAGACAGACACTAACATACTCACTCACACCACCACAGTGACACACACACACCCATTCATAAACCCACAAAAACACTCAAACACCCACCCACAGATCCCTTCATACACTCACAATATCTTTGTATATATCATACACACTTTTACCAACCTCATGTATACACATACCTTTACAATCAAATTTTGCACACCTGTAATTCGAGTTGGTTGATGAAGTATTTTTATGCTGTCAGTTAGAATGTAGGCTCAGTGTAAATGTAAAAACTAAGCATAAGAATGGCACACCACTTACATACAAAGCAACAATTAATGGCAACCTTGTCAACTGTGTTCTCAGTGATACTGTCGAAAGTAGCAAATCAAATCGTCCCTTTCATATTTTACTTTTCTTAAGCCACTTATGAATAGTCAGTGTGTCTTAACCCTTTCTTTCACTCTGGTAAAGAAGCCCACTGTGGTAGAATTTTTGGGCGTGTTCACAAATTCTTCAAAACCCTCAGTGTGGCCCCCGCGTAACCTCTTTGTGACGTATTCACAAATAACTACGGGAGGCTGAAGGAAGTGACCCGCTAAGGGCCACCTGTGTCACCACAGACCACCTCTCAGCCTTCCATACCGAATGAAGAGTCAGAGAAACAGTGGAGAATATACACCAATAATTGTTTATTTGTATACGCTCAGAGCGGGGCTCCGTCTGCACAGTCTTGTAAGAGTACTACAGAGGGAACTGAGGAACAGTAAGCATAAAGATACATTATGTATGTTGCATTATTAGCTAAGAACACGCCCACAGTGGAATTTTCCGAACAGATGTGGCCGGACAGCGTAAAGAGAAAAAAACTTCTAATCTCGTATCTTGCACAACTCAGAACATTTTCAAGGCCGTTCCACCCTGCGCTGCAATCAAACTGCAAGACAGGTGGGAGAAGCCTTGACCAAGAGGGAAAACTATGAACAGTTCTTTGTTGCAGAAACGAAACTTAGCAAAGGATATTTCTCGGAACAAGAAAGGATTAGTTTCGAACATCACACAAAATGGCATTACGAGATCATCAGCGAGCATAACCTAACAAGGCCAAAAACATATTTAGCTTTGTTTTCTTCATACTGTACAACTGCCCTAATCTTTCTTACATACATGTCAGAAAGAAAATAAACCCTCCTTAATAAATAATGAGTGTAAACCACGGTAATTTTAACTAACAGATTACAGACTGTTTAATGCCCTTCGCCCCCACACTCTCTCAGCACAGTTGCCATATCAACCTCCTTTAGAACACCCTCATGAACCAGTAAGTCACAAGTTGACAACACATTCTAGAAGCAGTACATTACTTTCTAACTCAACTGCAGCAGGTGTGGTTGACTGTTTGCATTTAAAAGCATATCCAAGATTGCATTGCATTTTTATATTTTTACCAGATTCAATCAGTGATCTACTTACTTTTTCTTACAAATCACTACCTAATTTTAACTACCTGCATATTTTCACTATCCAAACAAATATGCCCTTCTTTTTCAAACAGGTCCTGTCCTCTATTTTAACTGTCTTTCATTTTTAAAGCTGTCTCATTCTGCTCCAGCCTTCTCATGTGTGCTACTCCCCCTTGCCTTCAAAATGGTTAGAGTGTGGATTGCGTGTCACAGCTTTGTGGTTTGGGCTAGAGAGTATGCTAGAAAGATTGGGATTGACACTATATAGAGAGCCAGCTTCCTATAATTACTGACTGTTGGTATGAATTGCTGCCTTTGGTAAAAAGCATTGCAGATTGTCAACACTCTGACCTCATGATTGTGCACTGTGGTGGCAATGACCTAGGCACATTTACTGGGATAGACTGGAAATCCTAATGAAGGATACCTTTGCTCAACTAATGGTACTTTTTCCTCAGACTGCTTTGGTATTCTCCAACGTATGCCAAAAGCAGAAATGGAAGTGGTCAAATGAGTTCTGTCCAAAGATAGACAACGCCAGGAAACATGCCAATACAACTGTTTCTGCATTCCTTAAAGACCATAACATGGACTCTATCTACAACAACATCTTGTGCTTTAACATGGAGGGTTTATATATAGAAGTGATGGAGTTCACTTCTCAGAGAAAGGCAACAGGGTGTTTCTCAACAACTTAAAACACTGGATCCTCTTTTATGTGTAGTCATCATCTACACACAATACACACAAGGGCTCCTCTCAGAGCAAACCCTCTTTCCTAAACACTGGTTCATTTTCTTTTTAAATAATTTTTTATACGTTTTTTCAAATTCAAAAGCCGACATTCAATAGACACCAGCACATTTAAAATTCACAACTATATAAGTGACTCTGCATCTGACTGGCTGCGTTAGTGTGTGAATGGGTCGGTGAGTGGGTGTAAGAGTGTCTGAATGGGACTGTGAGTGGGTGAACCAGTGTCTGAGTGGGTCTGTGAGGGAGTACATGAGTATTTGACTAAATCTGTGAGTGGGTGCGTGAGTCTCTGAGTGTGTCTGCCAGTGGCTGTGTGGGGCTCTAAGTAGGTCTGTGAGTGAGTGCATGACTCTCTGAGTGGGTCTGTTAGTGGATGTGTAAGTCTCTGAGTGGGTTTGTGAGTGGGTATGTGAGTCTCTGAGTGGATCTCTCAGTGGATACGTAAGTGTCTATGTAGGTCTGTGAGTGGGTGCATGAGTCTCTCAGTGGATCTGTGAGGGGGTGCAAATGTTTCTAAGTGGGTCTGTAAGTGGGTACATGAGTCTCTGAGTGGTTCTGTGAGTGCGTGTGTGAGTGTCTAAGTGGGTCTGTAAGTGGGTACATGAGTCTCTGAGTGGATCTGTGAGTGGGTGCATGAGTGTCTCTGTGGGACTATGAGTGGGTGCATGAGTCTCTGAGTGGGTCTGTGAGTGGGTGCAAGTTGCAAATAGTAAGGCACTCAGCCTGCAATGTGTGAGCACTGCCACAAACATACATATTAATGTAATGGCACGAGAAACAAAACATCCAGTAACATTGAAAACATCAGAGGTCAGAGTATTAGGAGCTAACACAATGACAGACTATTGAACATAAAGGGCAACATCCATAATAATTGACAAATGAGTCCACAATGTCAACATTAACATTGTAATGACTGCCAATGGTTTATTAACAGTATTAATTTTTGTTTTTGTTTGTTAACAATTGTATGTTATCTGAAAATACAAGTCCCAGAATGCCTCCTAATAGGCAGGACGGGCGACTTTGTATATATATATGTGAAAGTGACAAAGGACTCACTGACTGTGAGCTAGACTCACAGGAGTTGAAACATGCTGGTGTTTGCTAAATTGAAATAAACCTGTGGATTCTATCGAAGACTAGTGTGCAGCGGCTTTCTTTCAACGTGGATGTGCAATTGACAGGGGAATTGGTCTACCCCCACCTCTATCACCAATAACGCTGTCAAGCCATTACAGATCAATTTGTACTACATATATATATATGCATATATATTGAAAAAAACAAAGGTTACAGGGACGTTATAGTTATGCTCAGAATTTACTTGTAAAAAAACAGCGAAATTCGGCCGTTATAGTTGGTGAGCTAACTATAGCTCATGCCCACGCAATGCACTGCTTATGACCTCACATATTACATTACTCATGACACCATCAGTGACACCACTGATGACATCACTCAAGACATCTCAAATGACATCACTGATGAAATCATCCACAGAATCACTGATACATCCACTCACACCCCCATATAACCTTTCATATACCCACTCCAACTTCCATACTACCATTCTCAAACCCATTCACACACCCATACCTGTACTTATACACCCACCCACTAATTAATAGGTCTACACACACATCCACTTACTCACCTACACAGCCACTCATACACACACTCTTTGACTAATACAGCCACTGAACCTAACAATAATGGCCCTGTAACCTTTGTTTTTTAAAGTGAATTTCTACATTTTTTTAAATTCTATTTTCTAACTATAAAGTCCCTGTAACCTTTGTCTTTTTAAGTGAATTTCTAAGGTTTTTCAAATTCTATTTCCTAACTATAATGTCCCTGTAACTTTTAGTTTTTTAAGTGAATTTCTATGTTTTTTTAACTAGTAGTCACGATTGCAGAGTGGTGGAGAAAGGGGACGGGACCTCTGACCAGCTCCGAGGAATCCTGCTGTGTCAGACTTACTGGAGGTAACAGGAGGGCTTCTGGGCTCCCAAAAACCCTTAACATCCAAAAGGACTTTATCCCTCAACCAGCAGTGCAAGAGGAGACACGTTTGCAGAGTGGTGGAGAAAGGGGGCATAGCCTACAAGCATCTCTCAGCAATTCCGCTGTGTAGGACTTACTACAGGTAACAGGAGGGCTTGTTTACCCCCAAGGACTCTCAGTAACCAAGGGGACTTCATCCCCCAACCAGAAGTGCACCAGGAGGTGCGTTTGCAGAGTGGTGGGGAAAGGGGCATTGCCTCTGAAGTCCTATCAGGAATCTCACTCTGTGGGACTTACTGGAGGTAACAGGAGGGCTTGTTGGGCCCCAAGGACCCTCTTGAGCCAAGGGGACTACATCCCCAACCAGCAGTGCGCCAGGAGGCATGTTTGCAGAGTGATGGAGAAGGGGATGGGGCCTCATTCATTCAGAGAGGGGTGGCTATGTGGCCCCCCAGCCCAGGCTGATTTCGGGCCCGGGGACCCCATCTCCCAGGGCCCAGCCACTATGTGGGTGCCCTGGTCCCACCCAGGGCACCCACTTGTCACTGATGGGGTCCGTGGGGGGAGCCTCAAGGCCCCCGTGGTTCCTGCTGGCTCCCTGCATCCTGTGGGAGCCAGCATTGCTTTTGGGCAGAGGGATCTGCTGAACATGCAGCTCCCTCTGTCCAAAGGCAATTCTGCTTCGCTTTCAGCAAGCAAGAGCATTCTCAATGCTCTCGCTTGCTGAAAGCGGAGCTGCGTTTTCCATCGCTTGGCAGGAGTGGTAATGCTCCCGCCAAGCCATAGCAAACTGCAATGTCCCGGAGGTGGGCAGCCCAGCACTTTGCAGGAGCCGGCACTGTGGGGATGGCGGTCCCCAGGGCCATGTATGGCTCCAGAAGGGTGGCTGCATGGTCCCTCTCCTTTGTTTTGTTTTGGGCCTGCCCTGGGGAGGTGGCGATCCCCGGGGCCAAGAAGGGCCTGGGAGGGGGGCCATGCGGTCGCTCCTATTATTTGAAATCAGGATGGCCCCGGGAGGTGGTGATCCCTGGGACCCTGGGGTCTCTGTGGCCGCCAACACATATTCATTTTAGTCCCAGATAGTTGGTGGTCCTTGGGGCACGGGGAGGGTCAAAGAGGCCCCTGATTTAAATTTTACATATGGCCCCGGGGACGTGGTGGTCCCTGGGGCTTGGGGGAGTCCGAGAGGCACCTCCACATTAAAATGAGTAAGCCCAGGAAGGTGGTGGTCCCTCGGGCATAATAATCCCCAAGGGGGGCCCGTGCACCCCCCCTCCATTTTTGAGACATGCCGCCGGGACCTGGCCCACCCGGGGACCTATAATTAATGAAGCACAGGAGACTGCACTTCGTTTTTTTAAATAAAAATTCAGTGGGATTCGTGGATCCATCACCACTCTCGCTGATTTTTTAAAAAAATGGTTTTTTTGGCCCTGCGGGGTCCCCCTATAGGACATCCCCCCCCCCCAAGAGGCCCAGGGGGTCAGGGTGTTTCTACCCTGCCCCCTTTTCTTTTTTTTAACATTTTTCCAGTGACTCTGCCAACACCTCCTGGTTTGAAGTGTTGTCAGCCAATCAGATCTCAGCACAAGATCCTCTGTGTCCCCAGTTGTATATCTGAAATTTTTTTAAGAACCTCCACAACTACTGAATAGATTTACACCATTTAACAAAAAGGTTGCTTTCTGGACTAACAGCTACCTTTCTGCCAAATTTGGTTTAATTCTGTTCAGCAATTTGTGCTGTAGCCTTGCCTAAAGTTCCTATGGAAATTAACATGGGGACAACACATTTTTGGCCCCCCCTTTTTATCTGCCCCCTCTTTACTTATCACCCCGAAACTTTTATGACAGCAGCTGAAGTAAAGTTTGAGCTATTTTTGAAAATTTCGCGAGGATTTGTCAAACAACGCAAAAGTCATTGGCAGTTGAAAAAACGCTCTTCCTGTGGAAACTACATCCTAACTATATATATATATATATATATTTATATAAATGTGTATATATATTTATATATAGAGAGAGAGATAGATAGATAGATAGATAGATAGATAGATAGATAGATATCTCTAGAATCAACTTCTCCATTGTTTGGAGCCTCCAACCTTGTAGGGTGGCTTCCATTGCGAGCTTTTAGTATCCTGTTTAAACAATTCACATCACAAAAGGATAAAGAAGCCCAATTCGAAGAGACACAAGCAATTATTCAGTACCCTTCACACTGGCAGCACTTCCTGACGCATTTCGGCCTTGTTCACAGGTGAGCCAAGTAACGGTGCATGTATCATAAGTCTTAAATTAGAATTGTCACATGACCTGTGGTTGAATACTACACTTCCCAGGATGCACTTGTAGTGTCATTACATAGTTCCAAGCTGTAGTGTAATTATATATCATGCTTAATAGTGTCAAACAAACACCACATTCTCATTAAATTAGTATAAATCAGGTGCATATATTTCAAAATTAAACTGGCCATGTGCATTTCAAAATAAAAAATATGTCCATTTCATCCCAATCCTTGTTCATCACACTGGCTGCCACTGTCAAAGCAATGTCTTAATTAAAAATACGAGTGGCTCAGAATCGTCAAATGGAGGCACTGCTCCTCCTGTCTCCCTTTCTCACTTCCATTACAGTGGTGTGAGGTACATTCCATTATGTCGAATCTATATATGTATATATATATATATATATATATATATATATATATATATATATATATATATATATATATATATATATATCACTGCTCCATAGTACAAAGTACAGCACTCACGGGGGACTGTGTGACCAAGTTTATTGGCACATAAAACACGAACAAAAAAGACGCATTTCGGCGACTGCCTTTCTCAATATAGAGCGGCAGCCGGAGACCACGCCATTAAATACAATTGATAACTCATTCATGGTTGCGAGGTAACAACATCAAAAACGGACTGATCGTCCTTTTGCAAAACCATTTCGGCCATCTTGGAACATGCAATGCCAAACTCATTATTGCAGTCCCATAACGCAAATACATGTTTATCATTGTAGTGAAATCCAAATTCAAACGTAAGGTATGAAAATACAGATTCAAACGTAAGATTTAGAAAATTTCATCCTGCCCTGAATGGGCTTGTGTCTTTGTGCAAACATAGTTCATTTGATCAATATTACATCTCAAAATTATGATTTTAAATTATTGTGATCAAATTGATCATGATCAAAACTTACAGTCGTGCCCTAGATGGGCATATAACTATGTACACATCGATACCCTATGTAATTAATTTGCGACTTGAGGATAATTTAGTTGTTCTGCCAAAGATCAGCTTATCCTCACTTATTGAAGGTCGATAATGGTGCAAATTCAATTCCTACCTCACACTCCTGTGATAATATACACATAAACAAAAGAAAAAAGAGGAAATCAAAGTGACCAATATTTCATTATCAAACTTTCTATATACATATGTACAAAGGTACCTGCTGATTTAGATTTCAATTGTAATTCAAATTGCTGACATCTACGGTTCCCCTTCTCAGATATAAATTAGAGATGTACTGATAACTCCTCGCCGCTGTTCAGCCCATAGGGCATTTTTGATTGTAAATCTAAGATGTATCTCGACTCTAGTCTTCGGAGCCTTGTTTCTCTATCTCCCCCTCTTACATCATTAGGAACGTGGTCCAGACAAAAATACTGTAACAGATCCCTGTCACTTGCATGGTGAATTTCAAAATGTCTGGCCACTGGGTAATTTTTATCCTTAGAGGCAATGGCTCGGAGATGCTCAAGAATCCGTATTTTGGTCGGATGAATAGTACTACCGACGTCCACATGGACATACAAGGCAATATACAGTGTAACTGGTATTGCAGTTCATAAATTTCTCTATTACTTTCGGATTCTTGAGCCCTGGAACCGAGTAAGTTGATACTTTGCAACTAAATTTGCAGGCCTTACATTTCCCACATGGGAAAAAGCCTTTAACAGAGTGGAAACATGATTGTTTCTTGTCCCGTACAAAGTGACTCTGTACCAAAAGGTCCTTGACTGACTTATTTCTCCTAAAAGTAAGTAGGGAACTCTAGATAGTTCTTCATCTAGGATCGGATCAGCTTTGAGAATGTGCCAGTTCTTCCTCATTATGTCCCTGATGTCATTGGCATTATTGGAGAAATCGGTGATCATTCTGCATTGATTCAAGGCAATGTTATTTTTTACCAGTCTTCTCTTCCTCATATTAGATACTCCACTAATGAGATTCACTCTCAATTTAGTGTCTACCTTCTGCTTCGCATTCATTAAGATTTCTTCAGAATACCCTCTGACACGGAATCTTGCCATGCTTTCGGCAGCCATCACCTGGAAATCACAATCTCGTGAACAATTTCTTTTTATTCTTAATAGTTCCCCATAGGGGATACTATTTTTAATTTTTCCAGGTGGCAGCTGCCGGCATGCAAGATTGAATTACCGGCCGTGGGCTTACGATGTAAACTGGTACAGAGTTTCCCATTGGATACAAAGACATGCAGATCTAGAAAATTGACAGATGTTCTACTAATCTCCCCTGAGAATTTCAGATTTAGGTCATTGAGGTTCAATTGATTAATGAAATCCTGGGCTGATCTCTCTGTGCCACTATAGATAATAAACAGATCATCAATATAGCGGTTCCAACTGATTAAATTGTTGGTCCACTGGGCATTGGTATCAGACCAGGCCACCCGCTTCTCCCACCAGCCCACGAAGAGATTCGCGTAACTGGGGGCGAAGCAGGTGCCCATGGTTGTACCACAGGTCTGTCTATATAATTGTTCATGGAAGAGAAATATGTTGTTATTCAGACAGTAATGAATAAATTCCAACAACATCAAGTTATGCTCTGTATATATATATTATCTACTGGCGGTCGCCAGTAGATAGTTATAGTTAGGACCTATTATCCATAGGAAATCCGCGACATTCTATTTGAAATAACGTTGGCGCCGGTTGACGAATCTTCGTGAAAGTTTCCAACTTGTTGGGGCGCTCCGGTCCGCTCCTATCCTGAAAGTCTCGGGGTGATACGTCAAGCGGGGGCCGAGAAAAAGGGGGTCCCAAAACGCGTTTTCCCCATTCATTTTTCCATAGGAACCTTTAGTCGCAGCTACAGCCCGAACTGCTGAACGGAATTACACCAAATTTGGCAAAGAGGTAGCCCTTGGTTCAGTGTCGTGCCTTTTGCTTAAATGGTGTAAATCCGTTCAGTAGTTCCTGAGAAAATCAAAAGTAAAGTCACATATATATCTATGGACGAGTAGGGTCCGCGTACCCTCCCGATCACGAGCTGTATGCTAATTGGCTGTCAAGTGGCTGTCAACACTCCAAATCAGGAAGTGTTGGCAGCCATTTTGTCCCTCGGTAGAACCGAGGGATAGAAACAAGTGCGCAAAGCGCAAAGGGGGCAGGGTAGAAACACCCTGACCCCTATGCCTGCTCAGGGGTCCCACAAGGACCCCTGGGCAGAAAAAAGCATTTTTTTTTTAAATTGGCGGGATGCGCTTAGGGTGCGCAAATCCCGCCGAGAAAAAAAAAAAAAAGCACAAGAAACACGTTGCCAAACGCAACAAGGGGGCAGGGTAGAAACACCCTGACCCCCTAGGTCTGCTCAGGGGGTCCCACAAGGACCCCCTGGGCAGAAAAAAGCATAAAAAAAAAATCGGCAGGATGCGCTGACGGTGCGCGGATCCTGCCGAAAAAAAAAAAAATTGAAGCGTGGTCTCCCGCGCTTTGATGTTTATTTGCCCCCGGGTGGGCCAAGTCCCGGGGGCATGGTGGGGGGGGTTTAGATTTAATGTGCCCCGGGGACCGCCACCCCCCGGGGCTCTAGAAAATAATGGTGCGGGAGGGCTCTTTGCCCCCCCACATGCCCCGGGGACCGCCACCCCCCCGGGGCACTAAAGATTTGAATATGGGGGTCCGTTACGGACCCCCACAGCCCCGGGGACCACCACCTCCCCAGGGCTTTACTAATGATTGGGAGGGGGGCCGTGCGGCCCCCTTCCTGGAGCCCTTGATGGCCCTGGGGACCGCCACCCCCCAGGGCCGGCTCCTGCAGTGTCCCGGGGTGCCTACCCCCGGGACACTGTAGTTTGCTATGTCATAGCAAACTTGGTTTGCATTTTGAAAGAGAGAGCAGGAAACCTGCTCTCTCTTTCAAAATGCAAACCCACAGCTTTCCACATGGGGAGCAGCATGTTAGCTGCTCCCCATGTGGAAAGCAATGCCGGCTCCCGTAGGACGCGGGGAGCCGGCTGGGACTGTGGGGGGATTGGGGACCCCCCCACAGTCCCCAACCAGAGGCCAGGCCCCTGGGGATGGGGTCCCCGGGGCCTTAAATGGCCTGAGGAGGGGGGCCACGCAGTCCCCTCCAAATTTAAAAAAAAAAATCGAGGGCATGCCCCGGGGATGGGGTCCCGGGGCCAATACAGGCCCAGGAAAGGAGGCCACGCGGCCCCCTTCCCATTTTTTTTTTATTTAAAAAATAAATAAATTGCTCAGGCCCCGGGGGATGGGGTCCCCGGGGCCAAAGTGGCCAAGGGAAGGGGGCCACGCAGCCCCCTCCCATTAAAAAAAAAAAAACACGACCGGCATCGTGCCGGAGGCCCTGCCCCCCCTCCCTGCAGTACTCTGCCAACGCGCCCCTGGCACGTTTTAAGAAGGGAAGTAATTCCCCTTGAATACTGGGGTCCCTGGGGGCCAACTAGCCCACCAGGAACCTCCAGTATGCGCCAGGGGCTGCGTTGCAGAGAGGTGTACAGAGGCCACGCCCCTTTTACACCTCTCTGCAACGCAGCTCCCTGGCGCATACTGGAGGTACAGGGTGGGCTAGTTGGACCCCAGGGACCTCATGATTCAAGGGGACTTAATCCCCAACCTAAAACGCGCCACGGGGCGCGTTTGCACAGATGTCACCTCAGGCCCCGCCCCCTCCCTTCACCATTGTGCAAATATTCCTCTAAAATCAGCCGAACTACGAATTCCTATTTACTCACCTGTTATCAGGAGAGACCTCAGTGCTGCATCTTTCAGCCCAGTACTGATCCTGAAAAGTAATTTTAACCGTACTTACCAGTAACTTGAATTTCCTTCCATAGGCTAACATTGACTGGTTTCACTTGGAAATTCTTCTAAGTGTGGAGTTTTGGAACTTTATAATATTCCTCTAAAATCAGCCGAACTACGAATTCCGATTTACTCACCTGTTATCAGGAGAGACCTCAGTGCTGCATCTTTCAGCCCAGTACTGATCCTGAAAAGTAATTTTAACCGTACTTACCAGTAACTTGAATTTCCTTCCATAGGATATCATTGTCTGCTTTTTGCTGAAAAAGTTTCTGTGTCGATTTTTGAAACATACAAATATACCTCTAAAATCAGCCGAACTACGAATTCCGATTTACTCACCTGTTATCAGGAGAGACCTCAGTGCTGCATCTTTCAGCCCAGTACTGATCCTGAAAAGTAATTTTAACCGTACTTACCAGTAACTTATATTTCCTTCCATAGGAATCCATTGTCTGGTTTTCAGCAGAAAAGTTTCAAAGTGTTGATTTTCACAAACTACAAATATTCCTTAAAAATCGCCTGTATGACTTAAAGGCATTCTTTCAACTGTTTACAGGAGATGCACCAGTGCTGGATCCAGGATCCACCACTGAGTAAGAAAAAGTAACGATAACACTACTTACCTGCTAAGTGATTTTCCTCCCATAGGATAACATTGGTGATTCTATGTGAAAAAGTTTCTAAGTGTCAACTTTTAAAATACAATAATATTCCTTAAAAATCACTACTGTAACCAAAACGCTTTTACTCAACTGTTTACAGAAGATGTCCCAGGACTGAATCTAGGATCCAGTCCTGTGGTTAGAAAAGTAATCCATAAAGTAACTAATTGCATTTAGCTAGAAATTCACATTGAGCTCAATGTTGCATTGTGTTTGAAATTGTGTTGCCCATTGCAACAACTGTAACTACTGTACTTAAAAGTCTATTGCCTATTTGCAAAGTATTTAAACTAAAGTAATTCATTCTGAGAAAGTATATTTTGTAATGTAATGTATAATGTAATTACAATGTAATTTAAAAAATAAAATATCTAAAAATAAATAGTTTAAAAAAATGTAGTAAATCAGTATCAAAAAAATAAATATAACAATTAATACATTTAAAAATTGTCATTTACAAAACCTTTGAAATTCACTGAAAAAAACCATAGGTTTCAGACATGTTATAGTTAGGAATTAGCATTTAAAAAACCTTTGAAATTCACTGAAAAAACCATAGGTTTCAGGCTTGTTATAGTTAGGAATTAGCATTTTAAAAACCTTTGAAATTCACTGAAAAAACCATAGGTTTCAGGCCTGTTATATTTAGGGTTTAGCATTTAAAAAACCTTTGAAATTCACTGAAAAAACCATAGGTTTTAGGAAAGTTATAGTTAGTTGGACATTGCACTCATACAAAACCCGTGAAATTCCCCGTTATAGTTAGTTCAGCTAACTATAACTCGCGCCCCGCAATGCACTGCTGATGACGTCACATATTACATCACTCATGACATGGTCAGTGACATCACTGATGACATCACTGATGACATCTCAAATGGCATCACTGATGATATCACTGATGACATCTCAAATGACATCACTGATGACATCATCCATGTGAGAATTTAATGCATCTTCTCACACCCTAATATAACTTTTGATACACCCACTCTAAATTACAGACTGCCATTCTCAAAACCATACACACTCCAATACCAATAAGTACATACCCACTCACTGATTCTTAGGTCTACACACACACATCTACTCACTCACCCGTACAGTCACTCATACTTACAGTCACTCAGTACAGGACTATCATATGCACTCATTCACCTATATAAACACTCACACAACGCAACTCATCCATAGAGGTACTCACACACCTAGTCAGTCATGCAAATAATTAATCACACTCCAATTTACTCACCTATACAGTTATACACACCAGCTCACTTACTCATAAAAATACTAGCACATTCTTACGCTCCTATGCAATCACTGATGCAAGCACACACTCATCCATATTGCCACTCTCACAATCACACACTCTCACTTATAGCCATTTATATACTCCAACACACATATATACTGCCTTTCACATATGTAGTTACTCACACATGTACCACTGAGATATACATTCAATCACTAACACACCCATACACACACTCACCCACCCATACAGTCCATCACAGACGCACTCTTGAAACCATGCACCCAGTGAATCACCCACTCACACATCTATGCACAGAGTCACACACACCCCACCCACACAAACACTGAGGCACCCATACAGATACTCAGAGAACCAATCCATAACCCATATAGACACTCATTTAGCTAGTCAGAAACCCATGCAGCTGCTTACACAACAACAGACAGACGGATACAGACATTCACACAGTTTAGTCACTCACCCATGCATCCAGTAAGATACGTTTAATCACTCACTTATAGACTCAGTCACGCACCTACTAAATCATCCATTCAGACGCTTATACACCCACTCATTCTTCAATACGCCTTTCCCTATATATAATAAACATAGTTAAATTTTACAGAAACACACAGTCACTGGATGATGTCATCAGTGATGTCATCAGTGATGTCATTTGAGATGTCATCAGTGATGTCATCAGTGATGTCACTGACCATGTCATGAGTGATGTAATATGTGACGTCATCAGCAGTGCATTGCGGGGGCGCGAGTTATAGTTAGCTGAACTAACTATAACGGGGGAATTTCACGGGTTTTGTACGAGTGCAATGTCCAACTAACTATAACTTTCCCTAAAACCTATGGTTTTTTCAGTGAATATATATATATATATATATATATATATGGGACATTGCAGTTTGTAATGACAGGGCAGGAGCACGGCTCCCGCCCTGTCATTGCAAACTCTGCTTTGCTTGTACCTGCTCTCGCTTCCAAGAAGCAAAGCAGATAGCTTTTGGACTAGGGGAGCTCCATGTCAGCAGCTCCCCTTGTCCAAAATCAATGCCGGCTCCCGCAGGAGGCAGGGAACCGGCTGGGACTACTGGGGCATTGGGGCTCACACCGTGGTCCCCAACGTAAGGTCAGGCCCCGGGGGATGGGGTCCCCAGGGCCATAATTGGCCTCAGGAGTGGGGCCAAGTGATCCCCCTCCCAAACAAAAAATCCAGGCTGGCCAGGGCCCGGGGGATGGGGTCCCCGGGGCCATAATTGGCCTCAGGAGGGGAGCCACGCGGCCCCCCTCCAAAAACAATAAAAAATTGGAAAGGCTGGCCAGGCCCCGGGGGATGGGGTCCCCGGGGCCAATAGTGGCCCAGGAAAGGGGGGCCACGCAGCCCCCCTCCCGAAAAAATAATTATAAAAAAAAAAAAAAACGAGGCAATGCCCCGGGGGATTGGGTCCCCAGGGCCGAAAAAGGCCTCAGGAGAGGAGCCGCGTGGCCCCCCTCCTTTAAAAAAATATATATAAATATGTGGCCATGCCCCGGGGCTGGAGTACCCGGGGCCGAAATCGGCCTCAGGAGGGGGGCCACGTGGCCCCCTTCCCTTTTTATGTTTTTTTTTAAAAAAAAATGAATAGTGGCAGACCCTTAGGGATGGGGTCCCCAGGGCCCAGACAATATTGAGAGAAGGGGAGCCACACAGCCCCCCTTCTAACTCCCAAAAAAGGAAAAAAATGGCATCTCGCTGGAGGCCCCACGCCCTCCCTGCAGCACACTGCAAACATGCCTCCTGGCGTGTTGTGGGTTGGGAGATTAAGTCCCCTAGATCCTTAAGGGTCCTTAGGGGCCAACTAGCCCACCAGGTATCTCCAGTAAGCCCCATACAGTGGGATTGCTGAGAGGTGGTCCGAGGCCACGCCCCTTTTTACTCCACTCTGCAAATGCGCCTCTTGGCACACTGCTGGTCGGGTGATGAGGTCCACATGTGTCCTGAGGACCTCAGGAATAAAGTGGACTTCATCACCCGAGCAGCAGTGTGCCAGGAGGCGCGTTTGCAGAGTAGTGTAAAAAGGGGGCGTGGCCTCGGCCCACTCAGCAATCCAGCTGTGTGAGGCTTACTGGAGGTACCTGGTGGGCTAGTTGGCCCCCAGGGACTCTCAGGATTCAAGGGGACTTAATCCGCCAACCAAGAACAGGCCAGGAGGCGCGTTTGCAGAGTGGTGGAGAAAGGGGCATCGCCTGTGTCCACCTGTCAGCAATCCCACTATCTGGGGCATACAGGAGGTATCAGGTAGGCTAGTTGGCCCCTAAGGACCCCCAGCAGTGAAGGGGACTTTAATCCCCATCTGAGAGAACGCTGGGGAGCGTGTTTGTAGACTGGTGGTCAAAGGGGGCGTGGCCTGCAATGAGTACTTACCAATGCTGCTGTGTGGGATTTACTGGAGGTAATAGGAGGGGTAGTTGGCCCCCATGGTTGTCCTTGGAGGCCAACTACCCCTCCTGTTGCCTCCAGTAAGTCCCACACAGTGGGATTGCTAAGAGGTCTTCGGAGGCCATGCCCACCCTTTCTCCACCACTCTGCAAATGCGCCTCTTGGCACACTACGGGTTGGGGGATGAAGTCTACTTTACTCCTGAGAGACTCTGGGGGCGAAGAAGCCCTCCTGGCACCTCCTGTAAGTCCTACGCAGCGGAATTCCTGAGTGTTGGTTGGAGGCCCAGCCCCCTTTCTCCACCACTCTTCAAACGCGACTACCAGTTAAAGAAGCATTTGTAATGTAATAGGTCTCGCATTTGCAAGAGTTAGAGCAATTGGCGTTGTAAATGTAAAAGTTTTTTACTAATGTTTTTTGGAGTGGAGTGGATGTACGTTGTGTGTAGTGGAATTATGTGGTATGTTGTGCAGTGAAATTATGTGGATAGAAAGTATGTGGTATTTAGTGTATAGGAATTATGTAGAATGGGATTATGTGTTATGGAGAATAATTATGTGGTATGGTAGTCTGTGTTGTGGAGTGGTAACCTCAGGTTTAGTCTTCCTCATTTCCATAGAAGCTAAACTATGAACTCAATGAGACAAAAAAAAGAAGGAATCACTGAGGAGCACTTCTGGACCTAGTCAGAGGTATGAGCAGGGCCACTGGAATTATGCGACTGTTTGGCTGCACCGACTTTCGCACAACAATTATACATCTTCCGCATTAGCCACATAATCCATCCTCTGCTGCCTAATCTGCAGATTTGTACAAAAAAAGCCTTGTTTCTAGCTCAAATGGCTCAAACGTTACCAAAAATGCAGCGACAAGTGTTACAGCGTGGTGGAAGGTCCTTTGCAAACCTAGAATGACCACCTCTTACTTATTGCTAAATGTGGGTGTTAAATTGTTACTAATGGTGTGCAAGCCACTCTTTCTTCTTTCTGCGCCTCTCTTGCCTCTTTCTGCATTTCTGTTGCTTGTTTCTGCACCTTTTTTCTTTATTCTGCACTTCTCTTGCCTCTTTCTGCAAATCTCTTCTACTTTCTGCACCTCTTTTGCCTCTTTCTGGACGCTGTTGCCTCTTTCTGCACCTCACTTGCTTCTTTGTGCACCCCTCTTGCCTCTTTCTGCACCTCTCTTGCCTCTTTCTGCACTCCTCTTCCCTCTTTCTGCACCCCTCCTGCCTCTTTCTGCACCTCTGTTCCTTCTTTCTGCACTTCTTTTGTTTCTTTCTGCAGCTCTCTTGCTTCTTTCTGCACCCCACTTGCCTCTTTCTCCAGCTCTCTTGCTTCTTTCTGCACCCCTCTTGCCTCTTTCTCCACCCCTCTTCTCCCTTTCTGCATCTCTGTTGCTTCTTTCTGCACATCTCTTGTCTCTTTCTCCACCCCTCTTCCCTCTTTCTTCACCTCTGTTGCTTCTTTCTCTACCTGTCTTGCTTCTTTCTGCACCCCTCGTGACTCTTTCACACCCCTCTTCCCGCACCCCTCTTGCCTCTTTCTGCACCCCTCTTCCCTCTTTCTGAACCCCTCTTGCCTCTTTCTGCAACTCTGTTCCTTCTCTCTGCACTTCTTCTGTTTCTTTCTGCATCTCTCTTGTTTCTTTCTGCACCCCCTAGCCTCTATCTCCACCCATCCCCCCTCTTTCTGCACCCTTGTTGCTTCTTTCTGCACCTCTGTTCTCTCTTTCTGCACTTCTTTTGTTTCCTTCTGCACATCTCTTGCTTCTTTCTGCATCCCACAGGCCTCTTTCTGCACCCCTCTTCCTTCTTTTTGCACCCCTCTTGCCTCTTTCTGCAACTCTGTTGCTTCTTTCTGTACTCCTCTTGCTTCTTTCTGCACTCCTCGTGCCTCTTTCACACCCCTCTTCCCTCTTTGTGCACCCCTCTTGCCTCTTTATGCACCTCTGTTCCTTCTTTCTGCACTTCTTTTGTTTATTTCTGTACCTCACGCTTCTTTCTGCACCCCTTTTGCCTCTTTCTGCACCCCTCTTTCCTCTTTCTGCACCTCTCTTCTTTCTTGCTGCACTTCTTTTGTTTCTTTCTGCAGGTGTCTTGCTTCTTTCTGCACCCCCTTGTCTCTTTCTCCACCCCTCTTCCCTCTTGCTTCACCCCTGTTGCCTCTTTCTGCACCTCTGTTCCTTCTTTCTGCACTCCTTTTGTTTCTTTCTGCACATCTCTAGCTTTTTTCTGCACCCCTCGTGCCTCTTTCTGCACCCCTCTTCCCTCTTTTTGCACCCCTCTTGCATCTTTTGGCACCTCTGTTACTTCATTCTGTACTAATCTTGCTTCTTTCTGCACTTTTTTGCTTCTTTCTGCACTACTCGTGCTTCTTTCTGCACCCCTCTTCCCTCTTTCTGCACCCCTTTTGCCTCTTTCTGCACCTCTGTTCCTTCTTTCTGCCCTTCTTTTGTTTCTTTCTGCACCCCTCGTGCCTCTTTCTGCACCCCTCATCCCTCTTTCTGCACCTCGGTTGCTTGTTTTTGCACTTCTCTTGCTTCTTTCTACACCTCTGTGCCTTCTTTCTGCAACCCTTGTGCCCCTTTCTGTACCACTCTTCCCTCTTTCTGTACCGCTCTTGCCACTTTCTACACCTCTGTTCCTTCTTTCTGCACTTCTTTTGTCTCTTTCTGCAACTCTCTTGCTTCTTTCTGCACACCACTTGCTTCTTCTGTACCGCTCGTGCCTCTTTCACATCCCTCTTCCCTCTTTCTGCACCCCTGTTGCCTCTTTCTGCACCTCTGTTCCTTCTTTCTGCACTCCTTTTGTTTCTTTCTGCACATCTCTAGCTCTTTTCTGCACCCCTCGTGCCTCTTTCTGCACCCCTCTTCCCTCTTTTTGCACCCCTCTTGCCTCTTTTGGCACCTCTGTTACTTCATTCTGTACTAATCTTGCTTCTTTCTGCACTTTTTTGCTTCTTTCTGCACTACTCGTGCTTCTTTCTGCACCCCTCTTCCCTCTTTCTGCACCCCTTTTGCCTCTTTCTACACCTCTGTTCCTTCTTTCTGCCCTTCTTTTGTTTCTTTCTGCACCTCTCTTGCTTCTTTCTGCACCCCTCTTGCCACTTTCTCCACATCTGTTCCCCCTTTTTGCATCTCTGTTGCTTCTTTCTGCACTTCTCTTGCCTCTTTCTCCACCCCTCATCCCTCTTTCTGTACCTCGGTTGCTTGTTTTTGCACTTCTCTTGCTTCTTTCTGCACCTCTGTGCCTTCTTTATGCAACCCTTGTGCCTCTTTCTGTACCCCTCTTCCCTCTTTCTGTACCGCTCTTGCCACTTTCTACACCTCTGTTCCTTCTTTCTGCACTTCTTTTGTCTCTTTCTGCAACTCTCTTGCTTCTTTCTGCATGCCACTTGTTTCCTTCTGTACCGCTCGTGCCTCTTTCACATCCCTCTTCCCTCTTTCTGCACCCCTCTTGCCTCTTTCTGCACCTCTGTTCCGTCTTTCTGCACCTCTCTTGTTTCTTTCTGTATCCCTCTTGCCTCTTTCTCCACCCCACTTCCCCCTTTCTGCATCTCTGTTGCTTCTTTCTGCATTTCTCTTGCTTCTTTCTGCATCTCTCTTGCTTCTTTCTGTACCCCTCATCCCTCTTTCTGCATTCCTCTTGCTTCTTTCTGCACCTCTGCTGCTTCTTTCTGCACTACTTTTGTTTCTTTCTGCAACTCTCATACTTCTTTCTGTATCCCTCTTGCCTCTTTCTCCACCCCACTTCCCCCTTTCTGCATCTCTGTTGCTTCTTTCTACACCTCTCCTGCTTCTTTCTGCACCCCTCGTGCTTCTTTCTGCACCCCTCTTGCCTCTTTATGCACCTCTGTTCCTTCTTTCTGCACTTCTTTTGTTTCTTTCTGCACCTCTCTTGCTTCTTTCTGCACCCCTCTTGCCACTTTTTCCACCCCTGTTCCCTATTTTTGCATCTCTGCTGCTGCTTCTTTCTGCACTTCTCTTGCCTCCTTCTCCACCCCTCGTCCCTCTTTCTGCACCTCTGTTGCTTCTTTCTGCACTTCTCTTGCTTCTTTCTGCACTTCTTTTGTTTCTTTCTGCACCTCTTGCTTCTTTTTGCACCCCTTTTCCCTCTTTCTGCACCCCTCTTGCCTCTTTCTGCACCTCTGTTCTTTCTTTCTGCACTTCTTTTGTTTCTTTCTGCAGCTCTCTTGCTTCTTTCTGCACCCCCTTGCCTCTTTCTCCACCCCACTTCCCTCTTTCTTCACCCCTGTTGCCTCTTTCTGCACCTCTTTTCCTTTTTTATGTACTTCTTTTGTTTCTTTCTGCACATCGCTTGCTTCTTTCTGCACCCCTAGTGCCTCTTTCAGCACCCCTCTTCCCTCTTTTTGCAACCCTCTTGCCTCTTTCTGTACCTCTGTTGCTTCATTCTGCACCCCGTTCCCCCTTTTTGCATCTCAGTTGCTTCTTTCTGCACTTCTCTTGCCTCTTTCTCCACCCATCATCCCTCTTCCTGCACCTCTGTTGCTTCTTTCTGCACTTTCTTGCTTCTTTCTGCACCTCTGTCCCTTCTTTCCGCAACCCTTGGGCTTCTTTCTACACCCCTCTTCCCTCTTTCAGCACCCCTCTTGCCTCTTTCTGCACCTCTGTTCCTTCTTTCTGTACTTCTTTTGTTTCTTTCTGCAACTCTCTTGCTTCTTTCCACACCCCTCTTGCTTCTTTCTGCACCCTTTGTGCATCTTTCACACCCTCTTCCCTCTTTCTGCACCCCACTTGCATCTTTCTGCACCTCTGTTCCTTCTTTCTGCACTTCTTTTGTTTCTTTCTGCACCTCTCTTGTTTCTTTCTGTATCCCTCTTGCCTTTTTCTCCACCCCACTTCCCCCATTTTGCATCTCTGTTGCTTCTTTCTGCACTTCTCTTGCCTCTTTCTCCAACCCTCATCCCTCTTTCTGAACCTCGGTTGCTTGTTTTTGCACTTCTCTTGCTTCTTTCTGCACCTCTGTGCCTTCTTTCTGCAACCCTTGTGCCTCTTTCTGTACCCCTCTTCCTGTACCGCTCTTGCCACTTTCTACACCTCTGTTCCTTCTTTCTGCACTTCTTTTGTCTCTTTCTGCACCTCTGTTTCTTCTTTCTGCACTTCTTTTGTGTCTTTCTGCACCTCTCTTGTTTCTTTCTGTATCCCTCTTGCCTCTTTCTCCACCCCACTTCCCCCTTTCTGCATCTCTGTTGCTTCTTTCTGCATTTCTCTTGCTTCTTTCTGCATCTCTCTTGCTTCTTTCTGCACCCCTCATGCCTCTTTCTGTACCCCTCATCCCTCTTTCTGCATTCCTCTTGCTTCTTTCTGCACCTCTGCTGCTTCTTTCTGCACTACTTTTGTTTCTTTCTGCAACTCTCATACTTCTTTCTGTATCCCTCTTGCCTCTTTCTCCACCCCACTTCCCCCTTTCTGCATCTCTGTTGCTTCTTTCTACACCTCTCCTGCTTCTTTCTGCACCCCTCGTGCTTCTTTCTGCACCCCTCTTCCCTCTTTCTGCACCCCTCTTGCCTCTTTATGCACCTCTGTTCCTTCTTTCTGCACTTCTTTTGTTTCTTTCTGCACCTCTCTTGCTTCTTTCTGCACCCCTCTTGCCACTTTTTCCACCCCTGTTCCCTATTTTTGCATCTCTGCTGCTGCTTCTTTCTGCACTTCTCTTGCCTCCTTCTCCACCCTCGTCCCTCTTTCTGCACCTCTGTTGCTTCTTTCTGCACTTCTCTTGCTTCTTTCTGCACTTCTTTTGTTTCTTTCTGCACCCCTCGTTCTGCACCTCTGTTCCTTCTTTCTGCACTTCTTTTGTTTCTTTCTGCACCTCTTGCTTCTTTTTGCACCCCTTTTCCCTCTTTCTGCACCCCTCTTGCCTCTTTCTGCACCTCTGTTCTTTCTTTCCCCCTTGCCTCTCTCTCCACCCCACTTCCCTCTTTCTTCACCCCTGTTGCCTCTTTCTGCACCTCTTTTCCTTTTTTCTGTACTTCTTTTGTTTCTTTCTGCACATCGCTTGCTTCTTTCTGCACCCCTAGTGCCTCTTTCAGCACCCCTCTTCCCTCTTTTTGCAACCCTCTTGCCTCTTTCTGTACCTCTGTTGCTTCATTCTGCACCCCGTTCCCCCTTTTTGCATCTCAGTTGCTTCTTTCTGCACTTCTCTTGCCTCTTTCTCCACCCATCATCCCTCTTCCTGCACCTCTGTTGCTTCTTTCTGCACTTTCTTGCTTCTTTCTGCACCTCTGTCCCTTCTTTCTGCAACCCTTGGGCTTCTTTCTACACCCCTCTTCCCTCTTTCGGCACCCCTCTTGCCTCTTTCTGCACCTCTGTTCCTTCTTTCTGCACTTCTTTTGTTTCTTTCTGCAACTCTCTTGCTTCTTTCCACACCCCTCTTGCTTCTTTCTGCACCCTTTGTGCATCTTTCACACCCTCTTCCCTCTTTCTGCACCCCACTTGCATCTTTCTGCACCTCTGTTCCTTCTTTCTGCACTTCTTTTGTTTCTTTCTGCACCTCTCTTGTTTCTTTCTGTATCCCTCTTGCCTTTTTCTCCACCTCACTTCCCCCTTTCTGTATCTCTGTTGCTTCTTTATGCATTTCTCTTGCTTCTTTCTGCATCTCTCTTGCTTCTTTCTGCACCTCTCATCCCTCTTTATGCACTCCTCTTGCCTCTTTCTGCACCTCTGTTGCTTCTTTCTGCACTTCTTTTGTTTCTTTCTGCACCCCTCTTGCATCTTTATGCACCTCTGCTCCTTCTTTCTGCACTTTTTTTGTTTCTTTCTGCACATCTTGCTTCTTTCTGCACCCCTTTTGCCTCTTTCTGCACCTGTGTTCCTCCTTTCTGCACTTCTTTTGTTTCTTTATGCAGCTCTCTTGCTTCTTTTTGCACCCCCTTGCCTCTTTCTCCACCCCTCTTCCCTCTTTCTTCACCCCTGTTGCCTCTTTCTGCAACTTTGTTCCTACTTTCTGTACTTCTTTTGTTTCTTTCTGCATATCTCTTGTTTCTTTCTGCACCCCTCACGCATCTTTCTGCACCCCTCTTCCCTCTTTTTGCACTCCACTTGCCTCTTTGTGCACCTCTTTTGCTTCTTTCTGCACTACTCTTGCTTCTTTCTGCACCTCTTTGCTTCTTTCTGCACCACTCATTCTTCTTTCTGCACCCCTCTTCCCTCTTTCTGTACCCCTCTTGCCTCTTTCTGCACCTCTGTTACTTCTTTTTGCACCTCTCTTGCTTCTTTCTGCACCCCTCTTGCAACTTTCTCCACCCCTGTTCCCCCTTTTTGCATCTCTGTTGCTTCTTTCTGCACTTCTCTTGCCTCTTACCCCACCCCTCATCCCTCTTTATGTACCTCTGTTGCTTCTTTCTGCACTTCTCTGGCTTCTTTCTGCTCCTCTGTCCCTTTTTTCTGCATCCCTTGTGCCTCTTTCTGCACCACGCTTCCCTCTTCCTGCACCCCTCTTGCCTCTTTCTGCACCTGTGTTCAATCTTTCTGCACTTCTTTTGTTTCTTTCTGCAACTCTCTTCCTTCTTTCTGCACCCCTCTTGCTTCTTTCTGCACCCCTCGTGCCTCTTTCACACCCCTCATCCCTCTTTCTGCACCTCTGTTGCTTCTTTCTGCACCTCTGTCCCTTCTTTCTGCAACCCTTGTGCCTCTTTCTGCACCCCTCTTCCCTCTTTCTGCACCCCTCTTGCCTCTTTCTGCACCACTCTTGCTTCTTTCTGCACCTCTGTTCCTTCTTTCTGCACTTCTTTTGTTTCTTTCTGCAACTCTCTTGCTTCTTTCTGCACCCCTCTTCCCTCTCTCTGCACCCCTCGTACCTCTTTCATACCCCTCTTCCCTCTTTCTGCACCCCTCTTGCCTCTTTCTGCACCTCTGTTCCTTCTTTCTGCACTTCTTTTGTTTCTTTCTGTACCTCTCTTGTTGCATTCTGTATCCCTCTTGCCTCTTTCTCCACCCCACTTCCCCCTTTCTGTATCTCTGTTGCTTCTTTATGCACTTCTCTTGCTTCTTTCTGCACCTCTCTTCCTTCTTTCTATACCCCTTGTGCCTCTTTCTGCACCCCTCTTCCCTCTTTCTGCACTCCTCTTGCCTCTTTATGCACCTCTGTCGATTCTTTCTGCACTTCTTTCTGCACCCCTCTTGCATCTTTCTGCACCTCTGCTCCTTCTTTCTGCACTTTTTTTGATTCTTTCTGCACATCTTGCTTCTTCCTGCACCCCTTTTGCCTCTTTCTGCACCCCTCTTGCCTCTTTCTGCACCTGTGTTCCTTCTTTCTGCACTTCTTTTGTTTCTTTCTGTAGCTCTTGCTTCTTTCTGTACCCCCTTGCCTCTTTCTCCACCCCACTTCCCCCTTTTTGCATCTCTGTTGCTTCTTTCTGCACTTCTCTTGCCTCTTTCTCCACCCCTCATCCCTCTTTCTGCACCTCGGTTGCTTGTTTTTGCACTTCTCTTGCTTCTTTCTGCACCTCTGCGCCTTCTTTCTGCAACCCTTGTGCCTCTTTCTGTACCACTCTTCCCTCTTTCTGTACCGCTCTTGCCACTTTCTACACCTTTGTTCCTTCTTTCTGCACTTCTTTTGTCTCTTTCTGCAACTCTCTTGCTTCTTTCTGCACGCCACTTGCCTCTTTCACAGCCCTCTTCCCTCTTTCTGCACCCCTCTTGCCTCTTTATGCACCTCTGTTCATTCTTTCAGCACTTCTTTTATTTATTTCTGCACCTCTCGCTTATTTCTGTACCTCACGCTTCTTTCTGCACCCCTTTTGCCTCTTTCTGCACCCCTCTTGCCTCTTTCTGCACCTCTCTTCTTTCTTGCTGCACTTCTTTTGTTTCTTTCTGCAGCTCTCTTGCTTCTTTCTGCACCCCCTTGTCTCTTTCTCCAAACCTCTTCCCTCTTGCTTCACCCCTGTTGCCTCTTTCTGCACCTCTGTTCCTTCTTTCTGCACTCCTTTTGTTTCTTTCTGCACATCTCTAGCTTTTTTCTGCACCCCTCGTGCCTCTTTCTGCACCCCTCTTCCCTCTTTTTGCACCCCTCTTGCCTCTTTTGGCACCTCTGTTACTTCATTCTGTACTAATCTTGCTTCTTTCTGTACTTTTTTGCTTCTTTCTGCACTACTCGTGCTTCTTTCTGCACCCCTCTTCCCTCTTTCTGCACCCCTTTTGCCTCTTTCTGCACCTCTGTTCCTTCTTTCTGCCCTTCTTTTGTTTCTTTCTGCACCTCTCTTGCTTCTTGCTGCACCCCTCTTGCCACTTTCTCCACATCTGTTCCCCCTTTTTGCATCTCTGTTGCTTCTTTCTGCACTTCTCTTGCCTCTTTCTCCACCCCTCATCCCTCTTTCTGCACCTCAGTTGCTTGTTTTTGCACTTCTCTTGCTTCTTTCAGCACCTCTGTGCCTTCTTTCTGCAACCCTTGTGCCTCTTTCTGTACCCCTCTTCCCTCTTTCTGTACCGCTCTTGCCACTTTCTACACCTCTGTTCCTTCTTTCTGCACTTCTTTTGTCTCTTTCTGCAACTCTCTTGCTTCTTTCTGCACGCCACTTGCTTCCTTCTGTACCGCTCATGCCTCTTTCACATCCCTCTTCCCTCTTTCTGCACCCCTCTTGTCTCTTTCTACACCTCTGTTCCTTCTTTCTGCACTTCTTTTGTGTCTTTCTGCACCTCTCTTGTTTCTTTCTGTATCCCTCTTGCCTCTTTCTCCACCCCACTTCCCCCTTTCTGCATCTCTGTTGCTTCTTTCTGCATTTCTCTTGCTTCTTTCTGCATCTCTCTTGCTTCTTTCTGCACCCCTCATGCCTCTTTCTGTACCCCTCATCCCTCTTTCTGCATTCCTCTTGCCTCTTTCTGCACCTCTGCTGCTCCTTTCTGCACTACTTTTGTTTCTTTCTGCAACTCTCATACTTCTTTCTGTATCCCTCTTGCCTCTTTCTCAACCCCACTTCCCCCTTTCTGCATCTCTGTTGCTTCTTTCTACACCTCTCCTGCTTCTTTCTGCACCCCTCGTGCTTCTTTCTGCACCCCTCTTCCCTCTTTCTGCACCCCTCTTGCCTCTTTATGCACATCTGTTCCTTCTTTCTGCACTTCTTTTGTTTCTTTCTGCACCTCTCTTGCTTCTTTCTGCACCCCTCTTGCCACTTTTTCCACCCCTGTTCCCTATTTTTGCATCTCTGCTGCTTCTTTCTGCACTTCTCTTGCCTCCTTCTCCACCCCTCGTCCCTCTTTCTGCACCTCTGTTGCTTCTTTCTGCACTTCTCTTGCTTCTTTCTGCACCTCTTTTGTTTCTTTCTGCACCCCTCTTTATGCACCTCTGTTCCTTCTTTCTGCACTTCTTTTGTTTCTTTCTGCTCCTCTTGCTTCTTTTTGCACCCCTTTTCCCTCTTTCTGCACCCCTCTTGCCTCTTTCTGCACCTCTGTTCTTTCTTTCTGCACTTCTTTTGTTTCTTTCTGCAGCTCTCTTGCTTCTTTCTGCACCCCCTTGCCTCTTTCTCCACCCCACTTCCCTCTTTCTTCACCCCTGTTGCCTCTTTCGGCACCTCTTTTCCTTTTTTCTGTACTTCTTTTGTTTCTTTCTGCACATCGCTTGCTTCTTTCTGCACCCCTAGTGCCTCTTTCAGCACCCCTCTTCCCTCTTTTTGCAACCCTCTTGCCTCTTTCTGTACCTCTGTTGCTTCATTCTGCACCCCGTTCCCCCTTTTTGCATCTCAGTTGCTTCTTTCTGCACTTGTCTTGCCTCTTTCTCCACCCATCATCCCTCTTCCTGCACCTCTGTTGCTTCTTTCTGCACTTTCTTGCTTCTTTCTGCACCTCTGTCCCTTCTTTCCGCAACCCTTGGGCTTCTTTCTACACCCCTCTTCCCTCTTTCGGCACCCCTCTTGCCTCTTTCTGCACCTCTGTTCCTTCTTTCTGCACTTCTTTTGTTTCTTTCTGCAACTCTCTTGCTTCTTTCCACACCCCTCTTGCTTCTTTCTGCACCTTTTGTGCATCTTTCACATCCTCTTCCCTCTTTCTGCACCCCACTTGCGTCTTTCTGCACCTCTATTCCTTCTTTCTGCACTTCTTTTGTTTCTTTCTGCACCTCTCTTGTTTCTTTCTGTATCCCTCTTGCCTTTTTCTCCACCTCACTTCCCCCTTTCTGTATCTCTGTTGCTTCTTTATGCATTTCTCTAGCTTCTTTCTGCATCTCTCTTGCTTCTTTCTGCACCTCTCATCCCTCTTTATGCACTCCTCTTGCCTCTTTCTGCACCTCTGTTGCTTCTTTCTGCACTTCTTTTGTTTCTTTCTGCACCCCTCTTGCATCTTTATGCACCTCTGCTCCTTCTTTCTGCACTTTTTTTTGTTTCTTTCTGCACATCTTGCTTCTTTCTGCACCCCTTTTGCCTCTTTCTGCACCTGTGTTCCTCCTTTCTGCACTTCTTTTGTTTCTTTCTGCAGCTCTCTTGCTTCTTTTTGCACCCCCTTGCCTCTTTCTCCACCCCTCTTCCCTCTTTCTTCACCCCTGTTGCCTCTTTCTGCAACTTTGTTCCTACTTTCTGTACTTCTTTTGTTTCTTTCTGCATATCTCTTGTTTCTTTCTGCACCCCTCACGCCTCTTTCTGCACCCCTCTTCCCTCTTTTTGCACTCCACTTCCCTCTTTGTGCACCTCTTTTGCTTCCTTCTGCACTACTCTTGCTTCTTTCCGCACCTCTTTGCTTCTTTCTGCACCACTCATTCTTCTTTCTGCACCCTCTTCCCTCTTTCTGCACCCCTCTTGCCTCTTTCTGCACCTCTGTTCCTTCTTTCTGCACCTCTCTTGCTTCTTTCTGCACCCCTCTTGCAACTTTCTCCACCCCTGTTCCCCCTTTTTGCATCTCTGTTGCTTCTTTCTGCACTTCTCTTGCCTCTTACCCCACCCCTCATCCCTCTTTATGTACATCTGTTGCTTCTTTCTGCACTTCTCTTGCTTCTTTCTGCTCCTCTGTCCCTTTTTTCTGCATCCCTTGTGCCTCTTTCTGCACCACTCTTCCCTCTTTCTGCACCCCTCTTGCCTCTTTTTGCACCTGTGTTCAATCTTTCTGCACTTCTTTTGTTTCTTTCTGCAACTCTCTTCCTTCTTTCTGCACCCCTCTTGCTTCTTTCTGCACCCCTCGTGCCTCTTTCACACCCCTCATCCCTCTTTCTGCACCTCTGTTGCTTCTTTATGCACTTCTCTTGCTTCTTTCTGCACCTCTCTTCCTTCTTTCTGCAACCCTTGTGCCTCTTTCTGCACCCCTCTTCCCTCTTTCTGCACCCCTCTTGCCTTTTTATGCACCTCTGTCGATTCTTTCTGCACTTCTTTCTGCACCCCTCTTGCATCTTTCTGCACCTCTGCTCCTTCTTTCTGCACTTTTTTTGATTCTTTCTGCACATCTTGCTTCTTCCTGCACCCCTTTTGCCTCTTTCTGCACCCCTCTTGCCTCTTTCTGCACCTGTGTTCCTTCTTTCTGCACTTCTTTTGTTTCTTTCTGTAGCTCTCTTGCTTCTTTCTGTACCCCCTTGCCTCTTTCTCCACCCCACTTCCCCCTTTCTGTATCTCTGTTGCTTGTTTATGCACTTCTCTTGCTTCTTTCTGCACCTCTCTTGCTTCTTTCTGCACCCCTCGTGCCTCTTTCTGCACCCCTCTTCCCTCTTTCTGCACTCCTCTTGCCGCTTTCTGCACCTTTGTTGCTTCTTTGTGCACTTCTTTTGTTTCTTTCTGTACCACTCTTGCCTCTTCCTGCACCTCTTTTACTTCTTTTTGTACTTCTATTGTTTCTTTCGGCACCTCTCGCTTCTTTCTGCACCCCTTTTGCCTCTTTCTGCACCCCTCTTGCCTCTTTCTGCACCTCTGTTCCTTCTTTCTGCACTTCTTTTGTTTCTTTCTGCAGCTCTCCTGCTTCTTTCTGCACACCTTGCCTCTTTCTCCACCCCACTTCCCTCTTTCTTCACCCCTGTTGCCTCTTTCTGCACCTCTGTTCCTTCTTTCTGCATTTCTTTTGTTTCTTGCTGCACATCTCTTGCTTCTTTCTGTACCCCTCATGCCTCTTTCTTCACCCCTCTTCCCTCTTTTTGCACCCCTATTGCCTCTTTCTGCACCTCTGTTGCTTCTTTCTGCACTACTCTTGCTTCTTTCTGCCCCTCTTTGCTTCTTTCTGCACCACTCGTGCTTCTTTCTGCACCCCTCTTCTTTCTTTCTGCACCCCCCTTGCCTCTTTATGCACCTCTGTTTCTTCTTTCTGCTCTTCTTATGTTTCTTTCTGCACCTCTCTTCCTTCTTTCTGCACCCCTCTTGCCACTTTCTCCACCCCACTTCCCCCTTTCTGTATCTCTGTTGCTTGTTTATGCACCTCTCTTGCTTCTTTCTGCACCCCTTGTGCCTCTTTCTGCACCCCTCTTCCCTCTTTCTGCACTCCTCTTGCCGCTTTCTGCACCTTTGTTGCTTCTTTGTGCACTTCTTTTGTTTCTTTCTGTACCACTCTTGCCTCTTCCTGCACCTCTTTTCCTTCTTTCTGTACTTCTATTGTTTCTTTCGGCACCTCTCGCTTCTTTCTGCACCCCTTTTGCCTCTTTCTGCACCCCTCTTGCCTCTTTCTGCACCTCTGTTCCTTCTTTCTGCACTTCTTTTGTTTCTTTCTGCAGCTCTCCTGCTTCTTTCTGCACACCTTGCCTCTTTCTCCACCCCACTTCCCTCTTTCTTCACCCCTGTTGCCTCTTTCTGCACCTCTGTTCCTTCTTTCTGCATTTCTTTTGTTTCTTGCTGCACATCTCTTGCTTCTTTCTGTACCCCTCATGCCTCTTTCTGCACCCCTCTTCCCTCTTTTTGCACCCCTATTGCCTCTTTCTGCACCTCTGTTGCTTCTTTCTGCACTACTCTTGCTTCTTTCTGCCCCTCTTTGCTTCTTTCTGCACCACTCGTGCTTCTTTCTGCACCCCTCTTCTTTCTTTCTGCACCCCCCTTGCCTCTTTATGCACCTCTGTTTCTTCTTTCTGCTCTTCTTATGTTTCTTTCTGCACCTCTCTTCCTTCTTTCTGCACCCCTCTTGCCACTTTCTCCACCCCTGTTCTCCCTTTTTGCATCTCTGTTACTTCTTTCTGCACTTCTTTTGCCTCTTTCTCCACCACTCATCCCACTTTATGCACCTCTGTTGTTTCTTTCTTCACTTCTCTTGCTTCTTTCTGCTCCTCTGTCACTTTTTTCTGCAATCCTTGTGCCTCTTTCTGCACCCTTCTTCCCTCTTTCTGCACCCCTCTTGCCTCTTTCTGCACCTCTGTTCCATCTTTCTGTACTTATTTTGTTTCTTTCTGCAACTCTCTTGCTTCTTTCTGCCCCCGTCTTGCTTCTTTCTACATCCCTCTTGCCTCTTTCTGCACCTCTGTTTCTTCTTTCTACACTTCTTTTATTTCTTTCTACACCTCTCTTGTTTCTTTCTGTATCCCTTTTGCCTCTTTCTCCACCCCACCTCCCCCTTTCTGTATCTCTGTTGCTTCTATATGCACATCTCTTGCTTCTTTCTGCACCTCTCTTGCCTCTTTCTGCACTCCTCTTGCCTCTTTCTGCACCTCTGTTGCTTCTTTCTGCACTTCTTTTGTTTCTTTCTGCACCCATCTTGCCTCTTTCTGCACCTCTGTTCCTTCTTTCTGCACTTCTTTTGTTTCTTTCTGCACCTCTCGCTTCTTTCTGCACCCCTTTTGCCTCTTTCTCCACCCCTGTTGCCTCTTTCTGCTCCTTTGTCCCTTTTTTCTGCAACCCTTGTGCCTCTTTCTGCACCCTTTTTCCCTCTTTCTGCACCCCTCTTGCCTCTTTCTGCACCTCTGTTCTATCTTTCTGTACTTCTTTTGTTTCTTTCTGCAGCTCTCTTGCTTCTTTCTGCACCCCTTGCCTCTTTCTTCACCCCTCTTCCCTCTTTCTTCACCCCTGTTGCCTCTTTCTGTACCTCTGTTCCTTCTTTCTGCACTTCTTTTGTTTCTTGTTGCACATCTCTTGCTTCTTTCTGTACCCCTCTTGCCTCTTTCTGCACCTCTGTTGCTTCTTTTTGCACTACTCTTGCTTCTTTCTGCACCGCTTTGCTTCTTTCTGCACCACTCTACTTCTTTTTGCACCCATCTTCCCTCTTTCTGCACCCCTCTTCCCTCTTTCTACACCTCTGTTCCTTCTTTCTGCTCTTCTTTTGTTTCTTTCTGCACCTCTCTTGCTTCTTTCTGCACCCCTTTTACCTCTTTCTGCGCCCCTCTTCCCGCTTTCTTCACCCCTGTCGCCTCTTTCTGCACCTCTGTTCCTTCTTTCTGCACTTCTTTTGTTTCTTGCTGCACATCTCTGGCTTCTTTCTGCACCCCTCGTGCCTCTTTCTGCACCCCTCTTTTCTCTTTCTGCACCCCTTTTGCCTCTTTCTGGACCTCTGTTCCTTCTTTCTGTACTTCTTTTATTTCTTTCTGCGCCTCTCTTGCTTCTTTCTGCACCCCTTTTACCTCTTTCTGCACCTCTCTTCCTTCTTTCTGCACTTCTTTTGTTTCTTTCTGCAGATCTCTTGCTTCTTTCTGCAGCCCCTTGCCTCTTTCTCCACCCCTCTTCCCTCTTTCTGCACCCCTTTGCCTCGTTCTGCACCTATGTTACTTCTTTCTGCAATTCTTTTGTTTCTTTCTGCACATCTCTTGCTTCTTTCTGTACTTCTCTCGCCTCTTTCTGTACTCAATTGGGAAGTGCAAGCTGTCAAGTTTAAAGGTCTGCATGCTCTTGTGACTGAGGTATATGTCTACTTGTATATGTATTCTCACATGCGTTATGCATCTGAAGATGGTAGCTTAAAAAGTGGGTAGCTTCTTCAATAGGTGGTGAAATGCTCACAGTTCTGCTCTGTCATTCAGTTGCACAGGCAGATATGTGTTCTGTATATAGGTGTTATAGAGCCCCTCAAATATACTATTGAATACCCATGTGCCCTGTATTATGAGCAGAAAGAAATACATATACCTTTTTTTACACATATTGACAGAGTATGCTGTTTGAAACACAGGTATTCAAGTATTTCTATGTTTATTTTTATGTAACATGTCACTTGGTAGAAGCAGAGACACGCATGCATACCTTCACAAACTTGGTCAGACTTACAACAGTGATATGCTTAGGATTGCTGTTTTATATTTGGTAGGTAGGCCTAACATTCGGAGCAGTCGATTAATAGTGAACCTTCAAGAGAAAAGTGAGGCTTAAGACATCTTGTGAGAAGGATTAGTGATTAGGCTACTTTGTATGAGTCTGTTATAAGGTACAGTCAAAGTAGGGCTTTTTCTGCACCTCTGTTGGTTCTTTCTGCACTTCTCTTGCTTCTTTCTGCGCCTTTCTTCCTCTTTCTGGACTTCTGTTGCCTCTGTCTGCACTTCTCTTGCTTCTTTCTGCGCCTTTCTTCATCTTTCTGCACATGTACTACCTATGTAGGCATATTTAGAAATTAGCATTTAAAAAACCTTAGAAATTCACTGAAAAAACCAGAGGTTTCAGGGACGTTATAGTTTGGAATTAGCATTTAAAAAACCTTTGAAATTCACTAAAAAAGCCATAGGTTTCAGGGACGTTATAGTTGGAATGTAGCATTTAAAAAAACCTTAGAAATTCACTGAAAAAACCACAGGTTTCAGGGACGTTATAGTTAGTTGGACATTTCACTCGTACAAAACCAGAGAATTTTGGCTGTTATAGTTAGTTGAGCAAACTATAACTCGCACCCCCGCAATACACTGCTGATGACGTCACATATTACATCACTCATGACATGGTCAGTGACATCACTCATGACATCACTGATGACATCCCAAATGTCATCACTGATGACATCATCCACTTAATATCTGACGCACCTCCTCACACCCTAATATAACCTTTCATACACCCACTCTAAAATACAGACTACCATTCTCGAAACCATAGACACACCAAAACCAGTTAGTACATACCCACTCACTGATTCATAGGTCTACACACATCCACTCACTCACCGATACAGTCACTCATACATGTAGTCACTCATCGATACAGCCTCTGATATATGCACTCATACACCCATACAGACACTCACATACTGCCACTCATCCACAGAGATTTTTCACACACCTAGTCAGTCACCCAAAGACTCAATCACACTGCCATTTACTCACCAATACAGTTATACATACACCACCTCACTTAATCATACAGATACTAACATATACTTACTCTTATGCAATCACTGACACAGCCACTCTCACAATCACTCACTCTCACATATAGTCACTTATATACTCCAACATTCACATATACTGCCTTTCACGTATGTAGTTACTCACAGGTATACCATTGAGACATCCATTCACTCACCAACACAGCCATACGCATACTCACTCACCCATACAGTCCCTCGCAGATACAGTCATGAACCCATACACCCACTGAATCACTCACTCACACATCCATGGAGGGAGTCACACACCCCCACCAACCCACACAGACACTCAGGCACCCATACAGGTAATCAGACAACCAATCATTAACCCATATAGACACTCATGTAGATACTCACCAACCCATGCAGCCACTTACACACCAACTGACAGACTGATACAGACATTCACACAGATTAGTCTTTCACCCATACATTCACTAAGACATGTTTAATCTCTCACTTAAACAGTCACGCACCCACTAAATCATCCATTCAGACACTCATACACCTACTCATTCTTCATTACACCTTTGCGTATCTATAATTAACATTCTTAAACTTTTAAAAATCACCCAGTTTCTGGATGATGTCATCAGTGATGTCATTTGAGATGTCATCAGTGATGAGCCCCTTGCCTCTTTCTCCATCCCTCTTCCCTCTTTCTGCACCCCTGTTGCCTCTTTCTGCACCTATGTTACTTCTTTCTGCACTTCTTTTGTTTCTTTCTGCACATCTCTTGCTTCTTTCTGTACTTCTCTCGCCTCTTTCTGTACTCAATTGGGAAGTGCAAGCAGTCAAGTTTAAAGGTCTACATGCTCTTGTGACTGAGGTATATGTCTACTTGTATATGTATTCTCACATGCGTTATGCATCTGAAGATGGTAGCTTAAAAAGTGGGTAGCTTCTTCAATAGGTGGTGAAATGCTCACAGTTCTGCTCTGTCATTCAGTTGCACAGGCAGACATGTGTTCTGTATATAGGTGTTATAGAGCCCCTCAAATATACTATTGAATACCCATGTGCCCTGTATTATGAGCAGAAAGAAATACATACACATTTTTTACACATATTGACAGAGTATGCTGTTTGAAACACAGGTATTCAAGTATTTCTATGTTTATTTTTATGTAACATGTCACTTGGTAGAAGCAGAGACACGCATGCATACCTTCACAAACTTGGTCAGACTTACAACAGTGATATGCTTAGGATTGCTGTTTTATATTTGGTAGGTAGGCCTAACATTCGGAGCAGTCGATTAATAGTGAACCTTCAAGAGAAAAGTGAGGTTAAAGACATCTTGGGAGAAGGATTAGTGATTAGGCTACTTTGTATGAGTCTGTTATAAGGTACAGTCAAAGTAGGGCTTTTTCTGCACCTCTGTTGGTTCTTTCTGCACTTCTCTTGCTTCTTTCTGCGCCTTTCTTCCTCTTTCTGGACTTCTGTTGCCTCTGTCTGCACTTCTCTTGCTTCTTTCTGCACCTTTCTTCATCTTTCTGCACATGTACTACCTATGTAGGCATATTTAGAAATTAGCATTTAAAAAACCTTAGAAATTCACTGAAAAAAACAGAGGTTTCAGGGACGTTATAGTTAGGAATTAGCATTAAAAAACCTTTGAAATTCACTGAAAAAGCCATAGGTTTCAGGGACGTTATAGTTGGAATTTAACATTTAAAAAAACCTTAGAAATTCACTGAAAAAACCACAGGTTTCAGGGACGTTATAGTTAGTTGGACATTTCACTCGTACAAAACCAGAGAATTTCGGCTGTTATAGTTAGTTGAGCTAACTATAACTCGCACCCTCGCAATACACTGCTGATGACGTCACATATTACATCACTCATGACATGGTCAGTGACATCACTGATGACATCCCAAATGACATCACTGATGACATCATCCACTTAATATCTGACGCACCTCCTCACACCCTAATATAACCTTTCATACACCCACTCTAAAATACAGACTGGCATTCTCGAAACCATAGACACACCAAAACCAGTTAGTACATACCCACTCACTGATTCATAGGTCTACACACATCCACTCACTCACCGATACAGTCACTCATACATGTAGTCACTCATCGATACAGCCTCTGATATATGCACTCATACACCCATACAGACACTCACATACTGCCACTCATCCACAGAGATACTCACACACCTAGTCAGTCACCCAAAGACTCAATCACACTGCCATTTACTCACCAATACAGTTATACATACACCACCTCACTTATTCATACAGATACTAACATATACTTACTCTTATGCAATCACTGACACAGCCACTCTCACAATCACTCACTCTCACATATAGTCACTTATATACTCCAACATTCACATATACTGCCTTTCACGTATGTAGTTACTCACAGGTATACCATTGAGACATCCATTCACTCACCAACACAGCCATACGCATACTCACTCACCCATACAGCCCCTCACAGATACAGTCATGAACCCATACACCCACTGAATCACTCACTCACACATCCATGGAGGGAGTCACACCCCCCCACCAACCCACAAAGACACTCAGGCACCCATACAGGTAATCAGACAACCAATCATTAACCCATATAGACACTCATGTAGATACTCACCAACCCATGCAGCCACTTACACACCAACTGACAGACTGATACAGACATTCACACAGATTAGTCTTTCACCCATGCATTCACTAAGACATGTTTAATCTCTCACTTAAACAGTCAGTCACGCACCCACTAAATCATCCATGCAGACACTCATACACCTACTCATTCTTCATTACACCTTTGCGTATTTATAATTAACATTCTTAAACTTTTAAAAATCACCCAGTTTCTGGATGATGTCATCAGTGATGCCATTTGAGATGTCATCAGTGATGAGCCCCTTGCCTCTTTCTCCATCCCTCTTCCCTCATTCTGCACCCCTGTTGCCTCTTTCTGCACCTATGTTACTTCTTTCTGCACTTCTTTTGTTTCTTTCTGCACATCTCTTGCTTCTTTCTGTACTTCTCTCGCCTCTTTCAGTACTCAATTGGGAAGTGCAAGCTGTCAAGTTTAAAGGTCTGCATGCTCTTGTGACTGAGGTATATGTCTACTTGTGTATGTATTCTCACATGCGTTATGCATCTGAAGATGGTAGCTTAAAAAGTGGGTAGCTTCTTCAATAGGTGGTGAAATGCTCATAGTTCTGCTCTGTCATTCAGTTGCACAGGCAGACATGTGTTCTGTATATAGGTGTTATAGAGCCCCTCAAATATACTATTGAATACCCATGTGCCCTGTATTATGAGCAGAAAGAAATACATACACCTTTTTTTACACATATTGACAGAGTATGCTGTTTGAAACACAGGTATTCAAGTATTTCTATGTTTATTTTTATGTAACATGCCACTTGGTAGAAGCAGAGACACGAATACATACCTTCACAAACTTGGTCAGACTTACAACAGTGATATGCTTAGGATTGCTGTTTTATATTTGGTAGGTAGGCCTAACATTCGGAGCAGTCGATTAATAGTGAATCTTCAAGAGAAAAGTGAGGTTTAAGACATCTTGGGAGAAGGATTAGTGATTAGGCTACTTTGTATGAGTCTGTTATAAGGTACAGTCAAAGTAGGGCTTTTTCTGCACCTCTGTTGGTTCTTTCTGCACTTCTCTTGCTTCTTTCTGTGCCTTTCTTCCTCTTTCTGGACTTCTGTTGCCTCTTTCTGCACTTCTCTTGCTTCTTTCTGCGCCTTTCTTCATCTTTCTGCACATGTCCTACCTATGTAGGCATATTTAGAAATTAGCATTTAAAAAACCTTAGAAATTCACTGAAAAAACCAGAGGTTTTAGGGACGTTATAGTTAGGAATTAGCATTTAAAAAACCTTTGAAATTCACTGAAAAAGCCATATGTTTCAGGGACGTTATAGTTGGAATTTAGCATTTAAAAAAACCTTAGAAATTCACTGAAAAAAACCACAGGTTTCAGGGACGTTATAGTTAGTTGGACATTTCACTCGTACAAAACCAGAGAATTTCGGCTGTTATAGTTAGTTGAGCTAACTATAACTCGCACCCCCGCAATACACTGCTGATGACGTCACATATTACATCACTCATGACATGGTCAGTGACATCACTGATGACATCACTGATGACATCCCATGTGACATCACTGATGACATCATCCACTTAATATCTGACGCACCTCCTCACACCCTAATATAACCTTTTTATACACCCACTCTAAAATACAGACTACCATTCTCAAAACCATAGACACACCAAAACCAGTTAGTACATACCCACTCACTGATTCATAGGTCTACACACATCCACTCACTCACCGATACAGTCACTCATACATGTAGTCACTCATCGATACAGCCTCTGATATATGCACTCATACACCCATACAGACACTCACATACTGCCACTCATCCACAGAGATACTCACACACCTAGTCAGTCACCCAAAGACTCAAATCACACTGCCATTTACTCACCAATACAGTTATACATACACCACCTCACTTATTCATACAGATACTAACATATACTTACTCTTATGCAATCACTGACACAGCCACTCACACAATCACTCACTCTCACATATAGTCACTTATATACTCCAACATTCACATATACTGCCTTTCACATATGTAGTTACTCACAGGTATACCATTGAGATATCCATTCACTCACCAACACAGCCATACGCATACTCACTCACCCATACAGCCCCTCGCAGATACAGTCATGAACCCATACACCCACTGAATCACTCACTCACACATCCATGGAGGGAGTCACACAACCCCCACCAACCCACACAGACACTCAGGCACCCATACAGGTAATCAGACAACCAATCATTAACCCATATAGACACTCATGTAGATACTCACCAACCCATGCAGCCACTTACACACCAACTGACAGACTGATACAGACATTCACACAGATTAGTCTTTCACCCATGCATTCACTAAGACATGTTTAATCTCTCACTTAAACAGTCAGTCACGCACCCACTAAATCATCCCTTCAGACACTCATACACCTACTCATTCTTCATTACACCTTTGCGTATCTATAATTAACATTCTTAAACTTTTAAAAATCACCCAGTTTCTGGATGATGTCATCAGTGATGTCATTTGAGATGTCATCAGTGATGTCACTGACCATGTCATGAGTGATGTAATATGTGACATCATCAGCAGTGCATTGCGGGGGCGTGAGTTATAGTTAGCTCATCTAACTATAATGGGGGAATTTCTCTGCTTTTGTACGAGTGAAATGTCCAACTAACTATAGCGTCCCTGAAACCTGTGGTTTTTTCAGTGAATTTCTAAGGTTTTTTAAATGCTAATTGTGAGAAGTTGGCCTGGCATATGCTGTCCACTAATTATAGTGGGCACCTTGCACCAGTCCAAATCGACTCTTATGGTAGGTAGGTTAAAGACAACCTTATTGAAAGCTATCCTAGTGGTAGCTGTGGAGAGCAGCCTTCAGGCTAAGTCTTGAAGGAATGTAAAGCAGCTTGTTTTACCAGTCTATAATCTCTTGAGTGACCAAATGAAAGAGCACCACACCAGGTATATATTCAAAATATATGTATTTATTACTAAACACACCCCTCTAGTCTCTTTATGAGGCTAGAGTTCGAAGTACATAGGTTATAAGATCTTAAATCACAGTAATAGCACAAATACACGTTTGGGCCCTAGGGCGTACCAAACCATATACCAATAAAGTGGTATGCGAACCACGACTGAACTAGACACTAGGCCTAGAGCCTCTAGAAGTGCTTGGACCACAAGGAACCACCCAAGGTAGTGACACAGGGGACCCACGGGAGACGCGTGCAGTGTAAATACACAACCGCGATACGCCGTTAACTTCTATGGAGAAAGTCGGGATCGGGAAAATAGAGGAAAGGGACACTTTAAAGAGGACTAGGACAAAACCCTTTGAGATCTAGGACTTTGAAGAGTCTCTACCCACGGGAGCACCGGAGTACTCGTGTTACCTCACCCAGGGAAGCCGGGTGCATAGGTGCCTTTCGGGGTCGGGTTTCGTCGTCGGTTCTTATGGCGATCTGCTGCAAAGTGCTGCTGGCGACCAGGAGAAAAGTGTCCGGGTGGATCCAAGAGTGGATCGGAGTTCTGAAGAACCTGAAAGCAGAGGGGACAGAGTCTGGGTCACTAGCCAGTGACCGGGGCGGTGATGGACAGATGCCCACCGATGTCGAGTGCTTCAGGTTCGATGACGGTCGTCTTGACTCTTCAGCCACGAGGTCCGGGAGGCGTTGTCGGCGACCAAGAGCAGGATTCGGGCTTTTGCTCGATGTCTGTCGAGTGCAGAGGTGTCGGCGACCAGATTGGACCCAACAAGCCTTGGCAACGGCAAGTCTCGAGTAAGATGTAGATCGTCGATGATGCAGATCAGCAAGGTCTGGGGAACTCACCCAGCGAGGGTAAGTGAGGGCAGGCCTGGAGCAACCAGACTGCCAAGTAAAGAAAAGATTGGCCTTCGTTAAGGGCTACTAGCCAACGGGCTAGCGACCGCGAAGGAGCCTTGTGATGCCGCACGTGGAGCTGGCTTACAGGACACTCGTGGAGTGGGGGCCAGTGATCTTCGGTGCAGGTGGTGCTGGAGGCTAGGGCTACTCGGAGCCCAAAGCACGACTTCTTGGGAGACCCAGAAGATGGTGCACTTGCAAATGTGCTCAGTGTCCAGGGGTCACAGTCTCAAGTCACCCACGATAGCCACGGGCCTCAGCTTTGCTGGGGACTCAGGGTAGCCTCGGGAAGTCTGAGAATCTACCTCTGGTGATGCGATGACTTCGGCGTCCGACGGGAGCTTCAGTGATGCGAACCGGACAGATGCTTCTTTGGTGCCTGCCAAGCAGGGAGTCACTCCTTGACCCCAAGGGAGATTCTTCAGTCCTCTAATCGTGAGTAGAGCGTCGAAGGTCCAGGATTCTGTTTCAGAGTTTCGTCCAGGTATAATCTAATCTTGCTGTGGCAAGGGTTCCCCATTTTAACCAGTAAAACAGGGAGGGACTAACTCTATGACCCCACCTATGGGAGGGTCAAGGGAGGGGTGGCTACACCCACTTCCCTTTGTCCAGTTTCGCGCCAGAGCAGGGGCAGGTAGCCCCTGAGCTGGTTTGAACTGGCATATGCACAGAGGAGCCTTTTGCTCCCCCAGTGCAGGACTTCAAAGCACTCTAAGAGTGCACCCACCCAGCCCCAATACACATTATCCTGTCTGGGGAGGTGGTCACACCTCCCTGCAACAGGAAACCTATTGTCCAGGCCTCCCCTGCCGGAGTTTCGTCCAGCAGCAGGAGGCCAGACTTGTGTCTGTGGCAGCAGCATCCATTTTGTGATGCCAGGGCTTCAGAAAGAAGTTACCGGGTAAGCCAGAGTTAACATGTCTTTCCCTCTAGAAGGGTGGAATGCTACCCCCGCCGCCAGGATTGGCGGGGAGGTAGTATTCCAAGATGTTTGACACCAAACACGACATGTTTAGGTGCAGCCATTCCAAAGTTAGCATTTTACCGCGAGGATATAATGCGTTTAAGAGTATATGGTCAGGCTGCACTACAAACAGCATCAGAGATGATCTCCGAACGCTGCAGAGGGGCCCTGCTCATGCAGGGGCACCCTCTCACATAGAAACCATGCACTCTGCCTTTAGGATTGATAAGGCCTGCCTTAGGAGTGACTTATAGGTTTATATGTGTGTATGCATTTAGTGATATAGGTAACCTATATCACAGTAAGGTGCATGCACCACCTTACCCAGGCTGCAGTAGCAGACCTGAGGTGTCAGTTTGGATGGCCTTCCAGGGGTGGCATAATACCTGCTGCAGCCCCTGGCAGGCCTCTGAGGTACCTATGCCCTTGGTACATAGTATACCATATACTAGGGACTTATAAGGGCACTCCAGATCCCAATCAGAGATGTGCCTAAGGCACATGGAATCCATTTTACAGAGAAAGCAGATAGACTGTGGCCCTGAATAGCAGGATCCCAGTCCAACTAAGTCATAAACCAGCAAAACACCATAAAAAAAGTGGGGGCAACCATATAGTCAGATTCCACCTTCCTACATAACCCCCCAAACGAAAGGAGATAAGGCTAACCTTGGCCAGTTGAGCCTTCATTGACTAAGTGGTCATATAAGGAAGCACCTGCACTAGCATGGTTGCCCCCTGTCTTATGGTCCACTAAGCAATCCCTCACCCTAAAGGTATGAGAGGGTCTCCACCATGGGGCATCACTACCTGTGGTGTGCTTAGGTAAAGTACAAGGCTGGTGAGGTGGCTGAGTAGGGAAGTGAGGCCCTAGGAATGTTGGCCTCAGCTTCCTCAGATCACTGGTCACCATGTATGCCTGTCTTTCCATGACTGAGTTGCACTTTGCTCTAAGGGTCAACCTTTGGCTGCCTACAGCTGGGGGTTGGGTCCCTTTGGATGGAACACTGGAGGGACATGGCAGGTTTGGAACCTTCTGGTCCCAGGTTTGCCCTTGCCTACCAGAGTCCTTCTGGGGGAGGTCCCTACATAAAGGTATGGGGGATCCCTCAGTGTGTAGAGGAATTTTCACCTGGCTAGGGCTACTAGACTGGGTGCCCCTAATCTGCTGATGGGGGCTTCCTCTGGACAGGGGGCCCTGGGGGTCCACTGACCTCCCTGACCTCTGCAGCCCTGGGCTGACTGAGGCAGGGTAGAGAGGGGCAGGTTACCTGCTCCAGACTGGGTACCACCTTGGAAGGGTCCTCTGCCATCAGGGGTGTGGCCAGGCCAGGCCTGACTACCTCTGGGGCAGTTCCTTCACTAGGGGTGGGGTCAGTTCCCTGAGGAGGCTGACCCTTACCTACTGTCTGGAGGGAAGAAGTCTTTTCTTCAACCCTTGTGCTCTCTTTTGGGGAGAGTGGGCCATTCTTTCAGGCTCCATCTCTCCAAATTCTTGGGCTGGGGCTGTGGCCATCACAGCCCCACTAACCTTTGCAGGGACGCCCAACATCCTAAGATGGGTTTGGTGTTCAACTTCAGCCCAGGCTGAAATTTCCAAATCATTGCCCATCAGGCAATCTACAGGTAGGGTTGGGGACACTGCCACTCTTTTGGGCCTGTGACCCCCTCCCAGCTGAGATTGACTATGGCCATGGGGTGATCTGTTCTGACACCATCAATGTTGGTCACCTGGTATTTAAACTCAGGTAAAAGCTGGTGAGGGGGACTAGTTTCCCTGCCACCATGGTGACACTAGCCCCTGTGTCCCTAAATGCCACAGCTTTCTGACCATTAATTATTGGCTCCAATCTGTACCTGCCCAATGCTATGGGACCCATGGTAAAGGTGGCAAATCCTATACCACCATCAGAGTCAGAGGAGTCTGTTGAGGGGTCCCTGTCTAAACTAGGGCCCACCTCTGTTCCTCTTGCAAAAGCACCCAACTTTTGGGTGCACTACTCCCAACTGGAGGATTACTACTGGTAGTACCAGGAGGGGTGGTAGTAGTTGTGGGAGGAACATTTTCTTTATTGCCAATCCTGGGGCAACTGGGATCAGTTTTCCAGTGCCCAGGCTTTTTACATACATGGCAATATGGTTTCTTTTCAGGAGAGGAAGGAGTTTGGGACCCACCCCCAGAAGAGGAATTTTGGGGCCCTGTAGGGGACTTATCCTTAGATTTATCCCCACCTTTCTCTTGGGACTTAGTAGAATCTTTCTTCTGGTCACCACCCTGATTTCTAGTTTTTACTCTGGTTCTGACCCATTTGTCTGCCTTCTTTCCCAATTCTTGGGGAGAGGTCAGATCAGAGTCCACCAGATACTGGTGCAAAAGCTGGTTTTGACAATTATTAAGGATCTGCTCCCTCATAATCAAATTGTACAATCCTAAAAGTCATGCACTTTGTTGCCATGTATCCAACCTTCCAGAGCCTTTGTAGCACAATCTACAAAATCAACCCAGTCTTGAGTCTGAGCTTTTTGGGTGTCTCTGAACTTCAACCTATACTGTTCAGTGGTTAGGCCAAACCCATCTATCAGAGCACTCTTCAAGACTGTGTAATTGTCAGCATCCTCTTCTCTTACAGTGAGGAGCTTGTCTCTACCTTTGTCTGCAAAGGAGAGCCACAAGATTGCTGCCCACTGCCTCTGGGGACCTTCTGAACTTTACAGGCCCTCTCCAGTGCAGTTATCCATTTGTGGATGTCATCCCCACTCTGGTAGGGAGGGACAATCTTGTTTAGGTTTCTATGGTCATAAGACCTGTCCCTATCTCTAGGGATATTGCTGCCACCATGGGACTCTAGTCCCAACTTTCTTCTCTCTCTAAGGAGATCTAGGGATTCTCTATCTAAAGCCAATTGCTTCTTCCTGATCTCTAGTTGAGTTTCCTCATACTGGACCAGTCTCTTTCTTCTCTCATGAGAGGATTCCCTCCTGTGAGAAGAAACAGAGCTCCCTATTGAGGTGCCAGAGTGGTTAGACTCCTGAGAAGGAGACCTAGACTTTCTGTGCACACGCATAATCCTTCCTGGGGGACAAAGGTGTGGTTCTCTAGATCCTCATCTTCATCTTCCCCAGAAGGGATTGGGTTCTCCAGGTCAGGGTCATTGTCACCCTCCTGGTCAGTTTCAGAGGGGGCTGGGGGTAGTGGTACCCCTGGCCCCTTCCTCATCTGCTGGCCCACCCTCTGCTCCTACCCCTTCAGTCTCTGAGGACTTACTAAGATCATAAGCCACCAACAACTCCTGGAGGTGTTGGGTGGTGGGACTTTGGCCTGTCCTTAATTTCCTCACGTTACACAAAGCTCTCAATTCCAAGAATGGGAGTGTATCATACTTGGAGGGGGAAGCTCAATGGCTTCCTGCAGGGCATCTTTGGATCCTGCTTTTAAGGACATTACTAGTGTGGTGTGGTGTATGCACTACCTACTCTAGTGTGGCCTACTAAACTCTCTTGAGTTGTAGAAAGGGTTGTGCTATCCCTTAACACACAACTCTAAGTTCAGTAGAACTTACTGTTATTCTAAGCTTAAATTATATGTACCTTAGGTACCTTTAGTGGTTTTCAGTTGATCAATTCAATTGAGATTATCTGGTAAAACAATAGCAAGCTGGAATCCCACACGCTGCACACCAATGTGAGAAGTTGGCCTGGCATATGCTGTCCACTAATTATAGTGGGCACCTTGCACCAGTCCAAATCGGCTCTTATGGTAGGTAGGTTAAAGACAACCTTATTGAAAGCTATCCTAGTGGTAGCTGTGGAGAGCAGCCTTCAGGCTAAGTCTTGAAGGAATGTAAAGCAGCTTGTTTTACCAGTCTATAATCTCTTGAGTGACCAAATGAAAGAGCACCACACCAGGTATATATTCAAAATATATGTATTTATTACTAAACACACCCCTCTAGTCTCTTTATGAGGCTAGAGTTCGAAGTACATAGGTTATAAGATCTTAAATCACAGTAATAGCACAAATACACGTTTGGGCCCTAGGGGCGTACTCAAACCATATACCAATAAAGTCGTATGCGAACCACGACTGAACTAGACACTAGGCCTAGAGCCTCTAGAAGTGCTTGGACCACAAGGAACCACCCAAGGTAGTGACACAGGGGACCCACGGGAGACGCGTGCAGTGTAAATACACAACCGCGATACGCCGTTAACTTCTATGGAGAAAGTCGGGATCGGGAAAATAGAGGAAAGGGACACTTTAAAGAGGACTAGGACAAAACCCTTTGAGATCTAGGACTTTGAAGAGTCTCTACCCATGGGAGCACCGGAGTACTCGTGTTACCTCACCCAGGGAAGCCGGGTGCATAGGTGCCTTTCGGGGTCGGGTTTCGTCGTCGGTTCTTATGGCGATCTGCTGCAAAGTGCTGCTGGCGACCAGGAGAAAAGTGTCCGGGTGGATCCAAGAGTGGATCGGAGTTCTGAAGAACCTGAAAGCAGAGGGGACAGAGTCTGGGTCACTAGCCAGTGACCGGGGCGGTGATGGACAGATGCCCACCGATGTTGAGTGCTTCAGGTTCGATGACGGTCGTCTTGACTCTTCAGCCACGAGGTCCGGGAGGCGTTGTCGGCGACCAGGAGCAGGATTCAGGCTGTTGCTTGATGTCTGTCGAGTGCAGAGGTGTTGGCGACCAGATTGGACCCAACAAGCCTTGGCAACGGCAAGTCTCGTGTAAGATGTAGATCGTCGATGATGCAGACCAGCAAGGTCTGGGGAACTCACCCAGCGAGGGTAAGTGAGGGCAGGCCTGGAGCAACCAGACTGCCAAGTAAAGAAAAGATTGGCCTTCGTTAAGGGCTACTAGCCAACGGGCTAGCGACCGCGAAGGAGCCTCGTGACGCCGCACGTGGAGCTGGCTTACAGGACACTCGTGGAGTGGGGGCCAGTGATCTTCGGTGCAGGTGGTGCTGGAGGCTAGGGCTACTCGGAGCCCAAAGCACGACTTCTTGGGAGACCCAGAAGATGGTGCACTTGCAAATGTGCTCGGTGTCCAGGGGTCACGGTCTCAAGTCACCCACGATAGCCACGGGCCTCAGCTTTGCTGGGGACTCAGGGTAGCCTCGGGAAGTCTGAGAATCCACCTCTGGTGATGCGATGACTTTGGCGTCCGACGGGAGCTTCAGTGATGCGAACCGGACAGATGCTTCTTTGGTGCCTGCCAAGCAGGGGAGTCACTCCTTGACCCCAAGGGAGATTCTTCAGTCCTCTAATCGTGAGTAGAGCATCGAAGGTCCAGGATTCTGTTTCAGAGTTTCGTCCAGGTATAATCTAATCTTGCTGTGGCAAGGGTTCCCCATTTTAACCAGTAAAACAGGGAGGGACTAACTCTATGACCCCACCTATGGGAGGGTCAAGGGAGGGGTGGCTACACCCACTTCCCTTTGTCCAGTTTCACGCCAGAGCAGGGGCAGGTAGCCCCTGAGCTGGTTTGAACTGGCATATGCACAGAGGAGCCTTTTGCTCCCCCAGTGCAGGACTTCAAAGCACTCTAAGAGTGCACCCACCCAGCCCCAATACACATTATCCTGTCTGGGGAGGTGGTCACACCTCCCTGCAACAGGAAACCTATTGTCCAGGCCTCCCCTGCCGGAGTTTCGTCCAGCAGCAGGAGGCCAGACTTGTGTCTGTGGCAGCAGCATCCATTTTGTGATGCCAGGGCTTCAGAAAGAAGTTACCGGATAAGCCAGAGTTAACATGTCTTTCCCTCTAGAAGGGTGGAATGCTACCCCGCCGCCAGGATTGGCGGGGGGTAGTATTCCAAGATGTTTGACACCAAACACGACATGTTTAGGTGCAGCCATTCCAAAGTTAGCATTTTACCGCGAGGATATAATGCGTTTAAGAGTATATGGTCAGGCTGCACTACAAACAGCATCAGAGATGGTCTCCGAACGCTGCAGAGGGGCCCTGCTCATGCAGGGGCACCCTCTCACATAGGAACCATGCACTCTGCCTTTAGGATTGATAAGGCCTGCCTTAGGAGTGACTTATAGGTTTATATGTGTGTATGCATTTAGTGATATAGGTAACCTATATCACAGTAAGGGGTGCATGCACCACCTTACCCAGGCTGCAGTAGCAGACCTGAGGTGTCAGTTTGGATGGCCTTCCAGGGGTGGCATAATACCTGCTGCAGCCCCTGGCAGGCCTCTGAGGTACCTATGCCCTTGGTACATAGTATACCATATACTAGGGACTTATAAGGGCACTCCAGATCCCAATCAGAGATGTGCCTAAGGCACATGGAATCCATTTTACAGAGAAAGCAGATAGACTGGGGCCCTGAATAGCAGGATCCCAGTCCAACTAAGTCATAAACCAGCAAAACACCATAAAAAAAGTGGGGGCAACCATATAGTCAGATTCCACCATCCTACACTAATTTCTAACTATAACGCCCCTGAAACCTATGGTTTTTTCAGTGAGTATATATATATATATATAACTTATTACCACTAACTCTGTGGTCCATGCTCCATCGTTTGGAAAAGGTCGTCAAGCGGCGGGTGGAGTGCTTTCGATATCTACAGCCGGTTTTCGTCTCCTCCGGCTTTACATGACCCCCTCTCGACGCAGGGCAAGGCGGCTTTCAAGGGAGCCACAGTCTGGTGACAGACACAACAGAAGAAATCCGGGTGGATTAGCCGCCAACTTACCCCCCAGCAGTGACTTCCGCGACCCTCATCCATCTCGAGGTTGGCAGGCACGGTCGGAGGACACGAGGCATGCCGACGTTAGAGTGGAGGTAGGGCTGCTTTTCGCAGCACTGGGAAGAGAGGTGTGCTTGGATACAGATGGAGTGAATGCATTTGACTAAATCACGTCTTTTTAAGTATTCACAAATCTATCCGTATTATTAACAACATGTCAGCCGACGCGCTGAAAGATCGAGAGGTGGCGGCAGAAATGTTTGATGATGCACGCGCGCCCAATGTGAACTCACTCTCCCATAATGCACCAGTAGGCAATAGTAACACCAGCCTAAAAGATAAATTCAGACATTTGGAGAAACTTATGAAGCATGAACAAAGCAAGTGGTGGGAAGGGAAATCTCTACAGCGGTATTTAGATGTGGGAAGGATCCCACGAGGTCTTAGAATACTCATAGCACCGAGCTATGAAAACCCCGATCCTGAAATGATGAAGGAGTGGGCCGAGACGAATCTGGACTCATCAAAAAAATTTGTTACTATCCTGGTAAAATATGCCGAATCAGATAGACCCAAACTGCAGGAACAAATCGAAACAATCAATGATGAATTGAGTCAAATGGGGAGAAGCGAAGAGGCAGTCAAACTGAGGGATGAAATGATGAAAAGACTCCGCAAAGAAGAAGAAAAAATACGGGAAAGAAAAACGTTTAAATTCCATAGAGATAAGGCAGATTACGAATGCAGCCGCATTTTCACATTTGCCAAGAGATATGATTCGCTGAAAATCTCCAAATATGGGGGAACTAGCTCTGCCAAAACCTACGCAGCAAGCAACAGGGCAAGACCTGAAGATACCTCAGCCTCGGACCTGAGCTCAGCTATCGAGAGCGAAACTGAAACAGATCCCCGGGACGCAAGGGGCGTGCAAATTCCATTGAAACTGTCACTTGCAGAGGAACTGTTTTTTTTATGTCTAGGCCGCAGACAGACACTGCGTCCAAGAACTCAGACAAACAGACAAGGAAAAACAGATCCACCAAGCGCCGCCGGGAGAGGCGTAAAGCAAAACGGAGGAGAACAAAAGAAACAAATAATGCGCAGATGGAAACGAAACTAAATACAAATCAAGTTTCCAGTCAAACTATAGTTAATCTGGCAAATGTGGATTTAAACAAGGCGGAGCTGCAGCTTCTATCCCTCGGTTTATCGTACTGCCCGGAGAGCACTTTCAATTACACATCAACAAGAATGGACGTTTTTAAAAGTGTGCGTAAGTTAAAATTGAAGAAATTCCATCTACTCCGTGATAAGGCAACAAGTAACCCCCAACTCAACCAGAATAACGAATCGTCACAACTGTCTCCCCCTTATAATCTAACAGCATCTGACCTTCCAATACTGAGGGATTTACATGAGCTATGGGAGGAAAATATAACCTCCGCACACAGCAGTCAGACAACGGAGGTGACAGTTGAGCTGACCAACAGTGAAAACGAACAAGACACTAAAAAAACACCATTTAAACCTCGATTAACGTTTAGCCCAATAACACCGAGAGACTCAATTGATATTTTCCATGAGAAGATAGTTGCAGGAATCAAACAATTAAACCACAGAATACGAGAAACCAAAAGAGATAAAATCAACAAGCAGGAATTACAATACCACCAACTCATGACTAAACTAAAGAATAACACTCAGATAATCATAAGAAATTCAGACAAAGGAGGAAACCTGGTTATCTGGGGTAAAAGTGACTATGTGGATGAAGCAATGAGACAACTGTCGGACAGAAATTGCTACCGCAAAAGTGATATATTATCCCTTAAAGCTACCTACAATGCATATTACAATAAACTGTTGGCATGGAAGAGTGTGGGGCTTCTAACAATGGATGAATATAAATTTCTGAGGAACGACACCCCAACCACACCAGTAATCTACTTCATCCCCAAGATACATAAAAACCCGCTCAAGTCCCCGGGACCGCCTATAATTTCTACGCGGAGCAGTCTACTGGAAAGAACATCGCAATATGTGGACTATTACCTACAGGAGCACGTCCAGCAGCTCCCCTCTTACATAAAAGACACTGAGGACTTTTTATCCAAAATTCATGATTTTGAGTGGCAAAATGACTTTCTGTTAATAACTTTAGTTGTAACAGCACTCTACACAAGTATCAAACATCAGGATGGAGTGAGGGCCATACAACATTACCTCAGAAGGAGACCGGCCCAATGTGATCATCACAGCAAGATGCTCATTAATATGATTGATTACTGTTTACATAATAACATATTCATGTTTCAGAGTGCTCTATACCAGCAGTTACGAGGTGTAGCAATGGGGGCCAGCTTCTCCCCCAGCTATGCCTGCCTCCACATGGGTTGGTTGGAGGAGCTGGTCCTGCAAAAAACTCATGAGGTAGTTCTGCTCAACAATGTCAAATTGTGGTTAAGGTTCATTGACGACCTGTTCTTAATCTGGCAAGGGACCTTATCAGAAGCATTGAACTTTATTGAGAGTCTCAATAACAATGAAATTAACCTGCAATTCACGGCTAATATCAGTGCAGAAACTGTAAATTTCCTTGATGTCCAGATCTACATTAAAGAAGGTAGGATGGAAACAACAGTACGAAGGAAGCTAACGGCAAGCAACTCAGTGTTGCATGCAGCCAGCTCCCACCCACGGCACCTCATACAAAGTATCCCGTATGGGGAAATGATTAGGCTGAGAAGGATTTGCAGCAATGAGAAGGATTTTCAGGCAGCACAGCAAGTGAGCAAAGCCAGGTTCCTTGAGAGGGGATACTTCAACAAATGCATTAACGCAGCTATCAACAAGAGCAAGGCACTGATTAGGGATGACCTACTCCGGAACACTAAACACCAGGTACATATCCAGACAGCCAGTATGACAAGCAAGGCGCAAGAGGTGGGGGGAGACACCTTCAGAATTATTTTAGGTTATAGTAGACAGGAAAAGGCAATTAACCATATCATTTGAAGAAACTGGCCTATTGTTCTTAACTACCCTATCATAGGCCACCTGCTACCAACTAAATTGGCCATTACCTACAGCAAAGCACCGTCTATGAAAGATTACCTGGTACAAAACAATCTTGACAGCCAAATGGGAAGCAAGTGGCTGGCGCAACGAAAAGGTTTTTTTAAATGTAAACTATGCAAAGCCTGCCAGCATGGTGTGAACAGAAAAACTAACGTGACACCCTTTGGCAATCAAGAACATATTATCAGTAAAGCCCTAACCTGCAAGACAGATCATGTTGTTTACGTGCTTGAGTGCCCGTGCGGCTTAAAATATGTGGGCAGCACCAAACTTCAGGGCCACAAGAGGGTATTACAACATATCAGGGCCATCAAGAATCAAGATCAGACCTACCCTGTGGCTTGACACTTTGGGGAAACACATGAATCTAACCCTAAATAGCTTAAATATTATCTGATAGATGCCGTCCCAGTTAATAAAAGAGGGGGCAACAGAGAGCAAGCCGTGCGCAAACTGGAGACCCGCTATATCCTGGAGTTAGATTCGAAACACCCAGGGGGACTCAACACCACTGAAGACTTGTACACATGCTTATAAACTGAATTACTGGGTTCACAGTATAATGGGTTATGGCCACCATTGATGAAATGACAAAATGTATTTATACAATGTATGCTTTCAGTCACAAATAATCTAGAACTGGCCGCCCTACCAATCGATATCACAGTCGTTTTAAAATTCATTTTAGCTTTTTTTCACTTTGGGGTTTTTATTGCACATGCACTTAATAGAATTTTATCACGCACTAGCACTTTAAGTAGTCAGAAAGTCTTTAACATGTACTGTATGAATATCCATTTGCACTAGCACTTTACGGAGTCATGAAGAGAACAACAATGACACCTGGTTCATAGTACTGTATTTGGCAATATTTGCACAAGCTTTATTAGGCAGGAATGTTGCAGGTGGTTTTAACAGTTTTTAGCGTCACCATGAACAGTATAATTTCAATGGAGGACAACTGCAACTGACAATATGCCAAACCCGTTGTAGAGAATTGGTATTTATACCGAAATCTCAACAAACAGTATGATATCAGAGTCCACGCAAAGTTTTATGTATAATTACATTGGTGGCTCTCAATATAAGGTTGGTGCAATACTAGGACATTTGTAAACATGTAGTATTTTATTTAAGTTTATGACTACTACTTTAGGGTGCACATGTCACTTTAAGAAATGGGCAAAAAAATTGTATAAAAAAAGCAATGGGGGCTGTGATGCACGTCATGTGATCAAGGTCCTACGGGACTGAAACGCGTTATGGCTGCTGTATGTTAACGGAATAAAGAAAACTTATTAGCACTAACTCTGTGGTCCGTGCTCCATTGTTTGGAAAAGGTCGTCAAGCGGCGGGTGGAGTGCTTTCGATAAATACATATATATATATATATTTACTGAAAAAAGCAAAGGTTGCAGGGACGTCATAGTTAGGCTCAGAATATACACACAAGGACAGAAATTCAGCAGCTATGGTTTGATATTTAATATTTGATATTTATTAATTTCTATAGCGCTGAATCACCCCAAAGGGGTATCTCTGCGCTTAGGACGGTGTGCTGCAGCCAGGCCCATGGGACTCAGAAAAGAAAGGTCTTTAAAAGCTTCCTGAATTGAGAGAGGCTCTGACAATCACGAAGCTGGAGCTAACCTGAGCTAACTATAACCCCCCAATGCACTGCTTGTGACCTCACATATTACATCACTCATGACATGGCCAGTGACATCACTGATGACATATCAAATGACATCCCTGATGACATCATCTACAGAACCACTTAAACATCCATTTGCATACCCACACAACCACTCATACACCCACTCATAACCCATACAATCACTCACACACCCACTCACTCATCCATAGATCCACTCCGACTCTCTATCCCACTCACCTACCCAAACAGCCACTCACTCACCCATACAGTCACTCATACAGACATTCACTCACCCATACAGCTACTCACACACCCACTTATGCACCTCTACAGCCACTCACAGTGCCACTCACTCACCCATTCAGCTATTCAGACACCCACCTATTCACCCATGCAGCCACTCACACACCCACTTAGTCACCAATGCAGCCTCTCAACAGAGCCACTCACACACCCACACAACCACTTAAATGCCCATTCACACATCCATACAAACACTCACACATCTACTCACGCACCCATACAGTTACTCAAAAAGGCACTCACTCTCCAATATAGCCACTCATACAACCACTAAGTTAACCAAACACCCACTCAAACAGCCACTCATTCATCCATATAGCCGATTATACACACAGTCGCTCACCTATACAACCATTCACACAACCACTCAGTCACCCATATAGCCACTCACACAGTCACTCACGGAGACACCCACTCATTCACCAATACAGACACTCACATAGCCATTCACTCACCCATACAGCTACTCACACATCCACTTATTCACCCCTACAGCTACTCACACCCACTCACACACCCATACAACCACTCAGACACCCACTCACACACAGATAAATACAGTCACACACTCACTCAGATAAAATATTTTAGAAATAGTATCACTCAGTAGTAGTACACAAAGTATACTAATTTAACTTTTGTAGTACCTTGGTATATATGCTTAACATTCATAAATATTTAGAAAGCACTCACAATAACTGGATGATTTCGTCAATGATGTTATCAGAGATGTAATTTGATATGTCATCAGTAATGTCACTGACCATGTCATGATTGATGTAATATGTGTGGTCATAAGCAAGTTATAGTAAGCTCATGTATGGTTTTGTGCGTGTATAATCTGAGCCTAACTTTAACGTCCTTGTAACCTTTGTTTTTTTCAGTGAATTTCTACTGTTTTTAATGTTATTTCCTCACTATACCATTCCTGTAACCTTTGCTTTTTTTGTGAATTACGAAGGTTTTTTAAATTGATTTCCTAACTAACCTGTAACCTTTGTGAGTTGGTTTGTGTGTGGCTGTATCGGTCAGTGAGTGGGTATATGAGTGGCTGTATGGGTCTGTTAGCAGGTGTGTGAGTCACTGCATGGATGTGTGAGTGGGTGTGTGAGTGTCTGAGTGGGTCTGTGAGTGGGTGTGTGAGTGTCTGTGAGTGATCTATGAATACTCAGCCTTACATGCACTGGGGACCCTGGATACCATATACTAGGGACTTATAAGTGAGTCAGTCCTTGCCAATTGGGTGAATCCAATTAAACATATCTTTTGTAATGGGTCCGAACAATGGCACTGAGGTCTGGACAGCAGGCATCAGTGCACTTTCAATTTTGAAAAACCAGCAGCTAATTGTCGAAGTGGTGGGAAACCTGCACAAAAGCCTGTTCCTTACACTCCTGGAAAGTATCTGCAAATTCATTTTGTTGCCTGTGCCCCTATGCATTTCTTCATGTGCAATTAAAAATATTGTAAAATTCTTCTTGCTAAATGCTGAACTGCCCTGTTCTTTGAGCAAGCCATGTTTTGTTTCCTCCACAGAGGAAATATTTTTCATATGCCATAACCTCTTCTTCTTCCCTGTCAATTGTTAGAGTGTTTCTTTTCTCTTGTAACTATGTGTAAAGATTTACTCCTTCCTTGGCAGGTGCAAATATACAACTATTTCCAAGGATAAGAGGTCAGAAAGGAGATGAGAACTTACCAAGATAATCCCCTCCATTTGAGGCTCATGCCGCCACCCATTCAGTGGTATGTAATAATTACCTCATCTTGTCAATATTATACTGTAGTAGAGTAATTTTGTGCTTGAGTAAATGGATGAGTAATCTTGCACTAGTAAATCCAGCTATGCAGTGTGTGTAACTTAGACTTTTGAATATATTTTATTTGTTTTTGTAATCAGGAATGTAAACAACAAAACATATATTGCTACAAGCTTTGTAATTTAGGGTTCCAACTAGGGCACGGTCTCCAAACATGACACAGGCGCACATTGCCCAACTGTTCCACAGGTGGTACCCGAATTGTTAGAGACAGATCTCTTCATTACTTCTAGATCGGCTTTTGCCAGTTATACAACATTGGGTTCGGTCTCTCTCCAAAGCCCCAACTTTCATAAATCACTCTTTCTGCCTCCAAGTATAAGTCCAGCACTCCTCGGCGTGTAGCTCAGACTTACATATCCAAATGACTCTGGGAACCAGGCCCCAGTGAATTTTTAATTGTCTCACCCTTAAGTGTTCTTTCTTCTTGTCAAACCTGCATAGGCATGTGTATGTTTTGTGCGTGTTATTATAGGTTCTCAATTGCGGGTTTCAGTACATGGCTTCTTTGAGTGCAGGTTGAACAGGAGAAACAATGACTGGCTGATTCACTATCCACTCTCTGCACTCAATCCTCCTTTCACTCCCTTGAATAGCGTTTTACTTCATCAGTTTCAAAACTTCCATCCCTCTAGGAGAGCATGATTTATTGGCCCAGAAATAAAGCCTGCAAAACATTCTTTTCAATTTTCATACACTGGTGATTGCAAACCTCAACTAGGGGATTGGAATAAATTCCTCTTGCTCCCCAGTTAAACTTGTTTGTGAAATATTTAATTATTAAGTCTAAATGATAAGAATAGTATTCAAAATGTTGATATTTAAGTTCTGATAGATGCTAGCATTGCAGCCCATTGCCTATAAAGGAGTAAAGGGCCTTTTATATATTACCGTCTGTGATATACACGTTGTTAAAGGCCCTATACCCATGGAACTGAACCTTTAATATAACCTTATAGCGCACTGCAGAGGGCTATAACTGTTGTTAAAAGCCCTGAACCCCAGTTTGAGCCGCAGCCGAGGGCCTATAGTGAGGGAAAGGGCCTTTACCTATTGGTATAGTCCAAGGCAGAATGGCTGTATGGCTATTAGAACATTCCACCATCTAATGGTAGAATTTTCTAAATTAAGAAAGGAGAAACAGAAAGACAAACATTGGAATGTTGGAGCAGAAGGTTTATATCAACCATTATAAGCCCAGAGAAACTCCAATGTCTTCAATGGAGTTCTCAACATTCCAATGTTCTAATATAACCTTATAGCCTGCTGAGAGGGCTATACCAGTTGTTAAAGGCCCTGAATATGAGTTATAGGCCAGAGTCACAAGTGAGGGCCTATAACAAGGGTGAGAGCCTTTAACAACTGGTATTGCCTGAGGCAGAAGGGCTATCAGGCTATTAGAGCATTCCGCCCACTGAGGGTAGAATGTTCTAAATTAAAAAGGGAGAAAAATGAAGAGAAACATTGGAATGTTGGAGCTACGAGCTTATACCAGCCATTATACGCCTGGAGCTACTCCATTGTCTTAAACGGAGTTCTCAACATTTCAATGTTCTACTAACCGTTGTTGACATAGGAAGAATGGCTATAATGTTAATGGACCCTTTCGCGCATTTAGGGTGGAAAGCCAAACATCCTGCTTCATGCCTGTCAATAGCTACCTGTGATAATCCTGCCACCTCTCCTGAGTAAGGTAGGTCCTGACTTCGTAGCCTAAAGAAGCTTTATTTCAGCTTTCCTCCTGTTAAAACTTTATCCACTTTAATGCAAGTGTGAAGAGCTGGACACCATGGCCTCACAATTGGAGGAAATATGTCTTTGTTCAGTGTAAGCTTTCTTCATCAACTACAGTTCTCCTTCCAGAATTAAATAGTTCAGTTCACTGTCTGACAAAGCTTTATATAGATAAAATATGAAATGTACATGTCCATTGTCACCATGCCACTTGTAGTGATACTGTCCACCATCTTTTTCCGTAGCTTTGGTGTAAATTTGAAACTTCTTTAAGGCATTCGGAGGGTGTGATATGTCAGCTTCCATAAACAAGTGCTTAAGAGTAGTAAAGGCACGTTTGGCTTGAGCATACCAAATTAATTTCCTTATCAGATTTTCTTTTTTTTATATAACACAAATGATTTGACTGACCAAGTGAGCAAAACGATTGATAAATTGGCAATGGAAATTGGTAAGGTCTATAAAACACTAAGGTCCGGATTTATCAATATTTGATGCAGCCTAACACATTAAGACAACTTGCTGAGGAATAGGCCACATTACAACGCATGCAATACATTGCATGCCATTACAACGCTGTCATTACAACGACCACGTTGTTACATCGCATACCATTACAACGCAAGTCGTTACAACGACTTGCTGTAGGGGGCGCGCTGGATTTTGGAATAGTATAATTTACTATTCCAACTCCAGTCTGTGCAACAGTAGGGAAGGTGTTGGATTTTAAATCCAACACCTGCTCCCTACAGCAAGTCGTTGTAACGACTTGCGTTGTAATGGTTTGCGATGTAACAACGCGGTCATTAAAATGACCACATTGTAATGGCATGCGATGTATCGCATGCGTTGTAAACAATGTTTCCCCTTGCTGAGCTGAATCAAATAGAGAGGGCAGGAATGTATCATATTTAGTGACATATGGGGCATTTCTGCTCTCGCACTGTGCTGGCAGAATTCCGGACACTTAGAGAGAGGAAATAACAAAGAGAAATAAAGATATTTCTCCTCATTGTGCTGCTTTCTGGAAGGCGTACACTTTTGACACATTCCCAGGTTTACTACTCTTTGTAGATCTGGGAGTAAGGCAAAAAGCATGGGTGGATGCATGGGAACACCCACTCTCCACTCACGTAATACCTTCCCAACGCAGAGTAACACAAGACAAGAGTGACTTGCTCTGCCTTGCGTTAGTCCAGATGGACAAAACAACACAGGGCCACACAAGATGGCTTTGCGTGGCATGGTAAATCTGACTTAATGACTGCGTTGCCCACTGAGTTAAAAGAAGAAGAGGACATTGAAGTGCCGATTCCCGCAAGAACTGAAGACTGCTGTGGACTTTTGGCGCCAAACCCTGCCTGCCGCACAGAGACTCGACCATTGTAAAAATCCGACTTGTCCTGCAGCTGTGCATCCTCCATAAGCCCCAGAGGGTTGCCAGCGCTTCGCCAACCAGCCAGCATCTCCCTTGGAGTAGAGGAGCTATTCCCCTGCATCCTGCAGGCACTGACCACGATGTCTGGTTTAAAGAAGCTGTTGTCCACCAGGTCTACTGAGCAGTAGCCACCCAAGAGAAGGTCAGCACACTGCAGGAGAGGTCAGATCTGTCTTCCTGCCAAGCCTGAAGACAAGCTTTTCTGCACCAATACTCGGTGTACCGGACCTCTTGCCGCGCCCAAAGCTTGTTCGAAGCCCAGTCGTGCTCCAACAACATCACCGACGAGCAGCCAATAAGGGACGTCAGCTCTGCAGAGGTCAGCACTGGGAGTGGCCCAGCTGTTCTGTTCTTGTCCCCCTTGCAGGTCTCAATCAAAGACAGTGAGAGCCTTGATGTACGAGAGCCAGCAAGCAAAAACACTCTGCAGCTGAGCCACCCAGTCTAGGCTTAGGAAAACCAATTACTTCCCCATGCTCCCAGTACCCTCATGACCTGAGCACCCCATTGGGAGCTCCCGGACATGTCGCCAAGTCCCCCTATTCAACCTATTTCTAAATGCCCCCATTCCTTTCTACTGCGTAGCGTGCACAGCTATCAACCCGTCCAGCACCTCTGCACCCAGACTCACCAGGGCAGATACGACCGATCTGCTTGTGAAACTTTGGTCCTTGTCCCCCTACCACCTCACGACCGGAAGGGTTCCCACGGAAATGCATTGCAAGTATATGTATGCAGTGAATGTTCTTTCTCCCATAGGAAAGCATTACACGTAAAAACGCACTGTTGGTTAACATTACTAAATCTGTAAAAAGTCTATACCCAAAAAATACTTACCTATTTACGATGTTATTGGTTTCAAAATATATATAAAAATACCTGTTATTTTACTAAATTGGTAATGTGAGCATCAATTATTAACTCAGTGTGTGCAACAAATGTCTAACACTCCTCTCTCATAAGCCTAAGGCTGCTAGACCAACCTACCCTAGATAGAGCACCTTGGGATTGCTAGAGCAAACCCCTGTACACCTATAAGGAATACCTAGACTCTTTCTACAGCATACCTCTTTTTGGGATACTATATAAAGAGCCAGCTTCCTACCTGGTGTACTCCAAATTTCGTCTAACAAGGAATAATACTCTTTTGAGGCAAAGCAGAGGCTATGTAAAAATCTGTGACAACTTGTAATAGTTGGGGTCACCCAGATAGTATAAGGCTTATGCTTTTTTAACAAGGATAATCCACAGATAATAGTATAATTAAGCGAATGAGAGCAAAGAGTAAATGTATTATTGCTTTGGTTAACCAAAACGTGGCTTCATATGTCTTTTCAGCCTGGTGCTTCCCCAGATCTTGTGTGCTTTCTTCAGTGAGCCTGAGCTGTGGAGCTTCTAAAACTCGTTTGTAAAGCACAGGGAAGTCGCTTCTCTTAGTTCCTGCTCTCCAGTCTCTTTCACAGTACTTAACATGACGGATCGATGATTTGTAAAATGAGAGGCAAGCAATAAAAACTCTACATTTTTTACCAAATGGAATATCTGCATTGGAAATCATTCAAGGGCAGATGTATAAAAGCACATGCAACACTGTGTTGCGTCAGAAAATTGTTTGCTGCGTTGTGCAACTTTTTTCCCCTATGGATGTGCCAGATTTTTAAAGTCTTGCACTATGATACAAAGCTATGCATTGAAGTACAGTGCAACTCATCCTTGCATGCCGCAAGCCAGTGTTGCATCACACAATTTGGGTGGCTTGTCACTTTATAAACCAATGCAAAGAGAGGAGTTAGCCTGACGGCTAGGGCGGTCGACTTGGGAACTGGGGGGCTCATTATGATGGTGGAAGGACCACCACCGCCGGGCCGGCGGTCCTTCCGCCATCACTGAGCATTTTACCCACTGCCAAATTAGCATGGCGGTGGGTATCGCGGCGGACGCAAAGTCCGTCGGCCGCTTTTCCGCCGGAGGCAATCAAACCGATTGCCTGGCGGATGGAAAAGGGCCACTAATATGGTGGCGGTGCCTAGCAGGCACCGTCCGCCATATTATGATGTGCCCTGGAAGAGGCCTTTCCATGGCAGCGCTGCCACCATGGAAAGGCTGGCGGGGATTGGTTTTGGGGGCAGGTTGTGGGTCCCCTCAGTGTGGGGGGAGTGTGTAGGTTTACTGGGGGGACCCATGGTACCCCCCTACATTCCCATGCACAAGGTGGTAGGCACCGCATGGTGCCTGCCACCTTGTGCATGGGAATGCACATCGTGGCATTTTGGCATTGCGAACGGTGCTGCAGCCAGCAGCACCGCCCACAATGTTAAAAGGCCAGGATGCGCCCACCATACTGGCGGGTGCATCCTAATTGGGCTGGTGGGACCGTCGCACGTCTGGTGGGTGGTCCCATCACTGCCATGATGGCGGGCGGACTGATGTCCGCCCGCCATCATAATGAGCCCCTGGGTTCGAGTCTCGGCAATGATGCTGAACATCCTGTGATTCTGGGCAAATCATTTAATCTCCCGTGCCTAACAAAAATGAATGTGTCCTCATGTAAAGCAACTGGTGCTATGTAAAGTGCTCTGATCCCCGATACCTTCGGGTCAAGTTCGCGCTATATAAAACTCTGTAAAAAAATCTCAAATAACCTTCCCCCACTTATACCACCGCAAGACAGGGTGATGCTACCTCCCACGAGGCTATTTTCCAAGAAGGAGGTGCCGTCCAGAATTGTAGCAGAAAGAGTAACATGAATTTCACAGAGGAGGAGAATCACATTTTGATTTCTGAAGTGACATATCACGAGAAGTACTTATTTTTCCCCTCTATATTACCTATATCCAAGAGGGAAGCTTTATAGATAGTAATAGTTGACAAAATAATTGCAGTAATACCAACTCTCAGGACTGTTGCAGAATGCAAGAAAAGGTGGTGTGATTATCAGTGCAGGATAGAGAAAAACTGCCAAGAAATGTGAAGGCTGAAAAAAGAACAGGAGGAGAAGCAGACATTCATGATGATCAATGGGCGAGCAGGAGCAAGTGGTAGCACTGATTGACACTAGATGGCTGCGGGCATACAGGACACAGACACTGCCAATTTGGAGACGTTACCTACAGCTCAGGATAAGTGTAAATGAAAGAATATGTTTATCATTTTTATTAGAATACACTAATATACAGGAACTTTTACTTAGTACCTGTCGGCATACATAATGAAGATTGCTTGCAAATTAATTTTATCAAGAGTATGAAATATGTATTTAATGCAACTAGTTGTATTGTACACTTTATTTGTCCTTTTATATATTATGTTGGCAGTCAAAACAGAACCACTTTGTTGTCTGTGAAGTTCCTGTTATTTAAATACAATGTGCACAATTTTTTTAATCTTTGGCTCGTCATATGATTAATAACTGCTCCTTGGTGGGCACTGAGCACATCTGCTGATGGTTAGACGACCTCAACCTTGATTGTTGTTTTTGTCTATATTTATTGCATGAGGTATTGTAAGAGCCCGCAGTGCTGAGATATATCGCTAAAGATCCCCAAGTATGTATTGCACACCAAGTAATTACTTTATTTAACTCCATTGTTGTTCCCTGAGATAGTAATTGGATTTTCCCTGTTATATATGAGCCTAGAGAGCAACAGGTACCCCCAGGTCTGTGTGTGTGGGGCTACAACATATTTAAATATAATTACCAGCTTATTCCAAGAGCTCTATATCCTTGTTTATACCCAAAGAAGCCAACATGACGGGTCCATTTTAATCAAATTGACCCTGTTCAGATGATGCTTGCTAAGCTCTTCCCAGGCAAGGGAGATTCTGGAGTTTCACTACTGTTACTACAACATTGATCTGAAGGACTTAAGCAAAACTTGTATAGCCTGTACTCTTTCTTATTTTCTCAACTGGATTACCACAGCACTTATTTTCAATAGTTAAAGATAGCAGGCAATTTACCTGACCTATCTCGAAGTACATTTCAAGTGGTTTCCTTGTGCTTCATTGGCCTACGATCTCTTGATTTGGTGTACCCTTTTATTGACTGAATAACGAAAACATCAATCCAATAGAAACCTTAAACACAACTCTATGTATGAAAGATTTCCAAATAGCACCATTAACATTTTTTTCTTTTTTTTAACTTTCTGATCGATAAGGCGACATTTATCTTATGTGTTTAAGAAATGTTAACATTCTTAATTCCATGTTTATCAATCTATGTATATTTTCATAATTCACTTTAATATTTTATTTTCCACAATAATATATTAATTATATTTGAATACTAAGAATTAGTGGGCTCTATATTATTTTTCATAGCCAGACAATCTAACTCCAAAGGAAAAGCCCAACAATGGCATGTATGCATGCTTTGATCCCTCCTTGGATGGAAAAACCTTCTCAGAACTCAGAGCTGTTTTGGAGAATTCTCCACCCATCTTGGCAAGAGACAACAATGTGGCAGTATCTCCATAAGTACCTCAACAGACTTCTTCCCAAACAACATTTGTTGAACATGTTCCTGTGGATCAGTATGATCCGCAAGTCACCTTTGAAAGAAGACTTTACAGGACACGTCGACGCATGGTTGAGGAAGTCAAGAAGGGAATTAATATATTGTTGGACACTCTAGAAGGAGTACAAACATGTCTGAGCTTAAATGAGAACTAGGCTTAGACTGTCAAAGACACCAATTCTTGACTGCAGGGAATTAATGATTTTCTAGCTCCACGTAGCAGAACGTATAAAGGAGAAGAAGCAAGAGCCACAACCTTCTTATAGCGGAGCAATTGTTTAGCAACTAGAGAGCATCATTTCCTCCATCAATGTATTACAACTTGTCCTGGAGACTCCTTCATCTTCATGATGAGTGTCCTTAATGAGAACATAGTCACTGCTTTAAAATCTCAGCAGATCCTTGATAGGAATTTCAATGTAGCCTTTACAGCACTCAAAGATGTCTACGTCTTCTAACATGAGGTCTACATCATCTTCCGTTGGTGCATCATCAATTCACACACTTTCTATTTTTCTGCGGCTCCAAGACAGCATGAGGAGCATGAGCATTCATCAGAGGAACATTAGGCAGGCATAAATATTAGGCCTGGGTGATTTTAATCATGCCTGAGTAATCAGAGTAATTTTGGTAATTTCGTGTTACTCTTGTGATGCAAAATTCCAGAAAATTATAGTATTATACCCACCTGAGTAATTTAGAGTAATTTGAGGCAAAATGCCTACTGCAAGAGCACAGGAACAGAGTGGATCGGCTACTGGCTGCTTTTGTTCATTTTATGTTACATTTAGCACAAAAATCATTCTTTGATCCATTTTGAATGGAAGGGTGCATTTTGCTTTAAGAATATAGCACTAACTAAAGGGTTATGCTCCACGAGTAATTCTGCATATCTCACTTAAATTTGGTGTAATTTCAAGTACTTACGCTACAGGAAATTTTGCGAATTACACCCACCCCTATTAAATATCTTGCATCACAATGTAGCAAAACAGAAAGTGAGTTTTGCTTGCACATTTGTTACCTTAGTCCTCAGCTTTTCTTCATGCCATCTGTTTGTATTCCATCCGCAGTTCTATCTTGCTATTACTGTGTTTATTTTGTTAATTTATTGTTTACCTAACGCTTCCTTCTTGGATGTAGTAATTGGAACTGTTATTTTATTGCATTTACTTCTCCGCCACTTCATTTCTTATCCAATTTGGATTTATGAATTGTATTATTTATATCTGTTCAAATAATGGTTTGCTTTGTGAAATATATTTTAAGTTACATTATACCAAAATAAGTATTTAAACAACTTTTACTTTAATCTGGTTTGTTTTCCGGCACAATGTATATTTGTGTGGCTCCTTTTGTTTGAATTGTTTATTTATATTTGCTTCATGTAAGCCACTGTCCAGCTACGTTCCATTTTTTTACCAAAACAATCATTTTGCAACACATGTAAGGTAAATGTGAATTTGTTCACCCTGAGCTCATCCTTGAGAAGAAAATGAGTTTATTTGAACTTAGATTAACACCAGTCCAAATTTCTAAATACATTTTACATTTTTACTTTTTCTCTAAGGTTTTAAGATGGTTGATTGCATTGTATACATTGGTTAATTAATACATAAGCCAACATACTTGTTTTCTTACTTAGGCCCTAATTACATAGGTCGGCAGTCCCGATCACCGTATTACAATGGGACCGCACAAGGTGCGGTTGCAAACTTCCATTTCCCAATTGGAGCTTGTGCGGCGGTCGGAAACCGGCCGCAGCACAAGCTCCCATAGAGAAATGTGAGTTTCTGTAAATCCCTGCACCCCGAACCAGAGGCTGCAGAGGCATGGGGGGCCCTGCTAGGGGCTCCCAAAGTTGCTTTCCGACAGGCTTTTCATGTCGGAAAGCCCGACATGAAAAGCCTGTCGGAAATCGACATCATAATCCTGACTGCGGAAACTCCGTCTGCAGGGGATTATGTGCGGCTTCCGACTGGCCCACGGGCTCCTTGACCCCGTTGGAAGCTAGTTGGTCCAACCGGCCAGTTTAAACTCTGACTGCCTACATTGTAATTAGGCAGTCAGATTTTAGACCATGGATGTCAGTCAGAAAACCTAATCAGCCCCTTTATGTTCTAACAAATTGCATTGTTATTTTTAAAATTACTTCTAAATTCGAGGTTTTGTTTTTTCTGATTACTCCTTTAAGTTTAAAATATATTATTATAAATAAAACAACTCACATATCTAAAGTGACAATACAAAATCACAAAAATCTCATTAGGCATGAAGGTCATGTTTACTACGTTGTCATTTGCAATTTAATAATTGGCCTTCAAAAACTGTATTTAAATGTATTTATTTTTGTATTAATAAACATTTAAATCACACAATTAATGACGACCTGTGAGGAAGAGCTTCTTTGATAATGTTGCTTCATTGCACTCTGTGCACTGGGACACTACTATCCAGCCACAGTGCCAGTGCTAAAAGGCTAAAACCAAATTTACATACTCTCAGTTGTTATTCCTATAATTTGTACTGATCTAACATAATAGTATATGGCAGTACGAATAACATACATGGATGACAAGTTACAATAAACACTTAGAGTACAAGGCTGCTTTGACATCACTAGTGTGACAAAATAAGCATTACTCCAGCTCTACAAATGAAATCTGGCTGCTTCCCTCTAAAATATGCAGCTACACATGCAAAAATAAGGTGGAATCCTAATTATGTTAATGAATGAATAAAAGTATACAGCCCATGTAACACCCAAGGCAGGATGCAAGAGAAGTCATAAACATTTCAGTGCATTGTATCACACATAAAAACAAGTATAAATGTATGAAATCTGGCTAGCGCATTGTTAACCACTTGCAAGCTGTATGAAGTACATTTCCAATAATATTATGACTATGGTGCAAACACCTTTAAATTTTAAAAACCAAAGGTTACAGGGACGTTATACTTAAGAAATAGAATTTTTTAAAATCCTTTGAAATTCACAGAAAAAAACAAAAGTTACAGGGTTTTATAGTTAGAAAACAGAGAAAAAAAAACCTTAGAAATTCACTGAATAAAACAAAGGTTACAGGGAGGTTATAGTTAGGCTCAGAATTTACTCATACAAAACCAGTGAAATTCGGCCATTATAGTTAGTGCACCAGGAGGCGTTTTTGCAAAGTGATGGAGAAAGGGGGTGTGCCCTCTGAAGACCTTTCAGCAATCCCGCTGTGTGAGATTTACTGGAGGTAATAGGAAGGCTTGTTGGCCCCCACGGACCCTCAGCAGCTAAGGAGACATCATCACCCAACCAGTAGTGTGACAGAAGGCGCATTTGCAGACTGGTGAGAAAGGGGGTGTGGCCTTGGATGACTTCTCAGCAATTCCGCTGTGTGAAACTTACTGGAGGTAACAGGAGGTCTTGTGGGCCCTCAAGGACCCTTTGGATCCAATTGGACTTCATCCCCCAACCAGCACTGAGCCAGGAGGCACGTTTGCAGAGTAGTGAAGAAAGGAGGTGGGGCCTCCAGTGGCTTGCCGATCCGACATGTTAATTTTATTTGTTTTTTTTTTACTGGAGGGGCCTTTTTTTAATAAGAGGGGGTCGCACCGCTCCCCTCCATGGGGCCCGGCCTTATAATTTTTTTTTTAAATAATGGGAGGGGGCCACGCAGCCCTGAGGGTCCCATCCCCTAGACCCAGCGTCTAGTCTGGGTGCCCTACTTCCACCCAGGGCACTCAGACACTTTATTGGGGACCGCAGGAGAGCATGAAGGCCCCCACAGTCCCTGCGGGAGCTGGCACTGTTTTTGGACAGAGGGAGCTGCTGAACATGCAGCGCCCTCTGTCCAAAAGCAATTCTGCTCCGCTTCTAGTAAGCAAGAGCATTGTTTATGCTCTTGCTTTCTAGAACCGGAGCAGAGTTTGTTATGGCTTGGCAAGAGTGGTAATACTCCCGGCAAGCCATAGCAAATTGCATTTTTATTAATAATAAGCCCAGGGGAGGTGGTGGTCCCTGGGGCATAATAAGCCCCAGGAGGGGGGTCTTGTGCGCCCCTCCCTCCTTTACTTCTCCAATGCCCCCAGGATGTGGCCCATCCAGGGGCCCATTAATAAAGAAGCACGGGAGCCCGCACTTCATTTTTTTCTGGCAGGATTTGTGCATCCAGCTCAACTCCTGCTGAATTAATAAAAAATGTTTGGAGCCCTGCGGGGTCCCTGTGGGACTCCCCAAGAGCCATAGGGGGTAAGAATGTTTCCACCCTGTCCCCTTTTCTTTTTTGTATGTTTTTTTGCCCTGTGACTCGGTTCAACCAGTCACAAGATGGCTGCCAACACTTCCTGGCTGAAGTGTTGGCAGTCAATCACATGTCAGTAGGATTTCAGTAGGATTTTGGGCTCCCAGATATCTATATTACTTTAACTGAAATATCTCTGAAACTACTCAACAAATTTACACCAAATCACAAAAAGTACACTTTCTGGACCAACATCTAGCTTTCTGCCAAATTTGATGTAATTCCGTTGAGCAGTTCGGGCTGTAGTCATGTTCAAAAAATGAAAAATCCCCATAGACATAACATGGGGAAAATGTGTTTTTGGAACCCCCCTTTTTCTCAGCCCTCGCTTGACAGAACAACCCAAAACTTTCAACACAGCAGCTGAATCAAAAAATGGAAGTTTTTGAAAATTTTGTGAAGATTTGTCAAGTGGCGCCAAAGTTATTGGCAAAACAAAAAACTGTTTTCCTATGGAAAATTTGGTCCTAACTATAGCAGTAATCCAAAATTGTGTTTTCCCCATGCAATTTCCCTTAGGGATTTTAGACACAACTATAGCCCGAGCTTCTGAACGGAATCACATTAGATTAGGCAGAAAGCTAGATCTTGGTCCAGAAAGAGTGCTTTTTGTAATTTGGTGTAAATCAGTTCAATAGTTTTGGACTTATTAAAGAAAAAAGATTTATGTATTTCTAGAGACGCGGATTCACCGCCACCGCGGTGTATCTGCGGATCCACGTGCCAACAGCAGTGCCGTGATGGGCTAGCCGCAACCTGAGAGAAAAGTTGTGGGCATCATTTTGTCAATCGGGATACGGTTCCCGGTGAGGGGGAAATAAAGTGTAAATAGGTACTGATGGAGGGGTATGTGAGGGACCTCTCATGGGCAAGAAATTGTGCAAAATGTTTTTTTACTTACATGCATGTGGATTCAGACCCCTGTTAAAAAAATACAACCAATCACAGACCCGGTCACACACTCATTCCCACTCCCACTTACATACCCACACAACCATTCACACACCCATACAGCCACTCACACACCCACTCAGACCTACAAAATCACTCACACACCCACCACAGACCCACACAGCCAGTCACACATGAATCCACACATCCATTCACACACTCACACTCCCACTTACATTCCCATACAACCACTCACACACCCACTCACTACAGCCACTCACACACCCACTCAGAAACCCAGAAAACCACTCACACACCCACTTACACACTCATACAGTCACTCACACACCCACTCAGCGACCCAGAGAACCACTCACACACCCATTCACAGACCCACAGACGCACTCACACACCCACTTACACACCCACATACACACCCATACAGCCAATCACAGACCCACAGAGCCACTCACACACCCACTCACAGATTCACACAGCTGATCACACACACACTGATACACACACCACACACTCACACATCCACTTAAACACCCACACAATCGCTCACACATAGTTAGTAAATAGCATTATAAAAATTTAGAAATTCACTGAAAAAAACAAAGGTTACAGGGACTTTATAGTTAGGAAATAGAATTTGAAAAAAACCTTAGAAATTTACTAAAAACCAAAGGTTATATGGATGTTATAGTTAGGAACAGGTTTTACACATACAAAACCATAGAAATTCAGCAGTTATGGTTATAGTTATCTCAAGTAACTATAACTGGTGCCCTAAGGTAACTATAACTCACGCCCTTGCCAAGCACTGCTAATTACCCCACATATTACATTACTCATGGCATCTTCTATGACATCATTGATAATATCACTGCAACATTTGCAGTGAAATTATTGGTGAGAAAAATGTGCATGCAGGGTGCGAGTGTTATAATTACCTTAGGCATGACCCTGGACCACAGTCTGTTTTCACTAATACCAACAGTTGCCCCTCACACAAGGGAAGCTGTCCAACATAAAAAATAAAAAACAGCATAGTTACTTCCTGATTTTCTAAGTTCGTAGACATTCAATGGTTTGCAATCACATGAGCAGGTTCAACATTTTTTATTTTTACCTTGCAAGTCACAAGGGGGTGTACCCGCCTTTTCTGTCCCCGTCCATTTGGGATTAGCTAGGAAACAAAGTGCAGAAAAAGGAATTTAATAATCAATAAAAAATGTACACTTAAATTAGTGGCTTGTACGTTGGTAATTTGCGTGCACATTGACTGCCTCGTTGGACAGTCAAAATATTCACCCACAACTTGATCTGTCAGTGCCTGAATTGCATACAGGGAGCTGTATTTATCAACACATTGTGCCAGTGCTAAATCACCAAAAGTGATGCAAACTGCCACAAAGTGTAATTTGTTATTTACTTTCCAGAACAAAAACTGTTTTGTGATGGAAAGTTACCTAAAAGTACTGCAAAGCAGTGCTTTGTGCTGTTTTACGTTCCTTTGCGTTAAAAGATATTCCATGGGCTTTCACACATTACAACCGTACAGTTTTTCACGCAAAGCCATATTTACTAACATTTGTTGATAGGGCTTTGTGCGAACAAATTATGCCTCCTCAAAGCAGGCACAAAGAAGGAGAAAAGTTTTCTATTTCCCAAACTTCTGTGTCTTTGCATGTGTACCTTACTGCACAGCCCACTTACAAAGTGGAACATTTTTAAAAATAAGTCTAAACATAGCAATTGGTACTAGAAGGGAATAATTACAGAACAAAACCTATTCTAGACTCATGCAGACAGCTTTGCACTGTAATAAAAAGGTGTCTGCTTGGTGCATGGCAGCTTGGTAAGTGAGCAGCAGAACCATATCTTTGTTGATATGGTGCTGTCCTGCACTCATACTTCCAAGCAAATGTAGAACAACAACTTTAGGTGATGCACTGCTTTGAATGAAAATATTTTTCCCATTGTTCCTTGCATTTCCCTCATCTCTCCCTGAGAAAGGTCACACAGAAGCAAGAGCTTCAAAGAGAGCCTTTGTTCATCTTTATTTGTGAATACCTGAGTATATGTGCATTGGACTCTCGAGTGTCGCACATATAACAGTCTTTACTATTTTGTCTGCTTACCATGCCGGTCACCTCCTCACAGTTCTAAACAGTGTTCAATGCTTAGGACACCATATACACTTTCACTCAGTGCCTAATTCGTAAAAACAATAAGCTCCGTGGTCACAGTTTTGCTCAGGAACCCACATCACTGTGGCAAATACCAAGACTGTGTAGTCTTGCTTCCACCTCATGCCTTTTTATTCCAGCCCCAGACACTCTATGCCTCTTTATGTCACTCTTGCAGGCTGCTTTTCAACCCTGCTTTCTCACTTGGGCACTGTTTTCCATCTTTCTATTCCTCGTTCCTTCCTCTCTTTTGTGCGTTTCTCTCTCTTGCTCGACCATCAAAATCAAGGGAAATAAGTGCTGGTTCCCAAAAACAAGTGCTAGTGGACCCCACTTGCAATCACTGGCTCAAATTAAGCACACCTTTCACTCCAATCACACCAACATGGGTGTCATTAAACGGTTGCCAGGGGTTGCAATTGCGACCCCCAGCTTGGTTCCGCTGACCCTTGGCACTGTCCTTGCGACCCCTGAGCTCTGGCTGCAAAGAGTCGCATGAGGAACAGAGGAAGCAGAGGTAGCTCTTGCTGGGTCCAAGTAAAAATTTAAATTTGCAACTGTTTTAATTTGTCCAGTTAGCTAAGGGATTGTTTAAGTGTTGCCTAGCAACACACTCTTCAAGGCCTCCCAGGCCCATGACTCCACCAGGCAAGAACATCCTTCACCTGCAGGCTCTAGGAGGAGGGACAGCACTGAGGAGTTACCAGGGCTGTTGTCAGGAGTGTGAGCCTACCTATGCTCCTGGACTACAGGCCCTTTGGGCCTGGAAGAAGTGCTGCGAAATGCCTTGCAGCCAGTCACAGTAGGTGTTTTAATTTTTTCTTTTAGCACTGCTGCTATGTTTTGAGATTGCTAATGTGTGACATGTCCGTGTGTTTAGGTGTAATTTCATTGTCTTGTGTAACACTTTGAGGGTCATATTTACAAGTCCCTATCGCCACCACAACATCACTTTTAGTGACCTTGTGATGGCGATAGGAACTTTGCCTTATTTACAAGGCAGTGTTAAGCCACTTAACATGGCTTAATGCTGCCTTGTAAATAGGGACCCCTTTCACGCTGTATTTAGCGTGAAAGAGGCGGGCAATGGGTGTTGTGGTGGGCGTTCCACCGCATTACCCATTGATTTTGACGCTGCCTCCTATTTACAAGGGCAGCATAAATAGGAGGCAGCGCCAAAATTAAGACCAGGGAAAACCTGGTCTTAAACAGGCGAAACGAGGAGAAATGCTTTATTTCTCCTCGTTTTTGCAGTTTCCATGTGTGCTGCCTTGTGCTGCACACATAGAAACTGCAAATTGCCTATGATTGTTTATGTGCACGAAGGTACCCCTTCCTGCACATAAACAATAATTTTTTTTAAATGCCGTTTTGCAACTTCTATGTATGCTGCATGAAGCAGCACACATAGAAGTTGCAAAACGGCATTTCAAGATTGTTTATGTGCAGGAAGGGGAACCTTCACAGGAAGCGGGACCTTCCTGCACATAAACAATCTTGCCCTCAACACAGGCACCCTTGCACAATGGTGCCTGCGTTGGCGCTAGCCAGATGAAGTTATCGCCAGCGCAGGGGGAAAAGTGACGGAGTGTGTCGTTAGCCTTCTAGGCTTAACGACACGCTCTGCCACTTTCTTTGTAAATATGCCCCTTAATGCCTTGTTATTGCTAGTAAAACCAAGCAGTTATATATTTGTAAATAGAGACATTTCAGAAATGAACACCCTGCCCCTGTTGACCCTTTTGTGCAATTGGAGGCAGGGTGTTGCTTTCTGGGACTTGTAGTTTTTCTTTTATATAGGTTCCATGTTTAGAAACCCTGAACATGTTGAAAGTGTGTCACATTCAGCATATATAACATAAGGTTAGTGAACTCAAGGCCAAGCAGTAGTGGTGTGGATTTCTCAGGGGAGTGCGTGCGAACAGTGTTGCATTATCATAGCCGTGCATGCTAATGTAATAATGCACTTTTGGCACCTCTTACAAACAGTACCATGTTTGATGGCATTTCTCTGGGGGCGTGGGGGGCTACAGGACTAGATGAACCCTGGAGCCCGATGTGCAAAGTCATTCTGCAGTTGCGCGGACTGGAGTTGGAATAATAAATTATACAGTTCCAAAGTCCAGCATTTTCCCTAAGTCGTGTAAAGACTTGTGTGGTTAAAACGCATTTATTGTTACGACCAGGTTGTTAAGGAACACGTAGTTTAGGCATCCGTGGTTGTGTATATAACCGTTGATATTATCAGTTACAGCCCAGGCAGCAGGTATTGATATGCTTAATATTAATCTCCTTCCTATTTGATGTGACTATCCGTACTGCTTTGAATTCATTCTTAGTGTTTTACACTATGACTGTATCATTTATGCATGCTATATGTTTTCCTCTTTGTTTAGCATTCGGGCTCCACCCTGTGATTCTATATCTTACTCCTTGTACATTCGATGCTATTATGTTGTACAGCGCTCTCACACAAAATTGTGGTCTTGTTCGCGCTATATAAAACTTCATAAATAAAAAAATAAACTATATTTAAATGATTTAAATGGCTACTTTTCCGGGATGATGGATCAGTGGTAGACAACAGTCCAGTGGTGCTGCTTCACTGGCACACTCAGTGTAATATTCACTGCCAAAGGCTTGCTGGATTGCCTTCCTGTCTTTGCCGGTTCAGGTTGCTGGATCACTGTGGGCGCGTTGACCAACTACCCCCTTGGAACCAAGGAGCCTGCTTGCCAGGTTGAATAGTCAGGCCATAGAGAGCACTCTGTCAATGCTCAGAAGCAAGGTCAGTCATTGTTCCATCTGTGGCTTGTCAGTTGCTGCCAGGCTCAACCGCCTCAATATGTCTGTGGGTGCCCGAGCAGCAGTTTCCGTGTTATGGAGTGCTAGTACCAGGGCCTGGCTAATAGGGGCATTGACTATCAGTTGCTGGTCAATAAGAGATCCCTCCGATCATATAAAATTATTTCTTACTTTGCAGGGACTTTGCCTTTTGTCAGCTTGTCCCACTGGCCATACTTCACATATTGCAGAGACCCTTCTTAATGAAAAGGCAAAACCTCCACTCTTACCTATTTATTTCCTGTTAGAAATGGAGGTCCCTATTTGGCAATGGTTTGCACCTTGTCCAAGTAGGGACCCTTCCTTCTAGTCAGGATAAGGGAGTTACACTCCTAAAATAACCCCTGCACACCCCCTTGGTGGCTTGGCACGAGCAGTCAGGCTTATCTTAGAGGCAGTGTGTAAAGCATTTGCACATAACCGACAGTAACACAGTGTAAGCACTACAAAGGGACACCACACCAGTTTAGAAAAATATCCAATAATTTTATATACTTAAGACAAGACCAAAAACGATGAAATAAATCCACAATACAGTACTTAAAAAGTATACTTTGCACGAATACTTGAAAAACAAAGTTCGTACGAGATGGGAGCTCCGTCCGAGGCAACCGCGATGCTGAAAACAACAGAGTCTAACAGTTCCAGCCGACCGCGTCCGAACGGGCCAGCGAAAGCGTGAACAGACTCGGTAACAGTACCTTTCTCGTTGCAACTCACACGGTGGTGCGAGCCGGTCGTGCTAACTGTCGCGGTTGCGTTGCAAAATGGAAGCGGTGCAGAGTGCGGTGTCCTCTCGATGCGGTGCAGGCAGCGGCTTGGTGACGACCGTCCAGACGGCGTCGGTGAGACCAAGGCTTATGGTGCAGGGCGAGACGGTGCTCGATGCGGTGCTAGCAGGTTGCGGTGCAGGCGACAGAGCCGGTTAGTGGGAGCTGGCGTCGGTCGGTCCAGATGGCTGTGTGGGACAAGGCGGTGCATCGTGAAACTTACGAGTGGTGCCCCCAGCCACGATGCAGTCACAGGTGTCGAAGTCAGCAGCAGCAACGGCAATGGTGAGACCAGGATGGCGAAGTGAAGCGAGGCGGTGCGGAGTGCGGTGCCCACAGGTCACGGTGCAAGCAGCAGCTCGGTGGCAGCGGCCTCGGTCATCGTCGTTGGTGAGACCAGGGTTGCGGTGAGAGATGAGGACGGTGCGGTCTGCGGTGCCGTCAGGACACAGAGCCAGCGACGGAGTCGGTTGCGTTTCCTTCTCTGTGGCAACTGAAACAGCGGTTCCAGAAGCGGTACCCAGAGGTTGGTGAAGTTTTTGCAGTCCCTGAGACTTCAGAACAGGAGGCAAGCTCTATTTCAGGCCCTTGGAGATACTCAATAAAGAAGTTGCAAAAAGTTCAGTCCAGTCCTTTCACTGCCCAAGACAGAAGCAGCCACTGCAGGCCAACACAGCAAAGCACTCAGCAAAGTGGTAGTTCCTCCTCACAGCTTCTCCAGCTCTTGGAAGTTTTCTTGGTCCAAAAGAGTTCTAAGGTTCTGGGGTCTGGGCCCCAATATTTATACCACCAAATCCTTTGTTCTCTGAAGGCAGAGAGTGTCTGTACCCAGCCCAAACCAGTTCTGCCCTCACTGGTGCAGCTTCCTGGCAGGGGGTGGAGACGGCATTGTGCAAGGCAGACCAGGCCCATTCAGGTGCAAGGAAATCTCCTCCCACTACTCCAAATGCAGCCCAGGTCTATTCAGCCCAGCCCTGACCCATCAGCCCTGCTCCTCTCCAGCCCCTGTCATCCCAAAGCCAGACAGTCAATCCACAACCCCAGTAGAGGCACACAGGATGGCTAAGCAAGAAAATACCTACTTTCTAAAAGTGGTATTTTCAAACACAAAATGTAAAAATCATCTTCACTAAAAGATGCATTTTAACATTCTGAGTCCAGACATACTAAACTTTATTTTTCTACCTCGTTCCCAGGGGTAGTTATGTTTATAAGATGTTATAAACAAACTCCCCATTCTGTCCTATGGGAACAGGCAGCCTTGCAATAGTGAAAAACGAAATTGGCAGTAATTCACTATCAGGACATTCCACACACACAAGGGCATGTCCTGCCTTTCACACACAATGCACCCTGCCCACAGGGGTACCTTGGGCCTACCTTACGGGTGACTAATATGTAGAAAAGGGAAGGTTTAGGGACTGGCAAGTGGGTGCACTGGCCAGGTCGACATGGAAGTACTAGACTGCACACAGACTCTGCAGTGGCAGGTCTGAGTTACCTTTTCAGGGCTACTTCTGTGGGTGGCACAACCAGTGCTGCAAGCCCACTAGTAGCATTTGATTTAGCAGCCCTGGCACTCTCAGTGCACTTTACTAGGGCCTCACCAGCAAATCAAATATGCCAATCATGGAAACACCAATCCATAACATAATTTACAACAGAAGCACTTGCAGTTTAACACTGAACAGCAGTGAAAAAGTGCACAGAGACACTAAACCAGCAAAAACAGAGGCAAAACCGAGAGGTCAGAAAGCAAAAAGACAGGGGAAACATGCCAAAAGATGCCAAGTCTAACACATGTCACCTCCAGCTGAAAGTAGGGAGAACTACCCAAACTCCTGGGAGTTCTCTTCACTAAGGCAGAAGAACCTGGACAGGCCATCTGTGTTGGCGTGTTCTGTGCCAGGGCGGTGTTCCACCGTAAAGTCCATTCTCTGTAGGGAGATGGACCACCTCAACAGTTTTGGATTCTCACACCTCATTTGCATCAACCATCTGAGGGGCATGTGGTCTGTCTGAACTCGGAAGTGAGTCCCAAACAGGTAGGGTCTCAGCTTCTTCAGTGCCCAGACCACAGCACAAGCTTCCCTTTCTATGGCACTCCCCCTCTGTTCCCTGGGGAGTAGCCTCTTGCTAAGGAAGACTACAGGCTGGTCTAGGCCCTCTTTGTTCAGTTGTGAGAGCACCGCTCCCACACCATGCTCTGAAGCGTCAGTCTGCACGACAAATTCCTTGGAGAAGTGGGGTGCCTTGAGCATGGGCGCCGTGCACATGGCTGCCTTCAGGGCATCAAAAGCTTTCTGGCAGGACTCAGTCCAGATCACCTTCTTGGGTTGCTGCCTGGAAGTCAGCTCTGTTAAGGGGGCAACAATGGTGCCAATGCCTTAACAAATCTCCTGTAGTAACCGGTGAGACCTTAAGAGGCTCTCACCTCTGTCTGGGTCTTGGGGGGCTCCCAAGCCGAATCGTGTCAATCTTGGGCTGTAGGGGCGCCACCTGGCCGCTTCCTACCTGGTATCCCAAGTACACCACAGAACCCTGCCCGATCTGGCACTTACTGGCCTTGATCGTGAGGCCTGCCCTCTGCCGAGCCCTCAACACTTCCCTGAGGTGCTGCAAGTGTTCTTCCCAGCTTGAACTGAACACTGCAATGTCATCCAGGTAGGCGGCACTGAAATCCTCCAGTCCAGCCAACACCTGGTTGACCAACCTCTGAAAGGTGGCAGGGGCATTCTTCAACCCAAAGGGCATCACCCGGAACTGGTAATGTCCTTCTGGGGTTGAGAATGCTGACCTCTCCTTGGCCCCATCGGTTAAGGCAATCTTCCAGTACCCAGACGTTAAATCAAACGTGCTGAGGAACCTGGCAGCTCCCAACCGATCAATGAGCTCATCAGCTCTGGGGATGGGGTGTGCGTCAGTCCTGGTGACGGCATTGAGCCCACGGTAGTCCGCACAAAACCGCAGTTCTGGGGTGGCACCGGGTGCAGCAGCCTTTGGGATCAAGACCACTGGGCTGGCCCAAGGACTGCTGGAGGGCTCTATCACCCCTAATGCCAACATCTTAGAGACTTCCTCATTGATGCTGATCCTGACCCGGTCAGTCAACCTGTAAATCTTGTGTTTTACAGGAGGGTTGTCACCGGTGTCCACGTCATGGGTACACCAGTGAGTAACACCTGGGGTCAGCGAGAACAGTGAGGCAAACTGTCCCGACAACTGGTGACAGTCACTCTGCTGCTCTGGGGTCAGTGTAGGGGAGAGGATCACACCTTCCACTGACCCATCATGCTCCTTGGTGGGCAGGAGGTCAGAGAGAGGCTCACTCTCCTCTTCCACCCCATCATCTGTCGCCAAGAGCATGCTCACTTCAGACCTCTCGAAGTGGGGCTTGAGGCGGTTCACGTGGAGAACCCTCAAAGGGTTCCTGGGAGTCTGCAAATTCACCAGGTAGGTGACATCACTTTTGCGCTCCACCACCTCAAAAGGCCCAGTCCACTTGTCCTGCAAGGCACAAGGTTCCACTGAGGCCATGACCCACACTTTTCACCCAGGTTGAAATTCGACCAGAGTGGCATTCTGGTCATACCACTTTTTCATTCCTTCCTGGCTTGCTTCCAGGTTTGCCTGAGCGAGTTTTCTGAAGCGGGCAGTTTGGTTTCTGAAGGCCAGCATGTAACTAAGCACATCCTGGGAATTTTCCTGGGAGTTGCCTCCCAGCCTTCCTTCACAAAACTCGGAGGTCCTCTCACAGGGTGGCCATACAGGAGCTCAAAGGGACTGAACCCAAGAGACTTGTGAGGCACCTCCCTGTATGCAGAGAGAAGGCATGGCAAGAGGACGTCCCACTTATGCCTCATGGGTTCTGTTAGATCCTTAATCATGCCCTTCAAGGTTTGACTGAATCTCTCCACCAAACCGTTACCTTGTAGGTGGTAAGGAGTGGTGAACTTGTAGGTTACACCACACTCCTTCCACAGGGATGTCATATACTTCGATATGAAATTGGTCCCACGGTCATAAACCACCTCTCTGGGGAAACCCATGCGGGAAAAGATCCCCATTAGCACCCGGCCCACCGCTGGCGCCGTTGTTGTCCTGAGAGGGATTGCCTCCGGGTACCGGGTGGCATGGTCCGCCAAGACCAGGATGTACCTGTTGCCCATGGCTGCCTTGGGATGCAGTGGCCCCACAATGTCCATCCCTATCCTTTCAAAAGGAGTTCCAAACAACTGGAAAAGGTTGGAGAGGAGCTTTGACCTTCCTCCTACTCTTACCACTTGCCTGGCAAGTTTGGCAAGACCTGCAATGTCCATCTAAATGCCTTCGCATTTGGGGCCAGAAGAAGTGGGTGACAAGTCTGTCAAAGGTCTTGTCCCGCCCCAATTGTCCTGCAAAAGGCACGTCGTGAGCCACCAGCACACGGGCTGACCCAGGCTCAGCGACCTTAGGCTCGCTCTACAGGAGACCGTTCTCCCAGTAGATCCAATGTGATCCAGACTGATCACCAGCTGCCTGGTCTGCAGCCTGCTGCCGCAGACCCTCCAGAGAAGGGCACTCCTTCTGCTCCCTGCAGAAGTCTTCCCTGGTGGGACCACCTTCTTGCTGCCAATGGGTCAGCTCGGAGATGTCCCAGGTACAGCTACCTGCACCCCTGTAGGTACAGGGGCCTCCCCCTCAAGGTCAGCCTCCTCCCGGTCCGTGGGAACTTCAGGGGCCGGTTTCCTGCACCCTCTGCCCTTTCTCTTGGCAGGGACCTGGGCCACTGTTTCAGGCTCCAGGTCCTTCTGATCACCCTTCCCGGCCACCATTGACCGAGTGGACACGCATGCCCACTCTGGCAACCCAAGCATCTCCAAGTGAGACCTGAGGTCAACATCCTTCCACAAGGACTGCTCCAGGTTGTTACCTAGCAGACAATCTACAGGCATGGTAGGGCTCACAACCACCCTCAAGGGACATGAGACCTCCCCCCATTCAAAGGGAATCTGCACCACCATACACTGGCGTTCCGAGTTGTCTACCGCAACTACTTGGTGGAATGCCCTGGGGACTAGTTGCTCCTCAGAGACCAGGTGACACTGGACCGAGGTCACACTGGCTCCCGTATCTCTGAGAGCCTCTACCCTTTTCCCATTGATGGTCACTCAGGTCCTGTATTTCTTTGTGTTAGGGGGCACCTGGTTTCCTGGGACCATCTCACTGTCCCCTAGTGAGACAAGGGTCATTTCTGCGGGATCCCCACCCTCCTGTGGGTACCCTTCCTCCCCAAGCACTACACAAGCCAACACCTTGGTCTGCCCACCAGTGGGTGGCTGTGCCCTCTTGGGACACTTGGGGTCTCCCTTCAAGTGACCCACCTGGTCACATGCAAAACACTTGCGGAGGCCGGTCTCAGCAGGCTTTCCTGAAGAGACCCCTTGTTTCTTATCTCCTGGGGGATGGTAACCTTTACCCTGGGTGTTAGTTTGGGGCCCTTTAGAGAACTCCTGTGCTTTACCCTTGTCCCCCCCACTTTTTTGCTGGGGACCCGGCCCACCTTTGGCTGAGTCTCCCCCAAACGCTTTCTTGTGGACCCTGGTACTCACCGAGCGGTCCGCCTCCATAGCAAGCTTCCTGGGGTCAGTCAGCTTACTATCAACCAAGTGCTGGCGCAGCTCTGCAAAACATAGATTAGACAAGTGCTCCCATGCAATCAAATTGTAGAGCCCCTGAAAATCTGTTACATTACTGCCCTTCACCTAGCCATCCAGAGACCTGCAGAAAGAATCTGCACATTCCAACCAAGTGTTGGCATCAGTTTTCTTGCTGGACCTGAACTGATCCCTATACTTCTCAGGAGTGAGACAATACCTGGTGAGGAGAGCGTCCTTCATATCAGCATAGGTGAGGTTCTGCCCCTTACCCAAAGCTATCAGAGTATCCCTAGCGTTTTCTGGAAAGAGAAGCCACAACCCTGCCCCCCAATTCCTTTCAGGGACCCCATTCATATGAATAGAGGCCTCATACCCCTGCAACCACCTTTGTATGTCACCCCCCTTCTTGAATTCCTTGCCTACATTCTTGGGTATGTGTTCAATTCTGTCTGACTGCCCTGACGAATTGCTGCCACCATCTGAGCCCGTTCTACTCCTCTGATCCAGCTCCTTTATCTTGATCTCATGGTCTAGCATCATCCTTTTCTCCTCCATGGCTAACTTAAGCTTCTCCAGTTCCATAGCAACTCTCCTTGCTCCCGCCTGTCCTCGAGCTCTTCTGGGGACAAGCCACTGCTGCCTGGTTTAGAGGGTGCCCCCCCTCCCAAAAGCACATCCACCCTTGGAATAGGCTCCTCTGCCTCCATGCAAAGATCCCCAGACAGCTCACTAGCATTTCTGGCTGCTACCCAGGCCCTCAGCGCCTTTTGTAGCTCCTCTTTTCTGATGAGTCCCCTGATTTGGACTTTGAGGTTTTTGCAGATCGCCTTCAATTCCTTCACATTGTAGGTTTCTAACCTCTCCTCCTCAAAGGCCACTTCCAAGGATGCAGCAGATGATGCAATTGATTCAGGCATGTTGTACTGGCAAGTTCAAGTTCAAGACCAATGGAAAGGCAAAAATAGACCAAAATAAAACCAGTATGTGGTACGTAATGGTCTGCGATATGGTAGTAGTGCTCACCAATCACTGTAAGTCAAGTGCAAATGCAAGTCCTATCCTCACCGCTGACAACCAATGTTTGAAATGGGGGTCCCTAGTTGGCAATGGTTTGCACCTTGTCCAAGTAGGGACCCTTCCTTCTAGTCAGGATAAGGGAGTTACACTCCTAAAATAACCCCTGCTCACCCCCTTGGTAGCTTGGCACGAGCAGTCAGGCTTATCTTAGAGGCAGTGTGTAAAGCATTTGCACATAACCAATATTAACACAGTGTAAGCACTACAAAAGGACACCACACCAGTTTAGAATAATATCCAATATTTTTATATACTTAAGACAAGACCAAAAACGATAAAAAAAATCCACAATACAGTACTTAAAAAGGTATACTTTGCAAGAATACTTGAAAAACACAGTTCGTACGAGTCGGTAGCTCCGTACGGGGCTACCGTGATGCTGCAAACAACAGAGCCTAACAGTTCCAGCCGACCGCGTCTATACGGGCCAGCGAAAGCGTGAACAGACTCGGTAACAGTACCTTTCTCCTTGCAGCTCACGCCTGCAGCTCCCCTCCTCTCTGCAGGTAAATCACCAGGGCAGCGTCCCAATATGGGGCTCCTAGTCCCCAACAAGCGAGTGCAGTCCTTCCAGCACCCCGCAGGAGACCTTCGGCCAGTGGCATAACAATAGCCCCCATGGTGCAGCGGGGCCCTGAGCTCTAGGGGGCCTCCTCTGGCACTGTGCACAGGCAACGGACCCCTGGCCTGAGAGCTTCTAACTGGGTCTAGAGATGGAGGGCCACCCATGTACTTTGCAGGGGGCCTCCTCAAGTTACGTTAAGCCACTACCTTTGGCGCTATATAGCGCAGGTATTTTCTGGCCCCTACTCTCTGAAGGCAGTCACCTGGGCAAAGTAGCAAAACGGGACTGATAGTCCCCAACAAGCGAGTCCAGTCCTTCCTGTGCCCACGGGAGACGTTCGGAGCTATATAGCACATGCAATATCTGGCTCCTCCTCTTTGCAGGCAATCACCAGGGCAGAGAGGCAATATGGGACTCGTAGTCCCCAACAAGCGAGTCCAGTCCTTCGGCACTCATTTGTGGGGACTGGCACTTATTTCTATTCATCAGATATTTCCGTAGAACAAGAGAGTGAAAAACGCACCAAGGGGAAAGATGGAGTAAAAAAGAGACGGAAAAAGCAACACAAAGAAAGAAAGCAGGAACCTGCAAGAGTGAGATAAATGGGCAGAGAGTGTCTGGCAACTGCCTTGGTGTTCGGCGCACTGACATTTAATAGCCCGGCCGCTGGATTTTGAGCAGAACTTTGGCCGCTGACACTCATACTTTCACAAATTAGGCCCTGACAGAGATTAACAAGCATTCCTTGCGTCACTTCAAAGACAATTAAGTGGATTTGGGGACATTCAAGAGAAAAGGTAACCTTCAATGCAAGTTGTGTAGCGACACCAGAGTAAGAAAAGGTGGGGTTGAGCATTTTCACCACCCACTGTGCGAGCTGTCCCATGTAGTTCCAGGCAATGGCCAGCCCAATGTTTAGTTTAGGTACAATCATTTTACTTTCAGTAATTGGTTGCATTTCCGTCTCTTCCTGTGATTATGACTGAAGCACGCAGCGCACGACAGAGATTGCGTAAACAAGTGTATGCCGTGGTAACTGAAGAAAAGAGGAAACGCTGCTGCTAAAACAAACACCTTGCACTTCTAAATCTAATTAGGATTCGGATAGCTCTCTTTCTGTGAGGCACTTCATAGCTAATGTCTATGCTGGCAGGGTATTTCAGCGCAATGAGGCAACATTGCTAGGCAACAAAATGCTTTGAAATCCAAACGGTGCTACATAATGATTTCCGATTATCTCAAAATCATAACCGTTATGTGCTCTCTCTAGTTTTTGTTTAAAAATTAGTATGTTGTTATGAAGGGTCCATACAAGGATTTTCTCTGTGTGTTCTCCTTCTGTTGCAGCTGAGAATAAAGTGATGTGTTAACAAGTTTACAAAGAACCTATACATATGTAAATAAATACATCCCTTGGTGTGCATGGACGTCAATTCACTGAAATGCCAGGGGAAGCGGAAGTGACATCACATGCCCTTTGGCCTTCACTTTCACTCGCACATACATGCTTGCACATACACACACATTCACACATACACACACTCGCTCAAATAAACACACTGTCACTCACAAGCATACACACACAGCATACAGTTTTATTGTACTCTGCTGCCATCGAAGGGCCTACTGCAGCTTATTGAGATTGAAGAGTAATAGTAAACCAGCACTCTGAGCGGCAATCCCAGGGACTCTGACTTGGCAACCTGTACTACATCCTAGTCAGAGTAACCCATCGCACAGCACTGTACACTTAAATCGGTACACTGTACTACATCTATTGAAAGTAACCCAGTACACTATCCTGTATCCTAGGGACATTGACCTGGCACACTGTACTACATCCTAGCCAAAGTAATGCAGCACATTGCACTGCATTCTAGGGACACTAACCTGGCACATTGTACAACATCTAGTGAGAGTAACTCAGCACACTGCATTGACTCCTAGGGTCACTAACCTGACAATGACACATTGAACTATATCCTAGCAAGTGTAGCCCAACTCTCTGCATTGCTTCCTGTGGACACTAACCTGGAACACTGTACTATATCCTAACAAGAACTATTTTTTTTATTACACTAATAGTGAATAATATCATATAAATATAACATTATATTATCATTCACTATTAGTGTAATAAAGAATTGACAGAAAATAAAGAGAGTGGCGCCCCAACCAACATCTATAAGGACAAGCTGCCACTATGTTCTTGTCACTGATTTTGCCACCTCTGAGGCAAGGGGTTGCAAAGGCAGTGCCAGGGGCTACAAGGCGTAAGCCAGGGGCCGCAGCTGCGACCCCTGAGGACTCTAAAATGACGTCATGTATGGCTTTCAAGGGGTCTCCCGTCTCACTCCATGTTTCCCACCATGAGCTGTACTTAGAAGAATGCTCACATTTCCACAGTGCGTGTGCCTACGTGGCTGCTGCTGTGGGCCCTGATTTGGGACTATCAATGGCATTCAGAGCTGTGATGTTGGTGAGGATCACAAGAACACTGGGGTAAGAACTAAGGGCCAGATGTATCAAACAGTTTTACCCATTCTGTGTCTATGGGAAAATGTGTTCGTACATCTGGCCCTAAGTGACGGATTGCACATTTGAACCCGTAGGGAATATGATGTACCCCTAATACCAATTCATGCCTTTGCCAAAGACTACTGGGGGAATAAAACAATGCGGTTGCCCGGGCGGGAGGGAGGACGTAAAGCGGGAGGAAGTGTGGTGCCCACAGGGGGATTACTATCAGGAGTATGATTCAATATTCACAAATTGGATTGTTTAGTATTTTTCTCTGTTGTTTGATTAAAAGTATTTTCTTTTCCAAAAAAAACATTGGGCTGGGCATCAAGTTATTGTATCCGAGATGAGAAACATAGACAAGAGGGTCAGATGGAGAAGGGGCAGGGGGCAAAGCAGAGAAAGGGTAAGAAGGAGAGCATGAGGGAGCAAGGAAAGAAGATGTCAATGCCAGATAGAAAAGGGAAAGATCACTGGAATGGAGAGAAATGCAGAAAGTGATGCGAGAAAAGAGGGGAGGGAAAGCTAAAGGAGACAGAAATGACAGTCGAACTATTGGAGACATGCAATAGAATGGGGATTGAAGAGAAAGAAGCAGGAAGGGTGATAAAAGGAGCAAGAAGGGGAGAAAGAAGCTGCAGTTTTTGCAAAGGTGATTGGTGATTAGAGGAAGGGCGTTCAGAGTATTATCAGATGAGGGAATGCATGATCACTTATCCCACTATCTGCGGGCTTGCCACACTTTTGCTGTCAACCATGCAGAGGACCCTGAATTATGGGTGGGTCTGACAATGTGTGCACTGAGCTGCATCTGGTGACCTAGTTAATCAGTGCTATTAGAAAGATCAGGTGGATTATTGGCTGCAAGTATGCCAAGAGCACACCAGCCATGGCCAGATTGGATGTGAATTGAAGTACTCTTACGTTGAATATGCAGTGTTGCAGCTGGGACAGACTGCTTGTGTTGGTGTCATACACTATAACTCGCTGAGGTGGTGGCAGTCGGTGAGTAGCTAAGCTGCTCAAGTGAGGGGTGCCCGGCTTTGTTCTTCCCCTGTAAGGCTAAAATATCCTTTTCCCCCACAAGATCACCACTCTCTACTTTTAAATACCACATGGGCTACACTGGGATACGCAGTACAGGTGGGGCCAGTGCAGCACTCCTTCAGGGAGGGCTTAAACAGACAGCAAGGCAGGAACAGTTAGGTCCAGCTCAGCCTAAGTTAGGAAGGACTTTGTATCAGTGATGATGCAAGCAGTGCTCATGTGTTAACATTGTCATTACCATACCAGGGGAATAAATAAGCCAAGGCTGGCATCAGCACCGCCATTGTAGGCACACCAAAACTGATGAGATGAAAATTGAAAATCCACTAGGCTAACTTGTGCTGCATGGCAGTTGGAAGGGTGTCAAAACAGGTATTGCATTAGCCCTTTCAGTTCATGGGATATTCCTGACTCCTGGAGGTTCTGCCTCTTAGCGTGGGGCTTCTTGATGCAAGGAAGCAAAAGTGCAGGGGACAGAGGGACATGAGAAGCCTGCTTCCAGTCAAGAGAGGCTGACCACATTCGTCCTGAAGTTGTAGAGGACCTATTTTTCTCCCCTTTCTTAAAAAACATTTAGGTGAACTTGTGTGATGATCATTTTCACAATTTCTCACTCCTGTAGTAATAAAGTCTCAAATGTAAGCAGTGTAACATCACAGATAGGCGCGTTGGAAATATGAAAATGTCACCCATAATTGCATTCAAAATGTGCAGTTATCTAGTGCTGTAGTTGAAACATAAACACAAACTGGTGTAAAGTAGTCTTGCCAAGTATCAGACATCTTGGATTTGACTAACACTTTTTATTAATGTGCCCCATCACCATGAGGATTGAAGATTGCCATGCAGTGCTAGCTGAATAAACAAAACTGATTGCGTTACATATATTCCTCTCTCCTCGCCTCATGTAATTTCCAACAGCTGCACATCATAGATGGATGGACCTAAGTCTGACATTATGTCTTGTTTATGACAAAGTTCAGTGCATTTAGTCCAAGGCTGAACTTTAATTTGACAGCCAACTGTGTAGTCTTGGCTACTCCATGAAAATTGTTTCTACACTGACCCGCCTCCTTAAGTATGGTGCCATCACCAAAGCATTGGACATTTGTGAGGAAATGTTAGACTTGGCATATTTTGGCGTGGTTCCCCTGTATTTTTGCTTTCTGACCTCCCGGTTTTGACTCTTTTTTGCTGGTTTAGTGTCTCTGCACACTTTTTCACTGCTGTTCAGTGTTAAAGTGCAAGTGCTCCTGTTGTAAATTATGTTATGGATTGGTGTTTCCATGATTGGCATATTTGATTTACTGGTGAGGCCCTAGTAAAGTGCACTGAGAGTGCCAGGGCTGGTAAATCAAATGCTACTAGTGGGCTTGCAGCACTGGTTGTGCCACCCACAGAAGTAGCCCTGAAAAGGTAACTCAGACCTGCCACTGCAGAGTCTGTGTGCAGTCTAGTACTGCCATGTCGACCTGGCCAGTGCACCCACTTGCCAGTCCCTAAACCTTCCCTTTTCTACATATTAGTCACCCCTAAGGTAGGCCCAAGGTACCCCTGTGGGCAGGGTGCATTGTGTGTGAAAGGCAGGACATGCCCTTGTGTGTGTGGCATGTCCTGATAGTTAATTACTGCCAATTTCGTTTTTCACTATTGCAAGGCTGCCTGTTCCCATAGGACAGTATGGGGAGTGTGTTTATAACATCTTATAAACATAACTACCCCTGGGAACGAGGTAGAAAAATAAAGTTCAGTATGTCTGGACTCAGAATGTTAAAATGCATCTTTTAGTGAAGATGATTTTTACATTCTGTGTTTGAAAATACCACTTTTAGAAAGCAGGTATTTTCTTGCTTAGCCATCCTGTGTGCCTCTACTGGGGTTGTGGATTGACTGTCTGGCTTTGAGATGACAGGGGCTGGAGAGGGGCAGTGGCTCCAGAGAGCCTGATGGGTCAGGGCTGGGCTGAATAGACCTGGGCTGCATTTAGAGTAGTGGGAGGAGATTTCCTTGCACCTGAATGGGCCTGGTTTGCCTTGCACAATGCCGTCTCCACCCCCTGCCAGGAAGCTGCACCAGTGTGGACAGAACTGGTTTGGGCTGGGTACAGACACTCTCTGCCTTCAGAGAACAAAGGATTTGGTGGTATAAATATTGGGGCCCAGACCCCAGAACTTTAGAACTCTTTTGGACCAAGTAGACTGCCATGAAGAAGAGCTGGAGAAGCTGTGAGGATGAACTAGCACTTTGCTGAGTGCTGTGCTTTGTTGGCCTGCAGTTGCTGCTTCTGTCTTGGGCAGTGAAAGGACTGGACTGAACTTTCTGCAACTTCTTTATTGAGTATCTCCAAGGGCCTGAAATAGAGCTTGCCTCCTGGTCTGAAGTCTCAGGGACTGCAAAGACTTCACCAACCTCTGGGTACCGCTTCTGGAACCGCTGTTTCAGTTGCCACAGAGAAGGGAAACGCAACCGACTCCATCATCGCTGGCTCTGTGTCCTGACGGCACCGCAGACCGCACTGTCCGCATCTCTCACCGCAACCCTGGTCTCACCGACGATGACGACCGACGCCGCCGAGCCGCTGCTTGCACCGTGACCTGTGGGCACCGCCTCGCTTCACTTCACCATCCTGGTCTCACCGACGCCATCGCTGCTGCTGACTTCAACACCCGTGACCACATCGTGGCTGGGAGCACCACTCGTAAGTTTCACGACGCACCGCCTCGTCCCACACAGCCGTCTGGACCAACCGACGCCAGCTCCTGCTAACTGGCTCTGTCACCTGCACCGCAACCAGCCAGCACCGCATCAAGCACCGTCTCGCCCTGCACCGTAAGCCTTGGTCTCACCGACGCCGTCTAGACGATCGTCACCGAGCCGCTGCCTGCACCGCATCGAGAGGACACCGCACCCTGCACCGCTTCCATTTTGCAACGCAACCACGACGGTTGCCACAACGGGAAGGACTGGACTCGCTTTTTGGTGACTACGGGTCCCATATTGCCACTCTGCCCTAGTGATTGCCTTGAGAGTGGAGGTGCCAGATAATACCTACACTACATAGCGCCAAAGGCAGTGGCGTAATGAAACTTGAGGGGGCCCACTGCAAAGTACATGAGGGGCCCACCCACACTCCAGACCCAGTTAGAAGCTCTCCAGCCAGGGGACCGCAACCCATGCAAAGTGCTGTAGGTGCCCCCTGGAGCTCAGGCCCCCCTGCACTGTGGTGGCTATTGTTATGCCTCTAACCGAAAGGTCTCCAGTGGGCGCTGCAAGGACTGGACTCGCTTGTTGGGGGCTACTAGTCCCATATTGCCACGCTTGCCCTGGTGAATGCCTTCAGAGAGAAGGGGCCAGATAATACATGTGCTATATAGCGCTGAAGGTCTCCCGCTGGCATGGAATGCACCTGGACGAAGACCAAATCTGTTATGCCCGTCCAAGTCCGAACAAGACCGGACCGGGCCCCCCTCATTCATCTGAACCATCCTAGTGGAGCATCGGGGGTGCAGCACAATGGGAAAACGGAAAGCTGCAGCATTGCCAGAGCCCTCCATGGAGAAGGATGGCCGTACAATTAAATCTGGGGTAAATCCTGTATTCTGTCCTATCTGTTTTCAGATATGGGGGCACTCAATGAAGAAATTATTATTGTGAAAGAGTAACTTGCCTTGCAGGCCAATGTTAATCGCTTGAATTCGACTCGGATCACAGTCTCATCTCCGGATAACACCACTCCAACCGCTGCTGCGGAAAGTCAACAGAGGGGGCTGGATTTAGCTTCTGCTCCTCCTCCAGGCACCAGAGGCACTATCCACACCCTGGTGTTAGTGCATCAGCACCCCCTTCACCTGAATTCACTTGCCATACAGGATCAGTCCTCTTTGGAACTTGTGCCCCTGCTGCCAAGAGGAAAAAAAGGCAAAGGGGTGGGCTCTAGAGTGAAACATCTTACTCCCCACTTCTCTCGGGATTCAGTGCCTCTGGACGCCCTCACAGACTAGGAGGATAATTTGAGAGGGAGTGTCAAGATGCAGGATCTTCTGGACACATTTTACTTGAAAGTTGAGACTCTGAAAACATGCTGGAGCCAATTTTAACTTGGCTGGGGCAGATTGAAAAATTGGCCCAGGAAAATGCTAAGCAGGCTAAGAGCCGCTCATCCTTGTCATTGTCAGATAATGGGGGGCACCGTACTGAATCAGGTTGGAGGTTGGATGCTGTGGACCTAATTCCCTCATGGGGGCCTCAGTGGGGACCAGGCATATTGCCTAAATCGATCAGAGACCTCAGCACACATACTCCTAGACCAGTGGTGAATTGAGAAGCTTTTTCTCAGGATAGGTCTGCTAATGACACTCATTACCAGCTATCTTTGCAAGGGTTACTTGGTAGGGACCCGACCCTTGCTGATAGAGCTGGCCTGAGCTCACACCTGTCCTAGTCATTATTACCCTTCCACCTGAAGCTACTTCCTCTATGGTGGTGTTAGGCAACGTGCCCCCTCCCCTGAATAATGGTAATGAGAGTTATGTTCAACTTAAAACAAGGTTACCCATTGGTTGAAGACTCACTCCTACCTGGTGACATATGTAGGTGACTGGATTAATATGGTGAGAAGAGTCAACTGGATTGCTAATCATACAAAAAACTTTGCAGGAGATTGCGTGATCATCAACTTTAACCAACCTCATGTTACTGCGCTCGTTCTTGCATCCATTAGACCAAACAATATAACTTCAATTGTTGCACTCCCTTTGGGGTTCTTTTACAGGCTGGATCTGATGGGTCATGAACGAAGGCAGCCCACCCTGCAGCGCACAGTAAGGGGCTCGGGCATCCAGGTCTCCTTCGCCTTGAATACTTCAAACAGATTTGCCCAACTCAGTTTATTGGACTCTTGCGATTGACTTACCCAGTTTGACCCCCCCATGTAGTCTGATACAGGACCTCATAGCTTCTCCCCACGCTAACTTTGTTACACCCGTCACTAACACCTGACCAAACCTCACCAGTTGGAATATTGCAGGTTTAGCAGCTAAGATCGATGAGCCTTCTTGGGTTAAATATGTGAAGAACTTCAGAGTGATTTGTCTGCCAGAGACATGGGTCTCCACAATTTGTTTCCTGGAAGGGTATAAAAGAGTTCCATCCCTGTAGTTTAATCCAGATCAGGTCGGTTTAACGGTGACCTGGTTATCTTTGCGTCCCTGACTTTAAAAGGAATTATTAAGGTTCTTGCTACAGGGGTTCACCAACTTACAAGCAATTTCACTTTCCGGTGTAGGTATCCCCAAAACTTTGTTGTTGACTTTCTATAATGCTAAGCAATCACCACAAGATTTGCATAGCTTGTTCACTTTGGAGTCCTTTCTAAATAATCTTGAGGGAACAAAATGGACTTCAACACATGCTATTGTGGCAGGGGATTTTAACAGTCATTTGTGTGAGATTTTCACTGCCCACTTCAGTGAGACAGAAAAGATGTCTGCTCACAAAGGGCCTCCACATGGAACATACTTCTCAGGGGAACCTTTTAACCTCTATCTTAAACGAGTATGATTTAACTTTCTCGTTTGAAAAAATGGTTCACTCAGATCCACCAAAGGTTAATCCAATTTCATAGGCAGGGGGTGCGCCTCATTTCTTGACTTTGTTTATGTTTCATCCCCCGTTTACTCCATGATCTCAGAGGTTAGAATAGATTATAGTTACTTTAGTGATCATATCCCGACCTGTTTATTGTTTAGCTGGGGATTGTCGAGTGGGGAGAATGTTCACAGAGTTGGTGGAGCAAGGTAACCAACATGTCAAAGAAGGAGGCTTAGGTGGAATCAAGTACCTGTAGAGTGTTTTAGTTAGAATTTGCTTTTAAGTTGTGCGAGCGAGCTTTTGACCTGTCTAAACAAGGCTTCTTACCCAAACGAGGTCCTAGATGCTTTTGCTACCATTGCTAGCGTAATCTCAGAGACCCTTATCTTCTAGATCTAAGCCTTTCTCTGGTCCTAAATGGGTTGATAAAGGTTGTTCGTAAGCTTCCAGATATTTAGGAAGGGAATTAAAAACTAATCCTAGAGATCCCACCCATATTGCAATCTGTTTGAAGAGATATAAGTTTGAAGTTAAGAGGCAGAAGACTGCTTTAAGGGATGCCACCTGGATCAATTTGTTGGATCCTCAGTATCCTCAGTATCTCAAGAACAGTGCTAAATTCTGGGGCATCATTAATCAACCAAGTCTGGCTTAAGTTGAAGCCCTCTCACTCTCACACCATATAGCAGTGGAGGATAGTATCTCCCACTTTGAAGGGGTTTATAATGGTGGGGTTAGGAACTGGAACCCTGGGGTATAAGCAGACTCTGGTTGGGTCATTGAATATGGTGTTTTCTCTGGACAAAGTTAGGAAGGGCATCGCCAGACTGACTAGAAATAAAGCTCTGGGCCGGATGGGATTCCACCTGACATCTACCTGAGCGACCTTGACCTGTTGACCCCAATTTTGACTCATACATTAAATGCAGCTGTCAAGATGAGCCCCCCATCTCCTGGGCTGTTTCTCTCATTGTCCCGATCTTTAAAAAAGATGACAGGGGCAACCCTCAATGCTACGGACCAGTTTCCCTGATTGACTCTGTAGTTAAGGTTGTGGGTTGCGTCCTCCTAGATAGACTTTTATCTTGGGCTGAGAAACATTATATGATTTCAGACCTTCAGTTTGAGTTCACTCCTGGTAGATCAACTATCGATCAGTGCCTGAAATTATATATATTAAGTAAATGTATGGTGGCCCGTAAAGGATTAATTCCTCTCACATTCATGGATCTCATGTCGACCTTCGTCTGTGTGAATAGAGATAAACTATGGAGGATTATCTTAAGATGGGGATTGACTGGGACATAGTTATTTTCTTGAGGGACCTCCACTCCCACATAGCAGCATCCATTAGATGCACCAATGACTCGAACTGTACATACAGATTTAACATCAATGGGGGGGGGTCAAACAGGGCTGTATTCTTGCCCCTTTCCTGTTCACCTTATATATTAACAATCTTGAACATGTTTTAGTGAATGCCAACGTAGACTGCCCGCAGGTTGAAGGCCGATCGCTCACTGTTTAGCTATATGCGGACCATGCTGTGTTAATGGCAAGAACTGCAAGGGGTCTTCAAGCCCTTCTTAATTCCTTTGATGGATTTCTGGATGACTTAGATCTAAGTATAAACATTGGTAAATCCCAAGTGATGGTGGTAGGCCCTAGTTCCATAAAAAACAAACCCTTAAGTTGGCGATGCAGGCCTTATCCCGGGTCAATGTCTTTTCGTATTTGAGTGTAAGGTTTGATTCAGAAATGTACTTCACCCCTCTGCTCAATGTGAAAAGGGCTTTATTTAGTAAGGAACAATGCAGCAGTCTGGAGGTTTGCTGCTAGATTGGGAAACAAGCCGATCAGTGCTTTAATGCAGGTTTATATGGCAGAGTGTGTTTCAAAAGCTTCCTATGGGAGTGACATTTGGGAATACACTGAGCATGATGCTCTACGGGTAGTAGAAAATAAGTTTTTGAGGCGACTTCTCAGTGTTCACAATGTACACCATCCTGCATAATTCATGAAGAACTAGGGGCAAAGTATCTGACATACACTATTGCATTGCACCCATTTTTATGTTGATTAGATACCTGGAACAAGGATGAACCAAAGCGTGTCGCGAGCGCCGCCAAGATGGCTCCCAGACTCAGGGGCTCAGCACCATTTTGTAATGTACTCGCGTTTCGAGCCCAGAATATACGGTCGGAAGGTTGGCGTCACCTTTCTGGACCATTTGTAAGCAATTTATGTGGGGCGCTGGCATGTTTTTCTTTCATGCAGCTGTTAATATGGAAAAGATTGGTGCTGATAGGAAACATTATATATTCATTTATGTGAACAAAATCACATCTTTATTAACAAATTCGCCCATTGTGAACTCCACATCAACCCTGACTCGCCAATACGTAGTCAGGCAAGAACTGAAACCTAACCCCGAGGTTACTGATTGATAGGTCACAGGTGGGGTGGTACATAGCCGTCATACAAACGCCCAGACAGGAAACCTTAGATCGACACCACAATGGTCAAAGGAGATTGGCCCCAATTAAGCACACTTGGCCGGTGAGGATATGCGCGCACCTAAAAATGCCATAAAGTCAGAAGCGACATGAGTTAGGAACATATAGCCAATCAGGACACAGGACACAGGACACGCAGTGATAATGCACTCCCCTTGCTGGATATCTGGACAGGTTACCCACTGGCCACATTGTGTCCACACAAGGTCGAGGCCCACCTGCATTATCTATTAGACAATTAATTTAAGACTCGAAAGGCAGCAATATGCATTCCTCACCATCCAAGGATTGCCAGAAATGTTTATAACTTACATTGAACTGTTAATAAGAAGGCCACAGATCAATTGTAAATTGAGACAGTCCTCAGGCCCTGTGCCTGTAACTGTTCTCCTGGCCATCACGTTTAATTAAACAAACTGTTCCTGTTTTGGAAAGAGCCTCTTGTCTCTTGTTTTTTTCAAGGTATTTCATGTTCAAGTAACACAGCGCCGGTCGTTATATGAAGCGCAGCCATCTTAAGTCTATTCACGTTCCTGAAAACCTTTTATCTGAGTCGACAGGGCAATGGAGGTTCAGTGTTTTTCTAATTCTGGCAGCACCATGATATACATTTGACCTTTCTTGGCCTCTCACTCTATTATTGTAGGTATCTTTGGCCTCTCTTACATCTGTTTGGCAATTTTAAATCTTCACTTCAGGCTGTAATTCTGTCTGATTTAGTTAGACTGCAGTGCCAGCTTGCGTTCCTTCAAGAGACACACCTCACTGAAGCAGACATTAACAAACTGAAAAAACAATGGGTGGGCAAACTTTTCTTTTCCTCTTCACAACATAAAAATGGGGTAGTCAATCCATGTCATAAAAGTTTAAATGTCTTCCTTATTTCCCATAAAACTGATGCGTTTCGGTACGACTTACTATTGATGGTATCACTTTCACGATTCTTAATGTCTATGGCCCCATCAAAACCAAAGGGGATGATAGACGGAGTGTTGAACATTGCAAGCACTCACCCCCAGTCAACTGATCTGGCTTTAATCAATCATCATTCTTTAGCTCACTCCGCCACCCCAGTTCGGACATGGCCATATGCAAATCAGTCTGACCCTGTGCCTCATGGGAACAGTCCAGCCCGAACTGCCAAGCCATGTCTTCCCTGGACCGGAAACAAGAATCCTGGGACCGGTTTCTGGCTTACAGCCGTCATCTGCCAGGCTGTCTTGAATCCAGTGGCAAAGTGAGCAAGGGACCCACGTCTGGGCATACCCTGCCAACTTAGGGCGAACATAGCAAAACCAAAGGAGATGATGGACGGAGTGTTGAACATTGCAAGCACTCACCCCCAGTCAACTGATCTGGGTTTAATCCATCATCATTCTTTAGCTCACTCCGCCACCCCAGTTCAGACATGGCCATATGCAAATCAGTCTGACCCTGTGCCTCATGGGAACAGTCCAGCCCGAACTGCCAAGCCATGTCTTCCCTGGACCGGAAAAAGCATCCTGGGATCGGTTTCTGGCTTACAGCCGTCATCAGCCAGGCTGTCTTGAATCCAGTGGCAAAGTGAGCAAGGGACCCACGTCTGGGCATACCCTGCCAACTTAGGGCGAACATAGCAAAACCAAAGGAGATGATGGACGGAGTGTTAAACATTGCAAGCACTCACCCCCAGTCAACTGATCTGGGTTTAATCCATCATCATTCTTTAGCTCACTCCGCCACCCCAGTTCAGACATGGCCATATGCAAATCAGTCTGACCCTGTGCCTCATGGGAACAGTCCAGCCCAAACTGCCAAGCCATGTCTTCCCTGGACCAGAAACAAGAATCCTGGGGCCAGTTTCTGGCTTACAGCCGTCATCAGCCAGGCTATCTTGAATCCAGTGGCAAAGTGAGCAAGGGACCCACGTCTGGGCATACCCTGCCAACTTAGCACGAACATAGCAAAACCAAAGGGGATGATGGACGGAGTGTTGAACATTGCAAGCACTCACCCCCAGTCAACTGATCTGGGTTTAATCCATCATCATTCTTTAGCTCACTCCGCCACCCCAGTTCAAACATGGCCATAAGCAAATCAGTCTGACCCTGTGCCTCATGGGAACAGTCCAGCCCGAACTGCCAAGCCATGTCTTCCCTGGACCGGAAACAAGCATCCTGGGACCGGTCCAGGGAAGACATGGCTTGGCAGTTCGGGCTGGACTGTTCCCATGAGGCACAGGGTCAGACTGATTTGCATATGGCCATGTCTGAACTGGGGTGGCGGAGTGAGCTAAAGAATGATGATGGATTAAACCCAGATCAGTTGACTGGGGGTGAGTGCTTGCAATGTTCAACACTCCGTCCATCAACTCCTTTGGTTTTGCTATGTTCGCCCTAAGTTGGCAGGGTATGCCCAGACGTGGGTCCCTTGCTCACTTTGCCACTGGATTCAAGACAGCCTGGCTGATGACGGCTGTAAGCCAGAAACCGGTCCCAGGATGCTTGTTTCCGGTCCAGGGAAGACATGGCTTGGCAGTTCGGGCTGGACTGTTCCCATGAGGCACAGGGTCAGACTGATTTGCATATGGCCATGTCTGAACTGGGATGGCGGAGTGAGCTAAAGAATGATGATGGATTAAACCCAGATCAGTTGACTGGGGGTGAGTGCTTGCAATGTTCAACACTCCGTCCATCATCTCCTTTGGTTTGCTATGGTCGCCCTAAGTTGGCAGGGTATGCCCAGATGTGGGTCCCTTGCTCACTTTGCCACTGGATTCAAGACAGCCTGGCTGATGACGGCTGTAAGCCAGCAACCGATCCCAGGATGCTTGTTTCCGGTCCAGGGAAGACATGGCTTGGCAGTTCGGGCTGGACTGTTCCCATGAGGCACAGGGTCAGACTGATTTGCATATGGCCATGTCTGAACTGGGGTGGCGGAGTGAGCTAAAGAATGATGATGGATTAAACCCAGATCAGTTGACTGGGGGTGAGTGCTTGCAATGTTCAACACTCCGTCCATCATCTCCTTTGGTTTTGCTATGTTCGCTCTAAGTTGGCAGGGTATGCCCAGACGTGGGTCCCTTGCTCACTTTGCCACTGGATTCAAGACAGCCTGGCTGATGACGGCTGTAAGCCAGCAACCGGTCCCAGGATGCTTGTTTCCGGTCCAGGGAAGACATGGTTTGGCAGTTCGGGCTGGACTGTTCCCATGAGGCACAGGGTCAGCCTGATTTGCATATGGCCATGTCTGAACTGGGGTGGCGGAGTGAGCTAAAGAATGATGATGGATTAAACCCAGATCAGTTGACTGGGGGTGAGTGCTTACAATGTTCAACACTCCGTCCATCATCTCCTTTGGTTTTGCTATGTTTGCCCTAAGTTGGCAGGGTATGCCCAGACGTGGGTCCCTTGCTCACTTTGCCACTGGATTCAAGACAGCCTGGCTGATGACGGCTGTAAGCCAGAAACCGGTCCCAGGATGCTTGTTTCCGGTCCAGGGAAGACATGGCTTGGCAGTCCGGGCTGGACTGTTCCCATGAGGCACAGGGTCAGACTGATTTGCATATGGCCATGTCTGAACTGGGGTGGCGGAGTGAGCTAAAGAATGATGATGGATTAAACCCAGATCAGTTGACTGGGGGTGAGTGCTTGCAATGTTCAACACTCCGTCCATCATCTCCTTTGGTTTTGCTATGTTCACCCTAAGTTGGCAGGTTATGCCCAGATGTGGGTCCCTTGCTCACTTTGCCACTGGATTCAAGACAGCCTGGCTGATGACGGCTGTAAGCCAGAAACCGGTCCCAGGATGCTTGTTTCCGGTCCAGGGAAGACATGGCTTGGCAGTTCGGGCTGAACTGTTCCCATGAGGCACAGGGTCAGACTGATTTGCATATGGCCATGTCTGAACTGGGGTGGCGGAGTGAGCTAAAGAATGATGATGGATTAAACCCAGATCAGTAGACTGGGGGTGAGTGCTTGCAATGTTCAACAATCCGTCCATCATCTCCTTTGGTTTTGCTATGTTTGCCCTAAGTTGGCAGGGTATGCCCAGACGTGGGTCCCTTGCTCACTTTGCCACTGGATTCAAGACAGCCTGGCTGATGACGGCTGTAAGCCAGAAACCGGTCCCAGGATGCTTGTTTCCGGTCCAGGGAAGACTTGGCTTTGCAGTTCGGGCTGGACTGTTCCCATGAGGCACAGGGTCAGACTGATTTGCATTTGGCCATGTCTGAACTAGGGTGGCGGAGTGAGCTAAAGAATGATGATGCATTAAACCCAGATCAGTTGACTGGGGGTGAGTGCTTGCAATGTTCAACACTCCGTCCATCATCTCCTTTGGTTTTGCTATGTTCGCCCTAAGTTGGCAGGGTATGCCCAGACGTGGGTCCCTTGCTCACTTTGCCACTGGATTCAAGACAGCCTGGCTGATGACGGCTGTAAGCCAGAAACCGGTCCCGGATGCTTGTTTCCGGTCCAGGGAAGACATGGCTTGGCAGTTTGGGCTGGACTGTTCCCATGAGGCACAGGGTCAGACTGATTTGCATATGTCCATGTCTGAACTGGGGTGGCGGATTGAGCTAAAGAATGATGATGGATTAAACCCAGATCAGTTGACTGGGGGTGAGTGCTTGCAATGTTCAACACTCCGTCCATCATCTCCTTTGGTTTTGCTATGTTCGCCCTAAGTTGGCAGGGTATGCCCAGACGTGGGTCCCTTGCTCACTTTGCCACTGGATTCAAGACAGCCTGGCTGATGACGGCTGTAAGCCAGAAACCGGTCCCAGGATGCTTGTTTCCGGTCCAGGGAAGACATGGCTTGGCAGTTCGGGCTGGACTGTTCCAATGAGGCACAGGGTCAGACTGATTTGCATATGGCCATGTCTGAACTGGGGTGGCGGAGTGAGCTAAAGAATGATGATGGATTAAACCCAGATCAGTTGACTGGGGGTGAGTGCTTGCAATGTTCAACACTCCGTCCATCATCTCCTTTGTTTTTGCTATGTTCGCCCTAAGTTGGCAGGGTATGCCCAGACGTGGGTCCCTTGCTCACTTTGCCACTGGATTCAAGACAGCCTGGCTGATGACGGCTGTAAGCCAGAAACCGGTCCCAGGATGCTTGTTTCCGGTCCAGGGAAGACATGGCTTGGCAGTTCGGGCTGGACTGTTCCCATGAGGCACAGGGTCAGACTGATTTGCATATGGCCATGTCTGAACTGGGGTGGCGGAGTGAGCTAAAGAATGATGATGGATTAAACCCAGATCAGTTGACTGGGGGTGAGTGCTTGCAATGTTCAACACTCCGTCCATCATCTCCTTTGGTTTTGCTATGTTCGCCCTAAGTTGGCAGGGTATGCCCAGACATGGGTCCCTTCCTCACTTTGCCACTGGATTCAAGACAGCCTGGCTGATGACGGCTGTAAGCCAGAAACCGGTCTCAGGATGCTTGTTTCCGGTCCAGGGAAGACATGGCTTGGCAGTTCGGGCTGGACTGTTCCCATGAGGCACAGGGTCAGACTGATTTGCATATGGCCATGTCTGAACTGGGGTGGCGGAGTGAGCTAAAGAATGATGATGGATTAAACCCAGATCAGTTGACTGGGGGTGAGTGCTTGCAATGTTCAACACTCCGTCCATCATCTCCTTTGGTTTTGCTATGTTCGCCCTAAGTTGGCAGGGTATGCCCAGACGTGGGTCCCTTGCTCACTTTGCCACTGGATTCAAGACAGCCTGGCTGATGACGGCTGTAAGCCAGAAACCGGACCCAGGATGCTTGTTTCCGGTCCAGGGAAGACATGGCTTGGCAGTTTGGACTGGACTGTTCCCATGAGGCACAGGGTCAGACTGATTTGCATATGGCCATGTCTGAACTGGGGTGGCGGAGTGAGCTAAAGAATGATGATGGATTAAACCCAGATCAGTTGACTGGGGTGAGTGCTTGCAATGTTCAACACTCCGTCCATCATCTCCTTTGGTTTTGCTATGTTTGCCCTAAGTTTGCAGGGTATGCCCAGACATGGGTCCCTTGCTCACTTTGCCACTGGATTCAAGACAGCCTGGCTGATGACGGCTGTAAGCCAGAAACCGGTCCCAGGATGCTTGTTTCCGGTCCAGGGAAGACATGGCTTGGCAGTTTGGGCTGGACTGTTCCCATGAGGCACAGGGTCAGACTTATTTGCATATGGCCATGTCTGAACTGGGGTGGCGGAGTGAGCTAAAGAATGATGATGGCTCAAACCCAGATCAGTTGATTGGGGGTGAGTGCTTGCAATGTTCAACACTCCGTCCATCATCTCCTTTGGTTTTGCTATGGCCCCATCAACCCTGATCACATTATTTTGGAAGCACATATCACAACTGGTCACTCAAACTTTTACTAAAAAACCTCACCTTTGGGGGAGGTTGTAACCAAATCATTGACCCTTTTCTAGATCGGTATTCATCTACGAGATTTCTCCTCAATAGAGCTCACAAAGCATTTAAGCATGCCATTAAACATATTACCCTCTCGGATTCATGGAGACTGGCCCACCCCACCCTCCAAGAATTTATTTTATTCCACCCCTCATAAAACACAGACTAGGATAGACTATATTTTTCTCAGCAAAAACCTTACTCAACATCTTGTCTATTACAAGATAGGCTCTATTTTAATCTCGGATCATGACCCTGTGTTCACTGATTCAGATGTTCTTTGTAACCCTTACCCACACCATGTTGGAGGTTCAACAACCACTTACTTTCTGATAAGGATTTCATTACTTCTTTTGAGGCATTTTACATGAATATTTCAAGATTAACGATATAGGAGATTCTTCTTTTTATTTTGTATGGGACTCTTTTAAAGCTGCATCCAGAGACTTTACTATTGGTTATATTTCCAACAAACGGAAAGCTAGAGAGAAGGAATCGGCTTCCATTTTCAGTGAAATTAAGAAATTAGAGCATAAATATTTTATGTCTAAAAATAACAAAATTGACCTTGATGCATTGGTTGCAGCCAAGAATAAATTCAATAAAACGACTACGGAAAGGGCATATGGTACTCTCCTTAAAATTAATGCTAGATACTATGGAGGACACAATAAAACAAGGACTTTGTTAGCTAACTACCTTAAAAGTAGGAAAGAAAAATCCTCCATCGTCTATATCACCAATCAACCTGGTACTAAATTTTTTCACGACCCATACATTGCCTGATGTTTTTTTGATTATTACCAAACACTATATACCCCTGAACCCACACCTTCTGAGGACTCCCTTTCCTCTTTCTTTTCTCACTCTTCCAAGCACAAGCCTTCACAAGTCAATTTGGCTTCTCTTGAAGATCCACTATTAGTGGAAGAATTGTTCTCTGCAGTCAAACATCTTCCAATAGGTAAAGTGCCGGGACCAGATGGATTCCCGGTTGAATTCTACCTCCAGTTCTCTAAATAACCTTTCTCTAAACTGTTGAAATTAATCACTCACTTTCTTTTATTGAACAAATCATCTGGATCTTTTATGGAGTGATGATCTGTCTTATTTCTAAAAAAGACAGAGATCCCACTCAATGAAAGAATTATGACCCCATATCACTGATAAATACAGATTGTAACATTTTTGCTAAAGCGCTGGCTCTATGCCTTAATGACTTTATGCCTGATATAGTTGATGTTGAGCAGTCTGGCTTTGTTAAAAATAGGACTATAATGGACAATTTGTGGTTCTTTTTAAACATTCTCAGTAAGACAGCTTAATTCAACCACTCCATGGCAGCAGTGGCTTTAGATGCTGAAAAGGCTTTTGATCAAGTGGATTGGAAATATCTGATGTACACTCTTCAATGGCACAGATTCGGCCCTCTATTTCTTCAATTAATTTCCTAACTATATTCCTCCCTATGTTCTTCTGTTTTGGTCAATGGTATTTAATCGTCTTACTTCCCCCTCCAAAGGGACACATGGCAGGGATGCCCCTTATCACCCATGCTGTTTATTTTTGCATTTGAGTCTTTCTTATTTAGGTTGAAACACTTTGACACCTTCTCTAGCTTTTAGTTAAATAAGGTTCACATTAGATTTATGGCTTACATGGATGACATCCTTCTCTACAGCTCCAAACCCGAAACATCTCTTCCTCACTTTTTTGAAGAGCCAAAAGCATATTCGGAAGTATCAGGTTCAAAACTTAACATAGAAAAATCCGAAGTGATGACCCTCAATTAGTTCTATTATAAAGCACCCTTTGCTGGGATGAGATGGGTCTATCCTAGAACCCTGATCAAATGTCTAGATATCCTATACGTTAAAAATATCAGGAATACTTTGAATCTAAGTTGGACGTCCTCTTGCTAAAATTACAAAACTAAAGCAAGGTTGGTCCCCTCTATTTTTGTTATGGTGGGGTTGCCTGGATACTATTAAAATAATGGCTCTTCTAATTATTAATTTCTGCCTCATGATGCTACCTATTAAAGTTCAGGCAAAATACTCTATAGCTATTGATAGATTCCTATTCACATTTTTATGGAACAGGAAACCTTCTTGCATTTCTCTACACCGTCTAAAGCTACCAAAATTAGTCAGGGTTAATTTTCCTGACTTTCCTTCCTATCATAAAGCCTTCGTTATTAAACAATGTCAGAGCTGCTTTCTTGAAAATCTAGAACTTTCACCCAAATTATGATTTCAGCTGGAATTAGCCCTTATCTCTCCCTTTTCTCATACTCATATTATACACATGTCACATCCCCTAAATATTGGGTACCCACAGTTACCTCCTATTCTTGTTCTCTTTTCAAGCAATACTTGGTAGCTCTCTCCCTTCATAGGACCAATTCCTTCATAGTCCTATTTGGTATAATAAACAGCTACTTGCAAATGGTAAACCGCTATTTTGGCAGACTTGGTTAAATAAGGGTATATTTACGGTTTCTCTATTGATTCTACACAATAATACCATTATTCCATTCACAAGTTCTCCTCTTCATTTAATCTTTCCCCGAAATTTCTCAAACAATATCAGATCTTAGAATCTTTGTTGGCTTCTACACTGACACCTCTTCCATTCAGGGAACCTCTCTGCATTCCTCTCACAGATGCATACTTCATGCTTCCAAGGCCTCAATAATCTACAGAACACTGATAACACCCCCTTTAGATAGGCCACAATCTAAATTGGAGCTATTGTGGGAATCAGATTTAGTTTCTAGTTGGTCTACCTCACTCTAGCAGAAAATATGGGAAAAAATATATTCCACAGCACGTACCGCCAAGCTTACCCAAAGTCTATATTATTTCTATAATAGGCTTTATCACACACCTTAACACTTGTTTAAACTCAAACTACTCAAAAGTGATGCTTGCTGGCATTGTTCCACCCATCCTGGTATCTATCTTCACATGGTTTTTCTATGTCATAACCTTCACTCTTCATCTCTGTCAGCAAAACGGGACAAACTTTGGGATCCACTAACTAGATATTTGTCCGAACATGTTCACAATACAACTTAATCACCCAATGTACTTAAGCATTTGGACTATCGGTTGTTGGTAATGCATTCTTCTATTCCTAATATAGCTCTTGTTTATCATACAATGTATTTTTACATGATTATTTTGAAGTTTTTCTCAACACTCTTACAGTATTTATAGTTGTTTCTCCTTCTCTTCTCTGTTCTTTTCTTCCTCTTTTTCTATATTCCCGCGCCACTTTCGTTTAATAATACTATGTTCAATCCGGTTATCTGCATCCTGCAGTTATTTGTATTTCTGATGCTGGCATGAGCCTTTGTATTTAGTTTTCCTAATGTAACTCATTGCTCTTTATGTACTGGTTTGCCGGAATGTCAATAAAAACACCAAACTAAAAAAAAATGGACTGTATTTAAACAAAGTAATTTTGATTGATTGCTTGTCTCTTGGTTGCACTCATCACATTCTGTGGTTCAAATATATCAAGGCCAATTGTCAGAGTTTAGGTAGTGCAGAGATTTTTAGTAGCCCAGAGGGGATTCTTCAGGCTGACCGTAATTGGGCTATGGAAAATTTTCTGAAGATTCGGTCTCTGTACAGAGAGAAGGTGACTTTACAAAAGTTCTTGGGGTGAGGCTATGTGTTGTTGAAATGTACCCAAGATATGGAGCAGCACCTCACTATGGTTATTTCTAGACATGGCTGGTTTCTGCTTACTAGGTTCAGGTTGAACTTGCTACGTCAGCTGCTTGCATTCCCTTGGGGTTGTCATGCTGCTCCCTTTCTAGCTCCCTGTGGTTGCGACCAGGCATCCACACAGGACACAATGCACCTTGTTATGTTTTGTAAATATTTTAAAATACGTAGGAAAGCTTATAATGTCCCCATTTTCAAAGCTCGTCTGTTTAACCAAGCGCATCCCGCTCTTTTGTTTTCACAACTGTTTACTGCTGATTCAATTTTTAATCTTGCTAGTTTTTTAAAGGCTGTGATGCGACTCAGGAACTAAATGGGTGATTGAATGTAATGATAAAAAGTAGACAGGTCCATAGTTATACCTGTCTGTCAGGTTGTTCTAAATGTTTTAAATGTTTTTTAATGATCAGGTATGTGTATTTATATTTATTTATGGTTTTTTTATGTTAACTTAATAAAGCGAATTTGAATTTGAGTGCTGGAGGCCCCCACCGGCTAACACTGGCTCAAATTAAGCACCGGTCACGGCTTTTGATATATTTATTTTTTCTAATGGGACTGGAAAAAGAGGTGTCTTGGGAAATATGGTTTGCCAAAGATGTTAGAAGATAAAACCAAGAAAAATGAAGGCTAAAAAACATCTTTTCAAAAATAATCGTAAAATCTATGGGATTAGCCAGAGGCGCTTCTAGATTTTAATGAATGCATGACAAACTGTACAACGCTATTTTTAGTTCGTCTGTATTCATTCTCAGTAATTCTTAAAGAAGTTGTGGGTGCATAGGTGAGGTGCCCCAGTATTTGGCATCCAGGAAATCAGAAAAAGTGTGGAAAATTCAGCAGAGAGCACCTATTTCACTCAACAACTGACTGGCTTGAAATGTTTATGCATCGATTGACTAACCATATCTCCGTTTCTATGTTGATTAACTTGTAAATTATTCAATTGTTTTTTTCTTTGTGTAGGAAATTACAGTTAATCAAATTGTTTATTGATTGAATGGGGGAGACCCCTGTACAAGCAACAGCCACAATCACTGTCTGGCTAAACCACAAAAGTCACTAAATTAATCTGTGCTGAAACCTCTGGTAGCTTTGCACAAAAGTCGTCAGGTTTAACTTAGAGGTAATGTGTAAAGTATTTATGCAGCGCAAATACAGTAATAAAGAAAAAAAACAAGAAAAATCCCACACCAATTTAGAAAAATTAGAGTAAAATTTCATTAATTATTTTACACCAAAACAACAAAAATCCAATCAGTAGAAGCGGAGTTATGAATTTTTAACGTTTTAGGTAAAAACTAGCATCAAAAAGCTAAAAAATTTCAACTGCAGACATCTAGTGGTGCGAGACTGGGTCAAAATCGAAAGCTATGGTAAACCGCAATGGATCACGGGTAGAATACAAAAGGTGTATTGTGCCCGGTTGGCGCTTACCTTCGGACATAGAAGAAAGTGCGAAGAAAATGTTCTGAGAAGGTAAAGCGGTGTACAAAGAGAAGGCGCTGTCTGTGGGGAGCTGCTGGATGAAGTCACTGTCGGTGGTGAGCCGCTGGACGAAGTCGCAGTTAAGATTTCTATGTTCGGACTTAGGGCCTGATTACGAGTTTGGTGGATGGGATACTCCATCACAAACATGACAGAGTATCCCGTCACCCATATTACAAGTTCTATAGGATAGAATTCAACTGTAAAGCATTGGGCGGTATGTCCGTCACGTTTGTGACGGGGTATCCCACCCGCCAAACTCGTAATCAGGCCCTTAGTCTCTTTTTTTGGAAGTTGAAAATCTCCAGCAGGACGAGGCTGGAGGCTGTAGCATGCAAGTGTTCCAGGAGGCCGATACCCCTTTGGCGAAGGACTGCTGAACAGATTGTGCTGCTGCAGAGAAAAATGAACCGGAGCTACTGCAAAGTATGGCCGACTGGTGATGCAACTCGGGAGGAGAGACAAGCAGTTTGGCCCTGGTCTTCCCTTTGTTCTCAGTGCAGCTATCTGGGCACTATTAACACCACAACCAGGGGTCCAGGGCTGAAGGGGCACCACATGGGGGCTCTCGGCCCTGGGGCGGGTTCAAGATGGTGGGAGCATTTTATGTACCTGAGGCAGTGATCAGGAGGCCAGCAAACTAGCCTATGGCGTCATTCTGGTAATCCTGGGTTCAAGTGATGAGGCAGGGCTCAAGCAGCAGGGTAGGCCTCTGAAGGTTCAAGGCACGCTCCAGGCAGCAAAACAGTCCTTACAGATGCAGCAAAGCAGTCTTGTGGAGTACACAGCAGGCACAGCAGCAGGCAGTCCTGTGAGAGTTCTTCCGCAGGTCCAAAAAGTGAACTGAATGATGGGTCTGAGGGTCCTCTTTCTCTTTTTATAAGTGGTACTTTCTTTGAAGTAGGAGACGTTTCATGAAAATTCCTTTGAAGTGCTTGAAGTTCTTGACTTCCCTGCCCTGGCTTCAAGCTGCCTGTATGAACAATGCAGTGGTGACAAGTCCTTTGTGTGAAGGCAAAACACAGCCTATCCAGTTGCAAGTGGGGCTGTGCTCAGTTCCACTTCCCAACTAAGCCCACCTCATCCCTCCATTGTGTGGCTGTCTGGGAAGAATAAACAAAGTGCAACTGCCAACTACATCCACTCATGTGACCCACGGGAGGCTGCAGGCACTAACCTTTTTGGGGCAGGAAAATGGCAACTTTCTCAAAGTAGCATTTTTAAAATTGTAATTTAAAATCCAACTTACCATTAAAGAGGATTTTTTAATTACAATTTCTCAGACATCAAACATGAAATGCTTGCCTGTTCCCAATCAAAAGTTAGCATTAATTACATGTAATAAGGAAACCCAATGTTATCCTATGCGAGAGGTAGGCCTCACAATAGTGAAAAACGAATATAGGAGTTGTTCACTACTAGGACATGTAAAACCTAAAGGTTCCTGTCCAACCTTTTAATTACAATGCACCCTGCCCAATGGGCTATCTAGGGCCTACCTTAGGGGTGACATATATGCAATAAAAGGAGAGTTTAAGGCTTGGCATGGGAGTCATATTGCCAAGTCAAATTGGCAGTTTAAAACTGCATTCAGGCTGCAATTGCAGGACTGGGACATTTTTTAAGGGACTCCTTAAGTGGGTGGCACACTAGTGCCACCCACTGGTACCAACTAGTACCATTTAATTTACAGGACCTGCATACATGGTATACCACTACTCTACAAGTAAATTAAATATGCCTATCAGGTGTAAGCCATTTTTAATATGTTTAGGGGAACCAGCACAAGCACTTTAGCATTGGTTAGCAGTGGTGAAGTGCACAGAGTCCTAAGGCCAACAAAAATGAATTTCAGCAAAGGCAAAAAGGCTGGGGGAAGACAGGAGGATGTCTGCATGATTGATTTTATAGTGCCTCACGTGACGTACATCTGTTGCGGGCCACTCACCTGAAAACCAGGCAGTTCCAATGGGGTGACGCTATTTCCCGATTATCTGTGAGACCTAACAGGGTACCAATGAGTATAAACACTGCTCACCCAGGAGTTACCAAGGGGAAGGGCGTTTGGGATGAGAAAAGAGAAATACCGGCTTCTTCAATGAGGCGTTATGTCAGGACTGCTGAGGTCTGGTTACAGTAGCGTTTTGTTCTCTGGAAACTGGCCCACCGGACTCTGGGTATATTCTACTTAGGGATGCTTTATTTTGTAAGGAGAAGTATGTGATTAATACCATTCAGGGAGAGCAAGAGGGCAGCATTAAATACTAGCATGCATAAGTCTGTAACATACTCTAAATGCCCAAGAAGTAACATGAGAGATTCATTGATTTAAAGGGGGCAAAATAACAGGAGATCTGGCGAAATTCAAGGAAAAAACAAGGTCGCAATATAAGACTATCCAGTTCTGTCACATCTGAACTCTGGTGTTTTGTTCTAAGTCACACCATACCATAACAGAAAGTCTCAGAATTTGGCATCTGTAATAGTCTCAATGTTTACTTTCTTAATTGTGCTGCTATTTGAATAAATACATCTTTTCACTGGTCAAATGCACCGAGTATGAAGGCAATGCCTCTTTGCAGATACCATAAGCAATCAAGTGTCTAAATAGTCTCAATGTGCACTTTCTTAATGGTGCTGTTGTTTGAGGAAAAATGTCTTTCCACTGGTCAAATGCACAGAGAGTGAATGCAATGTCTCTTTGCAGATACCATAAGCAATCAAGTGCCTTAAAACACAGCATTTCCAGTCTCTGCGCGCTAATATAAAAAAAAGATTTGTTTTACCCGTTTATGACCTGCAGTAATTGTCTGTCTGTGCAGCCAAACCGAGAGTCACCTTTTAAATGTTTTTCTCTCTTTTCTGGTGCTCTTCTATTACAGGAACCACGGGACCTTGCACACTGGCAGAGGAGCACCGGAACACAACCAACTCCCGAGGCTGCTGACGCTGTGGAGGACAGCAACCACTGGGGAAGAAGACCGGACCTGAAGGGTGAAGAAATGCATAGTTAAGGAAATGAGAACACCTTGTTCACGTTTGACATTTTACTCGAGTTCGTAATTAGGGAAATTAATACAGCACGTTGCTCACATGTGGTGGTGCTTACAGGTTCACAGTCTGTCTGCAAACAGGCATTGGTACATCCAATTACACTGTTACATAGTGTTTCTTCTTATCAGGTATTACATAGGGATACTACCAATGTTTCTATGCTTCTGGAGGCAAGTGATAACACTGTGTTAGAGTCTTAGAGTGCGGGAGAGTGTAACTGAGCAATGGCACAGAAAGCATGCTGTGATGTGGGCGTGATACTCATGACAATATCATTCATGGTATTCATCTGCATTGTAGTCATGGTGACATTGAAGGACATTTAACTGAGCATGGCCATCATAGGAATAAGATAATTGTCTAGTACAGCTGCCCCACTGCAGACAGTAGCAAAGTAACACGAGTATGACTAGGGCGCCAGCTGAGCTAGCATGCCTCCATTAATTTAGCTCAACAAGAGAGAGAAGAATACTTATGTACTCCATAGTGCATAATGTCTGAAACTCTAATCACATCAAAATCGAATGGCCCGAGGATACCAACAAATGTACTGCTACTGTGCCACTACATAATTTTATGTGTTTTGCTAAGAGCATTTGTTTACAATTTGTATTTTTTCTTTCTTGATGTAGCTACTCCTGCTGGTCCTAACAGGCAGGAGATAGCAGCCCAGACGTGGCAGAGGAACCTGGAGGCGATCAGGGCAGAATACCAGTGGCTGGTGGTCCAGGAGGAGGAGGCCGTGGCAGCAGCTGCAGATGCCCCAGGCCCCAGCCAGACCCCAGTGCATCCAGTCCACCGGCACCGCAGTCCGATGTCAGCCACCCCACGATTCCATCGCTGCTGCCCCCCTATTTCCACACATTTCAGCACTGCTTCATGCAGAGGCTGGCACGCATGCAAGCCAGGCAGGAACGGATGGAGGGGCAAACGTAGAAGCTCCTAGCCTGCCGTTAGTGCTCTCTTCTGCCCCTTTTTAATCCTTTTTTTGGTGGGTGGGAGTTGTTGTGGGGAAAGGGTGAGAATGTGGGAGTTGGGACTTTTTATGGACAATTTCATTTTGGGATTTTCTTCAGTTACTTTGGACACAACTTCCTTTTGGAACATTGGTTGGGGACAGGGAGAGAGGTGGGCCAGTTGTGGGTTTATTTTTTATTGTATGGGGAATAAATATTTCATAGTTTTACATTATGATTTAAAGCTTTTTTAGGGTGTTACTGTTTTACTTCGCACTGCTGACTTTGCCGCAGCCTGTTTTTAAAATCTGCTGATAGTGTATAACAACAAATTAGTTATTCGGTAAGAGAACCGGTGTGCGTGTGCTATTCTAATCGTTTTTAGTGGTTTTAACTGCTGTCTTTTTACCTGTTCACTTTGAAATATTCGTGGTTGCACGGAAATTTTATTTGTATCTTGAAGTTCTATCTTCACTCACCTCGTGTACGCCTGCCCTGGTCCATCACGGCTGAGTGCCGATTGCGTGGAGGGCGGGGCTAATCACACACTGCGTCACTTCCTGGGAGGGAGGCGGATGCTGACAAGGGATTCCCCCACAATATAAATAACGGATGTGTTGCCGGCCGCGCAGAGACACTCGGTAAGAGAACCGGTGTGCGTGTGCTATTCTAATCGTTTTTAGTGGTTTTAACTGCTGTCTTTTTACCTGTTCACTTTGAAATATTCGTGGTTGCACGGAAATTTTATTTGTATCTTGAAGTTCTATCTTCACTCACCTCGTGTACGCCTGCCCTGGTCCATCACGGCTGAGTGCCGATTGCGTGGAGGGCGGGGCTAATCACACACTGCGTCAGTTCCTGGGAGGGAGGCGGATGCTGACAAGGGATTTCCCCACAATATAAATAACGGATGGGTTGCCGGCCGCGCAGAGACACTCGGTAAGAGAACCGGTGTGCGTGTGCTATTCTAATCATTTTTAGTGGTTTTAACTGCTGTCTTTTTACCTGTTCACTTTGAAATATTCGTGGTTGCACGGAAATTTTATTTGTATCTTGAAGTTCTATCTTCACTCACCTCGTGTACGCCTGCCCTGGTCCATCACGGCTGAGTGCCGATTGCGTGGAGGGCGGGGCTAATCACACACTGCGTCACTTCCTGGGAGGGAGGCGGATGCTGACAAGGGATTCCCCCACAATATAAATAACGGATGTGTTGCCGGCCGCGCAGAGACACTCGGTAAGAGAACCGGTGTGCGTGTGCTATTCTAATCGTTTTTAGTGGTTTTAACTGCTGTCTTTTTACCTGTTCACTTTGAAATATTCGTGGTTGCACGGAAATTTTATTTGTATCTTGAAGTTCTATCTTCACTCACCTCGTGTACGCCTGCCCTGGTCCATCACGGCTGAGTGCCGATTGCGTGGAGGGCGGGGCTAATCACACACTGCGTCACTTCCTGGGAGGGAGGCGGATGCTGACAAGGGATTCCCCCACAATATAAATAACGGATGTGTTGCCGGCCGCGCGCAGCGGGCGCGCGCAGCGGGCGCGCCACTGGCGCGCCAAAGGCAAGCCCGTCTGCGCCCGTCCGCGCCCATACGGGCCCAGGGGTCAGAAACCCTGGTTGTCCAGAGGCACTAAGCAGACTCTCATATTCAGCAGATGAGTTACGCGGACTGGCTAAGCCCGTAAATACACTCTGCAAGCACACCATCAAGGTGGATAATAAGGAAATAAAGTGTGACTACTGTAATACGACGCTATCATATAAGAACACCGTGGAAAAGGATGGCAAGCTACACCTTGCACTATTAAACTGTAGATCTCTAGCCAAACATAAGTATGAAATACACGATCTGTTAAAAGAGAATTCATGGGATGCGCTATTTTTGACAGAGACTTGGCTAAATGAAAGCTCCACTCCTGACCTGTTGGATGCTATTCCCAATGATTTCAGGATAGCAAGGCAGGATCGTGAGGGCCGAAAAGGCGGCGGTATCGCCATAATCCACAAGTCTTCTACTAAATGTGAGATAAAAAAGATAAAACTTGCAGAGTGCGAGGCACTTCTTTTTACCTTAGCAGCTACTGGAGATAATACCATAGTTGGCTATTTAATTTACCGACCGCCAGGGCCAATAACTCAATTCAAGAAAAGTTTAGAGGAGGAAATTGCACACCATGCTCTCAGACATAAAAATTTCATGGTGTTAGGAGACTTAAATCTACACTTTGATAATAAACTTCACTCCGAGGTAATTACTATCTGCAACGACCTATTAACACTAAACTTAACACAAAGTGTAAAAACAAAAACACATCAAGGGGGACATATCCTAGATCCCATTTTCTCTAACATCATGGAGATAGAGGTGGACACCCCATGGCCTGTTCCCTGGTCAGACCATTTCTTAGTCCAATTTACAGTCCCGTCACAGAGGAAGAGGTCTAAGCAACAGGTAAAAAAATCACCACTAGGGCCTGGAAAGGTTTTAACTCTGCCTCTTTCACACAGGCATTAGAAGAAACAAAGCCCGTACTAGCCAGCGATGTGAATCAGGCCAATAACCAACTGGAAGGCTGGATTACAGAAGCACTAGACAAAACAGCTCCCTGGAGCACAACGATGCCCAGGAGGAGGAAAGAAAAGGCACCTTGGTTCAACGAAGAACTGAGGGTGGCCAAAAAACAATGCAAAAAATAGAACGCATCTGGAGGAAGGACTACAGCAATGGGGTTAAAGAAAAGTATAAAAAGGAATTAAAACAATACCATATACTGATTAAGAAAACCCGCTGTAAGTTTTACACAGAGAAAATTGAGAGTGCTAATAACTCCTCTAAAGAAATGTTTTCCATATTGAACTCCCTCAGAACCCAGGAGACGGGGGAGGAGTTACCTGACTCGGTGGAAAACTGTAATAAGGTAGCAGACTTCTTTGCAAAAAAGTGATGAAGATTTATGACACCTTCCCAGATGAAGCGAAACAGGGCACGGAGCTGACCAAGGGTAATCAAATGAATCCTGTAGGGGTGACATTGGATGTCTTTAAGATCCAGGACCTTGAAGAACTCACGTCCATAGCCAAAGGGATTAAATCTGGCTCTCCGTTGGATCCAGCCCATCCAAATATAGTTATGGAAGGAGCGAAGGCAATCATGCCCCGCATTCAGGAGCTCATTTCGTGCTCCTTTCAAACCGGAACAGTCCCTAATAAATGGAAACAGGCCATCGTTAAGCCACTAAAAAAAAATCCATCTGTGAAGTCAAATAGTCTAGATAATCTTCGCCCTATCTCTCTACTACCTTTCGTAGCTAAGATCGCAGAGAAAGTAACGAACATCCAACTAGTAGAACATGTAGAGAGGAATAATATACTGCATCCCTCTCAGTCAGGTTTTAGAATGGCCCACTCCACTGAGTCGGCCCTTCTTATCGCCACTGAGACTCTAAGGAAATATGCAGATGAAGGTCAAACAGCCGCACTAATCCTGCTTGACCTAAGTGCGGCGTTTGATACTGTCTCCCATAAAATACTTCTGCAGAGGCTAGAGAAATGTGGCATTAGGCATAGTGCGCTCGGTTGGATGAAATCTTTTCTCTCAGCACGAAGTTTCCAAGTCAGGCAGCAGTCCTCTGTATCGGAAAGTTTTCCTTTGGCACAGGGGGTGCCTCAGGGCTCCATTTTGAGCCCCACTCTGTTCAACCTATATGTGGGGCCGCTTGCAGAACTAGTGGAGAAATATAATGTATCGATCGTCTCCTATGCTGATGATACACAGGTAATTGTGAGGTTAACACAGGAGAATAATCAGGCTCCCATCCGTTTTGCAGAGTGCCTAGATGAGGTCGCGGATTGGATGTCAAATCATTGCCTCAAATTAAATGGGAGCAAAACTGAAGTGCTGGTGGTTGGTAAAACCCCGTCCATATGGTCATCCGCCTGGTGGCCTGAATCCCTAGGCCAATTTCATACCCCTAAGCCCGTAGTCAAGAATCTCGGAGTCTGGATGGATTCCGGACTTACTTTTGACTCCCAAATATGTAAAGTGGCTGGCAAATGCTATGGTGCTATGAGGGTTCTGCGTAAAATCCTAAACCTCCTACCAGCTAACTCCAGGAAGACTATAGTACATGCAGTCATTACCTCCCAATTAGACTATGGGAATGTACTGTACCTTGGAGCTACTAAACAAGGTTTAGCAAAACTACAGAGGGTCCAAAATGCGGCCGCACGGCTGGTACTTAGCCTCCCTAGAAGGTCTAACACTAAGAAAGCACTGGAAGCTTTGCATTGGCTACCAGTGGAGAAAAGAGTGTCCTTCAAGACTATGTGCTACTGCCACCGTATCTTACTAAACAAAGGCCCGAAGTATCTCCGTTCATTAATAACCAAGTACATCCCTGGCCGCAGTCTAAGATCTTCAGAGTTGGCATTGGTTACGGTGCCTAGAATATTTAGAGCGAGAATGGGCGAACGCTCTTTTAGATATAAGGCAGCAAAAATGTGGAACAGGTTGCCTATTGAACTTCGAGTAGAGCCATGCGAAAAGAGATTTCGTAGGCAACTGAAAACATGGCTATATGTGAAGTCCGATGGGTTTTAGGGGTCCTAGTACCTCTACCTCTGTAGTCCGCTTGTCTCACACGCCCTCTCTCTCCTATTGAGCGTCTTAGCGCGGGGACACACCGGTGGTGTAACCATGCGCTCTATAAATGCTTAAACTTAAACTTAAACTTCGGTACCCTTCCTTGTCCTACTACTCTCTCCTCCTAGTCTCTGCAGTCTGCAACTACACTGACCCCTTAAAGAGCGGGGGCAGTGATTTTCCATTGTCTATATATTCGATGTCACAAATATCGATGTAAAAAATATTGATTAAAAATATAGACTACAAAAATATCGACTCTCTATACTTAAACAGGTAAGTATAAAAATTTTGACTAAAAATATCGATGTAAAAATATCGATTTATGTATATAAAAAATATATATATTAAATATATTAAATAATGAAATTAATTTTAACAAAATAAAATACATTTAATATACATTTTAACAAAACAAACTTAATTAAAAAAAGTTAAACATAATTTATAAATATATATATATATATATATATATATATATATATATATATTTACTTTAAAACAATTAATAAACTATTAATTTTAATTTATTTTATAAGCTTAAAATTATTTAAATAAATTAAAATATATATATAAATCAATAATTTAAAATATAACAAAAAAATATTCTATAATAAATTAAAACATTAAGGGGCCCATTACGATGGCGGGCGGAAGCACAACCGCCGTGCTGGCGGATGCAAAAACCACCAGTTACCGCCGGCACGCAGCAGTCCACACGCCCGCCCAATTACGATGCGAAAAGTAGGCCAAACACCGCCGGCAAGCCAGCAACACCGTCCGCCATCAAAGTGCGTCCGCACACATAGCGGCGCAGCCCAATTGACACACACCGTCCGACGAAACACGTCCCGCCCGGCGTATAAATTACGATGCCGCAAACAAACGGCTCCCACGGCCAAGAGATACCGTACGACAAACCGAAGCGGTAACACGGACGCCGAGCACGGACAACGAAGAAGCGGCACCCCCGAGCATGAATCCAGCACTGCAGGCCCTCCCCATGCTCCTGCTGATGCACCACCAAGGACGCAACGTACCGCGGAGACGCAGGTAGGCACACACACAACAAGTGCACGCAAACAGCGCACACAGTGCAAGGGCGGAAAAAGCGGACAACCCCCCACCAGCGCGTGTACACAACACATCCACCATTGCATCCACATATGACACACAGGCCAAATCGTAACATCGCGTAACACATGTGTACACACCACCTGGGACTAGGAACCAACCACCCCGTCACGGCCCCAAAGCGGCGATGACGCCGCCACACATGCGCACAACGCAGAGGCCAACCGCAGCGCCATGCATGCGTCGCACACAGACACAGGGACACAACCAAGCAGCACACACATCAGCCCCACCCCGAACGCACATGACACGTGACAGGCCTGCCACAGACATGTCCCCAACGCCCAATTCACGGTCAACACCCAACCTCACACAACCGACGCACACATGTCAGTGAAGTCACGCAACAGCAGGACACACCCCAGTGTAACAAACATGGCGTAGCACACAGCGGCGGCAACACCAACTAGGAGAAGCAGGGCCCTTCGGGAAGAGGAACGCCAGTACCACACTGAAACACCCATACCACCCTGCACATATGAACAAGACATATAAAACGGAACACCAAAGAGCCCGGGGACCGACAACAGGTGGCCCAAGAATAACATTCACACACAAGGCCCAACGCAGAGCGGAAAGGCAGCCTGCCGCCCACACAAGGGAGAGCAGACAGCACTGAATGACCTTCCATTCCAACTCCGAAACCACAGCCCTACGACAGAAGCCGGTGAATACAGCCATTGTCCAAGAATAGACCAACACAGGCATGCCGAGGAGACCGACCACAGGGCAGATAGCGCATATCACAGAAGCACACAACGGACGGGGAAGAAAGAAGAAAACACTCCCCCATGTCGGCCACATGCAAGTTAATTGGAAGGAGTCACACATCACTGACCTTGAACTGTCTGAGAAGCATGTGGGATGAGGGCCCGTGTCCTCCAAACAAGCCAACAGAACACAAGGCCTGTCTCCCTACGACTACACAGAGCTCACAGCAACCTCGGAGCGTGCACATTGCAGACTGCACACACAGCCGGAGCACGCCACCACAACGCACCGCTGCGAAATGGCAACCGCAACACACCTACCCAACTACGCCGGACAGCTCAAGCTGTACAAAACCAACCTGTTACATACATTGGGATGCGATCTCCTGTCCCTGCTGAACGTAAGTTACCGACTGACTTACCGCATCACATTGTTCAGCTGCGTCATGCCCGTCTTCTACTGTCGGAGGTGTCCCTACCAGCATCCCGTGGAGATATGCCTCTCCAACCCGGCATGTCTGAAGGCGGACCTGCTACCACTACTCCTCCCTCTGGACGCACACGACAGGGCCTGCTCTGCCTATGGGGGCATGGCGTATGTGGCCAACATCGCACCCGCACTGAAATGGGACCACTGTGCCTCCACACGACGGATCATCGAGAACAGCTACATCGAATGTCACCCAGCATGCCCCATCATGGTCCTCCAAGGGACAACTTACGAACAACACCTTGACAGCCACCATCCGCTACATTGGCTGGCAAACATGTACACCACCAATGACATGGAAGCCCTGCTGGACGGCATCGCATACCTGACAACCTGTAAATTCGTCGGACCACAACGCAGGTTCCCCGATTGACCTATGATGTCCAACCCCGCACCCATGCTTAGCTTCCGCACGGACTGGCCAGTCACCACCACAACAGCCATACCAAACGACCGGCAACTGTAACCACACCATCAACGACATCGCCATGACATCGGATATGACCGGGACATGCACACTGTTCCCCATCACATCCAGGAACACCGCATGCATCGTGGGAGGCAGTGGCATGGGGTCTGTGTATCGCACCCACATGGACGGAACTGCACGAACAACCAGGACACGACATGGATCCAGCGCCCATGGACACACACACCGCTCAGTGGACATGAATAGGTCGCCTGGAGTCTGTGGGTGCTGCACCCCTCCCACCCCCGCCCCGGGAATCCCATACCAGGACCTTTGCATGGACGACAAGTGCATACAACAACAACACGACCCCAGTGACTGTGACATGTCCAGTAACCACCACAGTGCAACAACAAGTGGCACGCCGCTGCATGCACGCAAGCACATGCCCTGATGTCATCTCACATGCACGCGTGCATGAGGAACAACCGCAGCAAACCTGTCACATGGAACTGAGATGGACTGTGCCCATGATGCCAAGCGGTCTGGTAGGCTACATGTATACCGTCTGTGTCACAGTCCGCAGCTCCGCAGCTATACGTAAATGTACATTAGCACAGCCTTGGCCAAGCAGATGTCACTCTGAAGCCCACATCCCACATGCAACAGCCAATCACATGTAACCCCACACCCTATCCCATTTGCAATCATGCTCAGTATATCCTCAACATGTATTCCGCTGCCAGTAGTGTCCACTATACTGCATCACAGAGGACAGAAGACTCAATATAATGTTTGAAACCAAAACTGTCTCCGCTGACTCATTTCACAAGTACGAATGAGAGAGGATGAGAGTATGTGAAGTACACGGCAGTCGTGACATGACCATGTAGTCCACTGGTATTGGATGTCAACGCAAATGAGTAGCACAACTGTGGAAGACACACATGTGTCGTGTGAAGTCGTATGGACGCAGTGCTCAGGTGGGTGGGTGTGACGGGTAGATGCGCACATGCCAAGTTGGAGCACGCCGTGTCGGGAGGGGTCATGAACAGTACACCACCGCTTCCCTGGGCATTGTGAGAGGACACCTGTCGGGGGGAGTGAACACGTGTGTGCACAGCAGCCGGGCACACGTACAAAGCGGTACCAGGCGCACCTCAGCCCACCCTCTGTGGACAAGCTGGATCCTGTTGTGCGCCCGCCATGCCCCTTGACAAGGCACACACAGCCCCAGTCGACCAGGTGTAACCCCAACATAGTCAATCCGCACAGGCGATACAGGGCACGGGATGGCAGTGGAGCATGGTGTGTGAGAGGTCTCCTCGCGCTCCTCCTGGTCATATCACGCAGGCAATAGAACCTCAACGTCTAGCATGGCACAAGTCAAATGGAAGTGTAGGGGGGACGCACCACAGCACGAGCAGCACTGACATCACGGGAGGCGGCTCGCACCATCCCATCCATTGCCCATTATACCAACCACGCCACATGCCATTGCGACTAAGTGCAAGCGCGTGCGCCACCACCCCCGAGCCCTCCCCAGAGAGGCCAAAGAGTGAATGTGTGGGCCATCAGTCACAGACGGACGCGGCATGGCCGCAAGGGCAGCCACAGCCACTGGGTGTCGCAGGTGGCGGATCCGGAAGGCGAAGACTGTGATGCATAGTCCATGCAGGCCGGGTCTCCATTTGGGGCACCACGCAGGTGGACGGCGTCCCGCAACACATCATACCCTGAGACAGCCCACTCGTGCAACTGGACCCACACATACACTCCTTGCCCTCTCTGGTGCGAGCTTGGGGCTGCCTGTGCAAGCGCTAGCCTCGCAGGTGCACATGCATATTGGGGGAGCGAGGGGAGGACATGAGGGCTGGGGCGAAGATGACTGTATCACTGTCAGTGAGTACAAGGGATGACCCAGATGTGGAAAGGAAGAGACGTGTCCCGTGTGTACTGCAACTAGTCGCCAATCCAACTACCCCCCCATGTCCGGAATGTAAGCCCGCACCTAGGCCCGCCCATCCGCCACATCGAACATACCACCAGCACGACAACCTTCCCATTCGAAACACTGACTGGGGGTGGCGACCAGTTAACAATCATGTGTAGCCTACCCACGCGTACATGTGGGCCCTCCATGATCCATGTCACCTGCGGCAAAGTCATGACATGCACAATGAGGGAAGTGAGGAGAGCTGTCCGCCCCACGCACAGAAGGTGCATCAGCTCCACAGACCCAGCAGCGAGTCCAGCAGGGGTCACATGTGCAGGGGCAGCTGTGCCTGGTGTGAAGGCACATGCATATAGACAGCACATCGACCAATGTGTAGTCTGCCCACATCTACAGTCCATCATCATGCGGACATAGGAATTGAACACAGGGCAACACATCTGAGTGGGTGCACCCACCGTGACCAACAATGCGCAATCATCGACGTACCCGCCCTGTGCATGGCCCCCCACCCAACGGAGGCACATCCAGTGCCACCATCCCACACACAAGCCTTCCACGGTACATGCTGTGTCCAATGGTCAGTACAGAGTCAGCGCCCATCTGGTGGATCCTGAACAGGAGACACATGCACACACATGCCAGCTCCCACTATGTACGTCTGCCACCTGGCACGTGCAATGTAACCTCTCACCTGTGACGTGTGACTGCGCACACAGCCGTCTTGGCATGGGGCTGTCAATGTGGACACCTGTCAATGTTTCGGGAGGTGTGATCCGTACAGTGCTGTACATAGGGTGCAGTGCTGACACCTACTACTGTCTCATATCCCCTCGTGCCACAGGTCCCACTTGTTTTGGCCGCTCAGCCTGTGCCCACATCGTCGTCGTCGTGTGCCATACTCATCCAGCCTCAGAAGCAGTTCCATGCTCAGCAGACATTCATGTTGCCGTGGCGTTGCCGCTTGACGAATATGCAGTCAGTCGCCATCAGCACGCCCCGCAAGTCATTGGGGCCTAGATCCCCATGTGCATGCACATGGCAGTGGTCTGTATCACTAGCCATTGCCATTGTTGGGAGACCTGTGTAAGTGTATTGTGGCCGTGCCGTCCCAGCTTGACAGCTGGGCTGTGGCTCATGTGCTTGCTCAGTCATGTCAGTGATGTGTATGCGAAATTGCTATGTGTCGTGTTGCTTTGACATGTGTCCACTGCCATTTTCCCTAGGCGGAGACCGAACATTGACCGCCCATACCAATTGCTGGCGGACATGGACGATACAGAGGTCATTAGGAAGTTTCGGCTGGACAGGCCAACCCTGCATCCACTGTGTGCCATGTTAGAACCCCATCTCCGTCTCCGCAGGGTGTATCCGACAGCTGTCACCCCCACGGCTAAGGTGATGGCCGCCATGCATTTCTTCGCCACTGGGTCATTCCAGCACACAGTGGGCAGTGGAGGAGGGATGTCCCAGCCCATGTTCAGCAAGGTGCTGAGGGATGTACTGGCAGCCATGATGCTGTACCGAAACAGGTACATCCGCTTCCCCAGGGCTCGTGAATTGGCGGCAGTGAAGGGTGCATTCTATGCCCTTGGCAGAATCCCACACGTCGTTGGAGCCATTGACTGCACACATGTTGGCCTTGTTCCACCACAGGCCACTGAGCACCTGTACCGCAACAGGAAGCACACGCACTCCCTGAATGTGCAAGTGGTGTGCCTTGCGGACATGGTGATCACCCACGTGTGTGCAAAGTTCCCAGGCTCGGCCCATGACGCACACATAATGCGCAACAGCATCTTGCCACGACTGATGTCCAATCTGCAACAGGATCATGGCTGTATTGTCGGTGAGTATGTGGAGTGGTGTAGCGTGCTGGTTGTGCGATGCTGTCCCCTGTCCAGTTGGAATAGCAACGGTTCTCTGTGTCCCTCACACCCAGGTGACTCTGCGTACCCGAATGGGGCATGGCTGCTCAGTCCATTGAGGAATCCTCGCACCCCAGCAGACGATCGCTACAATGAGGCACATGGGAGGACCAGACGTGTGGTCGAGCGTACCTTTGGCCTCCTCAAGTCCAGGTTCAGGTGCCTGGACCGCACCGGGGTGCGCTGGCGTACTCCCCACAGAAGGTGTGCCAGATAGTGGTGGCGTGCTGCATGCTGCACAATCTGGCCATTCGGAAGCAGATCCCCCTCATCGTGGATGACGGAGATCAACCAGGGCCCCAGCCCGCAGACCAGGACAGCTCGAGTGAGGAGGACAGCGGAGAGGAGGAAGCTGGTAATGTGCGGCAGCAGCTCATCGCCCACTACTTCACTTGACGGTGAGTGTCCATGTACGAAGGCTGATGTGGCTGTATCTGTGCAGGTGTGTGTGTGCTGTGTCAGGGTGGCCGTTTGTTCACTGCTTGCTGTGTGTCCACGCTCCATGGCCAGGGTAGTATGCCACTGTTGGTGGCTGTGGCATTGTGCCCTATTGCTCTGTGCGATGTGTGTACATTGCTTGTAGTTGTTGACATGTACTGTGTGATGGGTGTGTGACACACTCATTGAATGTGCTCCTGTTCTGTCTCCCACCCCTAGGTCCCTACAGGCCCTCCGGTTCCATTGCCATGCCACGCATCAGGTGCCTTTCCGCCCAAGGTGGCCGTTGTATTCCGTACAAATAAAACACAGGGCACAAACAGCAGTTTGTGTAAGAGGTGCATTTATTTCAAACTGTGACATGTGATTGTGTGTAAGGTGATGACAAAAGTGGTGCGTGCAGTGACAATGAGCTGTCGGTCATGGCTGCGTGATGCTCAGGGTGTACCCACTGGTTCTATGTCCATAGTCCAACACACACATGCCATCCAGATGGCTGTGTGGAGTGGGATCGTAGTCCAAGTCAATGCAGTGGCTGGTCAAGGAAGGCTGGCTGGCTGCCTCACTTGCGTCTGGAGCGTGCGAAGTCCTCCCGGGAGATCTGTTTCCACTTCGGACGGCCCCTTCCACGTTTGCGAGGGGGTGCCTGCTTGCGACATGCTGGTGGTTGAGGTGTTCTCACTGGCTGTGGACGCAGGGGAACTGGACACTGCTGCTCGACCCTGCGCCCCGGCAGGTGGTGGCGGAGGGGAGCTGCTGTCCCTGGCTGTGACCTCACCGCCACCACCAGCTGGCCCATGAGGTCCACGAGTTGGCCCATACGGGCGTCCATGGACCTCAGCACCCCCAGCACCTCACGCGTGTCTGTAGCTGACCTGGCCCATTGTCCTTGGGCCTCTTCATAGGCCCCAAGGACTCTGGCCATTTGAGGCAGGGCATGGCTCCCAGGGAGGCTGGCGTTTGCCTGACCCTGCTCCTCCTACCAGTCCTGCTGCCACCGGCCCTGCCCACTAGCCACATTGCTCACCACGGTCCTCGCTGTGGCTCCCAGGGTGGATCCAGTCGGCCGGGCCACCACCTGCGCTGGGGCTGGTGCCAGCGAAGACGTGGTGGTGGTGGCGGCGGTGGTGGTCGGTGCGGCGATGGTGGCGGTTGCGGCAGTGGTAGTGGCCGCAATGACCGTGGGTGTGGCCGCAATGACCGTGGGTGTGGCCGCAATGACCGTGGGTGTGGCCGCAACGACAGTGGCAGCAGGGGGCTGGGAATGTTCAGCAGCCCTGGATGATGGGTTGGTGGGTAGGAGGAGTCCTGGGGAGCGGCTGGGCCCTGCCACACCAGATGGGCCTGCTTGGTGGTCCGTGTCCGAAGATGAGGACAGATCCTCCACATCCGTGTGTCCTCGTTGGGGGCTTGTAGGCTGGCTGTGCTGGCTGCTGGCTCCATCCCCAGCATCCAGCAGTTCGTCACCTGTGGAGAGAATGAGATTTGTTATTGTGTTGCACCTTGCGAAGTATGTATTTGTCGTCTGACATTAACAGTTCGTGCAATCTCGTACATGGGTTTCCCGGAGGCGTGTGTGTGGCTGTACCATTTGTAGTTGTGTGTGCTTGGCAATGGGACTGTGTGCTGTGCACATGTGGCATGGGACGGATTGGCCATGCCGATGGGTGTGTTGCTGTGCCCCTACTTATTGTGACTCTGGTGTATGCGGGCTCCTGGCCCATCCTGGGTCTGGTTTGTACTTTGCTTTTGGGGTTCAAATGGAACGCTTAGGAACGCATGTGGCAACATGGGGGCCATGCCCCAGATTCGCATTTGGGATGGAATATGCTTTTGGGGTTCAAATGGAACGCTTAGGAACGCATGTGGCAACATGGGGGCCATGCCCCAGATTCGCATTTGGGATGGAATATGCTTTTGGGGTTCAAATGGAACGCTTAGGAACGCATGTGGCAACATGGGGGCCATGCCCCAGATTCGCATTTGGGATGGAATATGCTTTTGGGGTTCAAATGGAACGCTTAGGAACGCATATGGCAACATGGGGGCCATGCCCCAGATTCGCATTTGGGAGGGAATATGCTTTTGGGGTTCAAATGGAACGCTTAGGAACGCATATGGCAACATGGGGGCCATGCCCCAGATTCGCATTTGGGAGGGAATATGCTTTTGGGGTACATGCTGTGAGCCATGGGTGCCGAACGTGACATGTGTTGTGGCAGCATGACAGTGCATGGTCTGAGGTGTGTGCATGCCTGACATGGCCTGCATATTTGCTGTCTGTTGTGATTACTGGACATGGCATTGGACGCATCGTTATGAGTGAGTGTTGGTTGTGTGCCAGCCAACGTATTGCAGTTGTCCCATCTCCTTGGTGTGCGTGCTGCCCTGTGCCATGTGCATCACTGCAGTGCTCGGGGGGGTGTGGCCCATGTTGTGTGTTGTTGCTCACAGTGTGGCGTGCGCTTCATTGACTTCTGGCACATGGTTGGTCATGGGCATGTATCTTAGCGTGACTGCTGTATGTGTGGCAGCTGTGCGGATGACATGCCTTTCATGAGACTGGGGCTGACGGATGGGATGGATGGTATGTTGTATGTGCATGGTGTGTCTGTGTGTTTGATGGGTTCAGTGGTGTTCGTGTGCATTTATGTTGTTCCGCTCTGTTGCGTCTAGTGTTGTTTGTCTTACATAGGCGTAGTTGTGGGGTGTGTGGTTGACAGGCAGTAGGGGCTACATGGACAGGACTTCAATGGTGTTTCGGTTGTGTGTGATGAGTTGCACAGTGGCTGCCGTGTGGTACTATATTCAGTGTGGCTTGTGCATGCAGACGTGGCTCCTTGGGTGTTGCTGTGTCTGTGATGGGTCATGTGAGGTGTGAGTCTGTGGTTCATGTCCGTGTGCACATTGTTCACTTGTTCGTGACGGTGGGCGGTGTTGCGTGTTCGTGTGCTACGTGACATGTCCCATGTGTTGGTCGTGTTACGGTCCTCATGCCTCCAGTAATCCAGCCCTGTCCAGTTTCCCACCTGCAGGTTGTTCGGGCGTGCACTGTACTGGATGCCACATGGTTCTAAGCGGGGGTGCTCCATGTTGCAGGTCTGTGGGGGTGGGGGGGTGTTGTGGGTCGTGGTGGTGGCTGGACACCCACTGACTCCGATTGCTGTGGACCGTGATGTCTACCTTTCGGCTGTCGTGCACTGTGGTGGCTGACACGTGGCTGTGGGGTGTGGGGGATGCTCCTCCTTGCTGTGCTGTGGGACTGGGGCCTGGTGTGTGTTGTACTTGGGCTGTCCACCCTCCCACCCACTGCACTTTGTGTTCCTGCCACTTACCTGTTACTTGTCGGTTAGTGCAGCTGTGGCGGACACATGGGTGTGGTGGGTGCTCGTTGTGGCGCTTCTGGCATATTTGGGGACCTGTTGGTGGTTACGTGGCTGGCTGAGTGTACACATGTCCCCACGCATCTTACAGTTGTTCGGTTTGGGCTGTGTGTGGTGGTGTCTGTTGCATGTGTGTGTGATGTGTTGTGTATTGTGTGCTGGACATGGGGGTGTTTGTCCCTGGGAGCTGTGGCATGGTGGTAGTGCATGTGAGTACATAGCGGTGTGCTGGTATACATTAGTTTGTACTTACCAGCCTCCACTCCCCTGCTAATCCAGCGAGGATCTCGGGATGTATTATGACTCGCACCTTCTCCTCCCACGCTTTGAAGGTCTTGAAGAGCGCGGGATTCCCTCCGCCAGTGACGGCTGCCAGCTCTCTGTTCTTGGTCTCCTTCTTCTTGACCAGGCTCTTGACGTCATTCCACCGTTTATTTATTTCGACTTTGTTCCTGGGCAGGGTCCCGACTGCATTGACTTGGTCTACGATCCGGTTCCACATTCTGTTTCTGGTGGCTAGTGGTGTGTGCTGGACCATGTTCCCATAGATTTGTGGGTGCACCTTGATGATCTCGTCGACCATGACCGTCAGCTCAATGGGCGTGAACTTGGGCATTCTTTGTGGTGCCATGGTGTTTGTGGTGCTGGTGCAGTGTGTGTTGTGTACTGTGCAGGGGGTTTGTGGTGCCGGTGTTTGGTGGTGGTGGTGGTGGTGGTGGTGGTTGTGATGTGTGCGTTTCTGTGGTGTGCTGCTGTCCTTGCTGTGTCACTGTGTCGTCTCCTCTCCTCTCTAGTTTGCAATGTTGCAAGGGGTTGTGGTCTGTGGGAGTGCTGCTTTTGTACTTACCTATGTGGGTGTGTCCTCATGGTCTGTTGTTTTCAGGTGTGTTGTGTCTGGGGTTCTGGCCTTTGTAGTTTTTGTTTGTCCAGGGGGGTGTTTTCGGGATGTGTACTGTGCTTGTGTATTTGTGCGTGCCTTGCTGTGTGGACTTGTTGGCCATGTTGTGTGCGATTGTTTTTGTCAGCGGATGGTTTCTGTGCAGGGACGTGGGCGCCATGGCTTCTGCCGTGTCGATTCTCATCGGCGTTGTTTGCGCTGGCGGGCGGTATATTTGTAGTTTTCACGCGCTCATGGCGGTGCGATCGTAATCTCACGTGCGGTGTGTCGGCCGTGAGGGCGGGCGGTTTTGTGTTGTTGTGCGTGTTTCCGTCCGTGGCGGGCGGTTTGACTCCGACTCGGACGATGGCGGGCGGTATTTTGTGTGATTTTTCCGCCGATGGCGGTTTTCGGTTTGTGTCATCGTAATGGCGTGGTCGGTGTTCAGACGGTGTGTGCGGGCGGATTTTTGCCGCTTCCATGCCTGGCGGATTCTTTTACGCCGGGTATCGTAATGGGCCCCTTAACTATTAAAAAATATTTAAATTACATTTCCCAATAGTTAGTGCAACAGTAGAGAAAGTGTTGGATAGCGGAGAGGTACAAATTATTATTCCCACTCCAATTAGTACAACAGTAGGGAAAGTGTTGGATAGCGAAAGGGTAAAATGTACTATTCCAACTCCAATGAGTGCAACAGTAGGGTAAGTGTTGGATAGCAGAGGGATTAAATTTACTATTCCAACTCCAGTCAGTGAAACAGTAGGGAAATTGTTTGATAGCGGAGGGGTAAAAATTACTATTCCCACTCCAGTGAGTGCAACAGTAGGGAAAGTGTTGGATAGCAGAGGGGTAAAAATTACTGTTCCCATTCCAGTGAGTGAAACAGTAGGGTAAGTGTTGGATAGCGGAGGGATTAAATTTACTATTCCAACTCCAGTCAGTGCAACAGTAGGGAAAGTGTTGCATAGCAGAGGGGTAAAAATTACTATTCCCACTCCAGTCAGTGCAACAGTAGGGAAAGTGTTGGATAGCGGAGGGATAAAAATTACTATTTCCTCTCCAATAATTGCAACAGTGGGGAAAGTGTTGGATAGCGGAGGGGTAAAAATTACTATTCCCACTCCAGTGAGTGGAACAGTAGGGAAAGTGTTGGATAGCGGAGGGATAAAATTTACTATTCACACTCCATTCAGTTAAAAATAAAAAATAAAAATATTTAAAAAACAAAAAAAATATTATAAAACTAAATAAATAAATATATGTAATATGTTAAAAATGAAAATACAAATATATTTAATATAAAAATAAAAAAATGAAACATAATATAATATTAATTACATACGACAAATACCTACAAATATTATATAAAATAAAATAAAAATAAATTCCAAACAAATATTTTTTTAACTTAAAAAAATGTACTTCCTAAATTAACATATTTAATTACCAATTAAACAAATATTATTAATTTTAAAAAACTAATAAAAATGAAAAAACTTCCCATTCTTTAACCCTGTAATCCCCACAACACACACCTAAATTAAACTGTAAAATAATAAATTACACAATTAAAACTTATTTTAAAATTAAAAACTATTACTATTAAACAACTAATTATAAAGTAAGTAACATTTATTTAATACCCACCCTTTACCCCTTTGAAAGTAAAAACAAAACAAAAAAATAAACAATTACCCAAAATAAATATCAAATAAGTAATTAACATTAATTAACAACTATATATTAATTAATTAATTAAACACAAATTACTTCACAACCTTTACCACTAGAAACCCCACAAGAAACACCTAAAAGTAATTACACAATTTCCATATTTAATTTGCAATAAATAAATAATATTAATTAAAATCTAATTATTCATTATTTAAACATAAGTTACTTCCCACCCTTTACCCCTATAAACCCCACAACCCGCACCTAAAATTAATTACACAATTGCCATAACTAATCTTCATTCAACTTATTAATATCAATTAACAACAAATTATTAATTAATCAAAAATAAATTAATTCCCAACCTTTACCACTATAAACCCCACAAGCAACACCTAAAAGTAATTACACAATTTCCATATTTAATTTACAATAAATAAATTAATATTAATTAACATCTAATTATTAATTAATTAAACATAAGTTACTTCCCACCCTTTAGCCCGATAAACCCCACACCCGCACCTAAAATTAATTACACAATTGCCATAATTAATTTTCAATCAACTTATTAATATCAATTAACAACAAACTATTAATTAATCTAAAATAAATTACTTCCCACCCTTTACCCCTGTAAACCCCAAAACACACACCTAAAATTAGTTACACAATTATCATAATTAATTACCAATTGATTAATATTAATTAACAACCAATTATTAATTGAGCAATCAAAAATAAATTACTTCCCACCCTTTATCCTTATAAACACCAAAACGCACACCTAAAATGAATTAACCAATTACCATAATTAATTACTAATTAATTAATTAATATTACTTAACAACCAATTATTAATTAATTAATAATACATTACTTTACACAATTAACTCTATAACATCTCAATTAAATAAATGTTAATAAATAAAAAATAATGATTAATTTAATATAATTAAATTACTTCCGCCCTACTCCCCTATAAACCCGCAACCCGCTACGGAACTAAAAACTCAAAATGTAATTAAAATAAAATTAATAACTACTAACATCACATACATTTAAAGTATATACTAAAATACTTAACACTAATTAAACAATTGATATTTTAAACAACTATGGGGCCGATTCCGATCTCGGCCGGAAGCGCACCTAACACCATTCGTCCGGAAAAGAACCAAGCCGAACGCGTGTTTCCCGACCGATTCGAACATTCGTACTAACGAGCAAGTACGATGCGCACAACTGCCCAGATCCCGACCCAGCCGTACTTACCCATTCCAGCTCCTGTTCCCCGCCCGAGCCGGATCCGTAAACGCAGAATCGAGTCGCACGGAAGCAAAAATACAGCACCTTCTGGCCGGACCAGTACGATGCGCCTTCCGTACGCGCCGAACCCGTCGCTACGTCTGGCACGTCAGAGCATCCGGGAGAGCCGCACATAAGCTCCGATTCGCGCCACAAGACGATCCACGGCTACGAGACGAACAAGCCAGCCACGAGTACGAGTCGAAGCAACGAGATACCCGAACGAGACGAACCAACAATGAATCCCATCGCGCAGGTCCTACCAATACTCTACATCTATTACCAGAACAGGTACGGACGCGTACGGCGCAGACGGTAAGTTAAACACCCACTACACAAACAAACGACACATACCCGACATATAACACACACACATAGGGATGCAGAAATGACTTACACTACCACCACCCCCACTCATAGGGGGCTGGATGCCTACCACTACCACCACCCCTACTCATGGGGGGCTGGATGACTACCACTACCACCACCCCTACTCATGGGGGGCTGGATGCCTACCACTACCACCACCCCTACTCATGGGGGGCTGGATGCCTACCACTACCACCACCCCACCCATGGGGTGCTGGATGCCTATCACTACCACCACCCTACTCATGGGGGGCTGGATGCCTACCACTACTACCATCCCCACTCATAGGGGGCTGGATGCCTACCACTACCACCACCCCTACTCATGGGGGGCTGGATGCCTATCACTACCACCACCCTACTCATGGGGGGCTGGATGCCTACCACTACTACCATCCCAACTCATAGGGGGCTGGATGCCTACCACTACCACCACCCCTACTCATGGGGGGCTGGATGCCTACCACTACCACCATCCTACTCCTGGGGGCTGGATGCCTACCACTACCACCACCCCTACTCATGGGGGGCTGGATGCCTACCACTACCACCACCCCTACTCATGGGGGCTGGATGCCTACCACTACCACCACCCCTACTCATGGGGGCTGGATGCCTACCACTACCACCACCCCACCCATGGGGTGCTGGATGCCTACCACTACCACCACCCTACTCATGGGGGCTGGATGCCTACCACTACTACCATCCCCACTCATAGGGGGCTGGATGCCTACCACTACCACCACCCCTACTCATGGGGGCTGGATGCCTACCACTACCACCACCCTACTCATGGGGGCTGGATGCCTACCACTACTACCATCCCCACTCATAGGGGGCTGGATGCCTACCACTACCACCACCCCTACTCATGGGGGGCTGGATGCCTACCACGACTACCATCCCCACTCATAGGGGGCTGGATGCCTACCACTACCACCACCCCTACTCATGGGGGGCTGGATGCCTACCACTACCACCACCCTACTCATGGGGGGCTGGATGCCTACCACTACCACCACCCCTACTCATCGGGGGCTGGATGCCTACCACTACCACCACCCCACCCATGGGGTGCTGGATGCCTACCACTACCACCACCCTACTCATGGGGGGCTGGATGCCTACCACTACCACCACCCCTACTCATGGGGGGCTGGATGCCTACCACCACCCCCACCCATGGGGTGCTGGATGCCTACCACCACCACCACCCCTACCCATAGGGGGCTGGATGCCTACCACTACTACCATCCCCACTCATAGGGGGATGGATGCCTACCACCAACACCACCCCTACTCATGGGGGGCTGGATGCCTACCACTACCACCACCCCTACTCATGGGGGGCTGGATGCCTACCACTACCACCACCCCACCCATGGGGTGCTGGATGTCTACAACCACCCCTACCCATGGGGGGCTGGATGCCTACCACTACTACCATCCCCACTCATAGGGTGATGGATGCCTACCACCAACACCACCCCTACTCATGGGGGCTGGATGCCTACCACTACCACCACCCCACCCATGGGGTGCTGGATGCCTACCACTACCACCACCCTACTCATGGGGGGCTGGATGCCTACCACTACTACCATCCACACTCATTGGGGGCTGGATGCCTACCACTACCACCACCCCTGCTCATGGGGGGCTGGATGCCTACCACTACCACCACCCCTACTCATGGGGGGCTGGATGCCTACCACTACCACCACCCCACCCTTGGGGTGCTGGATGCCTACCACCACCACCACCCCTACCCATGGGGGGCTGGATGCCTACCTCTACTACCATCCCCACTCATAGGGGGATGGATGCCTACCACCAACACCACCCCTACTCATGGGGGGCTGGATGCCTACCACTACCACCACCCCACCCATGGGGTGCTGGATGCCTACCACTACCACCACCCTACTCATGGGGGGCTGGATGCCTACCACTACTACCATCCCCACTCATAGGGGGCTGGATGCCTACCACTACCACCACCCCTACTCATGGGGGGCTGGATGCCTACCACTACCACCACCCTACTCATGGGGGGCTGGATGCCTACCACTACTACCATCCCCACTCATAGGGGGCTGGATGCCTACCACTACCACCACCCCTACTCATGGGGGGCTGGATGCCTACCACTACCACCACCCTACTCATGGGGGGCTGGATGCCTACCACTACCACCACCCCTACTCATGGGGGGCTGGATGCCTACCACTACCACCACCCCACCCATGGGGTGCTGGATGCCTACCACTACCACCACCCTACTCATGGGGGGCTGGATGCCTACCACTACTACCATACCCACTCATAGGGGGCTGGATGCCTACCACTACCACCACCCCACCCATGGGGTGCTGGATGCCTACCACTACCACCACCCCACCCATGGGGTGCTGGATGCCTACCACCACCACCACCCCTACCCATGGGGGGCTGGATTCCTACCACTACTACCATCCCCACTCATAGGGGGATGGATGCCTACCACCAACACCACCCCTACTCATGGGGGGCTGGATGCCTACCACTACCACCACCCTACTCATGGGGGGCTGGATGCCTACCACTACTACCATCCCCACTCATAGGTGGCTGGATGCCTACCACTACCACCACCCCTACTCATGGGGGGCTGGATGCCTACCACTACCACCACCCCTACTCATGGGGGACTGGATGCCTACCACTACCACCACCCCTACTCATGGGGGACTGGATGCCTACCACTACCACCACCCCACCCATGGGGTGCTGGATGCCTACCACCACCACCACCCCTACCCATGGGGGGCTGGATGCCTACCACTACTACCATCCCCACTCATAGGGGGATGGATGCCTACCACCAACACCACCCCTACTCATGGGGTGCTGGATGCCTACCACCACCACCACCCCTACCCATGGGGGGCTGGATGCCTACCACTACCACAACCCCACCCATGGGATGCTGGATGCCTACCACCAACACCACCCCTACTCATAGGACGGGTAATGCATAACACAACCAGCATACTCCAACATAAGGAATGTCAGAAAAAACACATCCCCCCAACACCATGACAAGCGTGTGTAGTCTGTGTCAAATGCCTATAACACTGAATATGACATTGAACATACAACGTGACCCCCTATCACATGTGTCACACATACATGTGTGTGGCCTCCACAATGCAAGCAGACCATGAGTGACCAAAATATAAGTGTGGGGTCCATAGCTGAAGCACATTTTGAACATTGTGGCAATGGGGTCCAAACCCCCATCATCACAGTGACCAAAAGGTAAGTGTGTGGTCCATAGCTGGAGCACATTTTGAACATTGTGGCAATGGTGTCTAACCCCCCATCATCACAGTGACCAAAAGGTAAGTGTGGGGTCCATAGCTGAAGCACATTTTGAACATTGTGGCAATGGGGTCTAACCCCCATCATCACAGTGACCAAAAGGTAAGTGTGGGGTCCATAGCTGAAGCACATTTTGAACATTGTGGCAATGGGGTCTAACCCCCATCATCACAGTGACCAAAATGTAAGTGTGGGGTCCATAGCTGAAGCACATTTTGAACATTGTGGCAATGGGGTCCAAACACCCATCATCACAGTGACCAAAAGGTAAGTGTGGGGTCCATAGCTGGAGCACATTTTGAACATTGTGGCAATGGGGTCTAACCCCCCATCATCACAGTGACCAAAATGTAAGTGTTGTCATGGAAAAAGCTGCAAATGCCAAACAGCATGGATGATTCCTGGTCACAGAATTGAATTGAATTGAATTGAAATTAAATTTATAAAGCGCAGCTAATGCCCGAAGGCGTCTTGGCGCTATGGACAGACTGAGATCAGGAGAAACATTAGTACAGATAGTGATCAGATGAATTCCTTCATGTGGTCTGTGTGAAAAGCCACGTTTTCAGACCTTTCCTGAAGTTCATCAATGAGGGTGCTGTTTTTAGGGTAGTAGGTAACGTATTCCACAGCATTGCTGCTGATCTGAAAAGGCTCCTACCTCCCCAAGTAGCCTTCTTGAAGGGGATGATTGCCATGTTCCTGGCCGTTCCTGACCGTAGGGTTCTATTGGGAACATACCATTTTAGTTTATTCCTAAATTGTGTTGGTCCTTGATTGTGTAGTGATTTAAATGCCAGGCAGAGAACTTTAAATTTACATCTCTGCCTGACTGGAAGCCAATGTAATTTTTTTATGGCTTCTCTCGCAGAAACATTTTTGGGAATTTTTAAAATTAGCCGTGCTGCCGCGTTTTGTACTATCTGCAGCCTATTGATTATGCCTGAATTAATGGTAAGGTAGAGACTGTTACAATAATCCAGACGAGAAAGGACCAACGCCAGAGTCACTGTTTTTAGAAGTTCTTCTGGTATATATTTCTTAATCTTGTTGATTAGTCTTATTGCACAAAAGGAGATAGATGTGACTTTACTGACTTGGTCCTTGAATTTGAGTTCCTTATCAATGATAATGCCCAAATCTTTAGTTTTTTTGGAGGGTACGGGTAGCACATCCAGTACTGGGGGCCACCAGTCAGGTGTCCAGAGGGATGGTTTATTACCAAAAATGATAACCTCCGTCTTGGACGCGTTCAACTTCAAACAGTTGCTGTCCATCCAGTCACTCACATTCTTCATACAGATCTTAAAAGCCTCACCTGGGTACTTTCCTCCATTTGTTAAAGACACCACAATCTGCGTGTCATCGGCATAGGAAGCTAGGACGAATCCTGCTTCCTTTATTATCGAGGCTAGCGGTGCAACATATAAATTAAAAGCGTGGGGCTCAGGGCGGAGCCCTGAGGAACTCCACAAGGTAAAGAGAACTGTTTGGATGTTGCTGACCCCATTGCTACATTTAATTGACGATTTATTAGGAATGATTTTAGGAGTTTAAGTGCGGTGCCTTTTATGCCCGCTTCCTGTAAACGGTCAGCCAGAATCTCATGGCTGACCGTATCAAAGGCCGCCGAGAGGTCCAGTAGTACCAGTGCGGCTGTTCCTCCTCCGTCTAGGATTACACGGATATCCTCTGTGGCTGTGATTAAGGCCGACTCAGTGCTGTGATGCTTCCTGAAGCTGTGTTGTGTTTCATCCAGTAATGAATTAGACTCGATATGTTCGGTGATTTGCTTATTCATTGCTTTTTCAGTGCATTTAGCAGCAAAAGGAAGCCTTGCAATAGGGCGATAGTTACCAGGTTCTGAGCTATCGAGATTATCTTTTTTAAAAGGGGAGAATGGAAGTGCGTTTCCATTGAGTGGGAAAAATACCGCTGGCAAATACTGACTTAATGATGAGGCCCAGATATGCTGCCAGTTGTGAGGATATCTGGTGCATTATGTTAGGTGGGCAGGGGTCGTAGGGAGAGCCTGACTTAATAGATAAAATGAGGTCGATTAATTGGTCATCAGAAGGATTCCTGAAATCGAGGAAGTTGATTAAATCTTTCTTAAGACTAGGTGTATGCTTACTCTGAGAGTTAGTGCTAGCAAATTTATCATAGATGTTAGTCACCTTCTTTTGAAAGGAGATTGCTAGTAAGTTACAAAAATCCTGGTTTGATTCCATATGATTGACCTTGTTAGGTTTGACCAGCTTATTAATAACCGAGAATAAAGTTTTATTAGTATCGCATGCATTTTTTATGTGTTTAGTAAAATAATCTGTCTTAGCTTTTATAATGTCTTTCTTATGTTGAGCAAGTTTAATTTTATAAGTGATTTTCTCCTCTGCCACATAATTTCTTCTCCATCTTTGTTCCTGTCTACGACATTCCTGTCTGGACAATCTCAAGTTCTCATTGTACCAAGGTTGGGACAATTTTCTTTTTATTGCTATGTTGGAGATGGGAGTTATTGTATCCAAAACCGTATTTAGCCAGTGAGAGAGAGTTTCGATGTTGTGTTCTGCCGCTGCATCCTGCTCCAATTGGCAAGGAGTGGCGGCCATCGCCTTATCAAGTGCATCTGGCTGGATTTTATGCCAGGCTCTACTGGTAGTAAATTGTACAGTTGGTCTGTATTGTACTGATGTCATGGCCATCATTGACCAATTGATCACCCAATGGTCGGACCAGGTCAATGGAAGGGATGGAGATAACACAAGATTCTCCCAGTTGGAAAATATACCGTCTAGCAGGTGGCCGGCTTTATGTGTCTGACCTTTATTAACTAGAGGCAGTCCGAATGAATCCATTAAATCAATAAGTTTCAATGAATTTGGATCTTCTATATTCTCCAAGTGGAAGTTAAAATCTCCCAACACCATACATTTTTCATTAGTAACTAAGGCTTCCATAACGGAGCTGATATTGTCTATGAAGCTATTCCTATCTCCAGGAGGACGATATACCAAAATTCCTTTAAGGACAAGTGAGTCAAATGGTTCAATGGAGAAGGTCATGGCTTCGAAATCTACTGTATGTAGTGGTTCAAATCTGGCCTTATAGTTATCTCGATATAAAATCGCCAGGCCCCCACCCCTTTTAAGTTGTCTGTCTAATCTGAAGATGGTGTAACCAGGAGGTGTTGCTGCGACTATGTCCGGGCCCGAACTGTTGTCTGCCCACGTCTCTGTTAGGAAAGCCACATCTATGTTTAATGTCAAGGCAAGATCATGGAATTCTAGTTGATGTTTTACCAGAGATCTGGTATTTAGGAGAAAACAGTTGATTATTTTATTGCTTTTTGGGAGGGGCTGGATTAAGTCTGTAGGCATCAGTGTTGTGGTTCCTGAGAATGTCATACTTTCGGGTAGCCGGCTGACTACGTCGGTGGTATCACAATGTCTTAAGGCCAATAGTTCTTCACGGGAATAGCTGATGGTGTGGTTGAGTTCTGAAATACCAGAGCCAGGGGTTCTGGCGCTAGGCGCGGTCGAGGCGCGGACGGGCGCAGACGGGCTTGCCTTTGGCGCGCCCGCTGCGCGCTCGCGCCATTCCCTCCCTTTATAGTGCCCGGCCTGGTAGGTAGCGGAAAACTAGACCGCTAACCTGACCAAGATGGCGGTTCTACGTGGCCCTGTCAGGAAGTGAGTCACCTCGGGAGAAGACTGTTCCCCGGGATCTCCCTCCACAGCAAACAGCCCGCTAATGACTGCGGTGGACCGGGGGGGGATCACAGGGCGTCAAGGTGCTGTTCCACTTCTTTAGGTGGGTACTGTATGCACTAGTCAGGTTTAACAACAAACACATCAGTGGCAAAGTAGTGCTTGTGTCCCATAGCAACATAGATTGGGTGAGGCAAACAGTGCAGTGCAAATAAGACATACCTTTGGCCATGTGCAGACAAACATCACCCATGGAGGCTGACATTGTCAACATTCAACAATTACACAATGACAGAGGTGACCATCATAATGCAGACCCACATATCTGCACCAATGGACACACAAATGTAGATATCCTGGGGAGACTGTAGATGTGAGGTGAACAAATACCATACCATGGCAGCAATGGGACATACAAACCATGATCATTGTGCTGAATGATGACCTAGGAGTCCCAGGGACAGCAGGGGAAACCCACCAAACAACATACAGCCA